>CM021766.1:29120644-29201183 GCA_011076525.1 Nettapus auritus | reverse complement strand
AAAAAAAAAAAAAAAAAAAAAAAAAAAAAAAAAAAAAAAAAAAGTTATGGTTTATGATTGTTTTCACAATAATCATAAAAGCTCAGACAAAATATAGCAAATATGAGGAGCACAGATTATTCTTTATATGGTCGGTAATTTTTACAATACTGCTTTCCTTTAACAAATGGAAAAAAAAAAAAAAAAAAAAAAAAAAGCATTTGTGATTTCCAGTCACATTCTACCTGTTTCCTATGGATGTATTTGCTTTAGCATCCAAACCTGCCAGAAATCCATTATATTAATGTCCTATAGGTAATGACAGTACACTGCTAAATTGTCTGGCTGTAATTCCTTCCATCTCCTGAATAATAATTCTTGTTTTCATAAAGGAAACACTGAAATTTCCTTTGCTACAAATTTCCTTTGATAACCGATCCTCAAAATCACCCCTGAGGCAAAACAATAGAAAACTGCTTTAAGCTTTTTATTTTTAAGTGCAGAGGTGGGGAAAAGTATATGACCTAAAACCATGATGTTGGCTTCCTGAACTCACTGTTCTCTCCTGTTACTCTATGCAATTTGTAACTGATAAAATAAGGATAGGAAAAAAAAAAATTCAATGTGCAAAGACCTAAGTGGAGATGTAAACAGAGATGACAGAGTCGAGAATGTTAAAATAAAATTTTGTAAGCATAATATGTTTATGCATAAAATAGCTTCAGGTTAACGGTGTGAAAATGGTCATGGGGTTAAAGAAATTTTCCTATAAAATCCTTAGCAATACATGGCTACACGCAGAGTTGCTGCTGAATTCTCAGTTATTTGGCAGTTTGCTAAGTGATCCAGTTTGCACCAGAGACACAATTAAAAGATGGGAAGTTGTTCATAATGCTTTAAGAGTAAAAAAAAAAAAAAAAAAAAAAAGAATATATAACAGACCAAATTAATCACTTTCTGGTTGTAATGGTGTGACAACATCTATTGTGGAGTTGGTTAGTAAAAGAGCACACATTGATACTATGATGAGGAGCTGGTATCAAGAAGTTTCACGTGTCTTTGACTAAGCCTAACCTGGTAGATTTTGAACAGAATCTACCCCATAAATGGGTTAAATCCCATAATTAGACATTAGACATTAGGCAAATTCTCTTAAATATTATTCAATTCTCTAAATGATTCAAATCTTTAGATAAAAACTGAGCCCACCAAGATCAGTGTTTCATAAGTAACTATATTATTTTATAACTTCCATTTGAATTAAGTTAGAGTATTTAGTAGCCTTCCTTTATAACATCATTATTTTCTCTTGCTGATAAAACAATGTAAGTCTAGCCAGGCACTAATAGCTGGACTCCCTTCTTTTATCACCAATAAAAATAAGGTATTGCTTTCACTGTAGTTCATTAATTGCCAACATGAAAATGATGTCCTTTTAACTTGCAGAAGCTAATTGCCTTTGAGAACCCCAAGCCAACTAGAATATGGTAGCCACATCTTCACAAGACTCTGTTCTATTTAGAAGGAATTGTTTTAGAACCCAGCACAGTTTTGGCCTCAAGTCCATATTTAATTATTAGCATATGAAATTATTTTGGAAATACAGCTGTGGAAGCAATATTCAAAAATGTTAAATATCTTACGTTTAGGTTGTCAAAGAAGGGTCTCCATTGAAGTCATGATTGCCAAGGAGACCCGTTTCAACAGAACACTTAAAAGCAAAATGTGCAGTTGTATTTTAATTATGAGAACATAATTTATTTTTGCATGGACTGAAATTTCCTGGGTAGCTGAAACTGTTCCTGTACATGCTGCACAAACCACCAATGTCTGAAAAGGTTGATAATGGTAGTTTGCTTAAGCCTCACTGAATACCAGAACTAAAGAATACTGAACTTCTCAAAAGTACCATCAGAAGTCCTCCAAAGATTTCCAGTTATACTTAATGCAACTGCAGCAGGCTGTTCTCTGAGACTGTTATTAAAAGGCCATTAGCACTGATATAATAGGTTTGTACATTTACATTGCTGTGAATCTATATACTTGCTTCCTTCTTTCCTAATCTAACATTCTCCAAAATCTCACTGCTGCTGTACTACATCATATTGATTTCCAACATGGCTTACAAAACTTAAATGTCTATGATAACTAGAGCTATTTACATCTACTTCCTTGAAATATGTCTGCATGACCAATGAAAACCATTAGTTCCTTTCTGATCTTTATCCTGTGAAGAGAATTGAATTTAGCAGATACAGCTATTCTAAAACTTAGATCTCTTTCTAAATAGATGACCTATTAATATATGGATATAAGGCCAGCTGGTTAAATATAATCAAAATATTTCAAGTCTTCTTTGAGGAAAAGTTACAATCTCACATATGCCATACTTTCTGAAATAGTGAATACCCTACAATTAGAGCTATAGTGAGAATATTTAACTGCTTAATCCAAGAAATTCCTGCCAAGCTATCTTTCTCATTTATAATGGTCTTTATTAATCTTTCATGCAATTAATATTCCCCACACAATGTGTGCTTTCAATTTTTACTCATCACTAGCCATAATTACATTACCACCAGGAAACAGTGAGTCTTCAAATTAAAAGCATGTACAGAATAAAATTGTAATGCACACCAAATATTCTACTACAGTTTAGAAACTCTAAAAAGTCTAATAAAACTCAATTGTTTATTGTTCTTGGTTATTCATGGATAGCTCCAATAACCCACTAAATGAGCTGAATACCATGTTTATTATACCCTACTTTCCATGCCCATGGTCCCTAGTTCACAAAGTGGTATTTACTTTTTGGCACAGCTTCACAGAGGAACTTAGTAGCTGGGGTTAGGTACACCTGTGATTTATATTCTTGGAAGTGCAACATAATCTGTAGCTTTCAGTTGATGCCCTGAATAGTCTGCAGCAAGAGGTTGCAGAACAGGTTGCAAACTATTCACCCTGCTGAGGGAGTCGGCAGCAAGCTCTGTGGATGGTCTGACACCTTTCTGGCTGAATGAATCCTTAAGTTTTTTATGCAGTTACCCTGGCACAACCATTCAGCCTGGTAGGAAGTGGTTTCTGGAAAGCAAGAGAGCTTGCATTATGTAAGAAAAAGAAATGAGCATGTGAATTTTTCAGGTAGGTTTCCCTATGTGCTTACTGCCAAAAAAAGATAATTATAGCCATTGTCTATGCATACTCCAACTGTACTATGAACAAACTACCAAATCATCCCTTTCCTCCTTTTCTTAGTAGAATAAATAGAGAAATATCTTATCTGTGAACTCTACAGACAGTGAGGCAAAGGGTTTCCTTAGTCTTTCAACTTCCTAGGCAAGTTCTAGGCCCATTATGTCTGTACATAGAGAGTACCTAATGCTGGATACAATAACGATGGTATTCTCTCTCCTCGGGCAAGATTTCTTCTAGCACTGAAATCTGTGTTTGTTCCAGATTTCCAAGACTGCAGTGTTGCAATATTGAGAGCTGAAATACACATGGGAACATAAAGGAATCTGATGGCAAAATAAGAGAGCATTAGTCCAATCACAAAATAGAAACTTACATCTCCCCTGCATGTCATAATAGATAAAACTGTGGAAATCTGTATGCTGTAAGGAAATCTGGAGGGAAAAAATGTGAAATCTGGAATATTTAGCCTATTTCAATGGGTGATTTCTGAGTTTCTAGTGCAATCATGGGTCCTTAATATTTTCTAGAAATGACCACACATTATTTTATTTTTCTTAGATAATCAGAAAGAGTTGCAAACTTGGTATTTTTTTAGACTTCAGAAAAATCTTGAGACAAATGCATCATTAGTATACTTTCACTCCATTTAATTACACCAAGTCTGAAGCTGGCCTTTTGTAACTGTTTCCTGACAAGACTTTTTGCAGACTAAACTCGGCAACAATATTTATAATGATCACGGCAAATGCAGAATCAAAATTATGGTACTCAGTGAAAAGCTAGAGCCTTTAGTTGAGTAATCAAATCTCTTTGTTCCAAACATAACTGTTTCAGTCTGATTCATTTTGTTCTATTTAAAGACTAACTGAAGACTTGCAATATTGAGAACTCACTTCAATAAGCCGGCATTATATTTTCCATTAAGGAACCAGAGAGTGATCTTATACTTCATCTGTAATTTGTAGTGCTAGAAAACAATTTTGTTTTATGTTATCTATAATTTCATCATTCTGGTCCTTACATAGATTTTTCTTTTCATAAAAATATATCTTTGCATTGTTATCTGAGGCCTGATCCATTCTATTTATCTATAAAAGCAGATAACAAAAACAACCACCATAAATAAATAAATAAATAAATAAGTGAAATCCACACAAACCATATCTGATCGCCATAAAGGACCAACTACTAGCAATGGAAAATCTTAAAAGCTCCTATATTGCTGGTGGCCAATACTGACATCGAATTAGTCAAGCTTAAGCCATTGTAAAGAGGATGAAAGAAATAGGTCAGGCTACCCAAACAATAAGAAAACCATTAGGAAATGCACTTAGCCCACCTGTTTCCTTGGTCAGTTGACTCTATTAACCAAAGGATTAAAAATAGCACAAGAAAGGAGTTTTAAACAGAAGTTTCTTCAGATCTTCCTCATTTATATCAGAACACCCAGATCTGGACATTCAGTCTGAACATTCATCCTTGTCTTTTGGGATCCAGAACAGAAAACAGTCTGTGGTGTTGCTTTTTTTTTTTTTTTTAGCCTTTTCCTTACAAAGCTACAGCCAATGTCAGTGAACCAGTCTTATTAGTTATGATCTATTAGCTGGGCATCAGCTACGGAATAAGCCAACCATACACTGTTAGACCTAGAATAACTTCATCTTTCTCTGACCCAAAGAAAAGGAAAATTGAGTAAGTGATGATAAAAACCCAGAACTGTCATCTGCTACGAGAAAGAACTAGATATCCAGTGTAAACCCTTATCTTTAGTGATCCAGTGTAAAAGACAACCATAACACAGCAGTTATCTGAATTTGAAGAGCTTTGTATCAGGAAGGATTCAGGAAAAGGTTTGTATACAGACTTTTTGTTTGTTTATTTTGGTTTGGTTTGGTTTCAGTGCAACGCTTCTTAGCATTTGGCCCACTTAAATGTCCTGAAAGCCAACCAGAAAGCAGTAATAGAGGCCTCTCCCAGAGTCAAAAATCTGACAGAATTACCACTCACCACATTTCTCTCATGCCCAGTCTTACCAAGTGGCACCAGTGCTCAATGTCATCCACTGGGTGTTAAAAAGAGCTAAAAGCACAGCATTCTCAAAACATGTTTAGAATTAATCTTGGGTGAACGATGACAACTCCTAAATTAAATACTAACGCTAATAATAATAATCTCTTCGATCTTGGAGAATTGTCTCTGCAATAACCTGCAAGCAAAAACTACAAAACAGTCTGAGCTGTAGCAGAAAAATTCCCCAACATTTTTTAATTTTTATTTTTGCTACCACTCCATCTGTCACACAGATTGCAACCACTTTGGGAAAGCTGTATAAAGAATTAAATTGCTTAGGCAGGCATTGTGTTCTAACTGTAGAATTAAAAATCTCTGTTTCACTGGTTAAACACTCAAAAACATGCTTTGAAATTGTGAACGCTCATCAAGTTTCAGCATAACAAAAGTTTTAAGGACATAGTAGTCATGCTAACATTGTCTCCAATATCCTTCTCTTATTCCAGAAGGCAATAGTGGAAGGAAAGAGCATTTGCTTTTTTCATTAGTGGGGCATACAGCTGTGACAGCTGGAGTGATGTGAGGGCCAGCAGTGCTTCTCACCTGTGTAACTTTAGACCTTGAGGAGCATTTACCTACCTTCTAGCTGCTTGTTCTTTTTTCTTGTGGAAGAAGAAGAAAAAAAGACCATTCTATTGTTAGTCCCCATTATGCTTTATAAGTAAATGAGCCAAATTGCACATTTGGTGATTCTATAAAAAAAAGAGCAATGAGGTCAAGGAAGTCAGCAGGAACAATATCAAAATATAACACAAACCTTCAGGCTACCAGCCAATTGTCTAATGTCTGATCCTGATGATGCTGAGTTCAGTGGCTCATCATTCTGGGTAGTCAAACACTCTCAGCTGGAGTCCCCTTGTTCAAGGTCATTAAGAATCAAATTACTGCTTTCAGGAAAAGCCCTGACGGTAGGAGTCCACTGATCTCAGCATTTTGAAATATGTGGCCTTCTTGAGAAGGGAAGGGAAGGGAAGGGAAGGGAAGGGAAGGGAAGGGAAGGGACTAAACTAGAATATTTCCTCCAGAGCTCACCTAGAACCAAGCTTATGGCTGTTGGAGGGTACTACAAAGATGAAAGAGAGATCTAGTGTCTAGACTAGTTTGAGGGAGGTTTCTCCGTGGAGGATACCCAAAGACACCCCCCCCACACACAGAATGCAGGAAACATGAAAAAATACAGCTATTTGTGTATTTCCATTGCATGAGCTCTAAATGTGCTACACAGATCAGACACCATTGTAAACCAACACATGATATGAGGGTAACTTGATGGGGGTAAGCTCCTTGCTGCCTCTGAGGTAGCACACCCACCCCCTTGAACCTCACACACATATTATGGGGTCTACAACACAAGATGGTTGGCTGAATGGGCAGCTGTCTGGCACGCTATATTACAGAGAGCAAGAGAGGAGCTGGGATGCGACACTGATGCTGTGGGACATCAGAGCCAGTAGGACACTGTTCCTTGATACACCCTGGTACTCTGGCCTCTCCCCTGTGTGCGTAACACCTGTCTTCAGAGATACACTCCAATATGCTATTGCCTCAGGCAGATACTTCAAAGATCTGTAAAAGTTGTTAGCAGTACTCTACTCCAGAGAAGATTCCATACCTCTTGCTGTTACTCTTCTGGCACTCCCCACACAACTTGACATGCTGCAGATGGCAGCCATGAGCATTAGCTACTTCACACTTACTCTAGAGAACCGGTAAAAATTGAACACAATTAAATGCATCACTTAATCTCCTCTGGAGACTTGACCTGTGGAGGGTGACATGACCACCACCGAGGACTGGCAGAACACAAACTTTCTCTGTAATGATCTAAATGGCAGGATGCAGCCTGGGATTAAAACAAACAATCACAGAGGTGTCTGTGCATGGGTGGACAATTGTTCCACTGAAATTTTTGGATTTCTATATATGTACAATTGTATTTTTTTTTTTTTTACTTTTTTTTTTTTAACCAGAAGGCTGACAAATACTGATTTTTATTTATTTATTTATTTATTTTGTCATCTGGCATATCCAAATTTAAGTATTAAATGTGGTTGAGCTATTTTGCAGTCTGATGGTACACCCACACAATTGCAATAAACAAGACAGTTGCTTATTCCATCAGACAGTTGTTTATTTTGGTTTATGTCATTCATTCTCAGAAACAAAGACAACTTAGGTATTTTGCTAAAACAATTCTCTGAAACAATACACTGAAACCTAGAATTCCTGTTTGGTTCATTTTGTATTATGCACAAATATAATTTATAAATAAACATCCCAATATGTATTTTAATGCAAATTGTAAGCATCTGCACATTAATGTAAATGTGCTACTTTCATGAAAGCAATATGAAAACCAGTTGGTTTTGTCCTCTCTCTCTATTTCTTAGGTTTTTATTTGTTTGTTTGTTCATTTAAATTAAAACTCACATAATTAATTCTTTGTTTCCATTGGCTATTAGTGATCTGCAGATGTAGAAGGTCCATTCACTGTAACATTTTTTAGAATAATTAAACAGTAGTGAAGGTAAAACTAACCCAAAGCACAATTCAAGGAGAAATAAGCTCCTAGTTGTGAAAAGATTCCTTCAGGGCACATAAATTCCAGTCCCACACATAATGCAAGTTTTGGAGAGTGAAGTCACATAAACTATGACTTTATGATATTATGATCTTTTACCATTGAGATTAAGATATTTTTTAAAAGGTTTATGTCACTGGGTGATAAAAAAGAAGTGGGAAGAGCTGAACTCATCAGCAATAAGCAGTACATTTTTTATGCTAGCAGTTCTAAAATCATTGTGACAAGAAACAGAAACTACAGCATATTATAAGAGAATGGCCTTCTATAGAGAATCCATACACTACCAGCAACATTTTAAATTCTATATTCACTTCATAATGGATGCTCAAAGAGTTTTGTGAAATGAAAACTGATAAATGTAGATAATTTTGTATTTTAACATATGTTGTAAAAGGAGATGCACAGTCTTCAAAGCTTCTGGCAATGGAGGCAAAGCATGTATCATCATGCTTGCAATTACTTTTTTCAAAATGTGCTAATAAGGTATATAATGGTCTCTACCTATGTCTGGAAAATGTATTAGGCTGATATGAAAGTAACCACTGCAAGTATTAATGTAATAATAAGAAGAATAATACATAAATATTGATAAATATCAGAGCTTTTTTTCACTCTGCCCCTATACATGCAGAAGAGTAGAAAATCAATCAGAAATGTCAGTTAGTTTCTAATTCTAATAACTACATAACGGTATTGTCCCAGCTCTCTGATGCACCATCTTTTGTTCGTAAGAGTACAGCATACTTCTGTTGAGAGAAATGATAGATCCGATAGCTCATTTACATTTTAAAAGTATTTCCCAAGGGACAAAGCTTCTGGCAGAAACAGAGAAGTTAGAATGTACTACTCCAAATGAAAAAGTAGTAGTACAGGTAGAAAAATAAGCGTTTTTGAATCTACCATTTTTAAGTGTCACGGTAAGATGTCACTTACACAACTTAACACAACTCTCCTATAATGAAGAAAACACAGAAGTCAAGGAATAGACTGAAGTAATTTGGACTAAGTGTCAACATTTTTTATTTAAGGATAATATGGCTTATTGCTCTTAGTCTGACATGAACATGAATAGGAGTTCCGTGAATTGTTTTACACCTATATATGGTCCTATTCCTGCACTAAGTTCACACAGACAGATTCCCTACACAGGCAGCCTTAAATAAATTTCCAGGGCTATGTGTTGGCATTTCCTTGTGTAGAGATCATTGCAAAACTAGCACCTGTACACTTGAAAAACAAACAAACATACAAACACACACAAACACACAACACACACACACACACAAAAGAAAGAAAAACAGTTTGATTGCATGTATTGTTCCTGTCCCTGCTCAAAAGACAAGACTGAAACAGTAGTGCTGTGAATGAGACAATGTTATGAAGAGGCCTTAATATTACCTGAGTATTTGATTTTCTGTGCCAGCTATAGCTTCAGGACTCTGTAGCCTCACTAACACTGTCAATCAGAAGTCATACAGGAAAATTTTATTTTTTGTCTTTCGTCTCTAATTTTTTAGGGTCTTACACTTACATAAGTCTTTCTATCATGTTTTTTAAATGATCACCATCAAATAAAATGGTGGAGGCTGGCATTTTTCAGAGAGCTTGAGAAAAAACTTTTTCACAAGATACACTAAATACTGACTCTATTTAGTAAATGTAAGATATCTGGGAAAAGAGGTTAATATTTATTAAATGCAACACATACTCTAAAATGCAGCTGGAAATTGTTGCAATTTTGGAATCATATTTCCCTATTTGTATGTTCTCCCTCTACTCAATGTGTCAAAACTCCAAAATATCTGAAAATACAAGTATTATTCCCAGTCTTGATGCTGATATTTGGAGCAGACTGATTTACAGGGATGAAGTTGTATGACTTTTTCATGGACATGCATGTATGGCACTTTCCATAGTTTCATCATGATCCAACTTTGAGGAGATGTTTTAACCAGAGATTTTCCCTGCTCTGGATTATTTCTTTTACTTTATGGTGAGCTGCAAACTATTCTGAAGTCAGTGTAGTATTGTCTATTTCCTGGTGTTTTTAACAGGTGTTGAATAGACAAAAACATAAATAAATAAATAAATAAATAAATTTGTATCCACAAAGGACCATCTATAGAACGTAACAATATTGTAAGCAGATCCCTGAGAGTACTATCTGGTACCACAAAATTTACAGTTAGTCAAGTGTGATGCTCATTAACCTGGCATACAAGATGCTAAATTTTATTTATCCTCAGAAATAAGACAAAATATTTTGGATTCTCCTCAGAATGGGCTGCCCAACATCTCTACTTTCACGTTTGGTCACAACGGGTCAAGCTTGGGGTCCATTTCTTTCCAAGCACAGTTATGGCTGTGAGGTAACACCTACAATCTAGTGCCAGAACTTCAGTAGCTGAGAATCAAGAGGGGCAGGGTATTGTGCTGACACATCAAGTACAAGCCAAGTACTCTTTCTTTCTGCAGAGAAATGTTACAGAAGTAGAGTATCTATATTATTCATCGATGGCTTAACTGCCACCAACATACATCCTAGATATTTTATTCCATCCTTCTAAGACTGCCAAAAATTTACTAATTTTACTTTACACTGAAAAATACAGTAATTTTACTGTTTTCATTTTAAACCAAGACTCACAGACATTGCAAAGTGGTGCCTGAGTTAGTGCTTATAGAGGATGTTCAAAGTCAGTTAGTATAAAGAATCTCACTGTAAGTTTAGAGATGACCCTTACAGACCAGATTTCAGGCATGTTATCTAGGAAATGTGATGGAGCCTATACAGCTGCTCCTCATGCCATTGCTGTCTTAAATAAGTAAGACAGTCAGCAGAGCTCCATTTGCAGGCTTTAATGCCTTCTGTTTCTCAGATACTTGGTCAAATATGCTCTTGCTATAATTGTGAGGAATTCTCACTAGCTTCTATAAAAACTGTGCTTAATTTCCAAAGGATTCAGTTTGATGCCTTGGGAAGCAGTCCCAAAGGCTAGCATAAGGCTTGCCTCCCCAGGCCCCACTGTCAACAGTAGAAATAGAGATTTCACCAGAGTTCAAATCTATGCTCAACTGCTCATTGAAGGAATCTTTTTCTCTCCATTGACTGTGCGGAGAAACAAAGGATTTTAACTTTCTGCATCTAAAGATACTTTATGCAAATTACTCATAACAGTTATAATATAACTCTTGACTGTGACCCAAAATATTGTAGTTTTATAAAACCACAATCCTCTGAAAATAATCAGAAAGTGTATGCATGAAAGATTAATCAAATGTGTGATGTGTGATGTGTCTGTTGGGCTTTTTGCTTCTGCTCTTTGTCTTGTCCCTCTGTTCCTGAGTCCCATTTTCTTTCACCTCAGCTTCACACCTCAACTACTTCTCTTCTGTCCCAACTTGACTCTCCTAACATGTTCTCTATTTCAGTTTTCTTAATTAAACACAATCCTCCTATGGAAGTGCTGTCAGTAAATAAGGGGATATTGGTATAAGCCTACTAGAACATTTGCCATTATCATACCATGAAATGTATTATATTCCCTCTCCTGTTACATATTGTATGTGCTCTTCACAACATGGATTCTTGTTTCTCTGTGTTAGCACAGCCAATGACCTTGTTTTATTTGACTCATATTCCCATAACCTTATTATTACTCTTAATAATATTGAGAAGGAGGATATTGTTAATGATATTAATAAGGAGCACATTGATAAAGAAGACAGTATTGACAATCTAATAAATAGAGAACATTCTCTAAATAAATAAATAAATAAATAAAACCTCTACATATTTAATTACTAAGAGCATCATTTGTCCATATTTAGATGTTTGAAATATGGACAGTTTAGCTCCTATCTTTACTGAACCAGATATATTTTGTAAAGGAGAACACAAATGATAGCATTACACAAGAGAAATTGTTCTTGTCTGCATCATCTAAAAATAAATAAAAAATAAATAGTTTTATAAAAGTGTCCTTCATAGTTTAAATTGGCTAACAGAAGATGTAGCTTTTAGCCAGTAAATTCTCAAAAAATAATAAAAAAATAAAAAATAAAATAAAATAAAATAAAATAAAATAAAATAAAATAAAATAGGCTATTTTCACACTTAATTGCATCTATATCCCTAAATTAGTTCATCAGCAGAACGGCAGCTTATACTTAAGCAAAGCATCTGTTAAAACTGCAATTTATCTCTGAAAAATACTTCTCAGTGCAACTGAAACTGATAAATATGCAAAGGCAAAGCCAAGTTCATAGTATCATGTGTAAGTCTAACTTCACATATGAGGTTCAGTGCCATTAGCATAAAATGTGAGATGTTTCCAGATGATGGTTTGATATTTAGGAAAGCAGATGAATAGTTTTGAGGCCTGCATGGATGTTTTCCTGTCTCTAATATCCCAGTGAGATCTTAATTCTATATTTAATCTAATATGCATCATTATAGTTACAGTTAAAAGCCAGTATCTATTATATAGAAACAAGGCTCACCTCTTTTAGCACTTGATCACTTTGTGAATGAGGAATATTCACACACAAATATTAAAAGATATGACTAACGTGAACAAATTAAAATATGCCATAATTTGTTAATGAAAATTGTATCTTTGTGAATGAAAATTGTATCTATGTAACTCTTTACTATTTATTTTTAAAAAACAGCATTGATCACAAATTGTGTCAAAATATAAACGTATTTATGATGCACAATTGAAAAAGGGAGAAACAGATAAACAAGAAACAGAAAGTATAGTTAGTAATTATGACGAGTCATATTAAAATATTGATTTAAGGTAAATAAAACTGAATTAAGAATTTTAATCTGTTGTATGAGTGGTGTGTCAGCCCCTGTCAGCTCCTCAGCAGTTCTACTGCAGTAAAGTTCCTGAATTATTATGAAACAGTCCTAGGCTATAGACATCAGCCTATGATTAGTCAAGTATCACATTGAAGAATGACTGTGTAGCTTGTGAAATGTGCTGATATTCAAAACCAGAAACGGTTAAAATGGAAAACTGTTTTTCAAGATAAATATTAGAAAAATACAGTGCTTAAAAAAATGTGTTAAGATGATTTTTGTATGAAAATTTAGATAAACAATCATTTTCAGCTTGCTTATTACTTTCTCTATTTCATTATCCCTTTCTCTCCATAACTTTTTAAGCTGAAAGAAATGTAGTACAAAATAAAATATTTCTAAGTTTCTATTAAAAAAAAATAAATAAAAATAATAATAATAAAAAAGAACCTGAAAGAAACTGGATATTTTCAAACAGCTTTTAGCCCTTTTCCTCCTGCCTTTGGCTCTTCTAAGAGAAAATCACTTTGCATTTAAAAGGAACAAGTGAGCAAAACTCAACACTAAGCTCCTAGATTTGAATCCTGTAGTTTTCATGCTAATATCTATTATACCACTATGAATGAAATGAAATTTAGGTCTATTAGTTTGGGTTAGTTAATTATATATATATATATATACATACACATATATATAGTCTCCACCTAGACTATATACACACTGAAAACTGTCTGTACTTTCCAAATTTTCTATTCCATTGCTAGTTTAAACTTGTACTGATTTTACTGGGCCTATACATCCTGTGGAGTAACGTTGGAAAATAAACAGGGTACTTCATGATGAATACGTTATTATTATTGTTATTGTTGTTGTTGTTTTTGTTGTTGTTGCTGTTATTATTATTGTTATTATTTTATGTCTGCCCACTGTTTTTTTGGCCTCCTTTCAGATGGAATACATTTATTTGAGGATACAGAGGAATCAAATATGAGAAAAATAAAATCCTCACTGAATAGCTGACTTTGGTAATGTAATAACACAGTGAATTACAGGTTTTACCAGTGTTTTTCTAGTATCTTGTACTTGCCTATGGTAAGAACAGATTAAAAAAAAAATTTAGTGCAAAATTTTAATTCAAGGTATTACATATTTTTTTTTCATCTAAACTGTTGAATCATAGAATCATAGGATAGTTTGGGCTGGAAGGGACCTTAAATATCAACTAGTTCCAACCCCCTCCCATGGGCAGGGATACCTTCCACCAGATGAGGCTGCTCAAAGTCCTATCCAACCTGGCCTTGAACGAGGGACGGGGAAACTTCTGTGGGGAACCTGTAACTGTGCCTCACCTTCCTCTGAGTAAAGAATTTCTTCCTTCTATCTAATCTAAATCTCCCTTCTTTCAGTTTGAAGCCATTACTCCGTGTCCTACCACTACACTCCGACTTTCCTGTAAGCCCTCTTTAGGTACTGGAAAGCTGCTGTAAGGTCTCCCCAGAGACTCCTCTTCTCCAGGCTGAACAATCCCAACTCTCTCAGCCTGTCTTCATAGCAGAGGTGCTCCAGCCCCTTGACCATCTTTGTGGCCCTTCTCTGGATTCATTCTAATAATTCCATGTCCTTCATATTCTGGGGGCCACAGAACACAGTATGCCAGTACTATGTGACAGCCAAATGGAAGACTCTTAGGAGAGGGCTGGAGAATAGGAGGCATTTAGCAAAAGCCTGTGTATTATAATCCTTTTTCTTGTTTGAGGTCAGGACAAAACAGATCAATGTTCAGAAGGGAACATAAAACAAGGTTCTCCTTTGATTTGAAAAAAAAAAAACACAAACGAATCAAGTTGAGAAATATTACTCAGAAATGTCAAAAAAGACAGGACTGCCAAAACTTTTAAAGATTCCATTTACTATAAGAATTCTTTGAATTTTTGTAGCATTTTAAAAGTAGGCTAGTCTAAATCTGAAAAAAAAAAAAAAAAAAAAAAAAAAGGGCAAACCAATACATCAGTGGCAGAACAGTAAGTCAATGTAATTGGATAATAAAGCAATACATAATAATAAAGATCACAGCAGGAGAATTACTTAGAAAAAAAAATATTCTTTTTAAACAATTTAAAAAAGTTTTTGTTTGTTTTTTTGTTTGTTTGTTTAAGAGACAGCCTACAATAACAGTATTGGGATCTATTGGGATCTATTACTGAGAAATACTACAATAATTTATTTTTAAGAGTAAGAATCTGAAAAGGAATTAATGGTAAAAGATTATATGCCTTGTAAATTTAACTACCATGCTTTTTCTTTCACTTAAAAGACTTGAATGATTGATCTAATCTTCTAGTATCCCCTTGATTCTAGCAGCTGTTGACAGTCCCAATATCCTGTCCTCACCTATGTGTCCATGCCTAAGTATGCCTGAGAGACATCTGACATATGGTCATCCGCAAAGCTTTAGCTATGACCTAATTGCATATTTTCAGAGATGTTTTGGATGTGCCGGTTACAAAAATAAATAAATAAGCCAGGAAAAAAAAAAAAAAAAAAACTTTCAATGCCTTTGAAAAAGTCATCTAATTATCATTCCAGTTCCTGTGGTTTGTGGGTATTACATATCGTGGGACCATACAAGGACTCTGTTTCAATCTAACTATTTCTACTATTACAGTACAATACAGTGTGGTTAAAGAAAGGAACTCCTGGGATTCTCAAAACCTGGGATCTCAAAAATTTGGACAGATCTGGAGCTTCCTCCACAAGTGTGTTGAGTCTGTTTGGGCTGGAGTCACCTTTCCCTGCTGCAGCCCACACAGTGCTGCACTTGTAGCTGGAACAGCACTGGTATCACTCCAGTGTTGTGTCTATTGCTGCATAGTGCTGGCACAGAATCAGGACTCTCTCCAAGCCCCAGGAGCCAGCAGGCTGAGGATGGGCAATTGATGGGGAGGGGACATCACCAGGGCAGCTGACCTAAACTGACCAAAGGGATATTCCATAACACCTGATGTCACACTCAGCAATAAAGGGGGCTCTCGTGGGGGAAGGCGCTCTCTCCTGAACAACCAGTACACGTTTTGAGGCCCTGCTTCCCAGGACGTGGCCGAACATCGCTCTTTGATGGGAAGTAGAGAATATTTTTTCCTTTCTCTCTGTGCTTCCGTGCGGCCTTGTTGTTTCTTTTGTTACTTTCTCTCCCCATTCCCTTTCCCTTTAATTAAATCATTCTCATCTCAAACCTCAAGCTCTTTGTGTTGACTTTTCTCCCCCTCCTCTTTGAGGAGGCGGGGAATGAGACAGCGGTTGTGGTGGAGCTCAGCTGCCCATCTGAGTAAAACCACCACAACAAGACAACAATGAAGCCACTCATATAATGTCCCAGGCATGATCCAAACCTAAGGCACTACTGAAAATTACAGATTTTTACCAATAGAGTTTTACTGGGGTACACTTGCAGCAGTGTGAATGGGACACAAAGAACTGTTTCCAAATCACATTACATCTTCTCTGTGGATTACCACATATTCTGTACTTAATTTCCAGCAATAATATCTAACGTACCCAACAGATAGAATGTTCTTTGCCTTTTTACTGCTGCATGCACAGGATCCGACATCCAGACAGCACATGCAAATGTATTACTTCCTTCAGTGGACAGGCATGTCAGTCAAGATTAAAATTTTCTTTGGGAAGGAAAACAATAGATGGAGAACAGATTAGAACTGCTGATTGAGCCTGCAGTTTAGGGTATTCTGTATAGGCAAGAGTGCCCAGAGATTTTTTCAGAGCTCAATGTCTATCACGAGTGTGCCTTTTAAAGAAAAAATAATGAAGCCTCCTAAAAGATAACAAGTAATTTTTGAGTGTGCGTGGTGGAAAGAATGCACATTAAGCTGTGCCTATCACCAACATCAAGAGAAACAACTGACAAGTCTTTTTTTTTCTGAGTATATCATAATGAACATGTCAAAGCATACTAGTCAGACCCCAGTAAAGATTAAAGTACAATTTAAACACACACAGTGTAATTCCCAATAAAAATGCTAAAAAGATAATGCATTAGCTTGAGAGCACTAAAACTGCTATCATGAATAGCTTGATGAATAAGACTACAAGTCTTTGTTTTCCTCAGTGAAACAACATTCATTTTCTTAAACATCTAGTAAAGAACTATACATAAAAATAAAAAATAATAATAATAATAATAAAAAAAAAAAGTTTTGGCCAAATCTACCTGAACATACACTCCTAGGGGGTTATTGATTATCTCTTAGCCTATCTTTCATTAAATTGGTCATTAAATTTGTTACTCTGGAAATCTAACCCACTTAACATGTTGGCCCAAGTCAAGCTTTTGAGCACTCTAGTCATTCAATTAGAACTGGTTAACTTGAATGGACTTTTAATGAAGAAGAACCAAAACAAGATTATGAGGTCCAACATCTAATCCAATTACTGAAATGTTCTCATAGGAAAGATTTATTCTTACCAATTTAGCAAAATACATTTGATAAACATTTTATTTGAAAAAAAAAAAAAAAAAAAAAAAGACATAAAAATAAATTGCTTTGCTGGCCCACATAGGCTTAAAGCCTGAGGAATCAATATTCCTGTGGTTTATGTGTGTTATAGCCCAACAGTTGTTCTTCTTTTACACTGCTGAACTGCATTTTGAAAGGTTTGTGAATTATTAACCCTGAGAAATAGGCCTCTGACTTCCTATACTGACCAAGGAACCTGATTTCCTCCAGATTTAATATAATATTGATTTACAAGACACCATAAAACAAAGATTCCAATTAAAAGAGTAATTTTTTTTTTCCAATATCCTTCCTAGAGCAACTTACAAAAAGAATATCAATTTTAGAAAATGTGTCTTAAGTGGAGTTTTATAACTGATAAACAGTCAGCCGACTGTGTCTTGGACTGAAACAGACGAGAGCATTCTGTTCCCATTCAGATTGCTTTGAAGTAGTTTGTGTTGACCATGGTATCTACATGGGAAAAATAACTCAGTTCCACTTAAAAATCATTTTAAGTGTATGAATATATATCAGTGTGTTTTCACACTGTCCACACCATTCTTTCTCCTACAAACCTCGAATATGTGCAATTCAGACCCTCAACTATCTTGTCTGCAAAGGTGTCTAAGAATGTCTTGCCAATAGACTGAAAGGCCACTGACTTCAATAAAACTACACATACAGAAACATCACAAAATTCAGAAATGCACACATCATACTGACTGTATGTTGTAGTTTAACCCGGCCGGCATCCAAGCACCACACAGCCATTCGCTCCCTCTCCCCCCTCCCTCTCTGGGACGGGGGAGAGAAATAGGAAAACGAAGCCTGTGGGTTGAGGCAGAGACAGTTTATTAGGGCAGGAAAATAATTATAACAACAACAATAATAATAGTTCTACTAATAATAATGTGTATGAAACAAGTGATGCACAATGCAATTGCTCACCACATGCTGACCGATGCCCAGTCTATCCCCTAGCAGATGGTCCCCCCCAATCCCGGCTAGCCACCCCTATCTATTGTTTAGCATGACGTCAGACAGTATGGAATACCACTTTGGCCAGTTTGAGTCAGCTGCCCTGGGTCTGTCCCCTTCCAGCTCCTGCTGCACCCTTAGCCTGCCCGCTGGCAGGACAGAGAGAGAAGTTGAAAAGTCCTTGGCCTAGTGTAAGCCCTGCTCTGCAACAATTAAAACATCAGCATGTTATCAACACTCTTTTCATCCTAATCCAAAACATAGCACCCTACCAACTACAAGGAGGAAAATTAACTCTATCCTAGCTGAAACCAGGACAGCTGTTTTCTGGCAGGTCGTGGGAAGAAGATTTGCTGGCTTGGGGGAGGTTATGTACACATGGCTCTTAGGCTGCAGCCAAAGTGTTCCTCTAGATCTGGAAGTTTGAAGGTGGTTGCAGTCTCCAAGCTCAGAGCCAACCACATATTAGTCTGGTGCAACTGATTTTTGCGTTCCTTGCACTACCTGTTCCTTCACCTCCTCTTCAGATACAAGGGCGGGGAGGGGGGAGGGAACCAGATCTGGGGATCTAGATATATCATTACACTTTCACTGTAGGACAAAATTGGTCTCATAACACATCTATGACACTAGATTTAGATAAAACCAAAAGCCAAGGAACAAGCCGGATCACCAGGGCCCTCTCAAGACCTCTCAAGCCCTCCCACGGCTCAAGTAGTAGCCTGGTTTCCCACATCACACTGGCCTATCTCAACAAGCTTTACCCCAAGACAACGGTCAGGCAGCTGAGATTGCATATGCTAAAGACAGTCCCCAGGAATCAAAATTTAATAAAAATAAAAATAAAAAATAAAAAAAGGAAGGAAGGAAGGACCATGTCAGGGCTTCTCTCCGCTTAATCCTCCAACAGTATTCCAGTAGAATTTAATCTCTTAAACATTTCCATATGCCTGCATGCCACAACCCATGGCATATTATACATATTCTGAATTTCACATAGTTCTTATATTACCTCATGCTATTGACACTTTAAAATGACTCCCTCTATCCCAATGCACACACAATTACAATTTTGTCTTGGGTTTCTGAGGCCTGGAAGAAACAGAGGGAATGTATGGCGAATGATTTCTATCTCTGTTTTGTTAGCAGTACAGAAAAAGTGCTAGATACCAATATTCAGTAATTATTTACTCTTTTACAACATGCAGTGTATAGCTATAACAACACAAAGCATGTAGATCAGCCAGACCATCTCTTCTGCATGCACTTGGGAGGTCAGTCACGGGGTTAGAAAATGGAATTTACTAAGTGCCTTCTGGAACAATTTTAAGAATTATTGAAAAATCTTTTTAGTACTATTTAAAGAATAGTCCCCCACCCTCTCTCTGATCTTTTGCTGACATAGATGTAATGCTATTATTAGAGAAAGAAAATGATTTATAAATTCTTTTTTGAAATCATTTCATTGTGAAGTAAAACATGGAGAGCATGTTATTCGGGAATGCTTTTGCTTTGATGGGATAGCACAGATGTAGGACTATGTACAGCTGTATGCTTTTTATGCTAAGGAACTTAAAACAGCTCAGCAAACTCTTGCTACAGAATATACACTGTGGTATGCCACAGCATGATTAAGGTCTCACATAAGGTTGAGGAAAATAAAGTCCAAAGGATAGTGCTTATACTGGTAAGCATCCCAGAACTTAATTATACCACAACATATGGGTTTCACTGAACAGCATGATAGCAACATGTCATGACACCTTTCCTGTAAATCTGTAACCAAAGATAATGAACATGCTTGATATCAGGTACCACTATTTAAAGGAGTATAATCATTTCCATTCTGATAGTTTTTACTGGTTTTAACTATGAAATGCATATAATGAGTGAATTAAGGCACCAGCTGTGTATGCAAGGTGACAGACCAAACATCTCTTTTTGTGAGAACTGTTTGGAATACCTACTGGTTCTCGTAAGGGTGCTTGTATCTTTTTTTCCTCATAGACTAGGAAAGTATTTTATACTCTTTCATGATATTCCCTCAGTGCAGCTCTCCCAGATTTCCAGTGATGTTTTCTCTGTAGGCTCTGTTTGTAACTACTGTATAATTCCATAAGTAATGTCAGAAGACATTGCCTTCAGCAGGCTAAGCCCTAACAACTGAACTATAAGTCACTTTCCCCGATTTTTCCTGTCAAACAAAAAAGCTTAAGGCTACAGCACAGACCAAGGATATCTCTGAAAGCTCACACACATTTGCACAGTGGCAGCACTGTCATCCCTGAAATCCATTTCTTATTTTTGGATCCCAGGGCAGACCTTGGCACTTTTGGCAGGTTTCACTCCAAACCTTTGTCTTTCTGTTCATGCTCAGGCCATGAGTTCAAAAAGCTCAGCTGTGATATACCATAGACTTGCATCGATTTTACTCAGAGTTCAGCATGTGTGGAATCAGGATATTTGAAACTTTGCATTTATATACCATTATGGTAAAATAATGTTTTGACAGAAAGGGAAAAAAAAAAAAAAAAAAAAAAAAAGCCACGACCAAATCATCCTTCCTGAAATGAGCATTTTGAAATTGCAGTTTTCTCAATACAAATATCTTAAAAATGACACTATGAGGAGGGAATATTTCATTTGTGTTGATACTGGGGGTCTGTAGCTTCCAAATACACAGTGATAAAGGAAGGAATAATGGAATTCTCAGGTAAAATAAATACACTGTTTAAGGCATCTTAATTACATATCATATGTGATTAAGATAGATTATATATTTTCACAAATATATTTACCTGTGCAATTTGCTCTAGGGAACCTGCTTTGGCAGAGGGGTTGGACCTGGTGATCTCTTGAGGTCCCTTGCAATTCTGTGATTCTGTGATTTTGTGATTATATTTTTTCTTTTAGAAAGAAAAAGAACAGAACAAAAAATACACCGCTGTTATTATTTATATGTAATTTATATTTTGAAGGAAAAAAAATTATCATTTTCTACTTTGAACTAGATATTGCAAGAGAATTTAACATTATTTTTATATCAAGCCAATAATATGCAATTAATTTAGCATATGCTTACTAGGAAAACATTAAAAAAACTGAATGGATAAATAACTAAGGAAAGTGCCATTCATCTTCGACTGTAGTTGTTTATAGACTCAGCTATGCCATTGATAAAAACTTGTACTTTGAAACTTTTTGCAATCAGAACCACATAGTATCAAATTTCCAACAGACTAAAATCAAATCAAAATAAACATTCCTTTCAGAGAAACAGACTTAAACTCAAGCATAACACACCCAACAAAAATAATTTTTATAAGCTAATACTGAATTGTCTTGAAATTTGATGCATTGATTAACTGCAAGATAAAATAATTGATATCATTTGTTTGCTTTCTTTCTTTTTTTTTCTTTTATATCAGAAATTCAGACCCTGAGCAAGCATTGAATGACTTAACCTGATAAATATGTAACCTATTAATATATAGACATATTACCTGACTCTGTCTTAAGGATGGCTGAACAATCCATTTCAACCAAGGTGACCTTGCCAGCAGCCTCTCTATGGGGCCAGGTGGTAGCTACTTACTCCCAAGTACTCCTGCCTCTCCCCTCCACATTTTGTGGCTGGAAGCATTTTGGATACGATAAACACTCCTCTCACTCTAAGTTTGATAGTAATAAGATTAAATTAAAAACTCTCTGCTACTTTCACATAGCCCACATTTTTAACAACCTCCACAGTATTCTTTCAATGAGTGATATTGGAATCTCCCAAAGCACTCATCCAGAAGCTGACCAGAGTGAGTATGTATGCCTACCCTATACGTTCTAACATATATCTTATTGTACCACATTATCTGGAGTATTGAGAATGCTCTTCTAGCCACATTAACCTTAACACAAGATAAGGTGCTGCACTATGACTAGAGGTCTGTCAGAAGTAATTTGTCTTGTTTTGACCTGTCACGAGATCACTTAATAGGAAACTAAATAGTCCACAAAGCTTAGCACCTTTTCAGACAATTCAGCTGTTTGTGGTCACAGTAATGTATCTTGTCTGAGACAATGCCTTCTAGGCACTCCACTTGCTCACTCTTTGGTATGCTTTGATCTTCACTTTGGTATGTTTTTATGCATATTCCCCCAAGCCTTGAAGGAGCATGTACCTTATTTTCTAAAATGAAAATGGAAGAAGTTTTGCAATTGCTTTAATTGATTTTGTTTGAGATCTAAGAGATGGACATGCAAAACATTTAATCCTGGAAGGTGACTGACTGGAAGACCTCAGGAACAGAGTGAATGACTTAGTCTCTGATAACATATTTTCACAAGCTTCATAAAGAAGCAGAGAAAGTGTCAATTCAGAAAAAAATCAAAACAAACAATGAAAGTGGTGGAAATAGCATCACATCTTTCTATTTATGAGCAAAGAACAACTGCATAATTTCTATTGTTAAATAAAGAATAAAGTTTATTGGCAATCAGTTTTTGTGATTTCCTTTCTGACAGACTGAATGGATAAGAATCTAGAAACAATGAGGGGAAAAAAAAAAAAAAAAAAAAAAGTTTTTCTGCTGTTTCTTTGCATCCTTTCTAATTAAAAATAGTACTGCTGTAAAGAGTCTAAGGCTGTTTAGACTGAGTGTGTCCATCTAAACCTAGGAAAACTGAAGTGCAATTAATGACCACACTTGCTTTTCCAAGGTTCTGTTCTTACCTAGATCTCTTTTCCTCAAGAACTGAAATACCACCAAAGGAGGGAGTAATTCTGTACCTGTCCTATTGCTAGCTTATTACGGTCTCTGTTAAGAAGTGAAGTGACCGGAGTAACTCATTAGAAACACCTTTAGAAATTCAGTCACTTCATATAACGTTTTCCTATGCTACCTTTAAAAGCATTACCATCAGAGAATAGAATGCCTTCTCCCAGGTAAAACTTGCAAAATATCACTGCTATCTAATCTCAGAAAAATAAATAAATAAATAAATAAAATAAAATTGTCAGACAGAATCTAGATCTGTACTGGTAAACTGAATACAACTAGGGCATGTGCTCAGATGCTGAAAGGTCATTGCTTATGTGATTAAATTTTTGGAACAGCCTTTGGCATGCTTATGATTCACAATTACACTCTCTCAAGCAGATCCCAGTTGGCATTTCTCAGGTAATGTTCCCAAAAAGCAGTAGAGATGAAGCCATGTCATTTTTTGGCACACTTCTTCTGCAATAGTCCCATCTTCTGGCATTATGCCATCAGGGTCACACCTGCACACTCATGACTACCCCCAGGCAATGTAGAAGGCATGCCATTGGGATATTTAAAAACATCTTGTTTCTGAGATCTCTCATTTTTCATGACAGCCTCACTCAGGCAGTGAGGATCAAGGTGTCTTACCCAGGAAAGAAATATGTTTAGTATCATCCAAAATGTGGTAGGAAAGATGACTGATTGAATCATCCTCACTATCTATACTGAGCTTGTGGGTGTTAGACTACTACATGACTACTACCATACATAGGAGCTCTTCCTCTCCCTCTCCTTGTCCAATTGAAGTATGTCTGAATCTGGAGACAGGCCCCTCTGCATGAGCATCTCAGCCACCCTTCATGAAGCCTGGCAGAAGGAACTATCAGAACAGACATCTGATTGATCTGATCAATCAGCCCAATCTTTCCAAGTACAGTTACATAGCAGAGAGGATATACGCTCGGTCCATATCCTCAATTCAATATATATATATTAACAGGTATGACAGCCAAACATGTAGATGAGTAGGCACAAAACCTAGGGGACGCATTCTCTTTTGTGACCTTTGCTAGCAACCTTGATGTTTGCAGAAGAACACCCTTGAAAGTTTACTCACACAGATGCAGGCTGTATCATATCAACTGCCTTCTGCCACCCTGGCATTTTCAGTTTACTACTACAGTTAGACAGAGTCCAAGTGCCTTTTCCACTTCTGCAGAATGAACCTTATGAAAACCTGAAAGATTCATAATTTTATATTATTTGCCTCTCACCTGATACGATCTCTGAAGAGATATAATGGTACAGGAAGGATGATGGACTTCAGACACCATCCCAATACACACAACTGACTGAATCAAGGCAGTCTTTTTAATCCATTAGTCTTTTTTAATGTTTTTTAGAGTACCTGGTTTGTTATGAGCAAAATTACAATTTCTGCACCCTTTCAAGTATAGGAGCCCCAATTTGAGGGAGAATATGGTCACAGTTCTCTGATATTCTTCATAGAAAGACAGAAGGGAAGAAAGAGAAACATCATAAGCACATTGGGTGTGTTACAGCATCCACAATGCCACAGACCTCAAGGAAGAACTGAGTGGAACAGAAGTACAGTGAAACAGAGCTCTTGGCACCCCACTGAGGAAGTGGCCTCCCTACATCCACAATGCTTGGTTACACATAATGGATCTGAACCACCCCATAATGTACAGAGAACCACACAGAGAAAGCTAGCTAACTAACTAAATAAAATAAAAAATAAAGTTAAATAAAAACATATTTTATTTCTTTTTGGTTCTACAGTTATCTTATCTTGGTCTCACTTTTGATCATCCTTTCACTACTGTCTTTTTTCTACAATGATGAATATCTGCAAAACAATCAAATTTTCTTGTAATTACATTTCCATATTGATTCAAATTCTTTTAGTTATGCGTGTTGTTGAGTGCAGCACCCGTCTTTATTTTTGTTATACCACAGGGCAGATGGCCTTTTTCAAAATTGTCCCATATGTGTTGAAGAAAGCATGGAGACATTCCTCACATGTCATGTGAAGTAAAGATTAGCATATCAAGTACAACTTACTGCATCTTATTGTTCACAGTGAAAGGGTTTACCCTGTGCTTTTTATAGGGTTTCATCTGTTTTCTATAATCAGAAATTTGTGCTGCTACCTACATCTGGTTTTTAATCTAGGACAAAAATTGTTACCGGAATGCTATCTTATCAGTAGTGTTATTTATATAATGGTTTGCGCTCACCCAAGGCAAAAGATGAATAGCAAACTAGGAAGGAAAAGCAGCCTAGAAAATATTCATCAATAGAATTTTTCTATGGCCTTACAAACAATAAAGCTGGAGTAGAAGGTCAATGAAGTGATAATCTATACCAATAACAGATAAACCCTACACAGACTGCAAGGGTATGAAGTTTCTATAAACCATTCCTAATGTTTACAGTGTGTCAAATGCTTCTTCTGTATAAAACAAAATAGTTTTTGTCACCATCTGTACCAGTACGTAGTTTAGCTATTTCCAGCAATAGGAATCCAGCTACCAATGGTGAATATGAGACATGAAAATCTGGCTGTGGTTCTTGGCTCACATGTAAGTTGAATGACAGTGATTTCCACACAGTACACCAGATTTTAGACCGTAACATTGTTATGGATTCTTCAGAGTAGATTCAGAACTGATATGTAGGGAAAAAAAAAAAAAAAAATGTTCAGACATGCAAGAGCTTCGTGTCATATGGCATCCCAATTTAATGATCTTTATAATGATCCTCCCATTAAAGATCCTTATCATCCTGCACATAGAATCACTGTATTAGAAAAGAGGAACAATATTATATGTATAAAAAAAAATATGAAAATGAAAGATGATCCAGTTCAAAAAGCAGACCTTGAAATGTGATATAATCAAAGTATTGAGGTACGATAGGAATAAGCTTTCAAACTCTGGTTACGGTGTTAATTTGCTCCTATATATCTGTAAGAGATAGGTGAATAACTGAACTGAGGACTAAATGTGCTATTGAAGAAATTGTGCATCAGACCGTAAGTTTAGTCATTCAGTATTATTTGAAATAAAAACATGTGACCATGAAAAACTGATTGTGCTCAATAAACCAAGCATAAAAACTGATACTGCTTAACTGGTGCTACATCAAGTCCCCTGTATTATGCAAAGTATAAGCGAGTTTAAATGAAAACATTAACTTATTAATTAATAGTGAAGTAATATCCTTTCAACTGGCATTTAAAGACTGTTCTGTTCTGCACCTTGTTTATAGTAAAGATGGGGAGTTTTTCTGATAGCTTTCCACATGTTGAATAGGACATAGAGAATCCCCATATAATCCTTGTGCACATCTGTTATTCATCGTGAGTGAATAGCACAATCTCATTCCCTGATCTCACAGGGAAGCCAAGATTATCTGAGAGCACAGTAATATGATTAACACCAGTACATGTGGTTGTATCTACTTCCTTTCTAAAATACAGTTACATATCAGAAAATTTCTGTATAGCCAAAAAGCCTGATGAAGTCTGATAAAATCTGAGCTTCTTACAAAAGACCATAATGGTATGAAGAATGCCAATGATGACTGTTCCTCAGAAGTCTCATGAGAAATCAAAGAATAAGAAAAAAACTTATAGAAAATGCATATACCATCAAATTTTTCCCTTAGTGCACTGTAATACCCTTTGGAGTCTCTGTGGATTTTTAACTCCTCCTTCAGACTAGCAAATTAGAGATAGGCCTACAGTTAAATAGCAGGAATTATTTTCCTCCTCACCTACTACAAAAAAAAAAAAAAAAAAAAAAAAAAAAAAAAACAGTTTTTCCTAGATGGGATTATCTATCATTTTATACATTTTAAGTATCATAATTTGCAATACTTAAACATTATGTGGTACGTATAATGGTGCATCTGGTCTGAGCTGAACCTCAAAAGCATGACTCCATGGACGAGTTCAGAGTCCAGTGTTCAAGGGTTCATTCTGTCAGATGTCATCTCCATGCATATAACCATGTTAACATATTACTAAGCATAAATATATAAAAAATATATTGCTTTTCTTTAGGGCTGTATTAGAACAGAAGAAGCTCCATGGTAACACTGCCTGCTGATCAAACCTTGACTTTGTCCAGCTCAGTTTCAAGTCTAGTAAAAAGAAAAGAAGCCTATTCAAGTTTGCCCAATGTACATATTTTCCCTAGGTCTAATGATATATTATATTTTAATAGCTAATAAAATCATTGACATATAATCACAGCCATTTCTCATATCTGTAAGGTATTACTCAAGGGGAATAACCCAGGTAATATTTTTATACTAACTTCTCCAAGGAAATCATATTTTTTTCTACAGAAACACTGCTATTTTTAATTAATAATAATGAAAAATTAGAAAGATAATATCTTTGCCTGAAGGAGAAAACAATTTATAGTTAATTGCCTTTTAAAAAGTATTGGTGATTTTCTTACAAGACTCAGAGGAAATATATTTAAATAATGCTTACGGTGGAGATTCTTTTTCTTTTTTGTTAGCATATTGTTTATAATTCTTCAGAGCATCAAAATAATTTCACAGCTGCTTGTGTATGTCACGTGCTGTGATTTTATATATTTAATTTTGCACATGTGTCATCAACTTTCTTACGTCGTTACAAAACTGTGGTTAGTCTTCTGACAGTTAACAATTTTT
Organism: Nettapus auritus; assembly: GCA_011076525.1. Taxonomy (NCBI): domain Eukaryota; kingdom Metazoa; phylum Chordata; class Aves; order Anseriformes; family Anatidae; genus Nettapus; species Nettapus auritus. Next base: position 29,173,580 of record CM021766.1, on the reverse strand, counting down.
CAGATACAAATGGAGCTCACAGATGAGACAATTACAAACAATCAATGATTACTGATGGATATCTTCCTCAAATATAATTAAAATTACCGACAACATACTAATTTCACACACCTCTGTATCTCCCACTGCTTAATCCATATCCTCATTGGTGTGGATGCTCATTTATGTTGATATTGCTCATGGATTATGGCCTCTCTTCAAAGCTTCAGAGCCAAAGTGGGGCTAAAGAACACTTGAGTGAATGAGAACATATGATGGTATATGATGTGTACATTTGCACAAAATTAGTAGCAATCTTGCCTCGAGGGCATCTTATAAATAGCTGCTGGCCATAGACAGAATTATGCAGAACTTACAGAAACACACACACAAAATCTTTGTGTCAGATGCCAAGTTCTTACCAGAAAGCATGGATGCTCCCTAGCTTCTCTGTAAGATCACTGTATTTTGCTTGTTGTGTTGTTTTTGTTTGTTTGTTTGTTTGTTTTTTAAAGGGAAATATGTATGTATATATTCCTCTGTCCCTTTGCCTTCCCTCATGTCATCCATGAACCATGTAAAATAAAGCACTTCAAGGTAAATTCTTCCAGTAGCAAATGTCATCACTGGGAAATTTTAATCCAAATGGGTACATTTTTGTAAATTTATTGGCAATCAGTCAAAGAAAAAGGGACTGCCAAGCACTTGCATATCATGGAGTCTTCCATTACAGGAGTTTTTAGTGAACAACATATCAACATAAACTGGGATGTTGGAGTAATAATATATATATGTGGGACTAACAATATATATGACTGACAACTCACAAGATCAGAAAAAAACAGCTGAAAGCACAGGCTAGTTCTAATCAGTCACTTTCTTTAGGATGGAAATCAATTTATTGTACTGGTAAAATTTCAGCTCTGTAGTTCTGAGTTTAAAGGGATGAGCATGCTGCTTGCTAGCAAATGAGAAAAGTTATTTGCCTTTTCCTGACCAGTTAGAGAAGGAATTATCAACCAACTTCACCAGGAATCTCATCCCAACATTTTTCAGAAGACAACAGCCACAGAAAAAAACTTGCATGTCACTAAGAGCAGCAGTGAGGGGAACTCTGGGAATGGTTCATAGAGTTCACTTGAGTCCCAGAGCCTTGTTAAAAAAAAATCCATTGGGCAGCTCACCCTCGCTGTTTTGTGTTGCAACAGCCCCTCTGACCTGCCTCTCCTGTTCCAAAAGACGTGGATATCAGTGCAACATTTTTGTCAGTCATTTGACCTGACTGAGAAGAAACAAATGCTCAGATGCATCTGGCTCAGGAGACATCGGCTGGACTGTTGGACTTTCTCTGTTTGACTGCCAGGAAAATTTACTTGTGTTCTGAAAGGTTTTGTTGGGAAGCTTGCAAGACATTTATTGGGGATCAAATTCTGAAATCCTCATTTTACTAAAACTCACATATACAGCTTGTGAATAACTTCTATTATTATTTTGTATAATAATAATTTTGTATTCTGAGAGTATTCTGAGAGCAAATTTTGTATTCTGAGAGTATAAGCCTCAAATAATTAAGAAAAAAAAAAAAAAAAATAAGTCCCTCTAAAACACATAGATATTCAACAAATGTAATTTAAACCATCTCAGAATCTCAGATCCATTCCAGGATCTCCAAAGCACCTTCTGGCTGTACAGGTAGGATACAGTAAACACTAATTCTCAAGTATGACATGAACTGCTAAATCACACCAGTCATTAGATGGAAATATAATCTTGAGGCATTTAATTGTAACATCCAATGCTATACAGGTGTTGATTTCTACAAGCTTTAAATTCACTTCAGAGACCAATGAAGCCCTTCTGCATTTTCAGCCTTTGCCTCCCTTCCTGTACTCTTCCAACAGTACTTTAAGACAGCCATTCTCATTATTTTTCTGCTTTCAGAGAATTAGTAATCTTTATGAAATGCACATACCTCTCATGTTTTTACATTTGCTTTTATCCTAACAATGGCAGATAAGCAATTCCCACTTCAAATCTTAAGTTAATAATTAATGAACAGAACCAACACCACAGCCTGAAACTAGGAGATCTAGTTACTTCAGACCTTCAGGAAGTGAATAAGCATGATTTGTTTACAGGATTTCTATGAAGTTCTTGCAGTACCTAAATCAAAAGACAAGGGCAGCAGGGAACCTTTATTAATATCTCTCTGTGTGCATATTTGTATAAATACATATTCACACATAAAAACGCACAAGGCAAAAGTGAAAGGCTTCACTTTCGGTGTCTCTAAGCATTGATTATTCTAGTTTGATGAATAATTTGAGTGAATTTGCTTTTTAGTTCTGCTTGGGGTTTTGAAAGAAGGTTAGATAGTAATACCTTATATTGCTCAAGTCTCACAGTGATTAAGATAATTCACCTCTCTCCCTAAATTATTACCCCTCAACAGCTGAAAATTACCAAGTCTCTGGTGCTGCTACATGGACTGTAGACAGGGTTGTCCCTGAGTTGTATGCAGATTGGCTCCATTCAAGTGGCATTGACACTGTATATAGTTCATCCTCTGGAAATGAGGTGTGAAATTTCTTAACTTAATGATTTCAAACAGAAGAAATCAACTGAGATGTAATTCTTGGAGGGTTCTTCTAATAATTGCCCCAGAAAGAATTCTTGTTATAGCACATCTGACCAAGGTATCAGAGACATCTAACAACCTCATACTTTGGCTGTATTAGAAAGCATACATCATCAGCAGGACAGAATTTCCTATTCACTAATGAGTCAAAGTGAACAGATTTCTCACTAGATAACTGCTGTGATATGTATTTGAAACTTCCATACATAGTTGAGTCAATGACCATCTAGCTTTTGCTAATATGATATTGGTGAACAAGATTACTGAATAAGACTTCCCTAGCCTCTAGACAGCACAATTATTTCTCCCTCTTATTGACCTTATTATTCTTCCAAAATATAACATGAAGTGTACCCTCATTTCAGAATTACCTCGTATAAAACCATTAAGACACAGAAGTATATTTTAATACCTTTCAGAAGACAGGAGATTTGAATTTCTCTCCCCATTTCATAGATAAACATTCTAATAATTTGTGTTCACTACAATTAGGAGTAGAGTGGTTATTGTTTAAGAAGCCTTAGTAAAATTTTCCTTGTCAGTTTGAAAGGAAAGTCACAGACATGACCCTTCAAGATAAATTTCCAGGTTATGGATTTTCAAGGGTCCGACGGGCTTGAACAGTCTCTGCACTCTAGGATAATTGATTACCAAAAGAAAGCTTTACCAGCCTACTATTCTTCAGGAAAATGGTCCAGAAATTTCCCTTTCTACAAATGTGCCTGGAACATACATAGGTGTGAGATGTATGTATTTGATATAAAGAGCAACATCTCTCTTGATAAACGGGCTAGAACAAGATAATAGATCAAGATATAATATTATATTATAATAATAATATAATATAAAACTGATGGACCCTTAGTTTTGGGCCCCTCACTACAAGAAAGACTTGGAGGCCCTGGAGCATATCCAGAGAAGGGCAACAAAACTGGTGAGGGGTTTGGAGCACAAGTCTTATGAGGAGCAGCTGAGGGAACTGGGGTTGTTTAGTCTGGAGAAGAGGAGGATTAGGGGAGACCTCATTGCACTCTATAACTTCCTGAAGGGAGGCTGTGATGAGGAGGGGGTCGGCCTCTTCTCCCAGATAATTAACAATAGCACTTGAGGAAATGGCCACAAGTTGTGCCTGCGGAGATTTATATTAGATATCAGGAAAAACTTTTTCTCTCAAAGAGCGGTCAGGCACTGGAATGGCCTGCCCAGGCAGGTGGTGGAGTCACCATCCCTCATGGTGTTCAAGAAGCACCTGGATGAGGTGCTATGAGATATGATTTAGTAGCTCAGTGGGTAGCATTTGTGATAGGAGGACAGTTGGACTAGACGATCTTGTAAGTCATTTCCAACCTTGTGTTTCTATGATTCTGTAATTAAAGATGCTACATTTCCATTTATTTATTTATTTATTTTTTCCTCAGAAAATATTCCTACATCCTCCTGAACAAATGTGAGACCCTTCAAGATCTACTAATTTTTCAGATTCTAATAAAGGAAATGTATGCTTAGAATTTTCTGCTTAGAAAACAAAAATGTTGCATGATATGACTCATTTGCTTCCAATTAGTTATTTATGTCATTACAGAAAGCTAAAATAAGCTCATTTTTATAATGTTTAATAAATCTATTACTATTGAAAATTTTAGAAAAAACAGTCGTTCAATCAAAGTGCAGAAGATGATACTGAAGTACCTACCACATCTCAATATTTTCCATTGTTTTTACTGAGTCAGTAGACAACTCATGGTAACGTACAGGCTCGTACCTGTTTGGAACCTCAACATAGGTTGTAAATTTTTGTAGTGAGCATGCTTAGCAAAGACTAAGACATTTTCCTTAGTATGTATAGAAATTATGCTTTAGCTAAAGATAGAAACCTTGTATTAAACACAGGCAAGTGATAAAACAAGTATTGTTTTAAAGCTGTTATTCGAAGTCTTAATATTATTCCCTGATGTTGAAGGTATTTACTGTGCATATTTTGCACATATTTTTGTAAGAGAGATAAATTGCATTAATTTATCTGTTCAGTGATGTATAAATTTGGATGTTTCACCAAAGATTTGGAAACACTTTGATCTTGCATTTCCTGCTTTTCTTATTTTTAAATATTTAATAGGTTACCTGAATTTTAAAATTAGTTTAAAAAATGAAAATCAATTTTTCCTTCAAAGTTTATTGTCCCCTCCAGTAACAGAACTAATAACCATAACAGATTTTTTTTATTAATTTTTCAAGGCATTTTTATGGCTCAAAGTCTGGACATAATATTTTTGAGAGACCTGAGAGGAAAAGGGACCAGAGAATATAATTCTTACAATAAAATAAAGGAAAAAGGGTTCTAAAGAACACAGTTGCACAAACATTAATCTCATAGAGAATGTTCTGTAAGGGGTTGTATTTTTAAGTTTTAATACTTTACACAAGTATTAAAACAAACAAACAAACAAACAAACAAACAAAAACAAGCAGCTTATTTCAATTTAAAAGTTAATAATAAAATTCAGATTTTTTAAGACATGAAGGATACTGCTCAAATATTTATGTTCTTTTTTATATTGACCATACTGGAATGATATGTGAATGAATACATTTCCAGTATTTGTTTTCTTTCATTCTCAAAATTGAAACTTTGCTACATGATGATTTTGTTGTGAAGTCATTCAGTGCAAACCTGTTCTGATCATGAGACAGAAGTACATGGAAACAAGGATTACCACAATGAGATGAGGATGTTATTATCATTAATACTATCTTTTAATAATGCTACCTAATTATTTCAGAAGATTTATGTCATCATGCAGGAGAGCCAGATTTGATTCTAATCTCTCATTCTCCTACTTGGATCAACCTCAACATGTTAGGTCCTAAACAACTGAAGTGTTTGGCTTAATTTCAAGCACATGGTTAATTCCATTAAATCAAAAGGTTCGTTTGCATGCCTGCTATTACAAATGTACTTTAGAATCATGCCAAACTGATAAATGCATCTGCAAACAGCACATACATCCTAAACCACAGCTTCATCAGGGCCTATGACAGTTGAGAACACATAAAACTTACTCCCTGGAGCATCTACCTTCCCCTCAAATTTTCCTCAAAAAATTCCCTCAAAATTTCCCTTCAGAATACAGAAGCAATGAAATTAAGCTTTTGGTCCCTATTTTTGGGGACTGACCTGATGTTAATCAAAGAGTTTTTTCAGGGAAAATACTTTCAAAAGGATGCAATTACATGATTACTGTAATGGAAGTTGCAAAATCATAGCATCCTAGAAACTTATTTCAATATCGTCTTCCAAGCACTGTGTAAGACCGGAGTGAATGCTCACTACATGTGCAAGATTACCTTGCATTTTCCTGAATTAATTCAGGTCATAGATTCTCGTACAGTATTTCTTTGAGTGTTTCCTTGAGTGAGGTGTTTAGGCCTCAAGAAAAGGGATTTATTTGATCACAAAGTCCCAAATCTCATAAGCTGCAAACAAGCAGACTGAAATAACATTTTGCAAAGTGTATATTGAAGATGCTGCCATGTGTTTATGTCCCTCTATGGAGCCAATGTGTTAATACACTGTGGTAACCACATGAACTAGGAAAGGTAATAAAATTAGTCACCATCTTTAGCTGGAATACAAAATGGCATTTTACTATTAACACGGAAGGAAGGTGTTTAATTCAGAAACACAATGGAAAAAACTTTATTTGAAGATGTATTGAATACCTAATCTCATTAACTCTTCGAGGTGTCTTTTGCTCTTTATGCTCTGTAAGTATACAGAGGGAACGGAGGGAGGTATCTTACATTCAACTAGAGTACATGAAGAGAAAGTGTGAATGAAAATTTAATACTACAATTTGTTTTCACTTTTGAAAGCTATAACCCATATTTTCACAAGAGTTACCTAAAATCAAGCTACAATATCTTTTTAGAAAACATCAAATGAGATACAAATACCTGCTACGTCAAAGGATGTGTTTTTTCCATTCAGAACTTCTTTTTCTTTTTCTTTTTTTTTTTTTTCCTCATATACAACTTGTAATTCTCTATTTGTTACAACAAAGGAGAAAAATAAGTGAAAGACTCTCATTCCTAATCCTCTGGATGATAACATGTTTCTGGAGAATGCTGATTTCAAATAATCAGGTTTGTAAGTTTGATTCTTGAATTTAAAAAGACACTGAACCTGGATATTTTAGATTCAGCCATAGACTTCAGCAATGCTGACCATTTCTTTTACTTTGGTTCACCAGATAAGGAACTCAGAAGGAATCAGACTATCTTGTAAATCTTTTGGGACCTGTATCTGACAAAATTTATAAGAACTGATAAGTCATTTTTAAGATTCTACCTTCCTCTCACATTTTGTTGGAATTTTCCTGCTTAAATTCAAATTTGTTATAGCAGTGTCAGTCTCTCAGATCACATAACACAAGGAAGGCCTGATTCTGACATGACTTTTTAGAATTAAAAACCATCTAAAGCTAGGTCTGGGATGGGTTGCAGCACTATCTAAGCATCTGCAGTTTGCTTGAAGTGTCATGATTCAATTGAACCACATTTTGTATCACTGGGGTGTGGTGAAAAAAAAAAAAAAAAAAAAAAAAGATAAAAAAAAGAATATAACTTGTTAGCAGACTTAATTGGCTCCTAGTGTCATAAATAACATAAGTTTATTAACCTGTCTTTTAGTCTGTGCTTCCCTGGATACCAAATCTTGATAATGCAAAGGAAACTGCACTTACCTTCAAAATAGTTTTCATCGCTGTCTATTTGTTGGTCCACTCATGAATAAAATGTTACTCTTTAATCCTCTTGACAGCATCTGGGTCCAAAAGTATCATTTGTTTCACAAAATAATGGTTGATAATTGTAAGACACTCAGCATGGTAAGAAACTGTACAGTAAGGAAACATAAAATCACTTCTAGTAATGTGATTTAAGATATTCCCCCAGAAACATATGAGGGGAGAAACATATTTACTGGTTAGAGGCCGTACAGTTATAGACAGAAAATTGACTTGGAGAGATAGAAAGATTGTTCAGCATAAAGTGTTGGGTAAAAGCTAAGTGATGTAAATGTTACAGCTTGTGCTTGATAACAAGCAGCAGAGATCCCTGGCATATTCACAAACCTTTCCAAGGATTGTTAGAAATGTTGGCTCTCCAGAAACATTTTCTACAGTCTTAACAGCTTTAAACACAGTGTTTCTTTCACAGGGTATTCTAAAAACACATTTGTTGACCCTTCTGCCCTAAGTAAAGGGCAGAAGAAAAAATGGAGACACAGGGTCCAATAATGATGAAAATTGCTGTCTGCACCATCAGGGTTTGGTGTCAGATTCACTTAGGAACATCACGTCTTTTATATTTTTCCCAGCAGTCTAATGCACAGATGAGAATGCAAATGAATTTTCAGACACAGGCAAGTCCCCATCATGACTATTCTGCCACATTGGCTAATGAGAAAGGAGCAGGGAAATTCAGAGCTTTTTTTGTTTGGTTGGTTGTTGTTGTTTTTAATGTAGATTTCAATGTTGTATTACAAAAGTCAAATAAAATCAAGAGGACTAAATAAATCCATGAATATGAATGCTTGGCTGACCCTTATCTAAATCTGCAATGATGGACAAAGCATGGAAGTCAGATAAAGTCAGTCAATAGAGGAGATTCTAGAACTGGAGGTATTTGCTACTTAACAAGCATAAAAAAAAAAAAAGGCAAATCATTTATGTATTAAATTATCATTGGATGCATATCTCTGAAAGATACTTCTTCAAAAAGAGATAGAGAAGCTAGGAGGCTAGCTTCCATCTTATTTGAAAAGGTAGGTTTCTCATATACCTTTGTCTCACTTATTTTTGTTGGAAATGTTGCTTAATTCATATAAATTGTGCAAAAGCAGTATACGATTGTGGAAATATTTCCATGTTGCACTGGGCAAATCTGAGACTGCTGAAGTTTCCTGTCAGAAAGCAGGGAAATCCCATTCTTGAGTAGGTTATTACATCACTTGGCTATCTGCATTCAAGATAAAGAAAAGTCAGGTTTCTTTTTCCACAATGATGGAGTCAGGCCAGGAGTTTAGTACTAGCTCCTAATACCCGAACTCCCTTTCCTTTCCTCATTACTGCTGGGCAGTTTTCAGGCACATATTTCTTTGGATTTGACCAGAGGCTGAATCTTCAGTCTGAGACATCTTTTCTGGCAATCACTGACCAGCACATTTACGTGGAAATTCAAGTTACAAATGGATTTTTTATTTTTTTTGGCAAAACTATTCGTGATGCAATGTGATTGGCATAGGACCAGATGCAAGGAACATAACATATCTCCTTTCACAAAAGCTACTGGTTCTTTTCTTTTTCTCTTCTCCCCATAGCACAGCAATTTTGCCATCTGCTCCAGCCATTAGTGCAAAGACAGCAGCAACACATTTAATCAGTTTGTCCTCTCTAACCTTTTGAAATAAGCTGTAATCACCTATAAAATGTGAAAAGTCCAGACCTCACCCTTTCTTCTCTTACAGACATCTGATGAGAGCATTGAACAGGACACAATTCAGCAATGATTAGAAATGCATTTCTCCCTTGATCCTTCTTTCAAGAATAACTTTCATGTTTGACATCAGATTCCCCACCCTGCGTCTGGTAGCTATGTTTTATTGCAACACTCAGGTTATACTTCTCCCACCCCAGCTGTTTCCCCTTGCCTCACTTCCCCCTCCACTTCATCTACCCACACCTCTGCCTGGCAGCTCTATGACACTACATCATACAATCAGGCTTCTCTCACCTTTGCTACTGCTTCTGCCAAGCATACAGGAATCTAACTGCTTTTGCATGCTCTAACAACTCTTTATCATGTCTGTCTTTTTTACAGTATGATTTATCTCAACATTTTTCTCCAGCTTATTTATCTTCTCTGATGATTTTGAGTCATAGGAGTGACTGGACTGCATGAGACTGGCATACGAATGATGTTTTGCCAACTCCTAATACCCTTATATATTGTAACTTCATTCAATAATACATGTAATTTCCATGGTTCTTGAGAGTTTTGAATGACTTCTGCATATTAATTGTAGTTGCAGACAGAGTTAAAAAGATCTTGTGAATTCCTGGTAATTTTTTTTCAGTGTGCTATCTACTCTAAAAATATAGAATATCCAGAAAGCATGTTTGAACTCAGGTGGTTGATGACAGCCTCTTACTCAAGTACTGATGTACAGAAAAGTCAGTGAATGTGTTTGCAATAAAAACTTTAAAAATCATAAAAGTTCTAAAGACAGTCATCCACTTCACAAAGACTCCTACACAAGAATAACATTTGTTTTATGCTTTACTTTGCAGAAAGAAAATACATCACAATGAAAAAGCTAGAGTTAGACACACAGAGGAGAAAAAAAAAAAAAATACAGATATTTTTTCAGAGCCTACATGTTAAGAAAGAATGGATTTTCTCCAAGGACCTCATTCTAAGCCAACTTGAGAAAAAAAGCCAATGCTTCTTAAGCAAATGAACCAAATTTTACCACAATTGTCTCTTGAGCTAAAAAAATAATACAATTTCAAACTGTTTATCTATGAAAAGAATCAGTCTAAGATTAAAGAAGAGGCACTCGTTTTGTTGTTGTTGCTGCTGTTTGTTTGTATAGTTGTTTTTTTTAAAGTTTGTGTTGCTTTGGATTTTGTTTTTCATTTTTAAATCTTTTGGTGGGTGAAGACGGATGTGAATTCTGTCTTTTTTTTTTTTTTTTTTTTTTCTTTTTTTAAGGTATACATACTCCAGTTCTTATTCAGGTATTATAGAATAATAGAAGGATTTTAGCTGGAAGGAACCTTTAAAGACCATCTAGTCCAATCCCCCTTCCATAGCCAGGGATACTAGACCAGGTTGCTCAAAACTCCATCCAACCTGGCCATGAACACTTCCAGCATCCTCAAATCTGTGCAACTTGTTCCAGTATCTTAACACCCTTGCAGTAAAGAACTTCTTTCTAGTATTTAATAAAAATACACTCACTTTTGGTTTTCATAATATTTAGTATGATAATAAGCTTTTCTTCTACCTTAGATCCTTCAGCTTTCCTCCATAAAGAGCACTTCAAAATTTACCTGCAAAAATCTCCTAATTGACTCATTGCTTGATGTTTATTTTATTTCTTCACTGTCTCTCCTTCCTTCCTTCTTGTGTTCTTCACACACGCACACATACTCACTTTAATTAAATACCTTACAGGAATTAGCCCTGCTTATCTATTCTGGGGATATGGCCCTAAAAATCCACTGGTTTCCATTTTGACTGTCAGTTTTGATAGTTTCAGCCATTTACTTGTTTGTTTCCTCCAGAGTTATCTCTAGTCTTGCATGCAATATATACACATACAAAAAGCAAGAAAACAAACATACAATTCAGATCTATGAAGTCTTAAACTCCTCTGAAAACTTTGATTTCCTAGGATGTTAGAAAATTTTGGCAGATGTTAGAAAGAATATCTGCTTAGTGATGACTGGACAAAAAAGAGCCTAAACTGTTGCCTTGAATGCTAATATAAACACTTTTCAAATAGCCTGTGATGTGTTGCTGAATATTCAGATTCTGAAACGGATGCTGTCTTATGACAGCATGGCTATTATTCAGCACACCTGATGTTGCTGTTAAAATACATCTGTCACTGCATTTTATACCTACAGCTCTGTCATTCATTGGTTCTCCTTATTATGAGAACAGATCAGCCTGACAAAACTGATCATCCACCAAATTTTCTCAGTTCTTTCCAAGTTTACAAGTGAGATTTCAAAATCCATAAAACAATTAAGCTGGTAGAAAATCACAGAGTCTCAGATTATGCAAGAACTGAAGGCATACTGTCAGATAATTATTAATGGCAGCATCACAAGAACTCATTTTTTTTCTGTGTGCTGATCAGGTCTTTATGTTCTCCCACAGCCTCATGTGATGACTGGTTGTAATACATGTAATTACAATATATGTAATTAAAACCAATAGCACTGGTTGTAATGGTGATGCTTCCCAAAGATCTGGTCTCACATAACTTGAAATATAACAAATATAAAAATAACAAATTCTGCAAATGTAAAATTTATGTGTTCTTATTTGAACTCCTCTTTGGGTATAATTTATCCTCAATCCTAGAGCACTTTGACATTGTCTTTTGCAGCACAGTTTTACCATGATAATTTGATTTTTCAGCACAAATTCTGGGTAAAACTCATAGAACTTTGTACTTTAGCTGCAATATCACATTAAAGACTAGCTAGATAAGGGGAAAGCTAGACACCGTGTGGTCAACAGTAAACAAAATCTTAAGCACAAAGAAAAAAATATTCTGATTACAATAAATGCTTCTCATTTTGCAAGGAAGACTGTTGTGGGAACTATTACTGTAAACATTTTTTGCTTGTTTGTTTGTTTGTTTTTGTGTCTGCCTCAGAAAAATATGTTGCAATTTGTAGAAATTAAATGAGTTAAAGTGTTAGATTGATAGATGTGCTTCTGTGCTTCTGCTCCAGTTTCTCACCATTTTAACAGTCTACGTCCTATGTAGAGCTAAGCCATAGTATTTCAAAGACAAGGGAATTGCTGCAATGGTTGTTCAGGACACTTCTTTAGAGCACACCAGAACATTATGTAAAACCCAAGATGAAATTACCTGCCTGAGGCATATTCCTTGCTGTTTTCAGAAAGCCAACAAAACTTGTGCTTACATTAGAAAGAAACAAATTCAAGAAGATTTGTCCTGAGGCAAGCCATCCATCTCATAATCCTCTTCCCTCTGGCAGGTAGGATTACATTTTTATAAGATGTTGTTTGTTCTTATGTTGTAACGAGAGATGCCAGATTCAGTTTAGAAAGTGGGTAGAGTGATAATGTATTTTGATTTTGATTTTTATATATATATATATATATATATATATATTTTTTTTTTTTTTCTGAATATTTTACCTTCCTGTGGCCAAAATGTTGTCCAGGTATAGACTGAGGCCATTTGGCAGAGATTTTCAGATGTCATCATAGCTACAAAATGGACATCAGACTTTCAGAAATTCTTTACATATGCCTAGTAACAATGTGCAAATCAGCTTCACAGTTCATGCACTTAGCCCTGGAGGAGAGCCTTTCAAGAAAAGTGTCTGGCAAACAATAGCAAACAATATGGTATTGCTGTGAATCACCCTGGATTCTAGGTCAAAATTTATACAAGCACCTAACTCAGAGAAAGATGAAAAAGGTTTCTTTTTAGAGAGTTAAGTACAACAAAACACATCCAGAAATAAAGACAGGCCTTTACCTAAGCCAGCAGCATTTTCAAGATGATAGGTGTTAGGGAGTTTTGGCTACCCTTGACAAATCTCAGCACAAAAGTTGCTGAAGTAAATTGTTGGCTAACCCCACAAATTGACAGCCACTCACTTACTGAGCCTGAAGAGCAGACATATCAAAGTTTTGAGCATATTGAACTTATTCAGAATCCACAGTAGCTTCTTGAATTCTACCAATGACTCACTGCTCAGTAGACCAGCAGGCATTAGCTCTGCAGAGACCATAGGTAAATGGCTATGGTGCACCCAGGCTAAGTTCCCAGATACTTCAAGGGGATATTCCCTTTATAAAGATATACCCTATATATACCCTATCTAGAGATATGTTCTTTAGCAATATGTTCTCTATATAAGATTATGGTTTCCTTCACAGCAGATTGTACTATTCTTCACATTCACCTTGACTACAAAAATCAGATAGTGCTTCTGATTTACCATAACTTTTTGGAGAACATCTGCCTTGTTGAACATACAGCACCAATGGTATAGTGAAGGGCAAGCAAAATTAAGCAGAGTTTAAATATTCATGATTTAGGCAATATACAACTATACCTCACTAACAAGACTGGATACATTTAACCTACTTTTTAATTTAACATATCATACTGTAAATAATATTTTTCCCTAGCAGAAAGAGAATTAATTGATTTTCTGCAAAAACAATTTTGTGTTCTAGACTCTTTCCAAGAAGCAATCAAACCATGAATCATGAATCTTGAAGCATGAAGCATGAATATTGATATCATGACCATCATATTATTATGAGTCATATATAGATTAGATAGACTGTGTTAATTTTCCAGTTAAAAGATTTTTACCATTGGTCCAGATTTTCAGGCTGAAATACCCAACAATTAGTGATCAAAATTTGCAATCAGATAGAAATTTTATAACTATGAATTTTTGTTTGCATTTGGGATTTAAATATATATATATATATATTAAGTCCTCATGAATGTATTTGAACTAGTTTTTGTTTTGTTTTGTTTTGTTTTGTTTTGTTTTAATTTTAGAGCCATTAAAAGTTTACTTGGTTTGTTAAGGAACATGAAAGTTTAGGCATGCCTACTAGTTAGACAGAAGAAATCCCTTCGCATATTTAAGTCTCTGTTCTTACTAATGGAATTTAGTAAGGATTTGTCTGAACATGAGCAATTCCCCTATTCAGAGGTAAATGCAGAGGTAAAAAAGTTAGGCTTATAAGTTAAATGTTGTGCAATTCAATTTGTTTTACTTAGTTATTGAAACATACATCATGAACTCTCTTTAATATTTCCTGAACTCTTCTAAAACTGAAACCTTTTTTATGAGGGAAGGAAGTGCCACTGGGCAGGGGTACAATTCTTGCAAGTGGTAAAAATGATAAGGCTGGTTTACAAACCTTAAGATTAAAAGTAAACTAGATATTCTAAGTAGGTCAAATAAGAGAAAAAGCTTCTCAAACGGTTCCTAAAAAGTGCAGAACACAGTTTTCATTACATCCAACTTGGCCATCACATGCATTTGTCTGTTAAGACAGCTTTGTCAAGGAATGCAAATTTGGAGACACTGGGTGCTACTGTCCAGGCCTGAAAGACATCCACAGAGGCAGCTCAGGAAACATAGCTAGGATACGAATGTAAAGAGGAACATGCCAGATATTTAAAATAACTAAAATAGAATAAGTAAAATATCCCTTGAAAGACAACACATGGGTATCAGATTTAGAGAACAACTGCACCAGTCAGACAATTCCAGGAAAGCATGGCTCAAACTGTATTTCCTATTATGCAAGAACAGGTGCAATTATAAATAAACAGAACCTTTCCCCATAGCGATTAAAACATTCATTTTTCTATCAGAAAGCCAAAGTAAACAGACCAATTTTTAATTTAGCACATAGATTTGAATTTACAGTGCCAATAAACTTGCAGTTTCCTTTTAAGACCATAAGACATCACAGATGCAGCTTTTACTGTGTTTTCTCAAAAGTTATTTTTCCATGGCTTTAAATGGCAGTGATGTCCTGCATACAAACCTGGCTTAATAGTGAACCAGATTTGTGAATAATTGCCCCATTGGTGTTGGATTTTTTTTGTTGGTGTTATTGTGTTGTTGTTGTTTGTGTGTGTATTTTGTTGTTGTTACTTTTTTTTTTTTTTTCCCTTAGGAGTCCAAATCCTCTTCCTCTAATGAACTTCTGACTCAGCTTGAAATGGAACAAACCACGTAAATAATCTTCCAGATGGAACATGAAGATGTCTTTATGGACCACTGCTTAACGAACCCAAAGTGTCTCAATGAATTTATACAGGAGAGATACTCTTAGCCACAGAGAATACCGAACAGTATTGAACAGGGCCTTAACAAGAAAGTGAATTGATGTCCACATGGAAACTTATATGCAATTTTTAAATTGCCCTGTTCTACCTACAAGATTATTCAAGCCAGTTTACTACTAGACAAAACCAAACAATTGCAAACAGTAAATGCAAGGCAGATTCAGAATGTTACTGCAAAGATAGTACTTAGTATAGTTAGTTTCTGCAGTAGCTTATGCTGGTGACTTTTTTGGTGCTCAGCTTTCCAGTTCAGTTTTCCAGCCTAGAGGCAATAAAACCTCATTGATTTCTCTGGTCTGTAACCTGTTGGTAGTCAGTTACCTATGTTATTCTTCCCTTTCAGTACTGATAGCCGCTATTTTCCTGAGTCTAATGGTCTCTCTGATTGTTATTTAAGGGTCTAATAGTGCACTACAAGAGGTAGCAGGACACCTAACCTGAGAAGTTGAGGACTCCACTAAGCATTTGCATTTGGCAGATGGAGGCTGACTTTTCTGAATCCTTTTGTGTATGTTTGTGAAGTCTACATAACATCTGTATTGATTTTTACAGGTATCAGGCTGGTGATATTATGATCCCAGTGTGCTTATTTTCATATTCTTATATTATTGAGCTACCTAACTACTGAGCTACCAATGGAATTGGTTGAAAATTGACTGGAGAGACTGTCCAGAGAAAAGCTAAGCATCAATACTTTATCTCTCAATATATCCATCCTGGTACTGATTATTAACAAGGCTCTCTTTGTTGCAATCCTAATTATGCTCATCTGTTCTCTTGCCCTTGGCAACCCAAGCAGACCTGACATAAAGAACGGGAAAAGAATTCTGCAAAAACCCTAGGATATATTCATTACAGAGTGTTAATGCACTGGTGATATTGCAGTGCATACACTTATATTATGCAGTTATTCAGACTTTTTTGGCCTTTTTTTTTTCTTCATTAAAGCATTCTTACTATGATGTGGTTGTTTCAAGTATTTTCACAATAAATTAATATACATGCTCTCTTTTTTTTTTTTTTCTTTTCTTAATTGTCATTAAGCAGATTTGTTTACAAAATAACCCAGAAAATATAATCCCAATCATTCCAATAACATTTTTAAATGCCTGTATGGGTCTGATTAGGAATGAGTGAAATCTGGATTTATTTATTTTTCAGTGGATGTCTTGCTCCCCTTATTCCATTCAGACTTTTCATAGTTTCCTACTATGATCTAAATAGTAACTAACAGGAAAACAGCATTAAAAGAAATCATTCTGCTGTTATTTGGAGGAAGAAAAGGGATGAGGATTAAGGAAAAAACTGATAGGGATTAGAGAAGAAAAAGGTATCAGAGAACAATGACAATGAATCAAATGTAAAGGCCTTCTAAAGAAAAAAGTTGTCTGGAAAAACAGAGAGAGCTGCTCAGCTGTCACTTGTCATAGCTGATGTAAGTAGAGTTATGATAGTTTTGCATCTTTTTGAAAGATGACACAAGCAGTATGCCATGATCTCAGGAGAATGTTATTTCTTTTCTTTATATTGCTAAAAATAAATAAATAAATAAATAAATAAATTGTTTTGTTGAACTCAGAGTATGAAGAACTAATTTGTATATAGGAATCATCCACTACCCAGAGCAGTTAAAAATAAATAAATAAATCTTTTTATGAATTCTCGCCATATTATGGCAAAAGTGCCTTCATGTATATGTTAACGAATGGATACATTTGTAATTATTTCATTGTAATTTTTGCTTTTTATTCTGTTCTGTTGTTCTGTGAGAGAGCTGACTTTTCATGATATCCTAATTACACTTTACCATGCTTAGTAGTTCAACACAGACATTCACTTCTGTATTATTTAGGACTATAGCAACACTGAAAAGTCCTGCTATTCTTGATGGTGGGATAACTAAGGGCATACAAAACAACACAACACTTTCACTGACTATGTATTACAGTTCTAGCACTTACACCAAATGTCTCTTTACAGCCTGAGGGTGAGATTGACAAGGTTTCTGTCTATAGCTTTGATCTCTTCCCTCCAAATTGCTGACAGGTTTCTGACTTCAACATGTAAAGTAGAAGGTTTGGGTGAGGGTCAAATACACAAGCCTTTCCAAAGAATTAAAGGTAAGGAGCACCAAAATGTCCAACCTACACAACAACAATTTTGAGCATGTGTAAATATTTGGGGGAAACCAATTACAGTCACATGGACTTTCCAAGGTCCTGTGCAACAGAGTATGAAGTAAAAAATGCTATTTGATCAGATAAACAAGTAATGACTGAACAGAAAGTAATAAATTGAAGTGCATTGTTGAACAGCTGCTCTTTTTTTGCCCAGCACTGCAGGGCTGAAGTAGGATGTATAAAATGCCCCCCCGTGTACATAATAACTACATGAAGTCAAGTCAGGTAGAAACAAAAACAAGGACAAATATTGACCATTTCACTTTTACTGCTTGACTTGTCTTCAGTGTACCACTCTTTATTGATTTCACCAGAATATAAGTGGAATAAAGCAGCAAAGGAACTGGGAAGGGCAAAGCCATATGGAATGGCTTCCACAAACGGAATCCTGAATTTGTAGCTGTGACACAAACTGGGAAGAGTTGTGACCCTTAGCTCCTAATAGTGCCTCCAACTATGCAGACAATTTGATGTCACGGTAGTGTTGAGTAAAGAGAAAAAACATCCTAAAATTGGGATTATAGGCATGGGACCAGAAACATTACTGCATTAAGCCTCCTGTAATCACAGGCAGCCATATAAACATGTCTGTTTCATAAGCTACAGCCTATTTATTTCATACTACATAATGCTTTTAAATTGGAGATCTCTTAGTGAAAGAAAAAAAGTCATGATTGTGAAGAAATTCTGCTTTCTTTCAGTGGAGATCCCTTTAGATAATGATTCTGGCAGCCTCTCAAGATTGGTCGTTTGCCCATTAGTAAATAAAACACCAGTTGTAGTTATTGCTCTTAAGAAATTACTACCTTCCTTATTTGAGACACCAAGCAGATAAACACACTATATACAGCAAAATAATTTTATTTATTTTTTTTTTCTACACTTATTAACTATATCTCTAAGCAGCTCACAGCTAATGAAGATTACATATTGCACATTGTTATATATGAGGCTATCTAGACAGTGAAAGAAGTGGTTCTGTGTTAGATTTCATATAACCCAGGAGATTTTATTCAAATATTTTACTGGACTGGGATTCAAACAGGTCAGACCATTTCTGTTACAAAGTTATTACTGAAAAAAATCCAACACTGAGTAAAAGTTTACATTCATTTGTTATTTTCAGAGGTGACACAGAATTGTTTTACTTTGCAACAGAAGTCCTATACATAGAAATCCTTTAGTTTATCAACGTCTCTTTTAGGGGCACAGTCTCTCACTATGTGTATGCAAAATTAGCAAAATTGTGATTTTTAAGGAAGTATATGTTACACAGAAGACCAATTCCTATATTCATATATATTAATATGAGAGCTGAGAAACACTGGAATTAAATGGAAGATTACACATTTATTCTAGACTTTACTGTGGTGTTCCCTTTAGCAAAGCTGTATTTCTAACGCTAAAGGGTAAATATCTCATTTTAAGCTGTTCCTGGTCTCATGTCACTAGCTAGCTATACAGTCATAATCCCAGCTAAAGTACCAGTGTGCACATGCTTTTTCCTCTGAATTCAGGTAATTAGTTTCTTTTTCAGCTCTGCCATCTACTTAAAGCCAAGATTAAGAATATGTAACAAATAACAGAAATTGACATTCCCTATTTTTTTCTGTGACCCACTTTATATGAAAACAAAGATCAAACACATTTTTCAGACTCTTCTGTCTCCAAGAGATCACTTGGCTCACCTGGTCAAATCTGTTTATATAACAAGACTTTACACTATACCTGAGTGACTTATTTTATTTGGATTTTTTCAAAAGAATGAGGTTATTAAAAAGTATTTTTGAAAAGAACCGAGACTAAGATCTTTTTATTCAAGTAAATATTGAACACATTCCTAAGAATAGTCCTTCAGATCTGGAATACGTTCAAGAACAGTTACTTAACAGTCCAAAGAACATGTAAGTTTTGATTTTGTAAGAAAAATGTCAAGAGGTAGATTGGATTTTATTCATATGATAGCAAATGCTTTGGGGCTTTTTGGTTTTAGGGTTTTCTGGTGAAGGAAGAAATCTAGGTACTGAAGGAGAATACTTAGCAGAAGCGAAATAAAACTCCAAGTTATATCAGTTATGTTATATCGGTTATTCAGATGTTTTTATTTGGTTATCCTCCTATTGGGTTATAAAAGCAGTAATCAAGAGGGGACCAAACCAAAATTATTGCTCAGAACAACACAGAAACAAGGGAACATCAAATCCTGAGATTCCCAGTAGGATTCAGAGGTCACACTTCTGTTTAGTGCCAGAATTATTTTGCTTTTTCCTTTCAGACATGCATAACTCTGGATCTAAATTTTGCTACTGCCTGAAAGATCTGTGATCTGACTGAGTACAGTTCAATTCTGTCCTTAAAACAAATAAAACAAAATAAATATGCAAGCACCTCAATGTACAACTGTATGCTTCTTCTAGAAAACAATGTATACTTCCGCAAAAACAATTGTTAACATGTTCTACAACCTTCCACTCCCCAAATCCCCGTCTATATATTTATATATATATATAATATACTCTTTGTTGCCTCCTTTAACATCAAAGGCTTATGTAGCAAGTAGCATCAGAAGCTAGTGTGAGAGACTCCAGGATCAGGAAAGGCATCTTCAATATATTAGGTGTCAAAATTAAGTACGTTTATTTGCAGTTAGTTTGACTCATAGAAAAAGTGCTGATATGTGGTAAATGCAGAATAGAAAAAGTGCTGATATGTGGTTTTATATGAACTTTAAATAAAACCACGATTCATTAGTGCTGTTTTAAGTGGAATATAGGAAAGTTGGCAGGCAAACACACACAAGTTTTATCAAGTGACTTATAATCTAGATCTAGTGAGAAATCCTCTCTGCCACTACATTGCTTGCAGAGTGAGAGGGCCTGAAGAAGTTCAGTTTAAGCACAGCTGGTCCAAAACCAAATGTTTCCTTTAGAGTCAATTTCCTCATATCCACATCAGAGCATAGAACAAACAACACACTTCATGTAAAGATTTCGCTCTGGGTTTTATGCAAGGCTTAGTATCCTTAGAGTATTTTATTGCTGACGAGTATGTTTGTTGATAGTAGATGGATTCAATAAAGCCATTTGTCACTTACTCTCATATTATTTATTAATCTGCTTCAAAAACAGCACAGCCTGACACTGGAATGGTTACTGTATTGTGATTTCTTGTGATTGAAGTTTTGTAAAAGCACAATTCTGCACTGGGTGGACCAAACTTAAATTATGATGTTGAGCATGCATCTGATACAAACGGTCTTGGATGTCTGCTGCAATAATTTCCAAAGCCATTCAAGCACACATGCACATTTTCACATTCTTAGTCTGTTGACTAATAAGCCAATAAGCTCTGTAATAAGCCAGTGCCTTATTAACAGCAGCCTTCCCATTGAATTCAGAGGACTTCAGACCTCACAGAACACAACTAATGCAAACCATGTGGGCACTCATTAAAGTTTCAAAACACAGCAAAAGACACACTAATAATAATAATAATAATAATAATAATAAAGTAAAAAAGATGAGAGAAGCTAGAAATCATAATAGCATAGTTCACCACTAAATAAGAACTGCATAGGTCTAAACAATATGGTTTAGAATCATATAAATCAGATTTTAAACATTTAAAATATTCTGAAATAAAATAAAATAAAATAAAATAAAATAAAATAAAATAAAATAAAAAACACTTATTTTCTCATGGCATTACAACCTACTTGAATATACTGTTTATTTTTCTTTTGCTAAATAGATTATCATGCCACCATTCAGAATGGCTGGATCCTCAGCTGGGTTACTGTACTGATGCAGATGTCATCTGCATAGAGTTCAGTGAACTGAGGACCTAGCATATCAGTTAAGTTTTCCTGTAGAAATTGAGACATTTTAGTCTCCAGCAGAATGGCAGAAGCTCCTTCTTTTTCCAAAATTCACATTCATAGAATCATGGAAACACATTTGAAAGCAAGTGTTCTATGAAAGAGCAGTAAATTATGTTCCCATTCAAACAAACAAAATTATGTAAAATTCTAGCAAAACTAGTACCACTTCTGCATTTAAACTCACAAAATACGGAATAAAGTGGTACGTTTGCTTTGGTAAAATGCTAATTACTTTCACATGGCTCTGAGACATAATGAGCACATTGTATGTACAGAACAAAATTTACCAGAGGAATAATAAATTATAAAATGCTATTTATTATATAAACATAAATATGTATTATGAGTTTATTTATGAGTACAGATTGTATAAATCAGCCAAATTTTATTATAAGACGTTATGTTTGAAAAATGAGACACAACCATTAGTAAATGTGGGAAATCTAGAAAAATAATAATAATAAAAAAATCTTGTTTGCATTGGATTGAACAAATTTTGTTTAGGTGACCACAAGCTATTTCAGGGGTCTGCTTCATTTGCTGTGCAGGTGAACTGTGTTTAGTCAGGCACCTATCCAATATTTTGTTTACACATGTTGTGCAAGCTTGATTAATAGCCAACAATTTGAACAGTGATTGAAGTTAGATCTAATGATTGTAGTGTGAAGCTTTTTCTTTTTAAAAAGTGATTACTTCACAAGGAAGGTAAAGACATAGTAAGTGTTCTTAATGGCAACTGAGTGAAAAACCACTAGTACTTAGCATAATTCAGGAATGTGATTTTCCACAGAATATAATCTATTTTGTAATCTGTATAATAAAAATTCTGACAAACTAATCAAATTAAAATTCAAGTCCCTGCTTCAAAGCAAAGAAGCATAGTTCCTCACCTAAGCTTTTCTTTAAAAGAAAATTGGCCAAAAGTCTGTTAGTGAACTAAAGTTAATGAATAACAACTCTTTTTTTCCTGAAATAATAAAGCAGCAAAGCACATATTAAACCTCAAATCTGTCTATGCTGTAATTGAATAAAAGAGCTTCTTACAGTATAAAATGCCAAAAATGCTTTAAGTGTGGGAACTGCACTACTTTAAATATGGGCATCTGTGCAGTTTATAATGATGGAAAACATCCAGGTATTCTTGGGATTAAGCATTAGAGCAGTTTAGAGTGCATTTATGATAATCTACTGAGAATGTCTGGGTTTCCCACTGGCACAAGAAATGCAGACCACAAGCTTTTACTTGAGGAAAAAGGCTTTGGTTTGTATTGCATCTAGGTTAAAAGTATCCCTGGAAATAGCCATAGTCACATGAAGCAAGTCAGCAGAAAGAAATATTAGTAGGTTTTATAAACTTTTGATTTTTTTTCCATTCATAGTAATATGAAGTAACATTTTTAAAGTAGTAAGAAACTTTAGTGTTTGCACCACTATGAGGTATATAAGAAAATACTGGCAAGATCCAAGTCTTTTATTAAAGTAAATGTTATTTGAGCTTAGTGGCAGAACACTGCACTGAGCACTGTAGTCTATACAGCTTTTTCCCCTATGAATTAATCTACTAACACTAGCTTTTTTACTATTCATTTTCAGAACTGAGCTGGATTCTTCTCCATTCTTTCATGCTTTCAGGGTCATGCTTGCTTGAGTAATAATAAAACAGTAATTTTTATTTTATTTTATTTTATTTTTTTATTGCTTTCAAGTCATGAAAAGGTAAACTAGTAAGATGAATAAGGAAGAAAAGGAGATGGATATTTCCTTTGAGTCACAGAATCACAGAATAGTCTAGGTTGGAGGAGACCTCCAAGATCACCAAGTCCAACCTCTGACCTAATGCTAACAAGTCCTCCACTAAACCATATCCCTAAGCTCTAGTTCTTTTATTATTATTATTATTTTGCCGACTCAGGCAACTTTATTTTACCAAAAACACCAGAAATTGTACAGCCTTGGGGGAGCCAGGCGGGGCCCAGCCGGGTGGAGGGGGTGGGGGGAGGGACAGGACCGCGGGCTACCCCCAGCGGGAGGGGTGGGCGGCCCCCTCCCCCTTTTTTTCCTTTTTTTTTTTTTTTTTTTTTTTTTTTTTTTTTTTTTTTTTTTATGGCGTTTTTTGATACAAACCCCCCCCCGCCCCCGGGGGGCCCCCCCGGGGGGGGTACCCCCCCCCCCCCCCCCTGATTTATTTCCTTCCCCCCCCCCCCCCTCCAAAAAAAAACAGCTCCGGGGGGGGGGGGGCGGCCGCAGGGGGGGGGGGGGGAGGGGGGGGCGAGGAGACGGCGGCGGGAGGCGGCGGGACCTTATCGGGTCTGCTCGATGTAGGAGGAGATGTCGATCTCGTCGGGCAGCTCGCTGATGTTGAACTTCGAAGCAGTCCTGCGCTCTGGCTGAGCCACTCCTACTGTCCTAATTTGATATTAAAGTTTTTTATTAAGGAGGTAAAAATCTCAAACAGTATAGCACGTCAGCACAACTTAGAATTCAAATTTGCATATTTTGTTACAAGCACAATTCATGTGAATATGTTAAATTCCAATACTAACCTCTGCTATATTTTTTAAGAGGGGTAAGTTTCCTTTCCTCTCCTGCAAAGTTCCTCTCCTCCACATTTTGCAGTTTCTGTGCAAACATTACTTGATTTTGCAATGAAATGAAAAAAATGCTACAGCATTTCAGACTTCACAATATTGCTTTTGACAAATTATAATACTACTTTTCAAATAATACTGGTGAAATCTCACCATTGCTACTTTCCTTCTGAAGTCCAGTTTAACATTGCAAACGTGACATGGTGTACAAGACCTCTGCGTAGTCATTCAGATATTTTAGTGAGACATGTTTATTTTATAGTAACATATCACAGAAAAAAATGAGGAAATCATCCATATCTAGAATTAAAAAATATATATATATTCTTTTTATTAGGTAGACTTTCTAAGTGAAAGAAGTGACTTGAAAGATATATATATTTTTTTGCTTCGATCCTTTAAGACAAAGACAGATGATGACAGGTGTTTATAAACTCATGCTCTACAATCATGCTGTGCTAAATTTCAAGTATCTAACCTACCATTTGAGAGAAATTATAGGTAGCACTGCCTCTAACCTGCACTCCATACATTTTATCAATTTCATGCATGCAGGAATGGTGAAATAAAGAAAAATGAACTTCGGGGGGAAGTTAATACAATAAAATGGTTGGCTTTGTCTGCAGGCTTTGTAGTTTTAGCAGTCTAATGGCTTTCTGGAAGTTCCAGTACAAATTAAAAAATGTTCAATATTGGCTAGGTAGATATTGATTGATCACTTCAGCTTGACTAGCTGAAAAAATAACTCTGTGTGTTTGTTAGCTTCTCCCAATGAAAAATATAACAATATAGTTCTTCATTAGATTGCATTATCTATGTGGAATATCTAGCAAAGCACTAAGGCAGGATTGTTTTTCTGATTCAGACTAGCTACTCATTCATTTAGAGGCTCTCAAATCATTTTAACTTTACATTGCTTTAACATACAGCAATTGTGTAGACCAGAATCGACTCAGAGAATGCCTGACTCCTTCAAATTCCTTGATTCAATACCCTATGACTATTATGTGCATTCAACTCACTTCATTCAGAAGAGTACAGCACAGGAAGATTATTATGTTTGAAACCCAAGGGACTGACTAAGAAGCAGTGGTTGGTTGCTATTTGTGGTTTCTGGCTTGGCCACAAAGAATATTATTTTCTGAGTATAAGGAGGCAAAATATATATATTTGACATTCTGTGACATGATAATACAGGACTTGCAAAAGAAATAGCAAAATTGCATACATAAAAAAAAAAAAAAAAAAAAAAGAAGGGGAGGGGAGGGGTCATTCATCTTACATGAAACAACCAAGTTTTCTTTTGCTTTCTCTTCAATATGTAAATCTACAGCAGAGTAATAGAAATGAATGGGAAGCTATGAGTCTCCTGTAGGCATCTGAGTATAATAAACCTCTGGAGCATAGCTCAGGAACGTCAGCAAAATGAAGAAAATTATTTATATTGTGGATCTCAGAATTAAATTCTAAGTAGGTACATAGATGGAAGAAGTGTCTTGTTCCTATTAGCACAGGGTAAAAAGGGCGTCTACTTTGTGGCATTAGAGGTTCTGAACAGCAATTAGATGTAAATCAGAACATAGCCAGCTAGTCACACAGTCCATGCATTTTGTACTTTAAGCTATTAAATTTCGTTACAAGACTACTTTCACTATGTTCTTAGTACTGTTTTCTAAGGTAGCCATTTGTTATAATGGTCACAGGGTTCCACTGTTAATGTAAGACACTGGCTCTTGAAATGGCACAGCAAGAGGAAAGTTACAAAGTGAATCTTTTGATTGGTTCAGTTTGAACCAGGGAAAAATTCAAACCTCTAACCTGTAGGAAACCAAATGTATGTGTTTAACTTGTAAGAAAACATGCACAATAAGAACAAGATTCCCATAAACAGTAAGGGATTTGAAGTGGTTTATCTTGGTACTATTACGATAGCACCAAAATGTGTACTTTTCAAGAAAACATTTGGATATGATTTGTATGGGGAATAAAGTCATGGAAACTTTATGCAATTTATTCTGAAATTCCTTATACATTTGGTCTTTTTTATTTGCTGTATTCTCAAAATAAATGCACTTGAAAATAGAAGTCCTCCCTCTTTAGCCACTCCATAACATTTGGGATTTTGAGTAAGATTTAATATATGCCCAGAATAATAAATCAGCTGTTCAGATTTATTTTTTTCCCCTAGAGCCCTGCTGTCATTTATGCCTCCATTTTAGAAGACTTAATACAGAGCAGATAAATAAAAAAAAAGTCTTAGTATATCTCCAGGTGCTATGTGTTAAGTAACAGCAATTGCTACTGAGAAGGATTTTGCAGTATTTTATGTTATTTTTAATTTGCTTTTTATTTATGTGAACAAATACCTAATCTTACTGCTTAATAAAAAGGAAGCAAGGAAAATCCTCCCTTCAAAGCTATTCTGGGATTGTGATTTTCCTTTGGATTTGGGAGAGAGGAGTGAACTCAGCCCCTATTTGTGTGAGGATTCTTCTCTATCTTTCTTTCTTATTACGGGTGTCTTAACAAAACCAGTTTGTCACAGATCCTCATTTCAAAGGAATCAGTCTCATTTTCTCAAAAAGTATCCCCTTTCATTGTTTTCACCTAGCTATGCACACTACAGAAGGTGGGGAAGGCTCATTTAAGGAATTTCCTGTTACACCCATGTAGCCAGGTGTAACTCCACTTTCTGAGTTATCCTTATGAGACAGGTTTAGAACAGCTGCAGCAATGTGCATGTTATTTGTCAACTGGGGAAAAAAAAAAAAAAAAAAAAAAAAAAAAAAAAAAAAAAAAAAGTCATGTGCCTCATTTTACATACACAGTACGGAAAGAAAACTTGTGGTGACAGTTCTGATGTGAACAGCAGTTAGTTGAATAACAACCTTTGGGCCACCTAGGACCAAGCGCTGAAACAATGCAAAGCTTGATCCCAAAAAACAGCAGTAAAACCAGGATAATGAGAAGGTATTTACTTGGACTCCTGACAAAAATTCTAGGACTACTTATTAGCTAAAAAACAATGTTGCTGCTTCTTGACAGATTGCAAGGTGTGTGCAGAACTGGTTTTATGCCTGTCAATTTGTGCTACATTCATCTTTAACAAGTGCAGTGACTACTTAGCAAATTCAGTGTGAAAGAGGAGGACAGGATCCCGTGCTAAGTCATTAGAGGATAAGGAAGAAAAAAGAGAGAATACAAGAGGTCCACATTTCTCATTTTTTCTGTTTCAGGAAAGATTTTTTATATGGTGTGAACATCTGCGAGACTGATTGACACTCAGAATAACGCAACAATGGTCCGCTTCAGATTTCAATGATCCTCGCTTGAGTTTTTGCTGTGGTTTAACCAGCACAATAAATTTCATGAAGTTCCATTTATAGCAGGTGAGGAATTTTAAAACTGCTTAAATTGTCTTGAAAAGTCAAAAGCTGGTAAATGTGTATCACAACAATAAAATAACCTTATCAAATACAAAGTATCTTCCAAAATAAACCTTCATAAAGACAATGTTAGCTTTCTACTTATTCCACTGCTTCCTGATAAAACACTGGGCCCATCTATCCACCCCACCTTACCTTCCTTCAGTGAGCTGAAGCATTATGTATAAAAATATTTTGTATGTCTTTCACAAATAAAATGAACCACTTAAAAAAAAAACAACAACAAAAAATCAGCTCTATGTCACAGCCACAGTGGATGAGAATTGGCTATTTAAAATCCCTGGATGAAATAATATACAGTGAAGCTGAATAGCCATTTTCTAGTGGATGTTATTCAAAGGCTTTTATTATTATTATTTTTATTCTAATTTCACCTGATTTTGCAAGGGATACTGTTTTAATGCCCAAATGTGTTTCATCTTTGAAGTTAGATTAAAAGGATGGACAAAGGGAGGAAGAAAACTTGTCCTTAACATTTACACTGGTGGATGCAAAGAAAATGTTGTAGAAGTCACATTTTTTTCCTGCAAAGGACACCTTTGCTAAAGTAGCACATATAAAAACAAAAGAAGTATCTACTTTCTCCACAAAGTCATTTTCGGTTTATAAGTTTCTTGGTGCAAAATAAAAAACCACAACCCACAGGGGTTTTGTTGCTGACTGAATAAAACTGTAGGCTCTCATTGAGACTGGCACGTGTCCCACAAACTTTGAGAACAACGTTAGGCCCTACCCGCAGGAAAATAAAAAAAAAATAAAATGCATCAATATATACATATATATATATATATTCTCAATGTAAGGTGTCTGAAAAGCAGGAGATAAAGGTGTTTGGGAAATTCTAACAGACAGTATGTAAATAGAAAGGTAACATGAGATAATGTGGCATGAAAGGGATGACAAATATGATGGAAATCAATGGGAAGAAATATGGGAAACAATAAGAAGGTAATAGAAAACCACAATAAACCATAGACAGAGAAAGTTAAAAAGTATTCTCCTCCTTTGTTGGAGAAGAAAATGTTAGAAGGGACATTCTTCAGAACCCAGGGAATAAAAGAAAAGGTATATCTTTTCATTAAAAGAATTTTTCTGTATAACCTAGATGGGAATTTAAATCTGAAATAGTTCTATTCAAATCTAGAACATCAAAGAAAAGGAATGGGAAAACAGAATAAACAGAGAAACTGAGTAAGGAAAAGGTGTGATTTGTTATTTCTACATTTCCCCTTTTTAGCCATGGCTTTGGAGGATTGTTTTAGCTGTTTTTTTTGTTGTTGTTGTTGTTGTTTTGTTTTATTTTTATTTATTTATTTATTTATTTTGAAGGAGGGAAATGGCCAAGTGAGAAGTGGATGTTTTCTTTGGAAGATGCTTAATCAACCCACCCACATGCACAGAGGTAGCGCCCCATGTCTAAATATTTAAAAGCTAAGTACATAGAGATAAAAATCATAACAATTACATTGCATAACCTAAATGAACAAGGATCACAACCATCTGGATAAGGTGATTATAGAACGAATCAGATGGCTGAATCAGACACTAAGCTTTCCAACTGTAGGATGCCAAACTTGAAACTCACTATAATGAGATCTGAACTAATTTTGATTATACTGAGAATGAATTCAGGCCTTGGGTCTTCAAGAGAGCTTTTTTCATGCATACACATAAGAAGGCAGAAAGAGTAAAAGATACACCCTAACTCCAAATTCTAACCATAGGGGAAAAAAAAAAAAAAAAAAAAAAAGGAAAAGATGTCATAAGATATCATGAGATCACTATTCAGAATGATATTCATCTTACATAGCTTTAAAAATTAAAAAATCAGGCATCTATTCTAAGCCACAGCAATACAGACAACAGAGTCTTTTTATATTGTCATATTATAACAACAATTGTTATAATATCCTCCATAAAACTGTTATAATATCCTCCATTTTCTCAGACATTAAAGAATGTTTGAACATCTTCAAGGAAACATGAAGATACACAACACTTAGTCTAACACATATCTATCTTCTGCTAACAAAGATCAAAAGAAACAGAAAGACAGAAACGATGCATTTTATGTAAATATCTTTCTTCATCACAATATTCAACCTTTTGTGGCAGCAGTAATGGCTGTTTTGTTTCTAATTCACTAAGCTGTTAATAACAATTCCTCTGTAAAGCAAGTGCATTGGAATTACTATACTGGCTTGTTAAGCTAACATTGAGTTTCAAGTCCTCCTACTGATCTCGGTAGACTCAGTTTAGTTTTTGATGTCCAAGTAGTATCATCACCAGTATACTGGTGCATATCTACTATTGCTAAATATGTGACTGTTCCTAGACTATCACTATGTGTTAGCAAAACATATATATAAATATTTTTCAATAAATTAAACTATGACTAAATATGGTCATATCAAACACCTTTAGGAAAACTAGCAAAACTCCCAAATGAGACTGAACAGGAATCTTAACCCTGTTCCAAAGAGCAATAAAGCACGGAGCAACATTTCACCACCTTTAACAAGTGCTACGTCCTGTTTGCATCACACATGCAAGCATTCCTTTTTTGTCCCCATGTTTTTTTATGAAACTAGTTTTGATGTCAGGAAATGCAGCAGCATATTACACAGCAATAAATTAGGGTAATAATTTGTGATCCGTGAAGCTGTATGATGCAGCACTAAGGGCATCAACATGAATGAGGAAAGTAAACAGCCTTATCACCCAAGGATCCATGGTGCAGCTAAATTACTCACCCAGTGTCACACATCTCTGTAGAACAGGAGAGAAGCACCACATCCTCTATGAATTAAATTCCCACTATGCCAATCTTTCCCTGTTCAAACTGTCTCTCAGCCTAGGCTATTTGGGTAAGGACTTTTTTTAAAGTAAATTCAAATCTTGTCCTCTGACATGAGTTAAAAGATATCCAGTAAGATAATAATGCAGTCATAGAATGATTTGGGTTGGGAAGGCTCTTAAAGACTCTCTCCAGCCTTCCTGCAGACCTCCTTTAGGTACCAGAAAAAAAGGTCTCCCCACAACTTAAAAAAGAGTTTTCCTTTTTTCCTTCCTTCCTTCCTGCCTTTCTTCCTTCCTCCTTTCTGTGACTGAGGTTCCTTGCTAGGAACACCAAGGAAAGGCCATCAGATAGGGAAAATGAAGAATCAAACTGTGATGTTGTGAGACTGTATAGATGTTGCTGAAAAAAATAAATAAATCACATACTCCAAATGTGTCTGAAGAAACTGAGCTATCAGAATGTGAGTGGAATGTGTACTTACTATTCTACCACAACATTACCTATATTTTTGAGGTATATATAGTGCATCTTCACAAGGAGGATAAACTACATGATGTCCAAGGATGTTACTGTGAGAAATATACAGCATTCCAAATATTGACATACTTAGCTTCATATTTTTTTCCCTGTGAGGGTATGACTGCAGAATAAATATAGACATTTCAGTAGCAGCTGCTTTTCTTTTCTAATCTCTTTGCTAAGATTAAATGATTTTAAACTATATGTTAAACCCCATTTAATTAAAATGTAACATAGACATTTTTTCTTTTCTGTGAAAGCTTTGAGGTCCAGAAGTCATAACTGGACAGTACTGTGAGGATTTCTACAATGTGAATTATTTTTACTTCCCTTTGGAATCCTGGAAAGAGAAAAAAAAAAAATTATGGATATAATGGATGTTCATGAACAAGTTGCAAGGTTTTTTACATGACTTGTATATAACAAAACCATATAATAAAACCACACAATTGCTTAATTCATTGTCTAAAAGTTGTCAATTCTGTACCTGGCATTCAGCTGATTTAAGTCCATTTACCATAATTGAAATCAGTGTTCATGCTTTGATTTTTACTGTCTGAAGTCCTGCTTCAAATTGCAATAGGATTTGGGAGCGTGGGTTATATCTGCAATAGGATAAGTGGGTTATCACAGTAACAGTTTAGGTAGCTGCACCTTCATCAACTCCAACAGACCTTTTCACATACTAGTAGGAAGAAGAGTTTTAGGACAATTCCATCATAGTAATTTATTTTACGAAAGTTTTTGAGTCAACATGTGCAAACGGTAATTAGGTTTGGTACATTGCCCAAAAATAATATTAAAAGAACTGAGATAATCATAAAAAGGAATTTCTTAACCATGATGATAAATAGGGAATTCAAGGGCAAAGCAACTGAAACATCTCCATAAAGCTCCCAAGTTATTGTTAGGAATCTCAAACAAGACCTACAGCCCTCAGCTGTTACAGCAGAGAAGCAGTGCCTTTTGCCCATTAGAGATAGCTAAAAGACTTCTCCCACAGTTAAATCAGCATGGTTCAACTGTTTTAGTCCAGGAAATCAGTTAGACCTCAGTGGACCTTTGAACTCCATCTACTCTGCAATTCATCCTTTATGAATTTGTACTTTGACATAAAGCTATAGAGCTGTTGAAAATGGATCAATACAGACTGGGACCTTTAGCTCTTGATCATGACTTTTCATGTAAACTGTGCCACTGCACATAATGGATTTTTCAACTTAATTTTTTTCAGCTGCTTGTATAACCCTGGATCAAAATTCAACTAACAAAAATCATTGAAAATCCATCAATAGAGAGCCTATTTGTATAAACTAATAACCAGGTGGACAGCACTTTGGGAACTAGGTATATAATTGTGGAGAAAGAGAATTCTAGGCTTCCTGGAACACTTAGAACCACTGTATGAGCTATTATTTACGGTTCAGGTTTGTCCTGTAATTGTCAAATAGGAGCTGATAATGGGCATTTTCTTGATAGCAAATAGCTGTCATTATCAGAACAAAATATTGCTAAACACAGATGGTTTTGCATCCTATCCTCTGTGAATACTGACAGCTTAAAGGATAAAATCTCTTGAAGATCATGTGAATTTATGCTACACTATGCTTTACAATAGTGAAAAATAAGAAAAAGAAGAGTACACTTACATACAGCCTCACCATGACAACTTTTGTCATGCACTCTATACATGTGCAAAGGTTTTCCAAGGTACAGTATAATAAAGAGTCAGACATTGCAGAGCTTGAGAGCTAAGGAAATACTGGGATCCTACTTTAAGCTTCTGAAGTCCAATTTTTTTAATAGACTCCTCTTCCATAGCACCAACACTCAGATTCCATATAACACACACCTTCCTAATTATTTTAGTTTAATGAGGTCAGTAAAAAGAAGTTTTGATATAGCCGATAGCACAGGTAAAAGATCAGAAAGTGATCAGAAAGAATATTTAATAAAGAACATCACAAAAGCAATATAAATTATCTGAAACTCATCAACATAACCAGAATAAAATGAAGGTCTGACAAGGAATCAGAAGTTAAATACAGTAAAGAAAACGTCAAGCATTGTAAGCCTCTCCACAGGCCGCAAGGGAACTTGTGCTTCGGGCCTGCAGCCCCTCCCACCCTCCTTGGGTGCTGCAGGGATGGTTCCCACTCCTCTCTCCCAGTTGCAGTTGCACAGCAGTTCTTGTTTCCTTTTTTAAAATCTGCTCTCATAGAGGTGCAACCAACATTGCTTATTGGCTTGGCTCTGGCCAGCAGCAGGTCCCTTTTGGAGCCGGCTGAAACTGGCCCTTATCTAACATGGGGCAGCTTCTGGATTCTTTTCACAGAGGCCACCCCTGCAGCCCCCCACTACCAAAACCTTGCCACACAAACCCAGTACAAGAAAACATCAAAAAAATGAGATGTTTTTTAAGGTCAGTCCCCTTTTCTCCATGTTTGTGGATGTATTAGGTATGCCTAATAGGTAACCTTTAGAAGTTGCTGTGAGCTTGTTATATGCTAAGTGAGATGAATTGTGAAACATCATCTTTGATCTTACTGCCAGGAGTTCAGAGTCATTCTGTTAAACAAAATGTATATGTGAAGGAAAAAATACCCGTTATTTTCAAGTGATGGCTCTACACAGAAGTATTGTGAATATCCTGGAAAAGTTACAAGTCACATTACAAAACACTGCTGGGGAGTGAGGGATGGAAAAGATCCTGAATATAAAAATTGTACAAAAAAAAAAAAAAAAAAAAAAAAAAATGCTTCTGTTAAAATTAAATAAAAATAAATGGCGGATGGGTGGGGAAAGAGGCATATATTTGTGACTGCCAAAACATTTCTAGAAGATGTGTACTTCACCTAGATATGTATTTAAACACTAAAATATTCTAGCAGTATTTGAATAATGAAAGAGTCAGTGTATTGGAATTAAATGTACTTGAAAATTTCCATTACTCTGCTTTTATTTCAGGCTGACTGGACCTTACTTTTTTTCAGCTTGGTAAGTCAACACAAAGCATAATGTACATTTTTTCTATTGTTTAGCAATATACTCAAAAATAAGACTTCATTTCATATTTTTTTTAATGGATATACAAGGCCAAGGAAATTCCCAGTAACAAAATTGCTGTT
This sequence comes from Nettapus auritus, assembly GCA_011076525.1. Lineage (NCBI taxonomy): Eukaryota > Metazoa > Chordata > Aves > Anseriformes > Anatidae > Nettapus > Nettapus auritus. The sequence goes on along the minus strand of CM021766.1, from coordinate 29,139,758 downwards.
GCAATGTGCTAAAGGGAACTCATATACACATATATAAAATTGCAATAAAACAGCAGCGAAATCTTCTACCCTTTCTCTCCCTTCACTGTATATTAAACCAAGTGTTTAGCTGGCTTATAAACTACTCTTTATTGTTTGACTTCTTTTCTTTCCCCTGAGAAATACTAGAGTAATGTTTCACTTCAAATGGTAATCAACTCACCTAATTTCACCTGTCCAAAATGTATGCATACAGAATCACAGAATCACAGAAAAGTCTAGGTTGGAAGAGACCTACAAGATCGCCGAGTCCAACCTCTGACCTAACACTAACAAATCATCCCCTAAACCATATCCCTAAGTTCTACATCTAAACGTCTTTTAAAGACCTCCAGGGATGGTGACTCAACCACTTCCCTGGGCAGCCTGTTCCAGTGACTAATAACCCGTTCAGTAAAGAAGTTTTTCCTAATATCCAACCTAAACCTCCCCTGGCGCAACTTTAGCCCATTCCCCCTCGTCCTGTCACCAGGCACGTGGGAGAACAGACCAACCGCCACCTCGCTACAGCCTCCTTTCAGGTACCTTTAGAGTGCGATAAGGTAGCCCCTGAGCCTCCTCTTCTCCAGGCTAAATAGTCCCAGCTCCCTCAGCCACTCCTCATAAGACTTGTTCTCCAGACCCTTCACCAGCTTCGTAGCCCTTCTCTGGACTCGCTCAAGCACCTCCATGTCCTTCTGGTAGTGAGGGGCCCAAAACTGAACACAGGACTCGAGGTGCGGCCTCACCAGAGCCGAGTACAAGGGGACAATCACATCCCTGGACCTGCTGGCCACGCTGTTTCTTATGCAAGTCAGGATTCTGTTAGCCTTCTTGGCCGCCTGAGCACACTGCTGGCTCATATTCAGCCGACTGTCAACCAAAACTCCCTTCTCTGACAGGCAGCTTTCCAACCACACATCTTCCAGCCTGTAGCTCTGCTTGGGGTTGTTGTGCCCCAGGTGCAGAACCCGGCACTTGGCCTTCTTGAACTTCATACCGTTGGCCTCGGCCCACCGGTCCAGCCTGTCCAGATCATCTTGCAGAGCCTTCCTACCCTCGAGCAGGTCGACACACGCACCTAACTTGGTGTCGTCTGCAAACGAAGCACATACAGTGCAAACAAGGCACTGATTCTCTTACCTCTATATATAAAAGAAGGAAAAATACTATTTTCAGGGATTGTAGAAATATCTCTATCTTCCTAGGTGATCCTGTATAGAATCCCAGGTCCTGCCTCTTCCCTCTACTCAGAATGATAACCCAACAACAATCTTCTATGTAAAACTCAGATGTGATTTAGATCACATCACAAACTGTGTTGTTTACCACCTTTCCGGTAAGGTTCTTTTCAGACATTTTTCATTGTGCCTTCTCCTTGTTTCTTTAGGCCCTTTTCCTGCTTTCAGCAATAACTTCCTCTCAGGTGGGAAGACCTCTCTGTACATAATGCAATTGTTTTGGTTTCTGACGTATCTGAACTCTATTACTTGAAGCTGACAACATTTGTTTATAAAAATGGACTCTCTTGACAAGGGACTTAATGAGCCACCACCAGCAGAAACATTGACTATATTTGCTCTCACTTGCATTATTGTAATAAACAACATTGGGAAAATGACAGAGGGTCCACACTAGGGAAGAGTAATACAATGTACTCTGTCAGGGCTCTAAAAGATGACTCAGGCATCTGAAAGATAACATCAGACACTGCGCATGCATCCTTCCTCTCGGCCTCAATTCTGTTATTCTGTAGTCTTCAAAATTAAGAAACAATACTGAACAAAATAAACTTTCAGATCAACAGGAATAGTATATAATGTAGGGTCTAGGTAAGAGCATCTTAAGGTGTTGCTTTTTGTTTATTTATTTTTAAGTTTGCTAATAGCAAGCATGATTCAAAATAAAAAAAAAGCATTTCCAATCCCATATTAACACATTGCTAAAAAATATTTTCCAAAAGCTGGATCAGGTCTTCATATCAGAGTTTATGTGTCATTCCAATACAAAGAGGGAAATGTTAGCTCCAGGAATGAAATAAGGGAAGGAGCCAGCAAAACTAAACAAGGGAAATCATACTATTTCCATTTTAAGGTCTGATTGACAACGATTTGTGCTTCTTTTAATAGTCATGCCAGTTAATTTATTTCAGTTAATAACTGTAAATATTTTTACTTTAGTTTTTGAAAAATTGTATTTAAAAATATTTTTTAAATGATTGTTTCCACTTATGTCCTTTAGACAGGTAGTTATGCAAATCCACCAAGCACAGTTCTGACTCTATTTTCTTTACTTGGTTGAAATCACTGTTAGAAGAATGAATTTATGTAATGGCATCTGCTACTCCTGTTACAATTTCTATTTTAAAAATAAAACATGAGTAAGGTTGGTGTACAAGTTATTGTACAACAGTTTCACAATTCATGATTTCAAGTAGTTGCCATTTCAATTTTTTCCTCATTGTTTAGTAAGGAAGTAAATGAAGGACTGAGAAAGAGCAAGGAATCAAGAATACAGATTAGGATATTTGCCAGCACTGGTCTCATCTCCAAATATCCGTATTTCTGAAATATGGATACTTCATGTTTGATATGGTTGGAATGTATACGCAGAGCTGGATATAATAATTTGCCCATTTTTCAAGTGCCATGAAGATGCATATGTTTAGAAAACTGGAGGCATAAAAACAAAGATTAAAATATACAGCTCAATATTCTCTGGTTGCTCACTCCTCCCATTCTGATTGGGGTATTTTCAGATACATGATTCTCCGATGCTTTATCACATGGCAAATAAACAAAACAGTCCTTCATCCTTACAGCTTTGTGCTCTAGCACGTTTCATAACAGATTTCAGATGGTAATCGCCTTCTGATACAATTTTCTACCTATCAGTTTTTTCCTAATAGAGTGAATGACTCTGTATTTGGTGATATCTTGCTTTTCCATTACTACTTTTATTTCTTGACTCCCTAATTGGTTGACTTCAGTCTAACTACGGTTAATAAATCAAAAGCAAAAATCCTGGCTAAAATACCTTCATGATTCTTTTGATCTTTTCATTCCTCTTACATAATAAAGCAAAGAAAAACAAACAGAAACAAAACCAACTGACCAAAAAAAAAAAAAAAAAAAAAAAAAAAAAAAAAAATGATACCATAATATAAAGGGTTGAACTACTGAAGCATGAAACAAGATACAACAGAAACGTAACACAATATTTGGCATAATTCTTTATCCAAAAATAATATAACTTCTGTCAATTTTCTGGCAGTATCATGAAAAAACAGTGTTTTAAAGATGGACCAGGAGAACAGTCATGTGGAATTTTGGAATTACATACACCTTCCAGGTATAAACAACACAGGAAAAAAAAAAAAAAAAAAAAAAAAAAGTTCAACTGAAATGAAAGTCAATTCATGAGTTATTAAAATTTGGTAACAATTCAGAAACATTTTCTTATTTTCATTCAGGAGAGAAATGCTGGGAAATCACATCACTTTGTGAATAGAAAAGTAAATAACTCGGAATAAAATAAAATACAGTATATTTTTTTTATTCCAGGTGTTCTGTCTGTTTTCACTTTTTCTCTTCTTATTCTTAGTTTTCCAATATATTTGAATTTGTAAGTTTCCTTTCCAATTTTGCAAGGGAAAGCACTTCTTTTAGTGGCTGCCAACCCTTTCTGAATTCTGGGATACACGACCTCATCTACAGATATCTAATTTTGTCTCCAACTCAAGACAAAAGAGAGACAAAATAAAAATTAGATTAAGGATGTTGATTTGCAGCATTGCTGCTGTTGACACTTTCTTGTGAGTCCTTTTTCTCACCAATTAGAAACAATGAAAGCATGTTTTAGACTACCTCATGAAATAAATTTAAGTTATGAAATATTTCAAAAAACGGTATTTCCTTTTTTACTTTTACTTTTTTGAGATTTTGCACTAAGTCTAATATTAAATTTGAGCAAAGAAACATCTGCCATTCCCCAGGTTTCTCTGGAAACAACAAGAAAAAGATTGCATGCTCATTTAAGAACTTAAATCTCAAATCAATATATCCTAACAACACCAATTCAATGACGAACGAATGACTCAAGAGTCAGCTAATCAGCTACTAATTGTGTCATATCTGTACAGAATGAATTATAGAAATAAGTAAAAACTCAATAGGTGATCATTTAATTATTACTAGCAGTAGAAGTGTTGTTAGTAGTGTGTACATACTTCCTTGGAAAGTACCAAGATAATATCCTGGCCACATAAAGTACACAATATAAATCAGGAATGACAAGAAACACATACAGCCTTTGAACAACACATTTGCAAATAAAGGAATTGAAAATAACACATACTTCATATAAATATTTTGTGCTCTTTTTCTGCTAACTCCTCAATATTGACACATCTTAGCACATTGCACCAAGATTGCTAATTTTTCAAAGATATTAACACGAAGATATCCTACATAGGTGTTTATTTCTGCTTTTAGCATATATTTGGGAACAGTGAGAGAACAATGAGGCTGGGCTAGATCCAGATTTTTCTGAAGCCCATAATTTCCATGTTTTCTTGTATCTGTTAAAGTTCCAAAAAATAGTTTCCTTAAAAATGGGGCTGATAGCTACCTGCTCTCTTGTCTTTTGCATTTTAGGCCATGCCACTAAATACTTTTCTGGTTGTCTACTTTAAATAAAGAAAACTTTCATATGCAGTAACAACCCTGGATATTCCTCACTGTTTTTCCACATTCCGCAAGTGTTCTAACCCTGTACTTACCGATTTGATAATGCTAACAGGCACTACCTACAGTATGGCATCTGGTGAATTCATCACTGTTACCATAACAGGACATTATCATTCAGTCCAAGGCTTTTGTGTTCATTGCATGAAGTAAATAATATTTATCACTGAAAGACTACTAAGCACAAGCCAAGCATGCTGTGTTATCATATCTTTTATTATAACTTCTGATATTAGACTATGCTCAGCATTCTTATCTGCACACTGGATTTCTAAAGGAAGAAAATAGAGAATTTCATCACTCTGTCAAAATGACAGTCATTATGGCAAAGTTCATAATAAAAGATTTTGCTGTGCCACCTCTAATTCAAGCAGTTCCTAAATTTCACTCCACTCCATTTTTAACCTTAATATTGAGCTAGTTAGTTTTCTCTCAATGACAGGTTAGTAACTTTCCATACAATGTTTAAGAAACTTGGCAAAAATGAATGCTGGTATTCCCCTTTTCTTTGCAGTCAGAACCAAATTTTGTTGCACAGTCTTTGAACACCAGCCCAATATTATAGGTAAAATCGAAGAGTTTGTTTTCCATAAAGAGATGTTACAGGCTGGTTTCTCTAAACAATAACTAATGGTACAGAAATGATGACTGCCTGCTTCTTCTGGAATCTGCCTAAGTAAAACAAACTAAGCATGTTTCATTAGAGACAACTCTTGAAGTTAAACGGCAGTTGGACGTTTAATCACTGAAAAGTTAGTTAGTATCACACTTTATTTTGCACCTAGTTATACTGTGTTTACTATAAAATTTATATACACACTCGCTGAGTGAAGTCCCTGCTTAGTGTAGGGCTTCTCTCTCTAGAGGCAGGGAAAATGCAGCAGACCTAAGCACACAAGAAGCAAATGTCAGAGCCACATCAGGAATGAAGACACCCTTTAGTAGGAACTGTGTGGTTACTAAACAAGATCTCCTCATTTTACTGAACTTCTACTTTTGTGGGGGATTTCTTTCACCGTCAGACAGGTATGTGGCATATCTGTATGTCTACATGTGAGCTTCGCTTCCTGAGATTCTTCTATCAAGGAAAAAAGAATAGATTTTTGTCCTGAGGCATCTAACCAGCTTTAGATGCCTATTCCAGGATAAGATGAATCACCAATTGAAAGTATCTATTTCTCTCTTTTAACTATAGAGAATGGGATGTAGGGTTTGATTTGGAACTCGTTACTATGTCAATGTAAGAATTTGTCCAACTTCCCTGTCAATAAGGAAAACTCAAGTCTACTTATCCTATGTTTTCTCATCCTCATGCAATTACCTTTGACAATGATAAACATTGATCTCATGGGAGTTCAGACATTTGTGTACAAGACAGCAGAGAGCTAACAGGGAAAGGTGGCAGGTCTTTAAGATGTCTATGTTTCTTTCTGTAACCTTTTTTGTTGTTGTTGCTGTAGTAATGAGGAAAAGTTAAACACCCTATTAAAATAATTTGGCTGGCCTTCATTTTCTTTACTAATCAGACTGGCTAGCAAATGACTTTGTGGTAGCTGAGAAATACCTGTCTTCTAAACTGTACTAGTAACACCAATTAACACAGCAGAAAATATAAATGTTACTACTGTGCAAGTGATCATTGCAAGGCAACCACATTCTGTTGATCAAAGTGAATATTGACTCCCAGTAACTGCATGTTTATAATTTTCAGCACTGAAAAGAGAATAGGGAAAACATTTTTTATCTTTTTTTTTTTTTTTTTTTTTCCAAGTAAGAAGTGCTAAATTCTTAATGAGGAAAAAAAAAAAATCCAAAAGCCGGATTTGCCAGAATGTGAAAAAACATGTCAGATGCAAAGTCTAAAAACTTAAAAAGGTTGTTTTAATGTCCTCGCACTGGGGAACTTTATAAGCAGCAGCTAAGGAGAGATCAAATTTGGCCTCAATGGAAGCTTTATAGGGACAGCTCCTCTGACTGACTTTTCGGCAACATGAGATAAAAAGTTTAAAATAAAATAAAATAAAATAAAATAAAATAAAATAAAATAAAAAAGTAAAAGCTATAAAAGTCTGTAAGAGAAAGAGTGGGAGACTAACACCACAACAAGGGAGCAATCCCTAACAGATCCTCTGACCTTTCTTTATTAAATATTTGTATACATGGACAAAGACAATGGAAAAAGAATGGATTATTCCCTAAATTTGAGAAAGGTAAAATAATCAGATCACAACACTTCAGTCATTGCAGAGTACGAGGACAATTTGTCTGAAATAATATTAGAAAGCCACTTAATCTTCTCCAGTTTGCAAACTAAATAGCCCTATTCTCATTTATTTGTGCTTATAATAGTCTCCTGACTTGCACTGAGGCAAAGTGCTACTGGGACAATGTAAGGGTATACAACAGCTGCACCTGATACTACCTTCAAAATATAGTCTTCCCAGAAAAGAAACACTTTTCAGAAATGTTAAAGAATGTACAGAATGCACCTTTCTGCCTCCATACCAAATTTCATACACCATACTACATACCCATACATCCCATAGCCTTAGATACCTATCTCAGCAAAAGTTAAACAGGGAACCTACACCTGAAAGAAGCAGAAGGGGATGCTGACATTCTCAGAGTCATAGATGAACAAAGCTTGAAAGTCATATGAGACAAACTAGACTGCTCAGTGAGAGTCTCCAGGTAAAAAGTTAGGTAAATATTCATGGTGAGTAATCTTCTGATGCATATTTTCTCGCCAGTTGATACTGTGCATCTCTTATCTGAGCCACTGGTCTCTGTTGTATATCTTTGTGGTGTCTAGAGCACAGAAATCCTATTGTGATCAGTGAAGCTTCTATACATAGAAGGAGCAGGGAATGAGCAACAGAGATCCCCAGGGTAAGTAAGAGTCTTAAAAATCAAGTTCAAGGAAGGTGAATTTTCACTGTGCAACTGAGTAGAAGATTTCTTTCAGGCTTTATACAATTCACTGAAAGCCAAAGATAGGACTGGCTTTTATTTCTTGTCCCTGCCTTTTAAAGAAACACTGAATTAATTGTATAGAGAGCCAGACCACACAGCACAGTGCACTGTCCAGCAAAGAGCAGCAACTATTGTCTTCCAGCACAGAGAGAGTCAGTGTACAGATGTACCGAAGTGTAAACACTGCAAACTAAATGGGAGTCTCAAACCTAATGTATAGCTGTGCACTTAGTCTGAAGTGCTCGCTGCAGGGAAGAATCAGGACTCAACATTTACTTAACAGTGGAGTACTTGCTTTTGTGTTTTGTCTCCTGGTGGTGGTGAAGACACAGAACAAAGCTTGTTATAATGAAAAGTGCTTTCATCCATGAAGGATTACTTCTCTCTCTTACTTCCGAGTTTTCATTTTTGTGCTTTCCAAGATCAAATATATTTTCCCAAAATATGACAGAAATATTGGGGAAACTGAGCCCTCATAGGTGTTGATAGCTTAATAACACTGAGCTCACACTCGTATTGCATAGAGACCTCCCTTGCTCATATCTGCTAGAAAACACAGTAAAATCTGAAGGAAACCAAGATTAGACTATCAGCTGGAAAAAACATTGGAACACAGAGTAGAAAGTTTGCTTTAAAGAGTATCTGTTTATGCAATTCACTTTGTCTCAAAACTTCACAATTAGGTAAATGCTCCTCTTCATTTATGTTAGTACATTCCAGTGTAGCATCACAATGTCTTCAGCTCATCCTCTGTAACTCACCAGTATAATTATAACATTAACATGAATGACCCAGAAAGCATGCAATCAATCAGCATCTACACAAAACTACCTCTGTCAGGCTACATGGGCTTACAAGGTACAAAAGAGATCATTTCCTCTTGCTGCAGTGTGGAATATTAAGAAATATTTCAGGAGATATTTCAAGTTTCAAATCCTTTGTCAATTATTCGCATAGCAATCTGCATTATTGTATACAGACGAGAGACAGGTTTTCTTACTCATTTTTGCCTGTCTTGGCTGACGTATACTCACTAGCATTAATGGAGGATAGAAGAGGTGGTTGCATCTCCCACAAGTGAGAACTTCCCATCCTTCATGGAGTGAGTAGACTCATTTTTTTTAAAGATTCATCCAACTCACTTGAGAACATATCTGTTTGTGAGTGTTTGGCAAAACTTAGGGGTTAACTTTGGCAACAAAATTTATTTACTTTCAGATGATAAAATATATATATATATATCACAAATTTAAAACAAAGCAGTAAATCATACATAGGTGTCTGACACAAACAAAATGTACCAATAAAAATAAGTTAAACACATTATAACAGAAATGCTTCAAAAAGCACAGGACCCAAACACTTAAACTAAAATCAGTTCCCACTAGTGCAAAGACATATATCCTATTTTGAGAGCCAGGAGAGATTGGGAAGATTACAATCAATCAGTTGTTCTGGTCTCCAAATTAAAGCCCAGGTTTAGAAACCTGGAGATCTGGGCTCTGTTTCCACCTGGGCCTTAGGCAATCACATTGGGAAGTTTTCACTGGCTACATGGAAACTGTCTTTGCAACTCAACAGGAAAAATATAGGGGCTTCTATTCTCCATACCTTTCAGAGAGATAACAGGAGTCTTTGGAAGGCCAAGTCAACTGATCTGAGAGGGATGTTGAGTGCAAAATGTATCAAGCATCACCTTATCTACGTCACAGTCTCTACTGGGGAAACTGGGGAAAAAATTATTCATAATGCAGAAATTGAAGGAAACTAAAACAAGTGATGTTAAGAAAACCTTACTGTGATGACATAAACCAGACTTAATCTATGGAGAAGATTTGACAGAGAAAAGAAGAGAGCATGCTTGTGATGGTCCTAAACATGAACATCATTGCATCATCAGTCACGGGGCAAGAAAAGGGGAAATGTCATTATTTATCACTCCATGGCCCCATCAACCACAGAACTGTCCCAAGACCCTTCTCCAGTATTTTCATACAAGTTTCACGCCACACAATCACCTAAATGACAATTAGCTTTTTAAAAGTGTCCTGTCCTTTCTAATACCCATGCTTTATTTATTTAGGAGTGTACAGAACCTGAAAAGCTAGGTATTTATGCTTTTGCTCAGATGAAACATGAAAAATGGCCCCAAATCTTCACCAAGCAACAGCAGCAGCTCAAACCTTTAAAATATACATGCCATTGACTACCAAATACTTAGAGGAAGAGGAAATCCTTCAAAGATGTAAATTTTCAACTTAAAGCACTGACTTCCTTCGCATTCACTTCACATATGTCTAAACCACTCTTTTTTAGAGTATGAAGATCTTCAGGGATTTAGTGAAAGAAGTATGTGTGCATTCTGTTTTACTCTCTTTGCCAACCTTCCCCTCTAAAGACAGAACCAAGCTTAAAGGATGATCAAATAGGTAACAGAACCAAGCATACCAAGACCGTACTGAAAGATAAGAGGGCAAACACAAGTATTTAAATCTTTCTTCTAGCTGTTGATAGATTAGTCAAGCACCATTATATGAAATAGCCTTCATGTTACTTAAAATATCATGCATATCTCCCATAACGCTTTTGTGGAAAATCATTCCCTGCATATGTAGAAGGAATCATATCACATTATAACTGGCAATGCATTCTTCTCCAAGAACACTATGTTTTTAAATTGCAAAATCCATTTTTATTTTCTTTTTCATTTGTCATCCCAGCACTGGAAGGATGGTTTCCTGGAGCTCATTCCATTGCACGTCTGACAATATCAAGTCTACCTCCAATACATTAGTATAAAAATTGAGTATAAATGAGTACATTTACATTAGGTCAATGAACAAGTAAAGAAGACAGAAAGCCTACAGGATTCATTGTATCTTTTGCTACAAACATGTAAGAGATTTCTTGATGATATGCACAAAATAAGAAATTAAGGGGGGCAATAACTCAGTTTTTAGTGCCCATATAATTTTCAGGCAATTTCATGAATATTCGGGTAAATGAACTTGATATGGATATATCTTCTGTGTCATCTGCTTTCTGACAATACACCAACATGCTGCATAGTGTTAACCTCTCAAATTTCCAATGAGCATTAACAGCAAAATGCTATTTATTGACTGAAATAACTTACAGATCATTGAAGTTTAACATGAGGGGACATTAAATTCTCTCTTGTTCAGTACGACACTGACCTGACCTTAGCCTAATCAACCACTTCTGGCACTGCAGTAGAACTTCATGGTTCCCAGTCTCATTTTTCTGGGATCTTTCCAAATCACAGAAAAATCTAGTCTCTGACATTGAAAGGTTAAATTATTAGAAAATTTAAGATGAAACAAACAAAGGTGGTGCAACAGAACAACAACAACAACAACAACAAAAAGTATAAGCAGTGAGAGGGTAAAAAGCCAGAAAACAGTTAGGTTTTTAGATAGAAACCTAACTAAAGGTTAGGTGTTCAATTAGTAGTTCTGAAATAGGTGTTCAATTAGTAGTTCTGAATAAGAAGCATTTTTGTTTTATTTTTGTAACTTATAAAAATAAGAAAAAAACATCCCAGTAGCTTTTTTCTGAATTTCATTTTATGAAGTACCTTGGAAGGCCAAAATGAACAGCAATGGGGAATAGCCAGCCAGAAGTTGTTGTGACAAACCAAGAACCATTCTACCAGCCTGATGCCCAGACTCCTTCAGACAGTGTATCAGACAAAAAAGAAAGGTTAAGAAAGCAAATTGTAGACATCTGTGAAGTAAATGGCCTGCAAGAAAGCATCAATTGCTTTGTCATTCTGAGTCTTTTAAGATATATTGCAGGATTCTCACTCATTAATCTTATCGGACTACGTATGAAACTACCTGACACTACTTGGGAAATACCAACCTGTAAACTTAACTCTGCTCTTTTAGATTTCACATTCTTCCAGTAGCCTTGAAACATGCCTTGAACTGGTACAGTTCTCACTGTTTATACAAAGCCCTTTTGCATATTTGACTGCAGAGAGAAAACACAAAAAAAGGAATTTCACATTAAAATCATTCCTAGTCCTAAGACCTTTCCAAGATAATTGTTGCATTCAACCATCCTCAAAGTCAGGTCCCAATCTCTGTCCTCCCTGTTGTTGAGACATGTAACATTTGTTATTTTTATTTGACATCTTGGTCTAGATAATACACCAGACATAAAAACATAATTATACAAGGACAGTACTATAACATGTTGCTCAGCAACATATACCTGCACAGGGGCAACACAGACAAATTTAGAGTTCATGTGAATCTCTTTTTCTTTCAATGTTGAATGAGGATGAATTCTTCCACCAACAAGGTACCTGACAATTGCACTCACCTGCTACATAAAAGACAAGGGAGAGACTTCCAGTGCAAGCAAGCCCAGTTGCCTGCAGACCCACAACTTCCCCATGCTAGTCTAATTTCCCATAGTTCATAAAGTACGTCTGACAGGGCTGCACAGTGCTGAATTTAAACCTCTGCTGCTCATTTGGAACTAAGTAATCTGAATAAAATTTAATAACTTTTTCTCAGAAGTGACCTCTCTGAATTTTGTCTTGACAGCTGCACTTTCAGTTACTCATTTTCAAGACAAAACAACTGAACACACTAGACCTAGTCTTTTTACAGGACTCATATAAGTCTTCAATCTCTGCCTCAGTGACTGATGCTGTATTATATCCCAGCAAAGAGGGGGTTCGATGTAAACTCTAAATAAACTTTTCAAGAAAATCTATTTCAACTCCTATTTCTTACAAGGGAAAAGTTTAGTAAAATAAATCACTATGTATTTCACTTTCAATTTCATATACTTTTCAAGAGGTTTCTAAGTGATATACATCAAAAAGTAAATGTGAATGTCCAGTGAAATGAGGCAGGCACAATCATATACAAGCTTACATAAAATGTATTTCTCCAAAATAAATAGTGAATTCCCTAAGTTATGATTTTATATATTTTTTCTTTTCAAATATAGACCTCCTTTTCCTCTCAAAGCATTTTGAGTTTTCTTCTGCAGTTATAAACTTATGTTATTACCCATCAAGAGTAATGACACCTTATTTTTAACAATCTGATCCCCCTTTACTATTTTTTTTTTAATCAGGAATAACATATAGTCCTAAACACCTATGACAGATTTTAGAGAAGAAATTTCTGCAGTCACTGAAATAAGAATGCAGACAGATCTCAGATCTGAAATGTCATGCACAATTACCCTAGAGACCTTGACTCTGAATATGCAAACAACTCCGAGCATTATTCAGACTCTCTTCTTCTCCCCTGACAACTTTCAGGACCTGATTTCAGTGAAGTATAAGCTTCATCCATCAGAAGTAGTGGTTAAGATGAGAGCTGTGACTTAACATGTAACAAAAGTAAAGCAACAGTGCTTACAGATTAAGCAACAGAATGCAATCTATTAAGAAACATACACTAAGAATGCCTCACTATGTAGGCTTTCTGAAGATTTCTATCTTTATTTGACTTGTTGTTTGGGATCTCTCTAACCTGGACAAAACTTCCCTCTTTGAGATGGTGAAGCACATAAACACCAGTTTAGGGAACCAGGTTTGTATTGTGAGTCCGCTGAATATTAAAATTGCTATATTGTGCTTGTGTCATGATTCAGCATATTACTGTATTACTCTTCTAAATCAAAATCCCACATAACATGAAATATCTTCAAATAAGTAAACCTGGTATTAAAACATGGAGGTACTGGAGCCCACAGGTCTGAATAGGTATCTGCCAAGCCTCCTGCCACAAGTTCTGTGACAGCTGGCCCACAGCCCACCGACCTCCTCGTCCCTGTAGTGCAAAGCAGGAATCAGACAAGCAGAGGTGAGTGGCTGCCATTCTTTGGGTGGTGTGCCAGAGAGATGCTTCACTGAACCATGGATCAAGTTGTTTGGCTTTGTAGGCTCAATATTGCATGAACCATGTTTACATGGTATTTGTAGGTATCCAAAATTCATACTGAATTTTCTTATCTTTTAAAAGATCCAGAGGATCTTAGGACATGAGCTTGGGGTATGTGTCAAAATTCAAGCTACTCTTGGGACTGGCTGTCAGCCAGGCTTGTTGTAGACTTTTATCCACCTCTCCAGGAACCCTGTCCCATTGTTTGACCATCACCCCAGCACAGACATTTCTCCTCTCACCCTGCCTGGCCCTGCCCTGGTACAGCTCTGTGCCCTTCCCATGCCCTGCCATCGCTCACCAGGGAGCAGAGGCCTGCACCTCCCTCTGCTCCTCCCTTCCTCGGAAGGGTTCCCAGAGTCCTCAGCTTCTCCTCACAGGGCCTTCCAGTGCTCTTACTTTGTTGTCCTCTTCTGTATGCTTTCAAGGCTCTGAACATCCTTTTATATTGTGGAGCCCAGACCTGTACACCATATTCAAAGTGAGGCCTCACCAATGCTAAATACAGCAGGAAAATAACCTCTTCTGGCTGGCTGGCTGTGCTATGCTTAATATATGTCATAATGCAGTTTGCCTGCCAGGGCACACTGCTAACTCATGTTGGTCCTCTTGTTTAGAGGTCTAGGCAATGTTAAGTGCTGTAAATTCAATGTTTTTGCACACATTTACCACTGGTTACCATTTATCTTTAAGTAAGGTGCTATGTGATTCAATCAATAACTTGATTCAATTTCCCTGAATTGAAGCAAGCATAATGCTATTAAATATATTTTGATACAGACACACTTGGTGGTGCTCTGAGGTCTGGCCCTGCATATCTAATTGGTACAGAAAGATAGATATCATCTAGGATTCTAGACAATGGATTGTGATGGATATTAAATGAATGACTTGCTTTTGGCTATAAAAATTCTCTCTGACTGACATAATTTTGCATGAGTTTCCACAGCACAGAGAAAGACATCAAAATTAGAAGCAGAGGAACAGGCAAGAAGGATCATAGTTCTCCCTGCTTAGTAAAACTTCAAGTCCAGATTTTTACATGTGTAAAGTGCTGTCCTAGTCCTAATGAAAAGATAGAAATATCAGTTTAAAATGTCTGCAGCATCATTTGCCAGGGGGACAGAAACTGTAGTCATTAGAAAAGGTTATAATTTTGTTTGTCAAGCTGGATATTTGTAGCTGTAATCCAGGAACTGTTCATTGCTAGAACTACTTAAATTGAATAAATACTTTGCACATTTTCTCCTCCCCGAAGAATGTTTTTTGTCCCAGATCATCATACATGAAGGCAAAAGAATGTTTTTCAAGTTGATTTAATGATATCCTCTAACTTCTGCATCAAGAATTTTTATAACAATAACAGTTTACTGGAATATTGCATTATAGATTAGGATGATGTGTAAAGATGCATGCAAACACAAGCACATGACCATTTATTTGGATTATTATAAAGTTTCTCATAGGAGACCAAAGATAACGCATGCTTACCAATAAAAATAGACTTCTAGATATAGAAGTCTGTAGATTAATACACTGTGTGGTTGTGATTTTACTCTATGTCAGTTAAACTTCCACATTGGCTTGGCTATTTTAGTAGATACTGACCTCTTATATTTTCTTTTATTGTCTGGATTTATTCTGAACAGATGGCTTCAGGAAAAGCCAATTTGCATTTATTACAATTGGAACTGTACCTGGGTCTATTTTCTATTTATTTTTTATATTGTCTATCCTTCATGAAAAGCATAAAACCAGTATAGTATTATTGTGCTGCAGATTGAAATCTAAAATCATGATTTGCATATCTGCAAAATAGTCTATCTTCTGATATTTTTTCTTTCTGGTACTCACTTATCATCAACAAGTGGCCACAAATCTCATTTGATCGTTGAATCTGATTTAGGTAAACCTCACAGGACAGCTGGACATTTAGTCTGAACACATGCTATGAACAAAACAATCTCAACTAGAGGATTTTTTCTTAATTTAACTCATTACCAGTTAACACCAACTTCTGATTATGGATTACCACCTCAGGGGTGTCTCTGGTGTGGGTTGCCCATGGATACAGTCTCTTGAGGTTTTCACTGCCCTGGCCTGTGTTCCCCATGCCATAGTCCCAAGTCCTGCCAGGTGTGCTTAATGCAGACTTGCAGCAAGGCTGACAAATGTAGGTTGTTGTAGTGTTACAACAAGTATGCAAGACAATTCTTAATCTCAGACTCGCACCCTAGACTCACAGTATAAATAAGAAGAATTTATATGTGTGCATACATGTGTACATGGTGAGCACTGAAGTAAAAGCTAGGTCATTTTATAGCAGCAAGTCCTGGTGGAAACAAGAAGTATGTGCAATTATCCTTGTTTAGAGCATTCTAGCAGATGTTTCATTAAATAAGGAGTTTGCTGAAACTGCAAAAGTAGGCAGAGCTATTGATCTCTTTTTGGCTGCAGGATCTCAGCAGCTTCCTCTGGTCCCCTCGGACTGTGCCCCCTGTGAGGGGGCTGCTCTTCACAGAGACCAGCACTCTGCACTTCCATCCAAACTAAGCAGCCTGAGGGAGAAAAGGATCAAAAACTTACTCAATCTAATTGAGCCTGGAAAAACAGTTTGGATATTGATTTGTGGCCCGTTGACCTTTTTGAAATTACATAATTGGCCCTCAGGAAGAAAAGCTGCACACTGCTGATGTAAATAAAGATATTAATTAGGTCCTGACAGAATACATTCAATCCTCTCCTAATTCTACAAAGTAATTTTCATGGCAAATCATAGACAACATAGTGTCAGAGTTATGAAGCTTATTTACAGAATGTACATTGGATTGTGACAAGCAAAGGGGAGCTATTCAAAAATATATATATTCAAATTATAACCTGGGTTCACGTCTGCACATCTGTAATCTCTCAGATACTCTTAGTACAGTAAAAGAATAAAATTGTAAAGGCATTTTAAAGAGGTAACTCTGAACTTACTATGTGCCTGAAGGTAAGTCGGGTCACATTATTGATATTACTGAATATTATTCACCATTAACAGCAAACTAACACGTGATATCTGAGCTTTATTAGATAATGCCCCAGCTTTATACAGTAGTGGTAAAAGAATTTGCACCATATTAATAAAAGTTAGATTTATAATCTCATTAATGAACAACAACAAAAAAGTTTTGTTTTGTATTTTATTTGATATGTTCTCATCAGTTAATTGATTGTGCCTCTAATGCCAGGCCTCAGTGATACCATCACGTTATCTCTCCTTAGCAGGTAGAATTACAAGTGATACACTTACTCTTAAAATTACACAAAATATTCTGCAAGATGTAAAGTAGACACTTTACAGGTAATTCACCACGTTTGGCCTCATGAGCTTTGATAACCTCCAAGGACCCAGTGCAGAAGAGGAATGGTGCCAGGACAGCTCATGAGCTCCAGTCCTGCCGAAAGGCAACCAGGTCTCACCTCACAGGCTGATGCTTCAGCCTGGCCTCAACCCATCCCTGTACCCACAGAGATTCCCAGTGCCCAGAACTGGGGCCGTCCTGCTGCCCTCAACCTGCTGGTGAGATGCACCCTGACTCCAAGGCCCTGCACTAAAGTCCCAGAGAGGCCTCATGCCCCCAACCATGCCGCACCTTGACACTAAGTCATAGAATCCTGGAATCTTGGAATATCCTGAGTTGGAAGGGACCCACAAGTATCATAGAGTCCAACTCCTGGCTCCACACAGGCCTACCCAAAAATCAGAATTCAGAAGTCCCCAGAATTCAGAAGTCCCTAGAAAGCTTTGCTGAGCTAGGGTCTCTTTCCTCCCTCTCCTCCCTGCCTAGCTTGCTCAGGAGACAGACACCTCCTAATCTTCTATCATGTGCTTAAGCTTGTGCATACCTATGGCCAAGTAGAGTTAATCGACTCAATCATACTTACTTCAAAGCTGCCATAGTTTTTATCAATATTGTATACGCAAAGGTAGAAAATGATGGAGATGTTTAGTTCCAACTGAACATCTGCATGAAATTAAATGAAAGGTGAGGTTACAAACTTACGGAGGTAGAGCTCCAAAGGATGACCATAAAGGGAGTCCCACAAGGAAGAAGGAAGCTATCAATGCATGTTTCATACCAGATATCAGCTGCCTGAGAGCACTGGAGGATTTGAACCAGGAAGAGAGTAACAGGAAAGCTGTATGCATTAAAATGTGATTAAACTCTTTGGCCTTTTGGTGGGATAAATTCACCTCAAACATAAATAATTTCCAGCCAAACAGAGGATGGAAACTTCATGGGAAGCATTGGGACAACTGAGCCTCAGGTGTGGAATGACAGCTCACAGAAGTAGCTCTATTTTCTGGTTTTCTTAGTCTTGCAATGCAAAAGAGAAAATAATGCTTATAAGTTGTAACAGCTGTTGTTCCTGTTGTAGTTACACCCTTAGCCAACATCATCTAGCTTCATCACTATTAGAAAATTTAAGTATGTGTACAGGTATAGTCTGTGATGTAGAACAACTAGAAAACAAAAGCTGTTCTAAGGTTGTTATGTTTTTTTGTTGTTGTTTTTGTTTTGTTTTGTTTTGTTTTTGTTTGTTTGTTGTTGTTTTTGTTTTTGTTTTTTTTTAAAAAAGAGTGGTCTCTTACAATCACATTCCTTCAAATGAATATACTACTGCACATTCATTCAAGTTTGAAAATCTCTGAAAAAAAAATCTAAGTCCAAAAACTAACTCTGTATGTCTTGTTAAAGAGACCCTACTTTAAATCAGTAGTTCTTCAATACATCAAATGATAGTTACATCAAATTTTCATTTCCCTATTCAGCCATTTAGATATGACTCTGAGCAAAGAAGGTATCATAAAGACTTATTTATTTGAAGTTTTACTGCACTTAAGAACAATCACTCATCCTCCATGTAAACCTGCTTGATATAACAATAATATAAATAGCTTTATTCATTAGGAAAAAACAAAAAATTGCTTACTATACCTTACAATAATCATTCATATGAATAGTATGAGAGCTGTAGTACATCTTTTTTCAGAACAGAACCATTTAGAAATAAATTTGGACCTCTGGAACCAGACAAGAAGAGTTAAGAATGAATCATTTGAAAACCTGATCAGAATTTATAGATGGCAGGAACAGACGCTTACAATGGCAGCACTGAGTTATTGGCCTTTTGGGTGCTGTAGTGCCATAAATGATTAAGAAAATTTGCCCTGATGAGGCAACAAAAGTCTTTCAAAGGCTTAAAGGACTGATAATTATTGTCTTCAACAGCTCAGCTGCACAACTTTTACACATCTGTGAAGTATGTGAATAGTACCAAGGCTTTCCTAGATAACAATACTGAAAAGATAGCTACAATTCACAATACAAACAGCAATAATTGACATCATTAAAATAAAATAAAATAAAATAAAATAAAATAAAATAAAATAAAATA
>CM021766.1:29088512-29120634 GCA_011076525.1 Nettapus auritus | reverse complement strand
TAAAATAAAATAAAATAAAATAAAATAAAATAAAATAAAATAAAATAAAATAAAATAAAATAAAAAACTTTGATGTGGCAAGGGCTTTTGTAATAAACAAGCATTTAACTACTAATTATACTGATCACTCAAGGTGTTTTGCTGGTCACACAATTAAAACAACGTAATAGTTATGATTAAAAGCACTATCTTTTTCTTAATGAAAGCAAAACAAAACAAAACATTAGAATAGATTTTATTTATTTAGATACAAGATACATTTCCACTTCCTTTTGCATTTCCAGATGTTGCTAGTATCATGCATAGAGTAACTCATTTGTCTTAGTAAAATCCTCAGGACTTGTCCTCCTAAAGCTGTCTGGGCTCTTTCACAGCAAAGCAGTGTACTGTGAGCCAACATCTATGCAGAACTTTGAAGTTTCCTGAAAATGCTTCTTATCAAAATAGCTTCAAAGATTACACTCACTTGATAGGTGAAAGTCGTAATATTGATTAGACTTCTCAATCAGCTGCCAGGCAAAGAGAAATACGAGTAAGCCCGAGATGAAGGTATACAAATATCAATGAAGTATGGCAAACAATCCAGTTACTGAGAGTCCTAAGGACTCCTGCAGTTTCACGGGGACTTAATATATTCAACTATTCTCACATCTAAATTAATGTAGGAATTCTACCTACTTTCTCACTGGAAGAATAATAAAGTCATGAAGACATTCACTCAGATACATCAGATATGTCCAGAGGTTAAACACACATTGGCTCAAATTCTATTATATATGCCATCTCCTCAACAAGAATTGTGTACCTGTTTGTGAGAGCAAAAATAAGTTTATTTACATAAAATTTGGGAAATGACTTGTTGCTAATTAAATTTTGGTGTGACTTTAAAGTGCTGATAGACAGATGGTTAATTGTTATACAAACAGCTAATTAGTAGTTGGAAAGACAACTTCTAATATTTCACTGATTAATCAGGAACAACCTACAGGTATGCCATAGTATGGGGAAGAGGTTAGTCAGAATCACCTTGCAGGTGATTCATTTCAGATTCAGAGACGGGTGGGAGCAGCAAAAGCATGGTCTTGCTGAACCCTTCAAACTGGGAGATGCTACATGCAGGCAAATGAATGAAGGGAACATCTCTGCTCCATTCCTGAAATAGAGCCTGCAGGTTCAAACAGAGCATGATCAGAGTGAATAATCACAGTAACAGAAAACATGTAAAGGAATTTGGAGCTGAAAGTAGCTGCAATAAGAACTGCAAGAGCTTTTCTGCCTGCTATTACTGTACGTTCAGCAATGATCAGTTCAGCAACTATCAGGCAGGAATTTACTGCGATTTATTATTAGGCTGAAATTAAATTGGAAGAATTGTTGTAATATATTTAATGCAAAGTGCAATCCAAAATATTTTGGGATATTCATACCACAAGAAGTTCTTCAAAACATTTCTCCTTTCCTAGTTACTAAGACTAATATGATCTTCGTATGAATATCAAAACAGTACCCTAAATTCTACCTCTCCTATAAATGGATCTGTTAAAGGCAGTTGTTTCAAATACCAACATACCAACCCACTTCTCCTCTGCTGGGGTGGAAAAGAAAGGGCATATGAGAGGATGGAATTTATAAGGTCTAACTATAGATTAGATATTCTTTCTTCATTCTTGCATTCCATGTCATTCATCTAAATATCTCTCTTCTTTTTAATTCAACACTCTGTATCCTCTCCATGACTATTTGAAGAACAAATAAAAGTAAAAAAATAAAAATGTTTAGGATTGGATTTGCCCATCCAAATTCAGTGCTTAAAAGCTTAATAAACCAATAAATAACAAAAAGGCTTACTTCAACCAGATTTGTTTTTGAAATTTAATTTTGAATTTTAACCTATTCTTTAACATAATATGATACATTATTTTTAATATTTTCAAACTTTTTCTTAACAAGAAATCAACCTTCCCTTCTCAGGGGGAAAAAATCAGCTTACAGAATTCTAATAAACAACAAAAATAAATGGCCTTTATTTTTTTTCCAGTGTGGATACAATTACTTGTTAAGATCCTGATCAAATTCTATGTTAAGTTAGCACTATTTAGATCATATTATTCGAACCAGAGTCTACTGGACATTTAAACTGATCAAATGGAACAGAAAGCATTCAGTATAACTATAGGCAGTAACTGAAAATTATGTCAGAGCTACAAACAGTGTAAGGTTTTACAGTTATATCACCTATGCCTCTCCACTGTTGGTCTGTTTGCCAAACGTCAGAGACGAATGGAGTGTATCAGAGCAAGAAAGGTCTTATGGGGCCTTATATTTTTATTAATATTATGAATATGATATTATATGAATATTGCAATTTACAGCAGCCTGGAAACTTCTCTAGCACAGGGCACAGACCACCAGTGAAAACTGAATATCCAAAAAGGGACCTGCAGTAGGAGTCCAGGCAGTCCCTATCCCTTGTTTGATTATTTTATTTAATGCAGCATCAGTGCAGGACTTTATAATGAAACTTCTCAGAGCACATGTTAAATCTTTATCATACTGTTCTAATATAGGAGGAGGGAAAGCTAGAAAGGAATGAAAGCTTGCCTGTGCAAAAGTGAGGCTTAAGAAAACTCAGTGTATTTTGTTTCGTTTTGTTCAAAGTATCCTATATTTCTTTTTGAGGAAGAATCAGTCAACTACAGATTCATGAATTTGAGAGGCACTAAAAATGCTTGATTTGGACTTCTTTTCAGTAAATCTTTGGCTTTCACATCTTTGCCTTACATCTGCAATTTCCAAATCATTATTCTATTGCCAAGCTATTGTATGTATTTCAGGATGCCAGCCAAATTCTAATAATGGCATCATTAAGAGAGAGCTATTGCAATGGTAAATGCTGTATTACTTTGCTCATTTTGCCAATCAGTGATGTCAGTAATATCCTGTTCTTTAGGAACTCTAATTAAATTCTTTCATTGAAATAATCAACATTTGTGTTTTCAACCACTTTGCTACTACAGTAATTCTTTGTCTGCCAGCTGTGAGAATTTCCTATCGTACCCTCTCACATCAGCAAACTGAAAGGGGAAAAGTTCATTTCACACTTATATCATGTATTCATGGCTGAAGTAGGTAACAGACGTGTTTTGCTTGTAATACTGAAGACTAAGCCACAAACTAAGATAGTTTGGAATGGTCTCAAATCGAATAAATAATTTATCAAATACATTCTTTATAAAGTGTCTTCAGGAACCACTGTCCTTTTACTAATACATTAAACAGCTAGTCCAGTCATTGATTCAGGAAGAATATGATCAGTCTTCATTCAGATCTAAATCAGATGAAACTAATGAACAGTATACTTTAATTAGATTAAAAATCATTTACAGAAAGTTTGCATGTGAGGACTCTAGTTCATGAATTCTAAAATATGTTACACTGCATGAGGGCTTGAGCCTAGAACCAAGAAGAATTTATTCTGTAATGCAGAGTATGATGCCTGAGCTCTAGGCAGAATCCACTGCCAAAGAGAACTAGTGCCTCATAGCAGAAACAGAGAAGGTTTTGGATAAGCAGAAAGCAAGCTGCTAAAAATTACAATGTAGGAAAAGTGAAGCAGAGGAACATGAAAGAACGTTTGGCTGGAATCCACAACTTGGAATTGTCTTCTGAACTAAAAGGATCAATTCAAAACATCTCTTTAGAGAAAGACTCACACTTTTCTTGGTGCACAGGAAAAGTTTTCTACAGGAAAAGCTTTCCTACAGGAGATAATAGCTAGAACCATCCCTTCTTGGAAAGCCCCATGTCCTGGGGAGCCTGGAAGGTTACTAACCCACCTCTCACATTTAATGGGAGGGTGAATGAAGCCACCTTCCACCCCATCCACTAAATCTTTGATACAGTGCAGAAAATAATGCAGGATTCTAATTGCAGAAAGAGCCTAGAATCATACAAAATTTTGAGTGGGAAAGGATATCTGGAGGTAATCTAGTGCAATCTCCTGCTCTATAAAGCACAGTTTAATTTCAGAGCAACTTGATCTAACTTCACATTTGCACAAGGCTTTGTCCAGACAAGTTTTGAAAAATTCCAAGGCTGGAAATTCCACTGTCTGTTACACTGTTTGATGTTCTACATTGAGCACACTTTTCTTTCTTTAAGTCCCATTTTGGAGTGAGGATTTTGTCTTTTCAACTTTCACCTTTGAGAAGACTCTAGCTTTATCTCATCTATAGATCTCCATTAGGTACTGGAAGACTGCATTTAGATATTCCCTTTGCGAGGCTAAACAAAGGCATTTTCCTCAGTCTGTTATCAGCACAATTGGCTCTGTTAGCAACCATTGAGATATGCCAATTGCATTTACTTGGAAAGGACTTTGATAACCTTGTTTGTTGGTCCAGCCAGTTCTCCGCCCACCTCATGCCTTACCAATTCAGTCCATATCTCAATTTGGCTAAGAGCACACCATGGGATAGCCAAAAGTCTTGCTAAACACAGGGTAGATGATATATACTGCATTCTCCACATCCACTGCGTTCGTTGTTTCATCATAGAAGAAACTGACACTGGCCAATCACAGTCTGATGTTGATAAGTCTGTGTTGACTGCTTCTTCGTTTTGTCCTTTACTCATCGTGAAAAAAGACTTCTAGAAGTGTTTGTTCTATAATTTTACTAGCTACTGAAGTGAAGCTGACCAGGCTGAAGATCTCTAGCTCCCCCTTCTTATCTTTTAGATGGGCATAACATTTCTTTTTCTCAGCTACTGCAGACCTCTCCCAACTTCTACAGACTTTCAAAGGCAACAGACAGTGTGGGCTTCCAATGACGTTGACTGTTTCTCTCAGCACATTTCCAGGTATCTCACCTGGTTCCAGACCTGTTTATGTCCAGCTTACTTAAGTAGTCCCTAATTTGATACTCCTCTGACATGGAGTTCAACGGTTTATCAAGTATCTGTTCACTATCAAATAAACTAACAATACTTCTTAATTGAATGTACTGATCAAGCTCCATTTTGTCATCTTTCTCTAGCCCATGGGGCTGGCTTTCTATTCTGTAGCATCATTACATTTCCACTGAAGGAGTGGATATCAGTGGATCACCAGTTTATGGATCACCTACATCCTCATGAGTAAGGTAATCCTGAGGCATGAGAGATTTAGGTGTGAACCACTTCAGGACACTTTCAGGACAGCAAGGGATTTGGGCACATGCCTGAATTCAGAACCGGCCAACTCTTCTGAATGCTGCCTTGGAGTACAAAAAGACCCATTTTTCTCTTGTTATAATTCAGAAACAAATGACCAGTGCTCTTCCTGAGGAGGATGGTACAGCGTGTTGCTATATGTGCTGAGGATATTAGATGAACTGAGTGTTTCAGGTGGTAGAACACATACTACGTGGATCTGAGAAGGATATAATAGAAGAGAAAATAAATACTTCACTTCAAGAGGAGAGAAAATTATACCCTAGGGAGACTATAAAAGCTGGATCATGAAGATTTCACATACAAGCTAATAGTGGTCTGAGACAAACTTGATTTCCAGGTTTTAGGCCTAAGTGACAGATGGCTGATATTGTCCACAGTAACAAGGGAAGGGAGGAACAGACTGGTAACTGTTAAGCTTCCTCTAAGCTGATGTCTGGACATTCACAAGTTAGTGACAGACATATATGTCAGAATTTTACACTGCACAAGAGACATGTGAGGTCAAAGAGAAAAAAATGTGTTTCTAGGTGTACACAGTACTGAAAGACAACAGCCTAAGTGCTAATGCTACTGTATATCTGTGATATTTTGCGTCACTCTTCAGATCAGTCTGCTCAGCCTCTGCTCAGAACTGGCTGGTAGAAAGGAACTGTGGCCATAGATAAATGCACTTGGAGAGGGAAGGGTTTGCGTTGGGTAGGGAGATTCTATGCCTCTTGGTACAGTGAAAAAAGAGGATTCATTTAGTGCTTCTAGCACAAACATGAGTGCAGAACTCAGCTTATGGAGGCAAGACTGAGGATCAAAGAGGGTAAGGTAAGCCCCAAATTGTGTTTTCCCCCAGACTCACTAGTTGCCAAAAAGGTCAAACAATAACCTCTATGTTTTCAAGTGGTGTCAGGATAAATTTTTTGATAACAGAAGGTAGAAAGATAAAAATGGCATTTACTGGCACTGGCACAGATAGTCATGTGTTTGGAAAAAAAAGACAAAATGACAGAAGATCCTAGCAGATAGTCTCACTGGAACCAATAAATTCAGGAGAAAAGGACTGAAACTTTGAATAAAAGAACTCATTCAAGATGATTTTAGAACTCCAACAACCTCGGTTACTATTGAAAAATACAAGACTTTACTCTCTTAATAGAGAAGCAGAAATAGAAAAGGCATTCAAAGAGCAATTCAAGATTAAATATTTGAAAAGTTATTTCGGAAAAGTCAACAGTGGTATAAAAATAACTTTTATATATTCAAGATACACCATTTTATTTAATGTTCACAGTTATCAGAGGCATTTTTTCTCTCTCCACACTTTAAATAAAAGTACTGTTTTAGTTTAAGAAGTAAAGGAACCAGAGTAAAAGATTTGGTGCTAACCCAAAGTTAGCTCTCTGCTAATTTCAGTGGTGGTCTGAGAATAAAAATAAATACTAATGAAAATATTCACTAGATGTAATCAAAGCAGAAGGCAAAAGACTATCAAGCCATCAAATATTATTTAGTTCAAGTGTAAAGTCCCTATCGATGGAGCGTTAGTTAATTAACACTAGGCACAGACATTTCTTTGAATCGCATTCAAACTAGGGGTGAAAAAAACATTGTTCAGATTGAGCAAGTCAGCTGTGGAAAGGCTGTTTTACCAGCAACAGGAATGAAAGAGAATTTATCCTTCTTAATGGACTTTTCCCCATTAAAATAGTAATTTTGCTGCACAATTAGGTAACAGAAATCCTGAAAAATAGCCACATTTTATTAGTTATTGTAGTAGAAAACACAAAGATCAGATGTTATTCTCTTCCTTTCTATATTATTGTCTACGTATATCCTTCTTCATCTTCTACCTGACTGCTGTTTATGTGCACCCTTCCAACATGCACAGCTTTCAATAATGTTATTAGAAATAAAAAAGAAGTACTAAGTGAAAACAGTAGTGGTTTTTTGTTTGTTTGTTTTTGTTGTTTGTTTGTTTTTTGTTGTTTGTTTGTTTTTTTAACTGGGCACTTGAAAAGACAGATCCCCGTGACATGCTCAGAAATCACATGGGAAAGAGATACATTTTTTATTGCATGATTAGATTATTTTGCTTTACCTTGCATTCCTTACTATAATTGCACAGAACCAGTCCGTGAACAGAGATGGTGAAATTTGACTGTGGCTTAGTAAATGTCTCTCCCAGTGAAATTTCTGTTGGTGTTCTACACCACAGGGTCATAGCAATGATAACAGCTATTGTTTCTCAGAGCAACAAAATACTTTTTAGATATGGTTACTCTTTGTCATTGATTATATATTGATCACAGAATCACAGAATGTCTAGGTTGGAAGAGACCTACAAGATCGCTGAGTCCAACCTCTGACCTAACACTAACAAATCATCCCCTAAACCATATCCCTAAGTTCTACATCTAAACGTCTTTTAAAGACCTCCGGGGATGGGGACTCAACCACTTCCCTGGGCAGCCTGTTCCAGTGCCTAACAACCCGTTCAGTAAAGAAGTTTTTCCTAATATCCAACCTAAACCTCCCCTGGCGCAACTTTAGCCCATTCCCCCTCGTCCTGTCACCAGGCACGTGGGAGAATAGACCAACCGTCACCTCGCTACAGCCTCCTTTCAGGTACCTTTAGAGTGCGATAAGGTCACCCCTGAGCCTCCTCTTCTCCAGGCTAAACAGTCCCAGCTCCCTCAACCGCTCCTCGTAAGACTTGTTCTCCAGACCCTTCACCAGCTTCATAGCCCTTCTCTGGACTCGCTCAAGCACCTCCATGTCCTTCTGGTAGTGAGGGGCCCAAAACTGAACACAGTATTTGAGGTGCGGCCTCACCAGAGCCGAGTACAGGGGGACAATCACATCCCTGGACCTGCTGGCCACGCTGTTTCTTATGCAAGTCAGGATGCTGTTAGCCTTCTTGGCCGCCTGAGCACACTGCTGGCTCATATTCAGCTGACTGTCAACCAAAACTCCCAGGTCCTTCTCTGACAGGCAGCTTTCCAACCACACGTCTCCCAGCCTGTAGCTCTGCTTGGGGTTGTTGTGCCCCAGGTGCAGAACCCGACACTTGGCCTTGTTGAATTTCATACTGTTGGCCTTGGCACATCGGTCCAGCCTGTCCAGATCATCTTGCAGAGTCTCCCTACCGTCAAGCAGGTCAACACACGCACCTAACTTGGTGTCGTCTGCAAACTTACTGAGGGTGCACTCGATCCCCTCATCCAGATCATCAATGAAGATGTTAAAGAGGCCTGGCCCCAGTACCGAGCCCTGGAGGACTCCACTAGTGACCGGCCTCCAACTGGATTTGACTCCATTCACTAAGACTCTCTGGGCCCGGCCATCCAGCCAGTTCTTAACCCAACGAAGCGTGCGCCAGTCCAAGCCATGGACAGCCAGTTTCCTGAGGAGAATGCTGTGGGGAACAGTGTCAAATGCCTTACTGAAGTCAAGGTAGACCATATCCACAGCCTTTCCCTCATCCACTAAGCGTGTCACCTTGTCATACTGATGATATATTTATATTACACACACCTTTTAGTTGAACTTATTCAACTCATGTGACTGACTTTGAAAATTATATATTGCCTCCTATATATGCTATAAGCAAATAAAAGCACAAGACATATTACACAAATAAAATAAGATTAAATTTCCAATATCTCAGATAGAGATCAAATATTATAAAATTAATTCTAATATCATAAAAGTTGGACAATATTGTTGCTGACCAGTTCCTGGCCTGAAAGCCAAACTGGGCTACTTGGCTCTCTATTTAACACATATAGATAGGCTTTCAGGGAGATATAAAACAGCAGTCACCTACAGTTCTTACATTCAGCACAAAACTGCCTAAAATATGCCAAAAAAATATGGTTTATACATTATTGTATAGTTTTGTACAATTTTGAAGTAGTTAGTTCTAACCTGATAATGAGAGACTTGCATGAATTTCCTTCTCACCCTGAAGAGTTTGAGCTTGTGTTTTCCATTTAGAAAGGTTTCCTAACTATCAGTTCATGCACTCTTTTGGATTCACAGAAATAAGAAAAGTAAAACACTTCCCACTTCTTAATTGAAGCAGTGGTACTGTATGGAATATAACTCAAGGTTCAATGAGACAAGAGGAGTGCAAGTGAACCTGACAGTATAACCTAGGAGCCAGATGTTTTTCAAGAAGGAGAGGGACCTGGGTCACCATGGCACAAGTTCAGAACCACTCCAGATCTATCCAGTTGATCTGGCCTTCACTTAAAATAAAACTGTATTCTTGACTTATGTAAGGAAAACTGACTTACATCTGATGTTAATACTGAGTTTCTTGTAATAAAGGAAGTGATGTAGTGACAGGAAATTTACATATTTCAATTCCTCTTCCTTACGATGTAGATTTTTTTTCCAACTTTAATGTTACTGTGTTCTCCTTCCAAACAAAAGCATCCAAACTAACCATAATAAAAATTGCTGTCAGCCATTCAACAGAGCTTACAACACCTAACGCAGGAGCCAGGTCTCATCAGTGGAAGGGTTAATTCCCTCTAACCATGTAATCATTAAATCCTATATTACTCAATATATTTCAGCCAGGTAGATGAATAAACGCCATACCAGTTGTATGTCATATTGTAGCTTTCCTAATTACATATTTCTCTCTCAGAAAACTGGGTTTGTGACAGAAAGGCAGCAAAATATATCAATAAAATATAAGCATATTTGCCACACCTGTTGAACAATGCACATTTCAACTGAGGGGTGGTCAAAATGTTGCCATGAATGAGTCATGAGAATAATTTGCTACGTTTTATCTTTTCCCTTTGATTCCCAAAGAGAACAGAATCTGTTGTTTGTTATAGGACTATTTATAAATTGAAAAGCACTTTATAAAAGGAGTTAACCAGAGATTTTCATATTTGTAATTGGAGTTGTCTGTGTTGGATTCAGTGATAACATGATAAATTGATGATCCCCAAAGCTGGGAATCTTGTAATCATATTGCTGGCACACATAAAAAGCAATATAAACTTAAAACGTGCTTTACACTTTTTAAAGTAGCTAAAATTTGCTGCTCCACTAGCAAGAAAATGTTCATTAAGTAAAAGCATTCAATACTGTACATATTTGTGGAAAGACAGTGCAGCATTCAACTACTGTTAGCTGTTCTAAATCCTTCAAATTGTATGTATTACAGTAGAACAGAAAAATGAATGGTGGAAACAACTTCAGCAATTTCTTCAAATTCAAGATAACTTGGAAAATTAAGAATCAGAGAAAGTTAGAAAGAGAAATCTGTATCAGGACTTAAAATAAATAAATAAATAAATAAATATTATCTGAGAAATCACCTGTGTACAAATGTTTGACTAAACACACTTTGCAGTATGGCCTCAAAGAAAATGTTACCTCTTCTATGTTACGTTTTCATGAGCTGATAGTAAAATTTCTACAAATTCTTCTTGGAGCCACTAAGTTCAACACATTAGCTTTCTGTGACAGATTGCATGATGGCACATACTCTATCTGAAGTTAAAGGTTTTCTCTGTAGTCAAACCTGCTCTAGTTTAATTAAAAGTGTAATTTCAACTCTAAGAGACAAGAGATGTGATAAGTTTTCTTCTACAATTCAATTCGCACTTCGTAGACATTTTTAAATCATTTTCATCTCAGGTTAAATCAACAGATGTCAGGATTGTACTGAATGCAACCTCATGGATGGATTAGTTCAAACTGTTTATAACCAATATGAAACTACATTGATAAAAGTTGAGTGTGATTTTTTACACTGATAGGGCTGGTAGCTGTACCAAAAATAAAATAATAAAAAATAAAAAATAAAGAGGGTAAGATATGACTCTTAGATGACATAGCGAAGTGTGAAAACCTGTATGTCTAAAAAGGAGGATGTGGAAAAAGGTTGCATAGGAAAGTAGAACAGCATTGTCTAAACAGCATAACAAAGATTTCCAGCTTGTACCATCTGAACCTTATTTTCACAATTCCTTGAACATGCTTTCACTGTTCTATTTTTTATTCTACCAGCTTTGTCAAGTATTAAATAGCTTAATCCACCTCCTCTTTGGTATTGCACAGTTTTTGTAGCTGAAATGCATAATTAGGCTTTGATTTGCAGTTTCTAATTAGTAGCAGAAGCAACATCTAACAAGCTGTAGTACAGGACTACCACATTTATAGAGTCAAGAAACATAATAATTTAAATTACTCCTACATATTGTTGGATCCTAAAATTGTAACCACTTAAGAAAAAGATATGAACATATTGTAGGCAAATCATCAAAAACCATATGATTACAATACAAATGAAGTTTTAAAAAATGAAATTTAAAAATTCTTATTTAAAAATCCAGACTTGAAAATAACTTTGAAAATCTCTAGTAATATAAATTGAGATATAAGAGTAATTTCTTCAAATATGTTGCTCTAAAAATATAGCAGATGCAGAAGGAGTCATGGGATGAGAGAAGAAGTTATCAGAATATATATTGAAAGTTCACAGTATTAAATGAATGGAAGGTCTGAAAGAAGTGTGCATGAAGGTCAATGAAAGAGTGTGCATACAGTTAGCATAAAAATTTCTCAATACTCCCCTACCAGAGGAACAACTCCTGAATCCGGCCTGAGATCAGCTCCTATGCTGAGCGATAATTTTACCTCCCAAAGAAACTTGTTCTAATCTTTAGCTGCTGGAGAGGGGACAAATCCTGATATACATTTTTTTTTTTTTTTTTACTCCTTGTAATGTCTTTTTGCTAGTACTGTTTATTACACTAAACTTGT
Organism: Nettapus auritus; assembly: GCA_011076525.1. Classification (NCBI taxonomy): domain Eukaryota; kingdom Metazoa; phylum Chordata; class Aves; order Anseriformes; family Anatidae; genus Nettapus; species Nettapus auritus. Next base: position 29,108,637 of record CM021766.1, on the reverse strand, counting down.
TCTATTCCTCCTTGAACTTTGTTAAATTCACTGATTCGAGGACATATCACTCTCAAGGCAAGTTCCTTTTGCTTTGTGTCATAAAAAGAGACAATCTAAATTACTAAACTATTCAACTATTCAGTTTACTTTTATCTGGTTCTTTTCTGAGGTAAACAGAGGTGAGTTTTAATACAATCTTCAGGCTCAAGTGTTTATCCTTGTGCCATTTTTTGTCATATCTATCCGACCTCTCCATAGTCTTTCAATATCCTTTCTGAGACTAAGAATTACAATATCATCACCAAGGTCAGATTGTTGATTTGCTGGTATATTATAATATTATAAGCATTATAATGTTTTCCTCACTACTCCCCATCATATTCTTTATATTGGAAATATCTTGTTTCCATTCTGTGCAACTGCTGCTCATTAAACCAGATTTCATCCAGCTATACTCAATAACAGACAGGCCCGATTCCTGAGTTAATACAGGTAATTTGGAACCCTGTATGGTAACTCAGAAATTTATATACAGCTCTGGGGGAGTCTAAAGAGATCTTTTCTCCCTTCTGCAGCAACAAGGAATAAATACGTCTTTCAGATCTCCTATAGGCCTTAACTATCAAGCCAAAATAGTGCAAAACATGAAGAATACATGAGGTATAGATTTGCTAGTTCTGAAATAAAGCCTTGACCTCCCCACTGGGACAAACAGGCACGTAAGCTTTTCTTTTTATAAAATTTGGTTCATCCATAAATGAAGCCACATTGAGAAAGAAAAAAACACACCACTTATGATTCAGGTCTCAATAAGGAGAAAAAAAAAAAAAAAAATCAACTAGTTTGAGGAGGGTAGGCAGCTGGAACTTGATGTTCCACAGGTATCAAAGTCCCAAGTGTCACCTCATTTTAGTTTGTTAGCTCTGTAGAAAATGTTCTCTGGATCCTGTTTTTTCTTCACGTAGGTAATAATTCTGAACTTACTCTTTTCTGTATTGTCTCATTTAGAAACAGCTCTTATTTACATAAGATTTAAAGCCAACGATATTTGTATTCTGACAGATACGATAGAAATCCCCTCCCAGCATCCTCCACAATGCTGCGCAGTACCTATAGTGAAGTTTTAACTCATACAAGTTAGTATTACCATAGCTGGCTCAGACATCAGCAGTAGCATTACTACAGCTAGAGAAGAGCTCAGGTACACTTTGCACAGCTCCAGGCAGCTGTGACTATATTCTTAGGAGTACCTATGGCAACCAGGCTAAAGAGGGCTCACCTACCATAAATTTGAAGTCATTCCTTTCAGTTAGTTTGAAATAAGCACACTCACTTTTGATTCAATTTTAAAATAAATAAATAAATAAATAAATAGATAAATAAATAAATAAAAATTCCCCTTGCACAGATGAATACAGCTGCCTAGGCAGCACCAGTCTCAGTTTGAAAGCTCAGCTGATTCATCTTTGGCTGGAATGAGCTGAATTTACATTATGTTAGGAATGACTTAATTATAATCACCAAAGCTTTTCAGTTTTCACCTACTTCCATGCGTTTAACATCAAATTATGTTCACACCTCTTACTACCAAGCTGACTTCTGAAATATTTACAAGCAGAAAGATTGGCCCATTTGCTCCCAAGGGACATCATTTTCATTAGAGGAAGAAGGATGTCACCTGGATGACACTGCTCTTGCGTGCAGCTTACTGTTTGAATGCAACCAGAAGTCTGGTATGAAACTATGCTGCATTGAGGAATATGTGGAAAAACACAATTTTTCCCACTTTTGTGAAACTATTTACTGGCATGATTTTTACTTTCTTCTGCTCTTACTGGTTCCAATATGGATATTCGGGATTCTCAGAGTGGGGAGAAAATAATGTGTTACCCCAAATAAAAGAGTGATGTCCTGGCCATAGTGGCATACCAGGAAGTAAAACAATAAAAGCATTCATAGTAATCACACCTAGGCTATGCTTGTTATGAGCTTTGACTGCAAGCTTTTCAGGAACTGTTTCTCAGCATCTGAATTGCTGATAACTCACTACCCAGAATAATGACCCATTTCCTTATCACATCATTATATGAAAGTTCAGTTCTCCCTGTGCTATCTCAGGTAAGATGCAATGAAAACAGAAATAAATAAAAGATGCTGTAACCTCATAGCCCTGTACTGCAGTTTTACCATTGCTAGCAACAGACTGTAAGCTTTGTACAGAATTGCAACGCCAGAGGACTGAAGCTTGGTAAGCTTGCTCTGTCTGAACTTTTCTTGACCTGTCTCCAGCTTTATTTACTTAGTTTATCTGTGACATCAATCCCTAGTTGACCAGTTGTCTATAGTTAATTTATTTTACTTTTATCATTGTATAGTGCAATTTCATGTATGTATAGATACAAAGCAGTAACAAGCAGTTATGCTATGCAGAATGAGGTATTTATGACTCCAACATGATGAAGTAACTCAGAGAATGTCAGGCCTGGTACGACAGCAGAGGCCTCCAGCAGTGAAGACAAGATGCAGGGAAGAGGCCACAAGCACAGGATGCTGGAAGAAAGGGTCACAAGCTAGCACTGGAGAATCCATAGCTATAAGCCACTCACTGAGTTATGAAAGTTGATGGTCAGTTGCAGAAATGGAGCCCTGGTCCTGGACAGAACTGATTATGGGGGTAACAAAGAGAAAAAGAAACCTAGATTAGGTAAAGGCATCATATACAGCAAACAGGTCTAACAGGGAACTGCACACCAATGTGGACATAGCAAAGATATAAAAATATGCTAACAAACGTATGAAAATTACTCCAAATAGATGCTGGAGTGAGGAAAAAGAAACCATCGACACAGATATCACATTCATCACAGCAAAGGGTTCAAGTTGATGATGATTCACTGTTAATGCCCTTTCACTGCCACCAGTATGAAACAGTCAACCTTAGCACCCAGGGTAGCAATGGAGAGGCAAGTATAACAGAAAAAAAAAAAAAAAAAAAAAAAAAAGTCTACAAATGAGGAAGTGTAACAACTATAACAAGCATATAACAAGCATATAACAATTTTAACTGCATTGTTTCTTTTCCTGTAAGCATTGGACCTAGACTAATAGTGATTTTTGGAATGGACTGTTCAGGTTTTAGTTATATTAAAAATGAATTCATGTCTCCATAAATGGAGGATGTTTATTCTGAAAAAAAAAAAAAAAAAGGGGGGGGGGGGACAAAAACAACAACAACAACAACACACCTTACTCTAATTGGAATAGTCTCTATTTCCACCAATAGCCGAATATACAGATTAGCCCATCTGGCTAATTTAATCAGAAACACAGAAATACAGTTAATATGAATACTCTCAATTAAGAGTTATGATAATAGCATTTAAAATGTATTGTGATACAGACAGAAGGTAAGACAAAAACTTCTTTGTACATTTTGATAGAGCACAGCAACACAGATAGACTCAATTATATCAAAGTATATTACATTTAAGTCTGGCCACTACCAGAATTGCATATCACACATAATTAACATCTAGTATTTATTGTCTTGATGGATTGTAGAAACCAATCTCTTAATATGATTCAGAGAAAGTACTGCATGTTTATTTAAAGCAATTAAGTACATCTCAGTAAGGATAAAATAGACTGAAAATAAAGAGACAATATACCTTCTGCCAAATATCATATTCTCAGCTGAAACAAAATAGCATAAAACCGTTGATTTCCATCAGGGGGTGATCTGTTACAGGCATGACAACTCATGCTGCAGGGAACAAAACATTCTCCAGAAAACGCTGTGAATCACTGTCTCTGATAATATTACCCTACTATTGTCTGTTCCCTTGCCTCTTTCTTCTTAGTTCAAGACACTCTTCTAAAGTACGGAGACAACCCATCTGCTTCAGCATATCTATGGCTAGAAATCCAAATAATGTTTTTAAGAGCTGAAAAAAAATCATATGCTTTTAATTATGACCACATAGGTTCCTGCACTACACAAGCTCCATCACAGAAGAGAGGCCCATCCTCTTCTCAGTTTTTGTTGTACCACCTAACTTAGTGTCCTTCTCCTAATCAACTGCCTTAGGAAAAATAGTAATATAACACATAACTGATGACAGGCAAGATATTGGAAGAAGGTGATGCATAAAGTTACATGTATTAAATCTTTATCTGAGTGATAAATAATAAAGCCTGTATTTTGATTATGTTCAATGGCTGCAGAATTAACTTATTAATATATATATATAGTTACCAAAAGTCTTGAATTCCTTGGGGGTTCATTCAAATTGTCCCTGATAACAAGGAGAGGAGGAGCACAGAGTCAGCAGCCCTTCTGATACTAGTTAGAAGGATCAGAGAGCATGTAAGATAAGTATAGATGACAGAAATAAGATGTTTATATAAATTTTCTAATGTACAGAGTTCAGGTTGTCAGGGAACCTGAGAAAATTTATTTGTATCCTTTAGGTTGGATCTTAGGAAGAACTTCTTTACCAAAAGGGTTGTTAGACATTGGAACGCGCTGCCCAGGGAAGTGGTGGAGTCACCATCCCTGGAGGTCTTTAAAGTTGTTTAGATGTAGAGCTTAGGGATATGGTTTAGTGGGGACTGTTAGTGTTAGGTCAGAGGTTGGACTCGATGATCTTGAGGTCTCTTCCAACCTAGAAATTCTGTGATTCTGTGATTCTGTGATTCTATAATTAAACCAAATTTTCTATATCCAAAAATTATATATCATATCTGTTCTTAGCTGTATAACTGTTTTTTCTGGTAAAAGGTTAGATCTTAACCTAACAGAAGGTACCCTCTAACACAGGGAGACAAAAATCATATATTTTTTTCTAACATATCTCTGGGCTGGCTATGCCTCAGCTTTCAGGGCTGAGCTATCTGCTTTTCCAGATATAAAATTATCTAGAGGGGATGTTTCAGTGCCTGGCATGTAGATTCACAGATAGTCCAGTGCTACTTCTGGGTAAAAAAGGGAAAAAAAAAAGGGAAAAAGGGAAAAAGGGGTGGGGGGAAAGGGGGAGGCGTGAACAAAGATTTGAAGATTCTGAATCTGTATTTGACAGTATTGAAGAACAGGAAGCATGCTGCCACTAATTGCTACTTGATTTCATTGGAAGAATAATTACAAGGCCACATACGCAGACTTTTCCCAGCTACAAAAACATGTCAGTTTGTCATAATCCTTTTCTAATTAGCAGTGAATTTTTTGTCTTTGAATTTCTGACTGCCTTGATGACAAGCAAACAACTGTAAAGCAAAGCTTTCCATAGCCTTTTGGTCTGATTTTATCACTGCTCAAAGGCAGGAACTTAACCAGGTACTTGGGAAACTCAAATGGTTTTTGCGTACTCAAGAGGCCACCTCAGGAAAACTTTCTTAACTTGTTTAGACACTCAAGACATCTAAATAAATCTAAAATTTCAGGCTTTTATAGTGCATTAGTAGGAGAAAATAATGGTCTTTAAACAGAGTAAGAGTAGGTTTGCTGGCCTGTCGTTTTACAGGAGTCTAGCCTTAGCCTGAGTGCTTGGTCAAACACTTTGGTAGTGAGGTGGGGAAGATATTATTAGCATTCTCCTGTGGCTTGTGTTGGTCCTCTTTCAGCCACCACAGCTGCTTCCTCTGCTGTCTCACTGCATTTTCCATGCTCGCTCAAATCTTCTATTTATAAAAGAGAAAGGATATAATTTCTATTAAGTATTAGGAGAAACCCAGTTCTGTGCCCAAATAACATTAATAATCCAAAGCTCCTGAGATAAAACCATCATCTTCCCTTTGTTCACAACCTGAAATTTGCACAAGGGTACTGAATATATCCCCAGCTGTTTGCAGAACTGGCAACAAAGTCAGTTAAGGTTCTGCATACAGAAAAGAAGTCAGAATCTGCTGCTTAGCTCTCCAAGCTTCATTTCTAAAACTGCCTTCCCTCCACGAGGAGCAATTTGAGTAAGTGGTTTCTCTGTAGGCAGTCTTCAATAGCCTTGTCAGGAAGCAAAAAGCAAAACAAACAAATGAAACAAACAATACAATGAGAAATAATGGCTAATAAACAGGGAAATGCAGCAATCTAATCTGATTGTATTTTCTATTTTTATACACTGGGGACCAAATCTCGCAGTGATGTGAATTGGTTAAGACTGAAATCCATCCTAATTTTCTTATCAAATCACTCTCAGTGAATCAGAGGTGCAATTGGAAAAAAAAAAAAAAAAAAAAAAAAAAAAATCTCGTTGAATATTCACTTCCCAGCAATAGAAAGAGTGAAGTTGCTGCTTTTACTTACAAGTCTTTTCTACGTACAACATTCTAAAACATTGTAACAAAACAAAACAAACAAAAAATATGCACACATAAATTCATATATAAAAATCCATATGTATGCACACAGATGATTATGTTTGTTTTAATTTAAAGAAACTGTGGCTGTCCCCAGACACTGGAACACCTTACTTAGACAGTCTGTGTGTGGTTCATGAAAAAATGCATGACATTGAACTGTTAGGATAGCAGCAGTACCAATATTTTTTTCAATGCACACAAGTTTTATGGAGAAAAGCAGCAGAATTAAGGTGTATCCTATATTGTGGTCCACTGCTGTAGCATAGCCAGATTTAGGTACTGAAGTTTTACTCATAGGGCCCGCCAAATATAAAATAACTTCAAATTCACAGCTCTTGCCCTGATCAACTGGATAAATAAGTTTATTTCTTTTCTTCTGCTTCCATATTTTCTGACAATGAATTTAGTTCAACAGAGGGGTGGAGGAAGACAGCAGAAAGTGGTGCATGCTGCCACAAACTCCCTTTGGGGTGTGCATGTCAGCATTTCTTCTGGGTTCAGATTCTTGCCAGTACAGTTCTGCTGCATATCTGTGTTGGCTTCCTCCTCTGATCTCTCTTCAGTCGTATATTGTGTAATGATCATTTCAATCTCATTTCTACCTCCCTAATAACAGCAGTGTATTCAAGCAATAAGAACATCGTATCTCTTACCATCTTTAACTCCAGTGGCTGTTGGCAGTTCCTTTCTTGGTGGAGGCTTGGCAGGCGTTAAGCAAATTTGATCCCACTCATGAATGAAATGTTTCAATGTTTCTTCCTGTAGTGGCTGGTTCTGGGAATCAAAATGTTTTATCAAAATCAAAAGGTCTTAGTTACAGCAGAGGGAACCATAATTGTTTTCTTTCTGCCCCATTTTATTTCTGCTTTTTTATGAATCTTTCCTATTTCATGTGGCTAGCATGGGGGTTCAGTGTTCCAAACAGTAACCAAGATATTCTCAATTATTTAACCTTCTGCCACAATACAATGTTCTGCCATTGGATGGCCTTCAACTTTCAATGCAAATAGCCCATCGTTAGATGATATATGCTTTGCAAATTCAGCTACTATTAACAATGACAAGTTAGATGACAAATAACAGGAAAGATATGAGAATTTCCTCCTATGGAAAGAACGAATACGAGACAACCTCCTCTAGAAATCTACCTGTCTAAAAGCAACACACCTACTTTACCTTCCTTAGTTTACATTCTAATATTCTCAGGCTACTGTAAAAGTACTGGGAACATTTCCACTAGTCAAAACATCTTAATATCTCTCTAAGGAATGTTGACACAAAATGTGTTGTATTACAGTAGAATAGAGCCTGTTTTTAACAAAACAAGTTATTTCAGAGAGAGGAACCTGGGCCCAGGTTCCTCATACATTTGTTTGATTGCATCTTGTTTCAGTAATGCTTCTCTGATAACCAGTTATAAATCTATTCTTACATGCATTTTACTAGTAAGAGGCAGCCTTATTGAATTCTTAGTAAACACTTTTGCTAAATTGTCTCAGGAAGGGAAGGATTATTTTTAAATATCTCTTTGAAACAAAATACTTCTAACAAGTACACACCATCTCTCTGACTGACTGCCGTGTGCATGTTCTTTTGCTCTGTCATACTTACAGTTAAGGAAAGGAAATATTGATCAGTATCAATGAGACCAACATGCCAGGTATTACCCTTTAGTGTCCTTTTCAAATCTGAGACTACAAATTGCCAGCCAGGCCAGCCAATGAATAGCATGCATTCATTCAAGGGCTTCTAATTGCTTTTCCAAGTAACATTTAAAGTAGTCAGGCATAATAATTTCACTGGATGTTAAAGCATGGTCCCTTTTGATTTAAAATAGAACTAAGATGTGGGGGAGGAAGAAGGGTCAAATTATTTTCTTATAACTTTTTTTTTTTTTTTTTTTTTTTTTTTAAGTTTTGTTTAAAATTTCAGCCAGCAAGGAAGCCTGAACACAAAGAAGATTTCTAATCACAGTTTTATTGAACTCATGGAACTAAAGTTATTGCTTAAGTATTTCCTTTCATTAACACAAAGACTTATTTGACTTTGGTTCAAATTTGTAATCTGCTGTAGGATTCTCCTGTTAGGTTTATTTCAGTCTTCCTACACCTGGGTATTTCTCATAAACCTTTTGCATCCATAGTTAGTAGTGACGAAAAACAGCCCTTAGGTCTAAAGGGTAAAAAGTGTATGTAGTGGCCATTAAGGTATTTTTTTTCAGACCTATGTGATATCACATATATCCATATTCTACATAAAATCAGCTTAACTCTTGACTATGCTGAACATCCATGACCCCTACTTATATTAGAAAGAGTGTCAGAAAAATCAAGCTACTTTTATTAAGACACTGTATGCCACTGGGCTTACTCAGGGCACCTACACTACAGAGGTACAGGATTTGTTACACTTCAACCACCAGATGTTAAAGCAATGCTGCAGTTGTTTGAGGTTGGTAGAGTAATTAAAGGACTCTGATGACAAAAGATCAAAGTAAACTACAGCTGTAATCCCTCCTGCAGAATGTCATCCACAGGCCAGGTGCATGGAAGGCCAGCTCATTCTCTAACCCAGTTGATTACTGTATATCAAAATCAAACCATAAAAAATAAGGGTTATCTCTGCCTCCACTCTTCTTCTACATGATTCTTTCTAAATAACAGCCTTGCTCGATGCTTAAAACAGGTTATCTTCTCTACCTCAGTTTTGCTTTTGTTTTGTTTAAGAAATACTAATTCCATTTCCAAAGACATGCAGCTTAAATTTTACTGTGCCCTACAGGCATCATATAAAGAAGTTGAGATAGCATCTCTGCCTTTTGTGTAACATTCCTGTTACAGCCACAAAGACACCATATACCAATAGTTGGTGAAAAGCTTTCAGGGCATTTTAAGCCTGCAGATTAAGGAATTCAAACTATGTTCTTTCATATTACATGTTTTTGTTTGTTTTGTTTTGTAATTAGGGTACAATGGAAAAGTTTCTGGGCTAAATACTTCAGAACATCCTAAATACACTTAATATGTTTTTGTTAAAGAACAGAGATTGATAATTAATTATTATTAGAAAAGTCCACTCTGTGAAGAAATATATAGTTACAGGAATACTAACTAAAGAATAGCAACAACAACAACAACAAAAACCACCCTTCCCATCCAGTCCAATTTATAAATTTTAAAGAAAATCCTTCTGACTTCATAATATCAATTAAGAATCCTGTAATTGAATATTATATATATATATTCAATCTAATAGTTCTCTGCTGCCCAACACCTTTCATTAGTTCATTTTCGGATAAATGCTAACTTATGTGTCCCTTGAAAGGAACTGTCACAATCACACTTATCAGCATCCTAAATAAAATTGTTTCCCAACTCATTAGGAAAAATTGAACCATTTTGTGACAGTTATACACAAAGCCTTTTTCCCATTATTTCACCTAGAAATATTAATGACTTTCTTTTTAATCTATTCCCTATTTAGTGGGGTGATATAATCTAATGAAAACAGGAACTCTTACCTTTTCACCTTATACTTATTATTGTTAATCATAATACTTCATTCTTACATATAAACCAGCCAATAAGAATATACGCTCAAATAAGATTTATTCCATTAAAATAACACATGCTTAAAAACAGAACCTTCAGAAAACATCTTTTAAATTTTCTTCAAAACAGCAGGCTGTTGGCTGTTGTGATTTTTATGAATGGGCTAGAATTTCATGGTCATTATCCACTTCATTTCAATCCAAACATAGCTTATAAATACATGGGAATGCTAAGCCTTTGGATGGATTTACACATTTTCATAATGTTACACAGGCATACCCTACCAAGAATTTTTATAGCCATCCAGGCTGTAAAAGTTATCTTCTGCCAAAATATATACATATATAGTGAGAGATTCTTAATAAACCTTCCTTATTTTTTTCACAAATTCCAAGGCAGAGAATATAGAGTTATCAACTTCTTATAAGGATTTTGTCTTTAATTCTGTGGAAGAAGCAGCCTGCTGTTTTAATGAATAACCACTAAATGGCTGCTGCGCTAGTGGATATTAATTTCAGCAGGGGCTACTTCTCTCCTAGGATGACATTTAATATCTGTTAAAGGGATTCTCCTGCTGAGTGACTTAAGCACAAGCATTACATTAGAACTACAGCCAAGCTTGTTGGGATTAGTAATACTCCTTGAAAATATCTTTCAGTCAGCACTATGAAAAGCCAAAAGCAAGGCAAATTTTTGATTTGGTAAAACTGGAATGAATGGTTGTAGATTATGGAAGTGTGAGAAAACCTCAACATTTAACTCATTCCTATAGTTTTCTTCATTGCACATGAGGAAACAGACCTCCTGATGAAAAGCATCCTGCCCCAACAGCACTGCAAACACACTCTGCACTCCCATGTCACTTGCTATGACTGTATCAGCAGTGTACCTACATAAATTCTCCTGTTCAAATTAAGGATTAGAGCTGCCTTGTTATGTAAGAAAGCAAAGAACCCACAGACAGTACAACATGTGCTCTGGTTTCCTCTGTTTAAATCAAGAGATAAACTTCAATTTACACAAGTTTTTTCCTGCTTTTATTATATTTGAAGTGTGAATCCAATCTCAACCTGAATTTCTTTACAGAGTTTAGAAGTTTTGCTTTAGCTTTACTCTCAATTTTTCTCCCATTACTTAGTAGCAAGCTGTATGATATGTTCATATCTATATCTAAAATCTAATAAAAATAAAAAAATAAAATAAAATTTATAAGAGGCTATCAACTTTTAGTGAAATTTTATCAATTTAATAATTTAATTTCTGCCCTTCGATCTTTGATGTAGTCAAAACCACCCAACACCTGTAATGAAGCTTTTCAGCTGAGGCATTCCAGCACCCAGAACTGAATTCTTTCACCCTCAGTGTCTGATTCCCAGCATTTTTTACTATCTGCCACAAAACAGAGATTATCACAGTAAATTTTCCCATTTTCACCTTAGAACAGAGAGAGTAAAAGAGAAAAAAATGTTATGATCTGATCCATGAATACTTCCATCCATCACTGAACATGAAACTTTGGAACAGTTTTGACATAAATGCTAAATCCAGAAACTTTGAGGTAGCACAATCCTAAGTATTGTGGGATACAATAAAATAAACAGAAAATAGATTTACCTGAAAGATAAGAAACTATTTTTTTTCATAGTTTGGTAGAAGAGGAAGCATATAGATCTCCCAGATTTTAGGTAAACGATGAACCACAGTTGCTGGGTGTTATGAGTGAAAGACATTACAACTCAACTTCCTCCTTTCATTTGTTTTGTGAGCCATGAACCTTACCTTTAATGAGTGTTGAAATAGAATTTGCTTGTCTTGAAATTTTTGTTTGTTTGCTCTACATTTTGTTCCCTAATTATGTCTCTTTTTCCCAGAGGAGTGACTGGGTGAGGTGGAATGCTCTGAAAAGAGGCTGGGCAATTCTGGTCTGCTCAAGGCAATATAGGCTGCAAGTTAGACTGGGCAGAAGAGTCACAGCAAGGACTTGGGAACCAGGTGCAGATAGACTCAGAAGAGTCAGATTCCAGATGTCACTATGCATAGTTTGCTGCCACTCAGAAAGCTATTGAGTTGGCTGGTCACAGGGATGTTCCTGAAAGGTCCTTCTATTGATAAGACCTTTAGATCTGATCTTCCTTTGAACTACATTGCCTTGCATCTTCAACTTTAAAAGGCTTTAATGTCTGTTTTCTTTGAATTAAAATTGGCTATTTATTTTTTTTTTTTGACTGAAAATATCTTCTATTCTTTAAAATTCTCCTAGGAGTATTCTATAATGCAAAGAGCCAGGAAGATCTACTTTAAAGTTGTGGTCACCTTGGGGGTCTGGTTAGAATTATATTAAGCAACTGTCTAATTTACCCGGATCTGACTTAACACCTGCTATTACCTGTATTTTCCCATGTATTTTATGAATGTAAGCTTGACAACTAATTTACAGCTGAGGCTTCAAACTAAATGGCAGGCAGTCTAAAAGTTAACTCACTATTCTCAGTCCCTTCAAGAATTCAGCACAGGGTCTCAGAAGCAAAACACTGAACATTGAAACTAAACTTTTTTTTTTTCCTCTCTCTCTCTCTTTCCACTCTGCATAAGCATCAACATAACTCAGTTTTATTCCTAAAGCTGTTTTATTCAAACTCCTTATTCAGGTTATGCTCATGTTACAACAAGCCTAGTATCATTTGACTCACTTTGCACTGACATGAATGATGACAAACCAGTAGGCAATGACGAATCAGTTCTATAGATAGGTTTCCTAGGAAACTGAAAATGTCTTAGCTTTTCCAGTATAAAATTAAAATAAAAAAAAAAAAAAAAAAAAAAAAAAAAGGAAAAAAAGATTAAAAAAAAAAAATGTTGTATAACTTCTTCCTTCTTTTATTCCTATGATTGTTCTAACAGGATCTCTTACGTGAATTCTCCCATATCATTGAAGTCCTTTCCAGAAATCTGGATTAAATCCTCTGAACTATATATTGTAATAATCTCCTAAAGTTATTTTGCAGGTCAACAGGCAAAGGGGAAAAGAAATAAACCCTTCTGTACAGAAGATATGTAAGAAGATTTGTTTTCTGTAAACTTCTAAGAGGTGAACTTCTGAGATTTTTGTAATAAAATACTGGCAGAATGTCTGGGTTTTGTTTAAAACAAATAAAACTTCTATATAAAAGTCCAGAGAAATACTGCAAATTGAAGGGTAAATTCCATTTCTGGGACACACTGTTATTGATTTTAACTTTACTTCATTACAATAGTGACTAAATCCTTAAAGAGTTTGATATAAATGTATTTTATTGAGTTAAAGCAGTAAATCTGAGGAAAAATATTTTTTAAATAACTTACTAAAAAATACCACATCCTAAGTTGAACTGAACTGATGATGACCATGACATCTTTTAGAATAACTATTGAAGCAAACGTACAGAGTGAGATGATTTTTTGTTTGTTTTGTTTTCCCACTATTCCACTTATTTTAGAACCAGAAAGCATCAATACAACCCTCGTGTCTGAAGATGAGCACTTAGAGACTCATTTCAACACTCAGTTTGAAGTCAGTTATATTTACTAGAAAAACAATGAACTTTGAGGTAAAGTTAGCGATAATGTAAAATCCACCTCACAGCTAAGTCATTCTAATTCCTTACCTAAACTTTTAAAAACTGAGCCCCTCCCCCTTCAGGTCATGAACAGTAGTTCATGTCATGAACTACTTACAGAAAGATGACTGGGGTAACTCTCCTCAAATCATCATTTAAAGATGTTTTGCAAATATCATAATAATTTTCCCAAATATCTTAAGACAGAAGACAGGTATGAATCATCAACTAATGACCTTGGATCATCTTTACTCTTCATTCAAAACTCCCTTCTGGTTTGGAGAAAGAGGGGTTCCTATGCAGGAATATAAGACAAAACTTGTAAACTTCAATGTATAAGCCCAGATTCTATCTTGTTCACGAACCAGTTCTGTTATGTTTCCCTGGTTAAACAAACACACAAACAAAACAAAACAAACAAAGAAATAGAGGGACTGAGTTATTCATTGTGCTGTGAACTGACCACAAATCTTGCACAGTATACTCATTTTCATATATTCCCTTTGGACTTTTCTCTCTTCTCTCTTCCTTCTTATTTTGTTGTTATTGTTGTTGTTGTTGTTGTTTGTTTGTTTTTCTTTTATAGGATTGGGATTTGTTTTTATTTTTTTAACAGATAAGATTTTTTTTTTTTTCATTCATACTACAAGTAGGAGGTAGATGGGAAATATATATATATATATATGTCTTAATGTCTTAGGCACTTCACCAGATCACTGCATAGCAAATGAAATGTTTATCTGAATCCTCTTTGAATAAGGCATCTGCAACAAATAATTAATCTATATTTTCTATTGAGTCTAAAGTACCAGTAATTGTATGTATTGCCTTAGCTTTACTGAATATTCCAGAGTATTTTTTTTCTGTTTTAAATGACAATTTCAAAGATAGTTGAAACAAATAGTATTTAATTAACAAATCTTCTAGGCATATGAAGGAGAAAGAAACTTATTTTGAAAATACATGACAACAGAGAAGCATTTGGATATTTACCAAAACCAGTGTTCAATGTTACTTTAACACATTTTTCCCCAGTGTACTTCTCTGCTGAAATACACTTCTCTTACAAGGATTCTTATCTGTTCTTATGTGTCACTTCTTTCTGGCACTAGTATTTTAATCCAAAAGGTATTAAATCCAATGGTAACTTTGTATATTTCTTCTATATAACTTTTGTATGCTTCACTAAGTCCTGGATCTAACCTTATTTGTACAGAAAGCAGAAAAAAAGGCTTCTGAATTTCTTGCAACACATGCAGTACAAAAGCATTTCTAGGTGTAGTACAAAGATACCCCAAAGGGCCAGATATGATTTGCAGTTTCTAATTATTTGTTCTAAGAGAGCTCTACGTCTCTTTTTTTCTTTTCTTTTCTTTTCTTTTCTTTTCTTTTTTCTTTTTTTTTTTTTATATTTGTGTAATCTTCTCCTGAGAGCAGTTCCCAACATGAGCAACACTCTCCAGTTTTCATAACATTTCAGAGATGTGCTGGGCTATTGCCCCTTCCACCTCTGCATCCTCAGTGCACTGCTTGTTGCAAATTGTACTGCTGAGAGTGAATTTGGCCCTGAGCACTATGTTAACAATATATTAGCTAAGATCCACATGTTATAACTTAAACATGGTGAATCTCTCTCTTACAATCCCACTGTGCCCTTGGGCTTGTAGCTAAGCACTTTGCCATCTGAAGTGCTTCTTCCATTAGCTATGGAGCATGGATTATTATTATTATTATTTCTGGTGGTATGCAGCTTTGTTTTTGTTTTTCCTTCTTCTCTTTTTGTCATCTTTTGGCATCCCTCAGCAATGGAAAGATACAGATTTGTTTTTTATGTAGTAAGGCTTTTCAATGAATAATTTGCAGTACAGAAAACACATGAGGGTCACAAATTGCTCCTTAGTGAAGCTTTCTTTGCTCAGCTGCCATGTAGATATAATATTTCTAGTATCTCTTTTTATGTTTGTTCTCAGAGTTTATGTGCTGTAACTTTCTTTTTTATTTGATCGTGCTGGATTAGGAAGCTGGAATCCATGAATCCAGTACACAGATGCTAATGATGGGTTGCCTGCACATTCCTGGTATTTTTTTTAACAGGGATTCTCAGCATGTCTTGCAAACATTAATTAATTACCCATTCTGGAAGGCACACAAACATTACAGTCTAAATTATATAGCTGAGGAAACTGAGGTTCACCTAATACCAAGCCTTAGTATTTGCAGAGGCTAGGTACCCACCAGTCCTAGTTAATTGGAATTACAAGCATCCAATACCTTGAAAACACCTTCCCAGATGGCTACCCATAAACAACACTACAGATCTGGAAACAACCCAAGAGTCCTGATTCCCTGCCCCTACACTTGTCAGATCATTGCCTTTCCCACAGTTAAAAGAAAATTAAACTGACAGAGACAAACAGCATGAACAGTATCAGACATCTTCAGTAACTGGCCATGGTCAAATCAATTATTGTTAGCAGGTGTTTTAACATGGACTAGCTGATGCTTATTACCATAGACTGTAATGCTATTCTATTATGAAGAAGAAGCATCAAGAGACTGCCATTAACTCTAAAAGGAAGTAGAAAGTAAAAAAATAAATTCTGTCTAGTCCAGAGGAAGGTAGGAAGGAAGGATGGGAGGGAGGGAGAGAACGATTTTTTTTCTAACCTCTCTCTACGAATAATATTCTATGTTGGTGGCAAAATACACTGTTTGAATTTTTGCATATAACAATATTTCAGGATAGGGTAATATTAGTTGTGGACACAGCTAATAGATAAAAACACAGGTAACTCTCTGATACGTACTGAAGGGGCCTCTCCATGTAATCTTACAGCACAGCAAGACATATTCTTAGAATAAAGCCTGTTTTGTTGTTATTGTTTGTTGTTATTCATAAGTTGGAAGAACTTTTTCTATAAGCAGCCACAGATACTGGGGATCACAGTATCCTCTTCTGATCTCTTTCACTGTGTGGTGATTTCATCCACATTTTCAAGCAGAGCACACTGAACATACTAAATAAGCCCAGGGTGAAAAAAGGAAAGGGATTTTGTCTTTGTGCATACTTTTTACATCTGATGGTGAAGGCTTTTTTGATGTTTAACCATTTGATTCTCATCTGATGAAATGGTTCCAAGTTTTGAACAAAAATTGCCTTCATTTTTCATCTAGCAGCAGTACACAAGAAAATAAAATATCCATCACAGAGATATTGGAATACGTAATGTCTTCATACACAGGTTTTATTCCTTGTTACTTTGCTAGAGACATAAAAAGGTGGTAAATATGATTTGAATATAGATGCTCATATGATGTTAGGAATGCAAGTTGTTTGAAATCTGAAGCCATTAGAGTATGTAAGATTTCATAACAAATATGGTTTAAATACTTTTTCTTACTTTCAGTGTGCTTCTACTATACTCACATAAATCTGTCTCTTTAGAGTGATGGAGTTTTTATTAGGCATTTTTTTCCTTCCACATTATCTCTTCTAACCTGGCACTGTTTACTAATTTTGCAACAAGTCAAGCACATTATCAATAGACTGATTCTGCAGCACTTTTTCCCCTCCCTCAAACAAAAAAGCACGTGATTTTAACAGGGGATGAGCTGCGGTAACCTTCCTCATGCCTGTGCGTGTGGAGCCAAGGAAGGAATGGTAGGCTTGTACAGAATGGAGGTTTTTATTAAAAGCCAAATTGTATTCATCCATTCAGCTTTCCAACCTGATATTTGTAACTAAATGCAGTTAGAATGTAGAAGTTATCTCTCTGCATGTGTGAATTTAAATTAATTCTTGTGCCATGGAGAACATTATTTCATTTTTCTTTAATTTAAAACCCAGAAATCCCTCAAGCTGTTTATTTTGGTCTCTATGATATGAACTCTTCAGGCTAGATAGCATGATATCTGTCTTGCACAGCACTGAGCACACTGTCAGTTTTAAGCAAATAGTAAATAACAATAGCACCAAATGTTATGCACAATGAAACACCATTTCCTGGCTTTAAAGTAGAACTGGAGGTTCTGTCTAGATAAATTAGTTGAATCAAAATAAAACTCCAGAGACCTACTTTTGAGCAAATCCATCTCCCCGGTATGTTTCAAGCCCAATTGTGAAATCCAAACTTCAAGATTTAATAGCTGGATATGAATTATTTCCAAGTTTTCAGTGCCTCGGTTCAGCCAATTATGATGAGAATATTCGAGCTGATTTTAGTGTTACAAGAACGTTTTCTATCACATTTTTTAACGTGAAAAAGTTTTGAATCTTGGGAATATGTATTTTGTTGTTAGTTTCTTTTATTAAGAGAGTCCATGGAAGAATTGTAAAAAAAAAAATAAATAAACACATAGACAACAGAAATAACAGATTTTCTTTAATTCCTTAGTCTCTGCTTTAGAGAGAAAACCTATGGCTGATCAGGTAAATATGACCAGAAAACAAACAATCAAAAAAGACTGCATGTAATGTGCTTGACCTCCTTTGTTCTTGTCTAAGTATGTGCATACAATTTTTGATTCTTAAAATGTATTCAAATTCCACACTTTTGTTTTCTCTGATTTGTGAAGCAGTCTTGAAATATCCTAAACATCTACTATTATCTCAACAGACTGGCATTGGTATGGAAAAACAGATATTTCCTTCCAAATTTTGCACTAAAACTCAATATAACTCTGAACTTTAGATCCACTTATTTTTTTCAGAAACTTTTAAATCATAGTTATCATAACCAACTTATATTCCCTTTTGAAGCTCACAAAGGTTCCCTTACTATGGCCAGTAAGCACTGTAAGACATCTTTTTTTAAGATTAACCATTTTCTGGCTGACATAACCTTGGTTGATTAAATTCCCCGCTCTCTTCTGACAGGCACTAACATAACCTCTAAGCAAGCATCCCCCCCGATGTCTCCAGTTAACCATTCACATCATCTCCATCATTATATTCTACAAGAGTCCAACTTAATACATAGTCCCTCAAAAATATCCTAAGTTCTGCACCATTTGTCAGTGACAGACTTTTTGGAATCTCATTTGTTAAAAGGCATTAACCAAAGAGCTAGCCTTTCCCCCAATGAATTAATTATTATGATTAATCTTATTTCTTACTTGGATTATTCTATTGATGAAAAGTTACAAAATTTTCTGATTCAATCTGTTGTCCATGCAGAATGTTCTGGATGAGATCATTTTTATTTTAAAAATATAGCAGCAAAATGCAGTTAACTTAAGTGGACCGATATCTTAATGAAAAACTACAGAAAGAAAAGGAAATCCAGAAAACAATTAGAGGTTGTTACTGTCCCAATTCATTGTCTAAGTCATTTTAAATAGTCAGCATGAGCAGTAACTAATGTAATAATGCAAAACTGTGCTTCGCTTAACAGTGTGGGTTAAGAGTTTAGGGAGCTGCACAAAATCTACATGCTGTCCAGAATGAATTTTTATGAGATTTGGATAATTTAATTCACCAAAGCTCCTTTGGAAAACGCAGCCTGAGCTACATTAATTTACACATGAACAAGTAAAAGGAATGTGTATGCTGGTACAAAGGTTAATTATGAAGTGATTTTACGTCTGAGGTAAATTATATTTATTCTGGCCTATATTGGATAGGTATTAGCAATATATGACACTGAGATTTTCTCCTGAATTGGGGATCAAAGCAAAACCAAAATACAGTTCTAATCATGCTCTCAGCCATCAGGACTCCTTTCCAAAGGACTTATTTTCAACCTGAATGTCATACCTCACAATATAGTCCCTCCAAACATATTACAAAAAACACTTTAGTAACTCCTCAGTTACTTTATAAAATAACACATTTATGTTTTACTTTACTTTTAGAGTGGCATGTTCTTGACTATATACTCCTTCCCATGTCATCAGTTCACACTTTCCACCGCTCTGATCTACATTGGAGCTTCAGCTAAGCCCTTCTAAATTGAAATCCTGGCATTCCACCCAAAAGAAGTTTCTTGTTAACAAAGCAACACTGATATCTTTAGAACATATGCAAATCTTTAAGAATATATGTCAAATAGATGCCTTTTGTTTCTGGTTACTTCCATTACAGAATAATTCCCAATAATCTAAGTACCAAATATTATTTACAGGACTAAGATCACCAATAAACCCAAGACAGACAGAAGACTTTTGCTAAACCAACATTCAATCACTGATATAAAATAAAAATCCCCATTTCCCATCTGAGATCCATGGCAGGAGATCTGGGTTAGTGTAACCATTCGGTAACTTTCTCATCAAATATGGCATTACATATATGAATGGCACTTCCCACATTTCTACTTCCATGACAAAATACCAAAGCTTCAAATACCATGCAAAAAGGAGCAAAAGGTCCTTGACATTGTACAGGTTGCATAACAGAAACAGAGTTGACTCAAGAGGTTTCAGGACCGCAAGATAATTCTGACACCTGCAGTGGGAAAAACCCTGAGCCCAAACCATTTTGTAATCAGTGAGAAAGACATCCTCAGATACCCTTAAGGCAACCACCCTGGGTACTCCAATAGTTTTACTGAGCACAGAGCATGGACAAGTTATATTAACAGCCAAACCCTACCCGGAAAAAAAAAAAAAAAAAAAAAAAAAAAAAAAAAAAAAAAAAAAAAA
>CM021766.1:29024673-29088412 GCA_011076525.1 Nettapus auritus | reverse complement strand
AAAAAAAAAAAAAAAAAAAAAAAAAAAAAAAAAAAAAAAAAAGTCTAATTCTTTGCTGACTCAGTGTGTTAAATTAAGTCAGGCATGCATGAACAAGTTGTTCATAAATCTGTGGGAAATTCACACAAGTGATGGGGCGTGAGGGAGCAGGACAAAGAATTGTACCTGTTCTAGGAGAAAGAAGAAGAAGAAGAAATCTGTATATGCTTGAGGCTAGACTATTGTTCTGAGTGGTAGGACTGTGCTGTATTTTACTAACCCAAGTTATACAAATTAGAAGTAACTGAAAATCTCAGCTGCTTCATGCACTCAGTGGATAGTGTTGGCTCCTGGGAGACCCACCTTTCCTCATAAAGCATCTCTAGTGACAGCAGGCAGATGAGACTGGAAGAACAGTAACCTGCACAAAGAAAAAAATCTTTCTTTCTTTGTCCTCCTTTGCATAGCCATGCAGAACCAAAAAGCAAAAAAACAACATTTGGATAAATTATTTTTTTATGCAGGATACAAGAACAGGAAACGGCTGAGTAAACACATGCAAAGAATAAAAAATTCCAAAGCCTGGAGTCATTAAGAGGCCCAGCCTATTAATGTCTTACAGACACTTCATGTGTCTGTATATCATTTCTTTTTTCTACAGGGGATAGAGTCAGTACCGTGACTGTCAGCATAGGAAACTGGAACAGGCACATTACTGGACAATTGTTAGCAGCACTTGTCTGAGCTTTGTCACACAGGCAACACACTTCATGGAAGAAAGCTCTCAGGGCTTTTAGGAGTTTCCTAGTTGGCTAATGTTGCAACATCAGATTCATAGGGATCTGTTTTTCTGTTGTTTTGTTTTGTTTTTAATAGAAATTGTATTTAAGTGCAGAAAGAAGGAAGGTTTTGAGAGTGCGGGATAAAGGTGTGTTTATTTTGTGCCTGATTTCTGCCATACAAAGGACTTTGTGTTACTTGCGTATTCAATAGTCTGGAAGGTAATAGAAAACCCCTGAATAGAAGGAAAGAGAATAGCATTAGAACAGGAAGACAATCAACGATTCAAGTGAAATACAAAGGAAGCCTTGTGAAGGCCTGGTCAGTAACCTTGACGAAGTTTTACATCATCTATATTTGATTCATGAAGCTGAGCTTCATGATTTATCTGTCCTCTGAAACAAAATGGCTTCAGTAATGTTACTTTGAAAAGGGAAGTGTGTAAGAAAAAGGAAAGGACAGGGGCGGGGGCTGTGCAAACTCACCGGTAAGATTTGCCTTTTAATTTCTCTCTTTCATTAGCATGTACCATGCCAACTACAAAGATACTGAATGTGTCATTTTGAAGACAGAAATGTGATCACATAATACTCGTCCAATGAACCTGTAAAATCTGGTTCAAAAACACCTAGATGTTAGGACACAAATTCATTTTTAAAATCACAGGACCCCAACACAAAACCAGTCCAACAGAATGCTTTGACTTCATCTAATATATTTTTTGGTATATGTACAGTGTACTGATAACAGAGGCAGCACTATACTGTGGCACCACTTCCTTTGAAGATGCATTGGCTGAAACCACAGCTAGCCAGCTGGAACAGAATTTGGAGAGCTGTATGATGGAAAGCAAAACTATGTTCAGTCAGAAATCTTTTTACAATGTTTATGTCATATAGAGTTTGCTACAACTCTGGTATATGCACTTCCTAAAATACTTGATTTTATTATAATTATTCATTTGTACATATTAACAACAATGAAGTGTGCAAGGAGGGAGGACTTTTGTACCCCAGAGCGCCCATCAGAAAGCAAGCTGGCACTGTGTGTGTAGAGCATCTCTGACAACCAGTCTGTTGAGGTCTGACCTTATTTCTGCCAGATTTACCATTTTCTGAATTGAATTATGGCAGTCACTTTGGCAGTGAATGGAGATGGAAAAGTTGGTTCTGAGCCAAAATCAACTTCTAGATCAATTTAACATGCTATGTAACACAGCCTGGGGGGGGGGTCATTCAATCTATTGTAAATACAAATACCTAGAGAGTTTCTCTCATAACTGGGGTTTCAAAAGCAACTGGTCAACCCCAGTTAAAGAGACAAGACAAAAGCGCTGCTTTCTTAGTTTGACATGAGCGATTCCTAGGTAATGCTGCAAACACTGCCAGCTATGTGACTCCTGACCTTCATTCTTTGCTGCCTTGCCCTGGCACATTTTCCAGAATGAGCAGAAATCTTTGTCCCCTAGTTCTTTCAGATTTAAAGTCACTGCAGGAGGAATGAGCTGGACTGTTCTTTCATCAGTCTTGTTCATGGAAAAGCACTGTATTCTTTGACTTATGCCTATAGGTGACTGAGAGTTTTATTTTGTGTTTGAGTGGATATCCAGCCTAACTCTATCTCATCTGTTGAGTAATTCATGCTTAAAATAAACCCCAATAGGCCACGTTGTGTGGGGCTCCTGTGTTCAGTCTGCAGAATCAAATCTTTCTTAAGAAAAAATGTTCAAAAATAAAAGATGGCAGATCTTGTACTTTTCCACTATCAAGAGATAATGGTATGCAGATGCTAGCATGTTCCTACCTGGAAATGTTGTAGTACTTGGGAAATACATTTAAACATATTTAAGTTTTTGCACTCCAAAACTTTATGAAGTAAGGAAAAACAATAAGATTGTCACATAGAGCTTGTTTATCTCAAAGGAACATCCTGCAGCTCTTATTCCCTGATTATATATGTTAGAGTAGAGGAACATCAGGATCATAACAATAATGCCTTTTGAACATGTCTGAATTTTCTTCATGAAGACCAGGGCACAGGAAGAGCTGTAGCTGGTAGATGCTTCAGTCTTGTTCCAGCAATGAAGCTGGTTCACATCCAGACTCAGGAGATACGGACTTGGCATATCTACATGTACAAACCTTAATCATCAAGGGAAAGCCAGTGGCAATATCCTTTCTGAATCTAGAACCAAATTCTTTTTGAAGGAAGATTCATTTGCTCTTTATGCTAAAGGTTGATTTTCAGCTCTTTCACGTTACCTATCCTGACTTCTAAGGTTATTTGAGTTGACACTACCCCAAAAAAGCTAATGAATTAATTTCAGAAAAGTCTTCATGAAAGGCTAACTAGGTAGAAAAGATTTTCCAAAAGAAGTGAATAAGTCAGCTACTGAGGTTTGCATGCTCCTGCACTCACCAAGACTCAGCAGAACTATCATTAAATTTAAAAACTATGTCAAGTCTCTTGAGTGGATTATTTCATTAAGTATTAGCCACCTAGATCTCACTTAATATAAGTACTTAAACATCTTTGTAAATATGGCCTTATGTCTCTGCTGCCTAACTACAATTACATCATAATCATTATTACATAGCTATAATTATGTGAGGTAGTATCTCATGAATGCTGTTACCCATTAAAAAATGATCTGGACTAACTGATGTTTATGCAATACATAGAATAGATCTATCTTCTTCCGTATGGGAATAGAATCAATTACAAGAGTAAAAGATGAAGCTGATACAATTTCATTCACATCAGATAATATATTAAAATAATTATTTGCCTTAAAAAGTATGGGTTACCTCACTTGTGGATATGTACATACTTCACCACGTTTTATTTCTTACTATAGAAAGGATTAATGAAGCTTATAAAGCAGAAAACAATGGCTGTAATTATTACAAAATGCAGTCCCTGCCCTAATGTCTTACCTTACAGATAAGCTACAAATTCATTTTTGCATTTAGGCCCGAATAAAATAAAAATTCCTCAAAATGTACAATAGTATGGTTATTTCCTAGGCTTCATCCCAAGAGTCCTGAGACATGTCCACTGAAGCACATAGCTGCACTGGCTGAAGATTTTACTGCATCCACTGCTGTCTCCTGTCTCTTTGCTTGTGATAGCTAAAGCCAAATAGGCCCATAACTCAGCCTTTCTGTTTTATAGTTTTCATATAAATTGGCCTTTGTGAGTAATTTAAGCTTGTGTGTGAACGGCAGAAGGTGAGACATTAGCACAACCCTGCTGCTGCTCAAGGGTGTAACACTGAGCAGATGTGCAAGGAAATCAGCTGAGACAGGAGCAGATGAAACCACTGCAGCAAGGTGAAAGATGAAGGTGAAAGACCACTGGGCAAGAGCTATGGTGATATAACAAACTAATGCTGATCTCCAGCAGTGCACTGCCATCGCTCTGCAAACCTACTGGAGGATTTCCCTATGTGAGCCTCCTTAAGTGGTTTCAGCCTCAGTGGGCAGTTCCGTAAAGGAAGCAATGAGTTTTCAGATTTCAATCGCTTTTTTTTTTTTTTTTTTTTTAATTCTTGATAATATGGTTGATTTATGATTGTTGATATGCTCCTGGAATAGTATAGTCTGGGAGGAAACTTTGGAGCAGGCCCACACTCAGAGCAGGGCCAAATTTGATCTTGGACATAAACTACAAATTAGGCCAGATTGCTCAGCTGTTATAAATGACCAAACCATGTGAACAGAAATTTAAAATAATAATAATAAACAATGGAGCTATTTTCTAAGAGGCATTTTTCTCATCCTTTAAATATAAATAACTGCTCACTGTCAATCTCTTTTTATTTCACATGAATCCTCCAGCAAAATGAAGAGACGACTTTATATGCCTGTTACTACTAAGGGCTTAACCTCAGAGTCCTGGAAGAACTGGGTTGGGAGATTAACGTGCACCACCCATCCTAACTTTAAAGCCCAGTGAATGTAAGACACTTTACTGTGAGGTAAATTTCAGTGTGCTGCTCTACCTGGGACAGACCACGGAAAGCTCTCTCATAGCTGACCTACAGCATCTCTTCTTGAGGTGACTCATGTTAGTCAAACTGAGGTAAATACATGGCTTCTTTAGCATTTAATTAAAAGCCTTAAATTAAGTATATATATATATAAATGTTTAAAATAAGTTAATCTGTTGTGTACCACACAGAGAAGCAAGAAGATACCTGCCTCAGCAACTTTGCTTAGGCATTTCAGGTTGCTTTTTCACTGCTTTCTCTGAGATCACTGTGCAAATAGAAACTCATTCCGTGTTGTCAGTGTTGACTTCCTTTTTATACTCTTGATTACTGGGTCAAAAAGTAAACAGAAAATGGCTGTTTGCCTATAAGTTTCACTAAGAATTCACCGGGCTCCATAGGAGATAAAAAGCTATTCAGTGTTATGCAGACCATGGGCACACCTATTCAAGCATGGGGACTAGTGGTGAAAATAAAAATAAAGCTTTAAAGTTCATACTGTCATGCCATTGGCATGACTGATGCCAAACAGAGGTTAGAGTGAGATATTTACATTCTTAATGTATCGAAGCAGGTTTGGCATTTTTTGTGAGGTCTTACTTTTAGACCATCGATTCAATCTCAGAAATAAGAAGACTTATTTTTTTTAGGCCATTGCTTAAAAAAAAAAAAAAAAAAAGTACTTAAAATGAAAAAGATATTTAAGAGTGTATCTGAGTAATAATAATTGTATTGTGGATGAAACACTTATTTTCCTTTATTTCTCACCAGTCCAAATGATTTAGTGACAAGCTCTAGTTTTTCTAATGTCTCTATCTCTCTGAGAGCTGCTGATAATGGGCAGTATTTTTTCAGTTTCCAGCTGCAATTAGGAGTGTTATTCTTCCCAAAAGAAAGGGAAACATCTGTGTTTGTATCATGTTAACCACCTAGCAGCTGGATCACAATATTAGAAGCATAGCCTAGCAGCTCTAAAAGATTCAAGAGAACATAAAAAAATAAAAATAAAAATAAAAAAAAATAATAAAAAAAAAAGAGTTGAGTACATAGCCATGTCAGGCTGTTTTGAAGATGCCAGATTTTTAAAGCTGATTCTCTTGATTTAAACATATGTACAGTATATTATGATAAAGCAGATATAGTAGATAAAGTGGATGTAAGAAAATAAAAAAACCTAAGTTATATTACAAGGATTGAAACCACAATGCCAAAACTTCAGTCTTTTTTTTTTTTTTTCTTTAAATCACTTAGAAGCTGGACCCCACTAATGTCAGCCAAGACAGCCTGGCAGATCATCTTTACTAGAAGCTTTATGATTCCATAGTCCTGAATGAATCTAGTTTGATAGCTCATAAGACAGAGTGTGAGCACTGATGATTATTCTGAAGCTTTCTCATAGGTCAGCAAGTTTCACCAGGTCCTTGGTAAGCAACTTCTTTAAACAGTTTATGTTTATGCTTTCAAATGTTTAGTTCCCTGTAACTGTGACATTAATGGTGATTTTTTAAAAAAATGTATATCTTAGTATTATTTTAAGAATTCTCACTTATGAATTACCACGGTGTCAACTCAGTCTTGACAGAATTCTTGAAAAGTTATTTCTGAGAGAATATACATATTTTAATGGGTTTAAATGAAATCATTGTTCAGAATACTATATAGAAAATTTTATCTTCACAGTTCACTATGTCAAATTAAATAACAAAAAGGTTGGGAGTTTAATTTAGTCATTGTTTGACAGAGCTCTGAAAATCTCTCAGGTGATCAACATCATTTATAATGTAGCTTTGTATCTCTGTGGCTTCCAGGTTAAAGAAACCCCTCTGCCTGCCATGTCCCTTACCCCCAGTAAAGCACACTCCAAAAAGACATCACCTCAGCCCTCAATCTGTATAAGCTGAATTCCCTACAACCCTTTTTCCTAAAAGCAGTTTATTCCTTCGTGAGTGAGCAGCTACCAGGTATGTGTCTCTGATCTCCTACAGTAGGATTTACACCGACAGCAGATATAGGTGTCAGTGGCTCTGTCAGATGCACAGCTGGAGAGACCTCACCTGCTGTGCAGGAGCCAGGTAGCATGAGGCCTTCCTGGCTGAATGAACAGCTATGTGAATACCTGAAAATACGTGCAATGTCAGAGTAGTGAAATTAAACCTTTGCCTTAGATAAAGCAGCAAGGAGCAAACACTTTAATTGCCTGCTAGGAAGTGAAGGCATTTCAAGACAATGCCTTTGAGATTTTTTAGCTTTCTTTTTCATTCTTGTTAATGATTAGACTGAGTCAAGACAACAGAATTCTCTCTTACGAATCCTCCATTAGCAAATTTTTCAAAATATTTTATAGCTCTGCCAACCACATAAAACTATATTTTTATTAGTGCACTGGGAATTGTACACAACACAATTGTGCAGGGTGCTGGTAGGAAATTATGGCAATATTTCTATAAACAGAATTTAAGATATCATTAGAAAGGACTATAGGGCATGCTTTTGCTCTGGTTCTAAGCATAAAGTAGCCCCTAGACTATTTCTGCTGCTAAAAAAAATGATAATTATTTTTCAACATTCAAGCACTTACTAATTCTGATTCCATTACACACACACACACAAAAAAAAAAAATATTATTCAGCTTCATACAGTCTTGAACAAAAGTATCTGATACCTGCTATGGTATCAGATATGCACAGCAAATATGCATTCAATGTGTGAGATAGGTCAGCTCAGGCATATCCACTTACTTCTACTGTGGAATGTGCCAAGGGGTCAGGAAGTGCACAAAGGAAAGTAGTTTGTGGGTGTGATTTAACATTTGTAAACCCAGCATGCTCATCTGTCTACATTGCTCTCGTGTTTTGAATGTTTCTCATACGTATTGCAGCAACACCCAGCAGCCCCAGACATGCACCAGGACTAAGTGCTACACCTGCACAAACAACGGGACCTTGTTTCAAAGACTGAGTCTGGGGCTTGTATTCTCAGTAAAAGTTTGCCCTGGGAGGTAGATCCCTGTTTCTATGTTAAGGCCAAGTAATTCAGCTAACAGTTTCAGGGACGTCAATTTTCAGGATTCTTCAGAAGCTTGGAAGTAGGACTTGGACATCATGACGTTAGGCCCATCTTACATTGGATCAAATCAACACACAGTTGTGTCACAATTTATCTAGTTTCAAAAAACTAGGCAGTACAAAGCTGTTATTTTTAGCAGGAGTGCCACACAATACTACTGCATAACTAGTTGATACTGATTCATTGGAAAACACCACAAAGATGTGAAGAGTTGGTTATTGTGAATGCCAAGAGAGTACACCCAGGAATATAGTCTTTACCAAACAGTGCAAGAGAAAGACTAGCTTATTTGATGGCAGATTGCTTTCAACCACTTCAAGAATCACAAAGACAAAAACAGGACAAAGATAAGCATGAGCATTTTTCCACGCATTGATTTCACACACCAGCTTTTTTTCCAATTTTGACATTTCCAAATGAAGAGGCATCACCATGCTGACATCCAAAATCAATCACATAGGCTGACTGACTGCAAATACTGCTCAGCTGGATTTTGTCATGAAGTAAAAGTAAAGCCCAGACACTCCAAAGTAACTTTTCCTCCATAACTAGAAATTTTTGCTGGCCAGGCTCTAGGCCAGGTGACACCACAAACTGTAAATTTTGTTCTTGGTCACATGGAACACAATATTCAAATTTAGCATTTAATATTATTTTCTTGAGTCTATGCCTGTTTAGACATCATTTAAGATTGGATCCTATATTCATGACAAACAGGGTACTTCAGCCCAGTGCAGTAACTGAACCTTTGACACCCTTCCTTAATACATGAGGCAGAAGAAAGGAAGGTGAAGAAAACAAAGGTATGGCTGGAACACACTTGATATTAAGGATCAATAGAAAGACTTGTCGATGCTTCAACCTACAGGCAGAAATATCTGAGGCCTGTTCTCCAGATCTGCATCCTGGTTGTGTTTTATAAGTAAATACTACGTGCCAGTAGTATTTACTGACAAAATCTCCATTAAGATCTCTTTTCTCAGCAGTACTGACAAAATCTCCATTGCTTTCCAAAGGCAAACTCATCTACTGCCTATGCATCCAAGACTGACTTAAAACTGTGCAGCTACCTGACCACATAGGTCTTCCATTCTTCCACAGACCCGTGAAACCTTCCACACACCTTCCATGCTCATCTTTCCCTGATCAAATAGGAACTGTGGATCCAGATTTTGCTTTCAGCAGATTTTTTCATGGCACCCACATTAAAAATATCTGCTTTATAAATGTGATCTGACTCTTCACTAGCCACACTAAATAACTTTAGTTTTTAGAATGATAAAATATATTTTAATTGGAACATCTATGTATGCATACATCTCATGCAATTCAAATACAAATATAATCTATTTAAAAGGCAGAAAAAAAAATAATTAGAATAATGCCCTAATTATATTGGAAACTACAGAGAACTTAATCAAGTACTGACAGGAATGAGATTTCCAGTATGGGCTCCTGTTCCACAAAATGTCCATACATCATCTGCACTTAGGGAAATAAAATCCTTATCTGCCACAAAGTGTAAGCAGATGGGTGAAATAATAGTTAAAAACTTTGACACAGCTCATCTCTTTCTATTTGTGACTTAAAATTAACAGACTGCATTTTCACATCAGGGAAGATTTGGTTAGGATTTTCCTTGGGTATGTGGTAACTTGCTGATATCTTTTTTAAACAGTTCTGTCATTCTTCACTCAGGCTGTGAATATTATGTACGTTCTTACATTATATATAAACCATAAAACCTGTTCCTGGAACACACACTTAGAACTAGGCCCAAAGATGGCATGTTTTCCGCTAAAGTTTCAGAACATCGACTATTGTCTTTTTGGTAAATGGAAAACATGACCAATTTAAGAGGAGTGCCATTGTACTTTGAAATGGCATGCATTTTTTTTATACAGTCTGGCAGAATATTCATAAACTCCTCTTTACAATCTGGTCTTTCTCTGCTTTAAAAGAAGAGGGGAAAAAAAACATATATAGAGCATTAGATTTAGAAGTTTCTTGTGAGTGTTTGTATATATATATGAACACTTATTTATAAATACATGGTTGCTAAAGCTCTACAGGGCATCATAATCAACTGCAGAGTCGAGAAACTTTTCAAATTAATAGATACCAGAAGATTTACTGTTCACTAGCATTTAATTAAAAACTGTATTATTGTTGCATTTATTGCTGTGATCCTTTAGTAAGCTATAGAGAAAGATGATTGGAACGTGCTATAGATTCATGGCAATAATCTGTACTAATTATTCTCTTAGCTCTCTTCAAGTCTCACTGTTTTAATCTTGATGCCACAAGAAAGGCTACTTTGAGGAAAAGAATATATATCAGCACAAGTATTATTTATTACAATAGATTTAGGGAAAGGAGAACTGTAGAGAATTTGTGGGTCTAAGAATATTTTTCAGAATACAGAACTCAATTGTCAAGTGAGATGATAACTATTAATTAAATATAGTGGAACTCACACTGTAATTTTAATACATACTCTGTGATAATTAAGGACTAAATACTAATAAAGCAATACAAAAAAAAAAAAAAAAAAAAAATCCATTTCTCATAACTACCTAAATAGTTGCCACATAAGTTCTGCCAGCAATAGGAATTTTCCATACATTTCCAACAACTTATGTATGACTTACTATCCTGAGACACTTATCAGTTTAAAATTACATAGGTTAAGCCTTTGTTTGTAGATGTAAAAGTAAATAAGCCTTTAACACATTGTATGAGAAAAGATTACTGAAAAACAAGAAAAAAAAAATAAACAGCACAAAACACAGACAGACTGAACAAGTTCTTAAACCATGCGCACAAAACTCTGGGTAATGGTACTGTGTGTCCTCCAGGAAAAACATGGGAATCACAATTAAAGCAGTATCAACGCTCAAGGGAATGGATAAGTCTAAGGAAAGTAGCAGTGAGGAAAGTTGTACTGGACTTCATGAGAACTGTGAAATAAAATAGCATTTTACTTTTTGATTCCTGATGTGTTCAGTTAATTATGGGGTTATACATCCCCTGAAAGCTAAAAGGGACTATATAAAATAAATACATGCTGTTATCATTATTGATTTATCCTCATAACAAAGATAGAAGTCATAAATAACGTCATCTGGTTAAATGAGAAATTCTGGGAGTACCAGCCTGAAGAGCAGTTACAGGTAAGACTGGTTCCCTGTGGATTTGCAGCTCACAGATGGCTGGTTTATCTACTGAAGAATGAGGTAAGCCTCCAACAAGCTTCTCTTGAGGTTCAGTTATAGGATTTTTCTATTCTTCCTAGAGAAATGCTTTTCCAAAATTTTGAAGGACCTAAATTCCATCTGAGAACTTGACAAGCCCTTTGCAACCAGCTGAAATCAACAAGACTCAAAACTGACTTGAGTGCACCCACACACTGTGTGAATTTTCAGCACATCTTTCCCCGACCTTACAAATTTGTGAAGTTTAAGTTTTTCTGGTAGCAGAAAAGCACTCGAAAACATGTTAGATAAGGTGAATATCTACAAGAACCTTTGTTCTCGTGTTTTATCACAATTCCTGGAGTGCAATTTTGCACATTAGCCATGAACACTATTGCAGTCATGTCACTTGCTTCCTTATGTCCTTCCTTTTTGATGCTACCTAACCACCTTCATCCCCATCCCATCCCATATCTACTTCATCCACTGTCAAGGATATTAATATGCTTTTTAACGTAGTCTTAGAAGTATTAACTGCTTGTGTTACTGATTGCTTAAGCTGGCTAACATTACAGAGACAGGCAAGCCTTTTATCTGACTCAGCATGGCAGTTCTGAGGTGCTTTCATGTAACAGAAAAAACATTTCTTCCAACACAGTTGTACTTCCCTTCTCTTCATCTCCCTTGTTCTCTAGGAAGACCTCTGTGCACTTTTTTTTTTTTTTTTTTTTTTTTTTACTGTCTCCCAAAATGTTAGACTCTTTAAGCTTGCATCTACCACTTGAGAAAATGTAGGCAACTAGCAAATATGACTATGGCCTACTACATCAAGCATAAATATGCCACTGTTACCTTGAGCTCTCTGCCCACTACCTTGTGCTTGTTGTATCCAGCTGTTCTCTCTTTAGATTGGAAAGCATTTCAGGCAGGCACTTTCTTTTTGTCTGTTTGCCTGTACAGTGTTTAGCTCAGCAGGACTAAGTACATTGAATGAATTTTCCAGTGCTACCACAATAAAAAAAATTATAATAGTTCATGCATTTTCAGATGTTGTCTACCTTGAACATAAGCAAGTAACAATTAGCCCTAAATATATCAACCAGCAGTAGTCCTTTCCTTCTTGAATTATATGTAATAATCCTTTGCTGTAAAACATGTGATATCCAACCATCTACTTCATGCATTTGTTCCTTAGTTCACACTGTGACAGCAAATAGTTTTGGTACAGGTATAAACTATAAAGTAATATGCTTAACATATAAGATTGGTGTTATCCTTGTTGTCTGAGCTATTCTGCAGCCATCCAGGCAATCCAAAATATAAACAAACTTATAGGCAATGGCAAGCCAGTTTAGGAAGCACTCAGGCTCTCTCAAACTGCAGGGACTGGTGTAACCTCTACTTTGTGCACTGGGAAGAATGCTGCTCCAGCCGGGTAGGTTCCAGGCCATGCCACACATCTTAGCAGCAGCTGCTGTTGTGAGACTCACAGACAAAATCCCCCAAATCTCTTCCGACAAGTTCACCCATGCCCCTAAATGTTTCTGCATCTGCCAGAGTTCACTGCTGCAGTGCTGATTAGCTTAAGCCAAATATTTCCAAGTTTATATTTATATACTTTTTTTTATATTCAGTGACTGAAAGATTTGTTAAAAAATATTTTATCCATTTTTTTTTTTCCTAAAAACAAAACAAACAAACAAACAAAAACTTAAAAGACAAGCAGAGAAATTGTTCTCAAGGATCTATGATCTACATGGATCAGGAATTACCTAGAGAAGGTAATTTAGTAGCCGAGACTGAACCGGACTTTTGAGAGTGAAAAGGGTTGTCATATGCAAGGATTACAATAAGAGGAAAATGTTTATAGTTTTTTCAGCTACATAAATAAGGAAAATCTGATCTTGTAAGAAATCAGGCAGAGATGAGCTGGCCAGATTACCTGCCTTCTGTTAAGAACTTTACTGATTGTAAGTGTATTCCCACTGAAATTGTTGAATGGGCAGTCAGTACTTTCTGAATTAAAAAGGTTTCTGTGGGGAAATAAAAGTACCTAACGTCAGCTAAGCTGTTTCCTCCTCCTCTCCCCTCTCCACCCCGAAAACCATATACAAATACAAGCAAGTAACAAACCACAACAACCCCTCCCTATTGGATTATTTGAATTGCCACATCTATACATTTTGGGACCAAATAAATAGCGGACAGTTGTTTCCTTTCCTTTCCATTCTGCAGCATCAGTTACCTGCATTAATCATGATGAGTACTACTTATCTACTATGAACTACTGGGTGGTAACACATAAGAATTTGCTAGGACAGAGCCTAACATTTGCATAGTAGGAGCCTTACCTCCATAGAAGTTAGTTATTGACTGTTAGGACTGGAACCTACACAGGATTAGAACCAAAAGGCACTCTTGGAAAGGACAGTCCTAACTGAAAGATGAGTTTATATTGGAGCTAAATAGAAGATATTGGTAAGTGAAGATGACAGCTAAACCTATAATCCACCCCATCCCTGGCAGCCTCCTTGAATGACACAAAAGAGGCTACATCATAAACATGCTAATTTGTTCATTCCTCTCTTTAAACACATATCAGGCTAGGCACTTAACCTATGCACACATACATGTGCCACAAAGGACTATGTCTTCAGGCCTCTTGCTAAAAATAGTATTGCAGTGTGTCCTTTGGGACAAGAATTGCTGGAGCAGCAAGTACTTTTGATCAGGGGAATGGGCTTAAGTTGCGCCAGGGGAGTTTTAGGTTGGATCTTAGGAAGAACTTCTTTACTGAAAGGGTTGTTAGACATTGGAACGGGCTGCCCAGGGAAGTGGTGGAGTCACCATCCCTGGAGGTCTTTAAAAGACGTTTAGATGTAGAGCTTAGGGATATGGTTTAGTGGGGACTGTTAGTGTTAGGTCAGAGGTTGGACTCGATGATCTTGAGGTCTCTTCCAACCTAGAAATTCTGTGATTCTGTGAATTTCATTATACATTGTCATCTGTGCTACTGATTTCAATGGTAGAAGATCAATTGAGTAAAAAAGAAAATGAGCCAAGAAATAGCAGAGAAAATTACTTCATAGATGAGAACAACAATATCTAGAAATCCCATCTGACGATTTCTATGCTTTGTGATGGCATAAAGCAAGAATCACAAGTCTGGTTTACATACTGAGGATTGAAATCTAACCTGCAGACCATCCTTCTTGGAAATATTTCTGTAGAGGGTACTTATTCCTATTGGCTTTCTGCAGTATCAAACAGCAGGATATCTGAGCTATCCTGCTAAGCTATCCAGCATCCTGCTAAGCTATCCTTAAGCTATCTAGTTAATAAATTCAGTAAATAAATCACACTAACAGTGTAGATGAAACTTGCAAAGCTCACTGTTCCTCAATTTGAAAGGAGCTATGATTGTCAAAATAAACAAACAAATAAATAAAATAAATTTTAAAACAGTCCTGGGATTGCTACTATGTTAACAAGAACATCAAAAGCTGAGCTAGGGCCAATGTTTTGTATGTACTGTAAATTAAAAATAAATAAATAAAATACATGTATATTATTATATATATATATGTGGTTCGACTTGGTACTTAAGGTATGTTGAGCCTCTTCTGGACTATTTATTAAATGGAAGCCTTGGCTAATACAGATAAATATATCTAAAGTTTCTTCAAACACACAGGTCCTCTAGGCATTCCCCTTACAAGGAGGATTCAGCTCTGCATAGACCCAACAGCTTCCCATGCAGTTTTGCCAAGGCCACGTAAGCCTGCAATCAGACAAGCCTGATGCCAAACCTGCCCTTCATGAGCAGCTCATTACTAGCATTGTACTGACCTGTGCTTGCACAAACAGGCAAAGTGAGACAACAGTTTACATGGGAAATCAGACTACTCTGCACTCAGAACCTAATAAACTTGTGTATAAGCTCCAAGCATTGCTGTAATATTAAAATTGCCACTACTGCACCCTGCACTGCTGAGGGGAAGATGTTTATAGGCACTCTGCTTTTCCCAGGAGGCAGATACCAAAACAAGCATTGCTGTATGTATATTTAGATCTTAGGCATGTGTTTCTTTTGTACTTTAGCTCTAGGAACCAACTAGCAGCTGTAGAAGCCTTTAGGAAGAAGCTTGCTGAATAGCACTCAAGCTTATTTCACAGCTGTGCTTCTGCATCCTGTGTCGCCTTGACAAGGCTTTCTTCACACTGTGGAGGATGACAGCCCTTTCAAGGCACAGCTCTCATTGCTGAGGCACAGCTTTTCTCTTCAGACCAGTTTGCTATCTAGTGGTTGTGAAAGGGTAAGAAAGATGAAGTAAGAGCAAACCAGATGAACAATACTGACTTTATTTAACTTCCTTTCAAATCACCAGGAAATGGTGTAATTGCTTCAACAGGAATGTAGATGAAACCATAATAAAACAATGGATTTCATACATTTTGCATTTATCCTCAAAGAATGGATTCATTACCAGCTCGGGGACAGATATTTATATGTTTATAGCAGTACATACAATTAATGAGAAACAGTAATCCTGATGTTGTATTTACTGTTTAAATTAATGAAAGTCTGAGCTCAATGCATGCACAGCATCCTATACCCTGTGACATCTGGAAACTGTGTATAGATGTTTAAAGGGACTGTTGAGTTTGCATTTCCCTTACCCCAAAGAATTTAATTGCATTGGAAGTTGAATAAATTGTTTTGTATCCATAATTAAATACTTTTATTAAAAGCTTAATGAAGTTAAGCCAGTCTGTTACACAGAAGGTACACACCAATGTACACAGAGTGACTTTGACATTGCTTCTAACCATGGTTAAGACTCGTTGACTTAAATTAAAATAATAACTATAGGACTACATTTTCTGAACATAAGAAAAAGCAAGTCTGGGTGCACTGTACAACAGCACCCTAGTGAACCACCAGGGAAACATTACCACCATCATCTACCACAGGTGACAGCAAAAAAAAAAAAAAAAAAAAAAAAAAAAAAAAAAAAAATCCACGTTCACAACTTTTGGGGAAGAAATACTTGTTTTGCTTTTCAGAAACTCCTAAAAGTCCTGAGATTATTGATTATTAATACTCATTATCCAAAACAACAACCGGGGGGGGGGGGAATGTGGAATTGGGACCAATGTGTGTTATGTAAGATATTTGTAAAGTACTGCTGAAAATAATTCTGATGAAGGTACTTAATGATGTTTAAAGTCCTTAAGAATAGTTTTTTGCTTTTGTTGTTGTTGTTGTTTGTTGTTTTGTTGTTGCAGGGTTATGTTTTCATTGTTGCTGCTTTTGTTTTGTGCTTTTTATTATTATTATTATTATGTTCTGCGTTCCTTGCATAAGTATGGCTTTTAAAAATTTATACATGGCTTGGATTTGCAAATACAATCATTAATTACACTGCAGTCATCATAAACCAGAGTCCCAAATATGCAAGCAATGTGAATAATGAGGTGTTGATAGTAATAATGATTGTTTATTTCTCTAGCAGAGAACATTCACCTACGCTGGAAAGATTGCTTGAAATTTCCTGAGAAGAAAGCCTAGACTAGTTAAGAGCTTCTTGAACTCCAGAGGACAGGTTTTGTTTATGGGTAGGACTGGGATTTTTTGTTTTGACTTTTTTATTTTAATTATTATTAATTTATTTGGATAGAAAATATAACTGACAATGACACTTACACACTTAAGAACGTGTTAAGGATGTTAACAGGCATACGTTCTCCTGACAAAGCATTCCTTCCAAAAATAATCTAGTAAAGAGGTGAATAATTTAGAAAATCTTGAAATCAGAGCCGTTGTGAAAGAGAGATTTACAATCTTTGCACCCATTCTGAAGGTAGCTCTTCAGCCTGTACGTGGTGACAGAGCTGCTGAGCCCACGGAATTGCAGCTGGGGCTCTTGGAACCATTCATCACAGCTTTGAAAAATGGCTGAAAGGGATGTCAGCCTAATGCTCATGGCTGAACTCCAGTCAGACACTCAACCTCCAGTTAATATTTTCCAAAGCTCAAAGGGAGATCAGCCCAGGAGTGGAGAAGTGAAGCCCAAACAGAAACACAAAGCTTCAGCTCCTGGAGTGGAAAGGTTTTAAAATAAAGGGGGAGTGGAAGAAAAAAATAAATGCATTTATTGCATTTTACCTCCTGTTATGCAGGGTAAAATCCTGCAAGCAAGTAACACAATTCTTGTTTACTTTACTTGAGCTATTTGCTTTGTTACTACATCTCAGATAGCAAGCCAAGCTCTACAAAGACTTTTCTGGTATAGCAGGGTTTGATTGAGCACTACAGTGTTTCAAGCACTTTCCAATACCTCAGTCTAATCTCTTTGTAAACATACCCAAACAAATCCCCAGCGCTTTCCCAGCAGCCCTGTCTGTGGGCAGTTTCAGCTGGGGTGAGCACGGCCTTGGCTGCAAGAGACAGTCCTGCTCTCGCACCATGTCCCAGCCACTCCACATCACCTCAGCCTGCCTTGGGCTCTGCCAGGGGCTCAAACAGCACCTCTGGGGAAATGCACCTGAGCAGTAACTATTGTGGGAGCAGTTCCCCAACCTGGCTCACTGGAGAACCTCAAGAATTATTGTACTGGCATAAGGAAGGGGGAGGAAATGAGCAACCAGGAAGAGGGAAGAGCAGAATTATCTTTAGTCCCAGTTTAAACTGATTGGAATGTTGTAGCCACAGCCTGTTCTTCCCCGTTTCTTTTTGAAAATAGTAAGGTCAAACCTCAGACATTTTTTCAAGGGTCTGAATAAACCAAGGTAAACAATTAGGTACAATATGCCTCTAACAGATTTTCTTGGCCAAGAAGTTCCTGCTCTTGCTGCCAACACTGACCCTAACATTATCCAGGCTCCGGGAAGATCCACTTGTGATTTGAACACGTGGTGGTTCACAGATCACATAGCATGCCATGCTACAAAACCATCATTAAGCAGAAGTCACTGTCTTTGCTTCAACATTTCTAGACAGTATTCTGATTAGAGACCATCCTTCTTCATGTGACTATCTTGTTTAAATTGTTGCATAGTGCAGCAAACCCTTCTCAGCCAAATGGCACATTTAGATTTAATTCTACTAAGTCCTTTCCCCAAAACCCTTGCTTATTTTGTCCAAATATATAAGGGATTGGGACAGTTCTCAGGGAAATCAAATAAAAAATAATAATAATAAAAAAAAAAAAAAAAAATAAGGGAAAAAAAAAAAAAAAAAAAAAAACCACACCCAACCCCAAAAAAAAACAAAAAGGAAATTTAAAAAAAAAAAAAAAAAAAAAAAAAAAAGGTTATAGTCTACTAGGCATCTGCTTTTCCCTTTAGATTCAAAAATACCTTTGTTTAACTACCCTAAACAACTATATACCTGTGAAATTGGTTACAAAATACATAAGCAGCCTAAACTGAATGACACTGCAAAAACCTCTACCTTTGCTTACAGACTTGGTGAACCTGAAAGAATTAATTCTAATATGTCTCTATTTATGTATATATATGTATATACACACACTGCAAAGATTAAAGCTCATCTGAACTTTATATCAAACATATATTGGAAATTAGTCATTTCTATCCCCATAAGTAGGAAAAGGAAAGGATAATATAACACTGTGACATTAGAATGTTATATGGCTTATTTAAATCACGTTTACACTCTGATATAAACAAAGGGCATATCGCAAGATACTGTGAAGTCCAAATCTAAATATGAACAAAAATTGAATGACTAGTCCGTGACCATATACAGAATGAAAGCATGGTACAACAGCATTATTTTAGAGCTTCAAAATATTATATTCATGTATTTCATTTTTTAAAAAAAGTAAAAACAACTTAGAATATACTGTAACTAGAACAAATGTTCCTAAATTTTCCTGTCCTAAATTTTCACATAATTATAATAACGTTTTCACAAGAGTTCAAATTAGATTTGTTTACAGATATTTTAACACTGGTTCCCTTTACTCATACGCTGATCAGATGGATAAAACTGAGAAGTTTACATGATTTGCAAACACCTACCACATTACCAGTCAACAGCATTACACTTATTTGGTTGCCTAGGGAACATTTACAGGCTGCCAAGCTTTTGAGGGATTTTAGTTTGTTTGCTTTATATTTATTTGCTGCCTAACCATCCCCTTGGAAGTTTTGTGGAGTTCAGGAATAGTCAGGCATTTTTTCAAAAGATGATCATGAGGTAGTCATGTATGTGAGCTAGTGAGGCAAAGAAGAAGCACAGAAGAAGCACAATGAATGTTCATTCACTGGATAAATTGCCTTGAAATAACACCTTTTCAACTGTGAGCTGTAAATGTTGTAAACATCATTACTACAACTCATGAGGTGACTCTTAAAAATGCAAATGTTATGTGTTTTTACCCCATATTGATTTTTGTTAATTATTCTTGGGAGAAGTCACAATAGATTTGATTTTTATGAGATGTCTGGGGAAACAAAATATTCTGCTCATAGTTTTCTAAGTAGTCCAGAATCATGGAAAGCAATGCTCATATTAAACTGTTGCAAGACTAGGTAAAAAAAGCTAAATATGTGCTCGCATATATTCTCAGTTCTTATATGTCAAACAAACTACAGCAGTTCATTGCATTTGAGAAACTGAAATGTAATCCGTTTGTGACCATTCTTTCCAAATAGCAACAAAACACAGTGAAGTTTTGAGAAGTTTAAAGCACAAAGTATTACTAGGATTATGAGACTCAACATATTTTACTTGAACATATTAATGTTTATGCAGATGGGCTATGGACAATTAGGATTTTGAAGTAATATGTATTCTAGATTTGCTGAGTTTGCAAATTATGTTTCTACTGTAGCAGTTCTCAGCAGTGTTCCTCAGTTTCCTCAACCATGTGTAGAACAAGTGTAATCACTGTGAATTTCTCCCATAGAGTTAATCTTTTCTTTTTGCTCCACTAGTGAAAGCCTAGGCTCGTTCAACAAAAGCAAATGCTATTGTCAAGGTTTACACCTGTGTAGCAGAAAAATATAATTCAGCCCTTGGTGTTCTTATGCCAAGATTTTTCTGCTGTAATAACTGAGCGATGATTTCTGTTTCTTTAACAGACTTTAACATCAATTGTGAAAAATATTTCTAAAGTAAGTAGCAGAACAAGCTAGGCCTGATGACTGACCGCCAGCATGATGGACTTAATTACTTCTACTGAATCAAAAGGAAACAATACTATGTAATTTAAATTTAAGAACAAAGGATGCTAATGCTCCAATTCTCTATTGTGTGTGTGCCTTTATAAATCTAGATTTCACAACATGATTAAAGACAACCTAAAATATGAGGGAGTATACCTAGTTATACAAGCACACTTTGTCTGTACTTGAACTAAATGGCAGCCTTTGATTCTGTTTAATGACAAATAACTTTTAACCAAGAACCAAGAAGTCTAACTGTAATAACCACTTGGGCATAGGTGATTTATTTTAGAAGCTCCTTTCAATAAATAAATAAACAAATAAATAATAAATGGAATATCTACAGTCTCTTGCAATGTGCTTTCTATGTGCTTATCAACTATTACATTTTTAAAAGTCACTTCAGGTACAGTAGATAAACAATCCTTTCCAGACTCACACCAAATAACAAGGAATTTTGCATAAAATGTATCTGTGAACCAGCAGATGGAATCAACGATGAATGCTTGGTTAGTCTTCACAAACCAGCAAAACCTGACAAATCAAGATTTTCACTGCCATGAAAACTGTGTTGTTGCAGGATCACTTCCCCTTATACAATTCAAGTTTGGAGATATTTGATTTAAAATCAAATAGTTCAAACTTGGAAGCCATGGGAGAAGTGGTCATTCTAGTAGACTTTTTCATAATTGAGAATGACAGAGATGGATCTGAAGGTGACTCCCTAACTTCCCTTATTTTGTTGATAGGTTAAATAACCATTCCTGACTGCTTTGAATGATTGCTGCCATATGTTAAGAATAAATAAATAAATAAAGATCTGCAGCATTAGCTCAGATGGTGTATTGTACTGGGAACAGGATATGAGGAGTTTTTCCAAAGTAGCCATTGCTTTAGGACTGGCTGAGCATCAGTCTGCCAGCGGAACTTGTTTAGTGATTGCCTTTGCATCACTTTTTTTTTTTTTTCCTTCTTTCTTATTTCCCTTCCCACTTTATCGTGACCTACATGTTTTTCTCGCTTTTGTTATTCCAATTCAATCCCTCAACCCACTGTGTGGGGGGAGAGAGAATGACTGGGTGGGGGCAAATCTGCCAGCCTGGGTCCACCCACCACTCACATGAACTACAAATCACTGTGCAGAGGACCAAAAGTAGAATGTTAAATGGGACCAAACAGGAATATGTGATTTTTGGACACTGGACAGTAGAAGGGTCAATGTTAAACATCAGCAATATGTCAGGAGAGTTGCTTTTTAATTTTATTCTCCAGAAAAAAAAAAAAAAAAAAAACAATCTTTAATGAAACTAGCCTCCTTGTTTTGAAGAATTACTGAAAGAGGGGGAACTTTGAAGTCTCTCCAAATGTGTATACTGAATTGTGAGAGGGAAAAAGTAATACATAATGTCTGATATAATAAATATTGCATAATATATGAAGTTGACTACAGAAGTTTGGGAAGATGTTTCAAATATTTATAAACTTTTTGCTGTGCTGCCTCCTTAAGATGCTATACAAAGCACTTTTATTATATCAACCTTTAATATTTTCCTTCTGCCAGACCTCCAGCCATGCAGATTTTTCTCTGCCTTGTGAATCTTTGAAGCTGGACTGCTGAGTGAAGTAAATCCAAGCTTCTTTTTCTTTCTCATTTTCCAATGCCAAAAAGAATTTGTCAGAAAAGTACAAAAGTGTTCTGATTTTATTCTGCTCAAGTCTGCTACTTTTATTTTAGTCTTCCCTGTGACTGATATATGGCAGAAAAGCAGAGACAGTTCTAACATAATCTATTAAAGGAAATACTGAATAAAACCAGAGATTTCTTTCTATGGGATACTTCAAAGAATTAACACCACTGCTATCTTGTTGAGAATACAGTTTATAGAAGATCAGGATGCCATCCTCCCTGAACACATTTGAGTAAATTCTTTTAAGCAGGTTGACTTCAGGTCAACATGGTGAGCAGCACCACTGGAGAAATGGAAAAGAGAAACACTAAATCAAAGGGCTGTATTATCCTTGCTTAATTTGTGTGTGTGTGTGTATAAGTTCAACATCTAAACTAAGTTAGTTACATCATCTCTCTTTATTGTCAGCAGAAAATAATATCATTTTCTGGAGATTCTTTAAATACACCTATTTAAGACCACTGTAGAATGGAGAATGGAGCCTAACATGATCATTCCAACTGTAGAGAAAACTGTCACTCTCTGCTGACTAGAGATGAAACTGACCTTCTAAAAATTTGATATTTTTTGCATACACACACACACAAAAAAAAAAAAAAATGAATTGTACT
This sequence comes from Nettapus auritus, assembly GCA_011076525.1. Taxonomy (NCBI): domain Eukaryota; kingdom Metazoa; phylum Chordata; class Aves; order Anseriformes; family Anatidae; genus Nettapus; species Nettapus auritus. The sequence goes on along the minus strand of CM021766.1, from coordinate 29,065,904 downwards.
CAGAGTTTGCACAGCTCCTGAGCTGCCAAATTTGCCCTTGAATTTGCAGGGCTCATATCATAACATAACCTGCCAGTCATTCAGTATGAATTCTTTTGCCGAGTTTCTAAAGAAAACAAATCTACTGGAGATTTACAAGCAGACCATTTCAAAGTTTAGACAGTGTAAATTAAGGATGCTTTGAATTATACATTAATGATTCCTTTTGCTTACAAATTGGCAAAGTCCATGGACAGCAAGTTCTTGTGTAAGAGTTCCTGTTTATAAACTGAGAATTCATTTTTCAAGAGCTTTCCCCATACCACATAATAAACACCCTGCTCCGATATTTACATAGTGCCTAGAAAGCAAGGAGCACATCCTGGTAAAGATCTCCATCTTGGTTATAACACAAAGGCCATTTTCACAGTTCTGCTAAGTTTTGTCATCCTTTTTTTTTTTCATTTGTTCTGCTCACTTGTTTCCCACAACATTTACTTTACGTTGTAATTCTTAAATACTATTGTCATAATGCATGTATATTTTGGACAGCTGGATGCCCAGCAAGTTAAATGCATTGCGTTCTCCTGATGCAGGGCTCAGGACCCAAAAGGTAGCCTTCAACTGAGCAGACTCCATATTAATATCACTGTCATACTTCCCTAACTTTTTTAAGAAAGAGAACCTTGCATTTGCTATAGGCAATTACAGGAGCAATGCAGTTCCCTGACACCACTTCCCAAACATTCAAACAGCTTTTATTTATCTTTTATTAAGTACTCAGTTCCTGCTGCATTCAGATCACCTCTTGGGTATGTAACACTGGAAGCAAAAAGAGTCTCATGTTTGATAAAAGTACTCTATCCTTTAGCTAGCACAATAAACACACAGCTATGAGATATATGCCAACAAAGACTCCCTGGCTTCCTATTTATTCTTGAGAGTTCTAGGTGGCCAGGTCAAAATCCCATAAGGATCTTCCAGGATCTTCCATTTTACCCTCTTACTCACCCTTGGCTACCTGTCTGAAACTGGATTTCTTTCTCTGTCTTCCACTTTGCAAGCTAAAAATTGTTTGTGTTTTTTGTTTGTTTGTTTGTTTTTGTGGGCAGTGCTAAGGGTTTTTAATGACCAAGTCACCACTATGTACACACAAATCTGGTAAGGCATTTCAAATTTATCCTTCCAGGTCATCTTCCATTATGTGGAAAGCAGAAATAAATAGAAATGTGAACACTAGAACACCAGCTTGTTTAGTTAAAACATTCTAAAGGACAATGTTGTTGTTGGTTTTGGTTTTTTTCTTTGTTTTTGTTTGTTTGTTTTTTAAGTTTACAACAAATAGTAGCCTATGGTAATGTGCATTTCTTATCATGGATATAAATCCATGGTTATTGGAATGGACGGGACTGGAAAGCAAAATGAGAAAAAGAACAGGAAAATACCTATCTCCAAAAAAATGTGAAATGCAACAATAGTCTGGCTGCAGAACCATATTTAGAATCACATGCTTTCAAGAGACTCCTTCTGGAATTATATATTTATATTTTCTCCTGTTTTTCTTCCTTCTGCAGAATCAATGGCATCATTTCTGCTTCCCAGGGTTGTTTTCAGGCATACAAACTTCCCTGGATAATACAGTAGATCTCCAGTTTTGTTTCTAAAACATAGTAACTCTGACTACTATCACTGCTCCTCCTCTGATTCTACACAGAAGGCCTGTCAATTTGAGAACATTTTGAGCTGCAGGTAACAGTAAAGTAGGGCAGTTTCCTAATGAGATGCCAGAATTAGCAAAAAGCTCTTCTCTATGCAAAAGACACAGCATGAGCTGAGCTACTTTTGTAAGTCTGCCCCTCTTTCAGCTTAGCAGCGTTATGTGTAGAGTCTGTTCCAGTTTGAGAAGCCTCTGTGCTGCCACGTGCAAGATGACATTTAGGTAGAGGGTTCATTCAAAGACTCCAGGTAGTCATTTGTGTGTGCATTTACCTCCATCCTCCCACAGAATATCTCTACAACTATTTTCTACAGGTGATAAACCACAACCTTTCCTCATACTTTATTTCATGTACATTTGATCAAGATAGTCACTTCACTTGAAACTTCATTCAATCTGTTCCTTTTCCAACAAAAATGAATAATTTCAGGACCTAACTCCTGCACCAGCCCTTCTTGTTGGTAGCATGCCATAAGTCTGAAAGAGGCAGGGATTGGAGATTTCTGGGGCTGTTTCCCATACCATGGAAATTTATATGAAAAAGCTTGGCTCACCAGGTTTGTCCAACCCTAACAATAGCTCATTCCCTGGAGTTGGACCAGTAAGACAGAAAATTCAGGTGTACTGGTCCCCAGATCAGTGTAGATTACATACTTCCATATAATATATATAGAGAGAGAGGTATCAGGCTATGCCCGAAATGTTGGCTTGGTTCTGGGACATGGCCTTTTTCTGAAATTCTCTGACCATTGTCTAAATTCCAATTGACTTCTAAATAGATAATAACAAATGTGTTTTTTTGTTTGTTTGTTTTTACCTTTTTCTTCCTCTTATTTTTTTTCTTTAACCATGCCTCCATTCAACTAGCTAAGATTGTAAAAACTTCTTATTTCCGTAATTTGACTATGCTGTTAGGGACAGTGTGATGAGGTCCAAGAAAAAGCCTTCAAAGAGCAAGTGGAGATAAGGGTGGCAGATACAGATTCAACATGTATTTGAAGCATTTGTCCTATCACTACATTCATAGGTGCTACACGTAGGTATTTTCCCTACCCACTACTTTATAAAAGAAACACATTTCACAAAGACTTTGATTTTGCATTAAAACATTCTAATCCATGAGGAGAATCTATGTGACTGAAAGTATGAGAGAAAGAGTACGAGAGGCAAGACCGTCAAAACCTTGCATAGTCCTGCTAATACACAGGAAACATCCATCTCTCTCTTTCCCACTGGCAACGCTATGGATAGTCTAAAACTGCCACAGGCAATAAATTTGCTGCACACTCAGTCACTCCCTACATGCTAGAAAACTCAGTTTGAGCTAAAATGATGAAAATAAATCAGTTTTCAAGCTTGGTATATCAAAATATTTTCCTTCCAGAAAACATGGTTTATTGGTATAGCTTTGGAAAAACTGCAACACCAAGTTCTAGATTAAAAAATAATCTATCAGATTGTAAGCATGCATAGTCTACAATAAGCATTGATGAGAAATAAATAGAGCAACTCAGGAGATTCTCATGTTCAATATTATAGCTTCAGATTTAGCATGGTTTTGGTTTCAAACAAAAATAGTCATCCTAAAGGGTTTCTGAAATAATCCATTTAAAGACAGAGAAGCACATGCACAGGTGTCATGGCAACCCCATCAAGGCAATGCAGATACTGTCACTGCTTTTTTTGAAGTGTTTCATTTTCCTTCAGATCTAAGAAGAAGATGTAGAACTTAGGGATATGGTTTAGAGGATGATTTGTTAGTGTTAGGTCAGAGGTTGGACTCGGCGATCTTGTAGGTCTCTTCCTACCTAGACATTCTGTGATTCTGTAAGAAATATCTATTAAACGCTTTTTACGCCATCCCACCAAGTGCAGACTCCTGTCAACAATGCATGGTATGAAGCCTCAGAAGCAGGTCATTCCAGATCCTTCTGTAGATCTCTAAAGAAACAGTTTTCTGCCTGACTTAGATGACATGGCATCAAGTTAAAAAAATAAAAAATAAAAAATCACCAGTTCAGTTCATAGTTACAAATGATAGTTTTGCTGGGTCTATTGTGCTCCATACAGCATAGCACTGGTCTTTACCAAAAAGCACTCATCTCTTCTTCTGATGAATATCCAAACTTGTACATATGAAAGTATGCACACCAGTCACCCAGTAGCTTTACTCAGAGCACTGAGTGGTCATGGAACACTCCATGGCCAGGGGCCCCTAATGCTTTGTACCTCCTTCTACTGAGTTCAGAGGGAAAGCACATGCATGCAATGATACTGTTCTCAGAATGAATTTCTGATCCACTTCACGCTAAAAAGCACATAGCGTGAGAGAGAGATAGTGTGCCTAAATTTGACAGATAAAGCTTAGTAACACAACATAAATCAGCAGTTCAGACGAAGAAAGATCTGCCATGGAGCAAAATTTTTAGTCTTATAAATTTCACCCATCCCTCAGATTTCCACTATCTTTAAAAAGCACCTGCTTATCAGCATATATTCTGTACCACACTGCAAGAGCTCTGATACAGCACAATAAAGATAATTTTGTTATAAGAACTATTCACTATGAATTCACACACCAGATAAAATCTGCAGGAACAATTTGCAAATGAGATGCTTACTAAATGTGATTAATTATTTTTAGTCTTCCCTGTAATACTTGCTATTGCTAAAAATATCTCTGTCACTTATTTCTGAGAGATCAAAAGGTGAGCAGGAAATCCATCTCCATTTTGCAGAGTGGCTTTCATATGCATATACTGCTCTTACCCCATTTGAGAAATATCTTGTCAATGTGAAAATTTCACGAACATAACAGTTCATTTGAACAACACCCAGTTCTGTGTATCAGAAAGGGAAATGCTTTTCTACCTTATGGAAAGATTCAAATACTGGGTCAAAGCCACAAAGTATAGGAACTTTTGTTTCCTTTTCATCTGCTATCATCAAATAACATATGTAAAATTTAAGAGAAACACAGAAAACCCCATAAGTGCACATTTGGTGTTAAACACTTATATCTAAAGATTTAATTATAAATATTTTAATGCAATGCAAAGTTAGACATTCTTGTTACTTTATTTTCAATGTATTTCTGTATTTCATGAGCAAAAATGAATGCCACACTTTCACAGGTCTACTTATGCTAGCTGTCACTCATCTGAAAGTTACATTCTCTCCTACAACATATGATCACTATTATTCAAAGTTAAAATAGATTGCTTTTCAGGTTCAATACTTTAACACAAGCACATGCGTATAGACATTAGTACATGCCCATACCAGTATGTCTGTACATGCATGTTCTGGTACAAAGCAGTCAATTAACTCAAGAATTTGGGGATTTGTACGTAAAGCAAAAATATAAGATTAGCACATTAAAAATCTATTTCTGCTCATTTGTTGCTCACCTGGTTATATTTTTAGTAAATACCCCCCATTCCCAATAACACAAGTTCAAGAGAAACAGAAAACTCCAGTAACTTCAACTGAATTTTCTATTCAGTAAGGCCCTAATTGTTCCAAATCACTAAACTGATGTTAATGCAAAATAATAATAATTTTGCATGCAGTATTTTTCTCTGTCTAGGTCAAGGCAGGAAACAAAATGATGCCTTTTCATTTCTGCATCTTTCCCCACATGAGAATAAGATTCTGCATTACAAGAATGAGTAAGGGCTGAATAATATTACCCAAAATCCAGATGCTGTGTGAATAGAAACAGAATACTCATTACTGAAACATCATAGCATTTAGTTATTTATAGACCCCATTCAGACAACACCACTAGTAAGAGAGCACATGCCATAATGCTCTTTTTGAATAGCCCTTCAGAGTACTTGAGAAACCAATTTTACCATCCTGGACCACCATCCAGAGAAGAGTCATGTGTATGGGGAGAGAAGTAAAATACAGCTGACACACACACACTTGAAGTAATAAAGGATATCTAATCACTTTCCAACTAAAAGGAGTGTTGAAATGTTTTTTTCTGTAACTCCCACAGTCGCTATGAGAGCCCTTCTCATAGAAGATCTATTACCTTCGGAGATGCAGCATTTTTGAAATGCATTGCTATTCTTTTTAAGAGATCACTTGAAGAAAAAGAAAACTGCTTATCCCCAGCTGGCATAACCAATTCATTGTATGTGTTTTTCTGGCAGTAAAGATTCCAAGGCAAACTCCATCAAAAAGTATCTCTTTTCCTTTTGACCCAATTAGTTAATCTTTTCAGTGTGGCCCTGCCTGCAGAGTCAACTAATAGAGTTATTTCTTTGTAAGTATGTTGTCCTGCTCAGAAGAGAATATACTTAATCCTGTTTTCACAGGCAAAAGATGAACCAGGCAGCAAGGGCAACCAGTGATCTCCAAAAGCTTCTTTTTGGCTGTTCTTGGTCCAAAACCTTTCCCTCTCATTGCTCCTTTTTCAAGGTAGGAGGAAAGAGGGAGGCTCCCAGGCATGCACAGCCCTTACGAAGCCCTGGCATGGAGCAGCACAGGTTAGCTCGCACCCTGACAGCATCAGTCAGAGCAGCCTGCACCATGCTCTGCCATCTCTCATCCTTCCCTCCCCACCTCCCATGCTTCTCTGCCTTTTCTTCATTCTCCTCCTGTACACACACATACTTGCCTGCACAAGCCAATAGCCCAAGGCCACCATCCAAAAGGTAATCTGGGATCCCAAACAAACTCACAACTCTGCTTTAGTTTCAGAGCTGCTGCTTTTCTTTACTCTGAGGCCAAAAGAATGTTCCTGTACCATTCACTGCTTCAGTGACACTTGGCCAAGTACCAACAGCATTTCAGCTTCTCCAAAAATGCCTTTAGCTGACTAACTATTTATTCTTATTTGCTGAGTTGTACGTAGCTGCACACGTTCTCTTTGCTTCACAGTGAGCAAAGATCCCAGCCAGCCAACCGCACTGTGTAGCTCACCTGTTCTGACAGGTCCCTGGGCAGACCTTGTAAACAGTAGTAGTGGTAATACTGAAACAAAACCTGAAAGGAAGTTTTGTGGAGCTGGGGGTCGGCCTTCTCTTGCAGATAACTAGTGATAGGACAAGAAGGAATGGTCTCAAGTTGTGCCAGGGGAGGTTCAAGTTGGAAATGAGGAGACATTTATTCTCAGAAAGAGCAGTCAGGCACTGGAACGGGTTGCCCAGGGAGGTGGTAGAATCACCGTCCCTGCGAGTGTTTAAGGGAAGGTTGGACCTGGCGCTTAGGGACATGGTTTAGTGAGTGATAGTGGTAGTAGAGGGATGGTTGGACCAGATGATCTTGAAGGACTTTTCCAACCTTAGTGATTCTATACACAAGAACTGTAGAAAACTCTTCTAAGAGCGATGATGTGCTCTACAACTACCTAGCCCATAATCCAGACACTGGATATTTTACTCACTTCCCCTTCTCCCACTTCATTCCCTTTCTCAGTTGCATGTTTGTAGACACTGTACTTCCAACATTTACTGTTATCCTGGGTACACTTCAATGTAGTATATGAAAAAAAATAAAATAGTAAAGGTGACTTTTTCTTTTCTTTTTTTAAAGTTTTTTTGCTATCTGGTCAGACCTTGACCTAACTTTCATATCCTGGTTAATACTCAAATTAACAATGCAGTCTCGTAGGCAATACACACCATCAGGCTGGGTGTGGAGTGTTTACTATTTTCAGAGCAGAAGTACTGATGACATTATTCACCCAATAATTTCTGTCACTCTTATTTGGTGAGATGCCTCCCTGCAGTGTCCATTTCTGCCCTTGAATTCAAATATCTGCTTGAGATGCAAGTTCAGTTTCATGTCTGCACACAGTGCTCATGTGATTCCCTTATGTTCTACATAATTATTGGTCAATGTTGCTATCAGGCATGGATAAAATATGATGATTTAATATTGCATTGGTTTAACATATGCATGACACCTAGAACAATGCTAGTAACATCGCTGTCAAAACAAAAGAAGAATGTTTTACCTCTGCACATTTTCCCAGTTCCTCTGCTCTCCAGCAGATAACAATTTCTAAATTGGAGACAAGGCAGAGTTTAAAGGCTAAGTCTTTTTTCTTTCCAGTCATTATATGCATTCCTGAAATAAATGTAAAATTATAGGTTCTATTAAGAACAATACAAACAAACAAAAAAAAAAATGCCATTCTATACTATTGTTTCTGAGGGAAATATGAAGTGACATAAATTAAACAGCAGACACAAAGCTTTGCTGTGAGGGTACTGAGTCAGAAACAGAAATGCAGATAATTAATGAGAATATCTGTCTTTGCATATTCACTTCCCTCTCCAGTAGAAGCCATTAATCTTTAAACACGCATGAAAAGGATGCACAAGTCAGCACACAAAGAGGGTGTATTAAGGACACTAAATAAATGAAGGGCACCTCATGTGTAAGCACAAGCAACCCATCTTGTACTTCTTATCTCTTCAGGCCACTTCTGCACAGTCCCCTTTCTGCTCTTGTTGCAGGGGTAACCAGGAGTTCTGGAACATAGAAAGAGCAAAATCCCAGCCTGTATTCCAAAGCATTTCAAAGTTTCCAAAGTATGTATTAAAACTTCTTTGGTTTTGATAAACCTATAAAACAAAGTCTTCTAGATAGATATGCTTAAATGTCATGAAGGGCGTAGGAGAATCATAATTAAGAAATGAGTCTTGTTAAGGCAATTGTCTTGCTCCTGGCAGCAAGTTCTTACAGCTTTTTCTTTCCCACAGTCAGTGTTTATATTGAGGAGACGCATCCATACTTTGAAGATAAACTAAGTATTTTAACAAGACTAATTCTGATTGTAAAAATAAATAGTAGGGTGAAGGAATGACAATATCCAAGTATTTCTTTTTTTTCTCTCTCCCAAGATCTTCAAACACTTCAAAAAACACAACTGGGTCTGTTACACCTCAAAACATGCTTTGTGAGGTAGGTTTCTGAGCAGCTTACAAGAACAGCCCATGAATAGCTGGATATTTGAAATTCCTTAGCACTTCTCATACCAGACAGTAATCATTTTGCCAGGTAAAACACTTTCAGAATATAAAATATAACTAAAGCCAAAACTTCTGAGATCCATGTAACACGAGTTAAGTTATATAAATTAACATAAGTTAAGTCTTTCTGCATAATTATGGCAGAAATTTTCTCTCTATAAAAGGGCTAGGCTGCATTTCACATGATTGGGTCAGAACATCTCTCAATTCTTTTAACTGAGAACCTTCTGGGACCCCACCTAGATTTTAAGGAACTCAATCTGCATTTTCATTCCAGGTTACAATCGTGAAGTTCTTCATGGTGAAATTAGTACCTTTCCTCAAGCTTCCAAAGCTGTGCAGCTTAATGACTGCAGTCCATGGTCACTTGCTCCCCTGTTCTTTCTCAACCATCTTATAGACCACCACATGATTATTTTCAGGCTCTGGTACCATATCCTGTCTGCAAGAGAATGTTTTTAAATCCTGAAAAGCTTCATATGTACCTAATTTTCTTAATGAATTTCTCTTCTCAAAAGGAGGAACTATATCTTCTGCCTCTGACCTTGAGTGACACAACTCCAATGGCCACATTTCACACAGAGAAATCTTTGAGTCAGCACTACCCGGACAGACAAATTAGAAATTTAAGGTGCAAAGAATAGAGTTGACTGAAGATGTCTTGTCTTAACTTGTCTTAAGGGGTGATATTTGTGATATGTTTTGTCTGAAATACTTCAAGAGTTTTTTAATGGACCTGAAGACACCATGGAAACCAGACTGTGGTTGGAGTTTTATGGCAAAAATTTTCCACAGGAAAAAGCTAGCCTTATGGACAAATTACACAGTGATAAAGGAAACCTATAGCAGATGTGGTGGGCAGTCCCTATATTTCCTGATTTCACCTCAGTCATAAGAACATACCAATGTAACCTTTCAAACATGCTAATAAAAAAATTATCTGGAAATAATTTAAAATTAATAGCTTATAATTTTTCTGAAAACAAGAAAGGCATTTCAAAGCTGAAGAAATTAGTAAAGGAACAAGGGTCATATGTACGCTAAATTACACTTGAAATCTATTTACTTGGATGTATGTGAAAACAATACCTGTAAGCCAGAAATACCTTGCCTCTTTGCAATGGAAAGTTAAACATGATTTCAGAGTGTTCTTCCTTAGGTCTGTATTTCATGTTAATGTAAAAATAAGGAAGATAATGTTATATGTGGCTTGGAATTTTCTGAGCAAGAAATGAGGAAAAATGGAATAAAATAACTTAATGATTTTATTTTTTTTTCCTGTAGGTTCATACCTTTTTATTTTAGATCTCTAGGCAATAGACAGGCTTAGTAGTCCTATTGTAAAACTGTTTGCCCAGAAGAATATCAGACATCTCTGGTATTCAATTAAGCCACTGTATGATGAATAAATACTAAAAAAAAAAAAAAAAAAAAAAAAAAAAAAAAAAAAAAAAAAAAAAAAGGCAGAAAGTATTGTGTTCTTGGATGCAAACACACCACCAGAGTGCTCTAATCATAAGGAGATAGGGTGATTTTATTTTTGACAATGGTAGAAAGGATCTGGCTCTTTTCTATGATTATTTTTGCCTTTTTTTTTCCTCCCATCCACAGAAGACTTCAGAAGAGCATAGATTTCCTTTAGTTAACTTTAGGAAGAAAAAAATAGATTAAATCTCTAAAATGTCGGTAGGCATGAAAGCTGATTGAAAGAGCTGAGAGCTCTTTCAGCAGCAACTGATACTCAGCAGAAGACACAGCTGCAAAGTTAACATTTCACAGGACTATAGAGAACAGCTGTGTTTAAACCACCAGCCAACAATTTCCCAGAAAGACAGCTCCAACTCTCGGCGAACTGCATTAAAATCAGTTTGATAAGAGCACATTCCTGAGCTGCCTTTCAGTCACCACCTCATGCTACCCAAACTACATTCTCCCAATAATCATCCCAAAACTCATAGCTCAAAAGGATGCGGTGTGATCAGAGAATGGTGATTGAGCAAAGCCTTAGCTGAGAAGTGCCAGCTAAGAGATGGATTTTCCCTAGCCAGTTTGAGGGATTTATCACTTTGCAGCCTCTGAAGTGGAAAGAGATTCCCCCAACAAATCTCTACCTGCTCTATGCCTGAACTCTCCCCCTGCTTCCTTTGCATCCATTCTGGTGTTTCTCAGATCACATTAGTGAGTTAAAACTGCTTGGCAGCCTAGCAGGAAAGAAGCCCAGCAAAACTGAGTGGATCATGTTCTATGGAATGATTTCATTGAATGGCTTCACAAAGCACCTAGTGAGTGCCAGAGCACCAGGGTCAGTCTGCAGGAAATGGCAAGAGAGGTGGAAAAACACATCCCCTTCACAACAGAAATGCAACACTGAACCAGCTCTGTTGATCACAAAACAGCAACCTAAACCTAACACTAACATTTCTTTCCTCTGCAAGTAAGACTAACACTCATAATTCATATCTAGTGAACTCTTACCCTGTCAGGTCTCTCAGCATAGGAAATACAAGTTGTCCTGTACAAGAGATCCTATTTAGCAGTTTCTAATTACTCAAATGTTCATGGGCTTAAAGGGTTACATCCATGTGACAGACTTCTATAGACTGCAATTCAATTAGGATCTAAATCTTGAACTTTACTACTGTACTGTAATTACTTACTCTTAGATGCGCACCTACAAACATAAAAATGCTGCCAGTATCTCATATGAGCAAATAAAGTGCTGTTTTGATATGCATTGCTAGCATAGACTTATTTCTTTTGTTATTCTTGATTCACTCATATAGGTTTGGCCAAATGAAAGCATAACACCACCTACACTAGAACACTTATATACTCAGATTTGCACACAGGATGGCCACAGAATAACAAATTAGAATATCCTAGTTTCATTGCCAGATTTACATATTTCTGAAAAGGAAAAAATGAAATTAAACTTTCACTTATAGGTGCGTTCACATTATCAGTAAATACAATATGACTGTGAAACGTTTAAGAGCAATGAGCTAGGAAATAAATAAAACAGGAACACTGCAGTACATTTACAGTCAATAATTAGTAATGAGAAACTCACAGCATTTGCAAAACAGTTGCTTTCTTTTCTTAGTTCACTGAAAATCACAGTCAAAAAAAACCATTAAAATATTAGTAGAATTAGAGTTTGGATGCACACGCTAAAGCTAGAGAGGCTATTATTTTCCTTTGAAAAAAGCTTTATAAAACGTAATTTTTTTAGGCAGCCTTTAACATTCTTTCCTTTTACACCACCAAAGTCAAAGGTGCAGATCACGCAGTCATGTAGATAAGAAAATGATAATCTATCCTTTCAAAAGCAGGTTATTCTTATTTCTTTTTCCCTTTGATTATCTTACTGAATGACACTGCTGGGCCTACTGTCCAAGAACACAGTAAAAAAAAACAAGTGGCTTTCATCAACCTTTCCAGGCATTAAATACTGGCAAGCTTCTCTTTGGAGGTCTCCAGCAAGTTAGAAAAGAAACTACTGGTTTATGTTTCAGATATCTCTCAAAATAAATAAATAAATAAATAAAATCGAATCAAATCAAATCAACAATGAACCAAAACTTCATCTAGGGTAAAATTCTGCAAAAAGGATTGGTCACAAAGGAAAGTACTGGAATATACGTAATGAAAACGGTCTTGTCTTTATAGCACGTTTTCAGCTCATCATACCAATATCATAAGTTTTCCTGGTTAATGAGGAAGCTCCTGAATTCCAACTTTATATTGCTTACTTGATTCTTTAGCATTCAGTAACACACCCCCATTGCAGAGCACAGGAGGAGGTTGCAGAGCACTCCGCTCACAGCCCAGGTGCAAGCTTTGACACCAGGGCTAAGCTGGCTGACACAAAACTGGCACTGCTGAACACGCTAGGCTCTCCTGTCCCTTGCTTGCTATTAAATTAGGATACCCTGAATAAGCAAAGGAAAGCATTTAAGCAGAAAATTAACCCTGCTGATTAACCTCGCCAGGCACTGACAACAAACAACACACAGCTGGGTGTTTTGCACCAGAGTTGTCCAGAAAAGGTCTGATTCCCTACTAAGCTACTGCAGACTTTGATAGGGTAATTTTTCAGGAAACTCTTGCACAAAAAGCATTAATGCTCATTAACATGAGTCTGTAGTCTTTCCTGCAGTCTTTCCTAAGTGATATTACACATCATCTAAGACACAGATCCTTCAGATATTCTCAGTGTACTTGACCAAGCCTGCAGATAGGTCAGCTGAAACTTCATGAGCCTACTCTTGACCTGTCTCTTGGAAAAATCATTTCTGAGCTCGCAGCATGCTGATATCTATACTAGCAATAAGAAAGTGTTGAGTTATTCAGAGACCCTAGGTAATGTATCTTTAGTGGCTGTAAACTAAGAAAGTTATTTCTTAGCGTATTTATGAATATGATTGTAACTTAAGAGATCATCCAAATAATCTATGTATATTATTGCTAGCTATTATAAATACATATCATAATACAACTCCAGGCTAATTAGTCAGCTTTATCTTCTAACATAGCCCACACCAACAAGTCAGAAAAAGATAAAAAGCCTGTTTCCATCTACATTTTGGATCTGTATGACTGACCTTCAATACATTTCTGTTGTCAGAATGTGAAGATATATAGTTCAGCATTTTGTTCCCATAGGCTTCCAATTATGTTTTAAGTTCAATGTTTTTCTTCCAGATTCAATATCTATTCTGTGCTTTAATTTTTTTGTTTCAAACAATAACCCCTGATCAGATAAGTAATGCTGGTTCCATATATATACCAACTATGAAAAGAACAGGAAAAAAAAAAAAAAAAAATGAACGAACTAGAATTAAGAATCTGTGAAAGCCTAGAAAGATCTCTCCTCTCCCTTACGTTTACCAGAAAAGCACTTCTAGAAATGGGAAAGGATGCTATTTTAGATTTGGCTAGTCCTGGGTTCGGGAGAAGTGGGTGCTGGGTTAAAGACAGCCCTGGCTTCCCTCCTTGGGCTCCTAAGATATTAAGCATGAGTATGTGTATGATTAGGGCAAATAGATCAAGCTTGTTGTAACATGAATTACTCTGCAAATTATTGGAGCAATAACTTAAATGGATTATGAAAATAGCTATATTTAGTCTGCAGCTCTAAATGCTACATGCTTTCCTCACCATAGTAACATAAATGTTTCTTAAAAGGAAGAGAGGAGAGGAAGGTGCTTGAATTCTTGCACTGCAGAGACTAAGAAAAAGTGGGGGGTGGCAAAGTGCCCACTTTGCAAGCTTATGAACTTCAGACATCAATTAAGAATAAAATACTATAATTCTATTTATTCTGCTTAATGTTCTGCCAATAGAGTGCTACAAGCTTCTAGAAGCCTCTTAGATAAAGAGTGACTATTCAATGAAAAAAAAAAAAAAAAAAAAAAAAAAACTTTTTTTTTCAAACCTAAATTAAGTAGCTGACTTATGGAGTTATGGTGCCATGTTTCATGGCACTCCAACATCAATGGTTAAGGAAGGCTTCTTTAACTTACCCTTCACAGACAGCAACTTGGTTATGCTAAAAGTAGAAGTGGGAAAGAAAATAAACCAGCGCTTCAGTATATCAAGGCCAGTTTGTGATGGACAGCTGGAAGAATATTGGTACAAGAACAGAAGGATTTTGTTCGGCAGAGTGAAGGTATGATAATGAACAATAGGTCCTTCACAGCTGACAGAATAAAATTTGCTGGTAGAACAAAAGGAGGAGGTTGTTAGTGGCCTTTTGATTCTGTGATCAGCTATCATAATTTATGTTTCTCTCGCTTTCACTGAGGAATGTCATACATAGCCAAACAAGACTCAGGAAGGGAAATTTTGCAACCCAGACTCAAGGTTTTATATTTATTTATTTTTAAGAGGGCATTTATACAGGTTAGTGGCTTATGTTTTGTCTGCAGTGGCTCTGCCTGGCCACAAAGCTAAGATACAGGTAGCCTGCAATTCAGTCACAATGTCCTTGCTGCAAAAAGCAATACCAGCCAACCCCTTCTGCCTATTTATGAGCAGATGGCAATGCTGCCAGGTAAGGACAATGCCATCCTTTCTTCTCAGAAGGACATACAGGATACAGGGGGGTGCTCAGGCTGCTGGTAAGACCAAGTTCACTGACTGTGCCCAGTTGTACGTCACACCTTGCTCTAAGCCTAAATCTGAGCATAGGATTATAGACCTATCACATGGAAGCTAAGATGGATCAGCTGTTCAGTTCAATTGCAGACACATCCCTTGTAGTCATCTAAAATCCAGAGAGGGGAAAAAAAAAAAAAAAAAAAAAAAAAAAAAAAAACATGCTGGGCAACTTTGAACTTGCCCTTGAAAATGCAGTATTGATCTAACCAATATCTTTCATGCAGTGGTAATGTTTTAGGGGAAAACAAGCAAACAAAAACAGTTGTCTTACTCTTCAACATTCCTCACAATGTCAATCAGTAAGTCCAGACTGTCTACATGAAAATGAAAAGAAAAAATCCATAGGAAATACATATCTACTATTACTTTGGAGGAATGTGGTGGAGCTGGCCATCCATGTTTGGCACTACATTCACTCTCTCTCAACACAAAGCAACGTGACTCCATTTAGCCTAAGAAGGGATTAGAGTGTCTTGCAGTATTGTATGCTGTTATTACAGGATATACTATGAGTATGTAAAGAACCGGATCATGACCACATTACACACCCACTCTCAATGATTCCTTATTTACCTGTAGATTACCATCAATTATCACCCCAAATTCCTTCCAACATATCTAAATCATTCATGGACTTATTGTCTGTATAGTCCATGTATATTTATCACAGTGGTAAGTCGCAGTGACAATAGTGGTGAACATATATCAAGTGCTTCAGCTGTATAGATTCCAATTATTTCAACTTCTCTTCATTAACACTGCAGGTCTAAAAATGCCTTGCAGGAGACAGAGCTTTTAGTTGGCTTAGTGCTATCTTCAATATCCAAAAAAAAATCATTGTGAGGTAGAAGACAATGAACACTCATTTTGGTCTATGCAATAATGCAGTATGGTTCATTGTACAAGATTTTTGTGACTGAAAATGAAATAGGACTAGGAAACAGATTTACAAGAAGAGAAAGAAACTCAATAATCTATTCTTCTTTACTGAATTTCCTGTTCATATTGTTATGGTAATGAGGACAAATACCTTATTCTAAAATGCAAGTCCTCTGAAAATAGGCCTGCGAATACTTTTTTTTTCCTTTTAACTTCAGTGCATAATAGTCAAATCCAAGCAAAGTTCCAGGCAACAGGGACAGCCTGCATAGGTGTTTAGATTGTTGTAGAGCTGTCCTAATTAAAAATAATCACATACACAATAAACACCCCTCATGACAATATTCTAGAACAGCACTTTTGTAAGGCACAAGTAGAGATACCTTTCCTCATTCTCCCCCTTATATGTAACCACAGGGAGGTCAGAAGCTCCCCAAACTTCCACAGAGAAAATATTCCTTTCTGCAGAAATGTGTCCATGGTGAAGTCTTTCTCACTAACACTATGACCATTATTCTGAGATTGCAGGGGCCTTAAAATAAATAAATAAATAAACAAACAGATACACAAAACCTCTTCTCAGCCCAATCTTTGCCACTTGCAAGACTGTTGCCCAAAAGTACCTCTGCAGCAGTCTTGGGCTATTCCAACTTCTGCTACAAGCAGCACACTTGTGGTTTGTGTATCTGAGAAAAGTTTCATGTCCTTCTCTTAGTCAACAAATGACCTAAGGAGTTGAAACTGATATAACAATGCTTCCCAGACAGCTGATGCTATCTCGCTTGAGCAAATCTGTCTTAACAGCTGATTCCAACTTCCATTGTACTAGTATATTAGCAAACCATGTTTGAAAACTCTTGCTTTAGGATTTTGTATTATACCAGTACGTGCTACAGAGACAGAGAATAAAGCAATCACAGCTTACATCTATTTAACATACTGAATGTCCTAAGCCTTTGTCTTTTGAAAATAGGTTTAGCAGTAACTCAGCTGTGCATGTAGTATATGCCACATATGTACATTTTCTGTTCTTGTAAACCACAGAAAAACATAATGGCATAAAAACTCATTTCAGAATAGCCCTGTATTTTTTAAATGGTAAAGACCATGATTTCTTTAAAGGATAATCACCTTCAATGACCAATTATATTCTTCACAATAATTCAAAATAACATTTCTACCCAATCTAAGCACTATTGGAGAGAAAAATTACCAGAAATTAACTGATTGTTCTTCTGTAATAAATCACTTTCAACTTTAGATATTTTTTTCCAACATTCAGATTTACAGACATTTTATCATTCTTTTTTTGAGCAAGGCTGGACTGCTTGGGGATTAAATTTGATTTTCAAAGAAAGGAAAATTTAACATTTAGGAAATCTTCATTCTTGTTCACCAAAATACTAAATCAGCTCTATTTTTCCAATTTTAATGAGAACAGCTGGCTTGAGAAGCAATTCCTAAATTTAGACTACAAGTAGATTGCTTGAGAAATAATTAGGTATTGTTACATGTTTTGTTTTGTTTCATACTCTTTTCAAAGTAACTGAGTTGGATCAATCACTATAATATACAAAATTCTGGGAGGAAAAAAAAAATGTCTAGTTTCAAATAAAAGTAATTGCAGACCTGCAGGACCTCAGCATTTTAGATAACTCTTCAGCCTGTAGAAAACTGATTCAATGTTCAACGTAGCTTTATCTTGTAAGATGAATTTCCATTTTCCTCCATCTATGTAAGCAGCTCAGGTCAATATAGAATTGTTTTATTTTGTTTTCTGGTATTTTGCAGAATTAAATATGTATACACACTCTGTATAGCATTGCAAACCTGAGCTCTCTAATGCGCATAGAAATTCAGGCCAGATATGACACAAAGCAAAAGCAGCAGTTTCACTGAAGAGTATCATGAAGCCTACCTGTGCACATGCAGAGAGCACATTTGGATTTTTAGCTTGCTGTAGCC
This sequence comes from Nettapus auritus, assembly GCA_011076525.1. NCBI lineage: Eukaryota > Metazoa > Chordata > Aves > Anseriformes > Anatidae > Nettapus > Nettapus auritus. The sequence goes on along the minus strand of CM021766.1, from coordinate 29,048,210 downwards.
CAGTCAGGTACTTAGAAATACCAGCCAAAGCACAAAATTCTCAAATTTTACTTGAAAAAAAATGCTGGAACCAAATGAACACAGTGAGAGGATAGCAAGAAGATAAGGGCATCCTTACATCAATAGGAATATGAACACAGAACCATTATTTACATGGAATAAAGATCTCAGATTTAGTCTCTTCTAAAAAGTTAAAAACTATTTTATGATGGTGTTTAAAAAATATTTAGCTCTACTAGGGTTAATAACAATATATTCCACAAATTCACAGTATGCTATGTATTTTTTCAGTTATGTTCCACTACACATAAAAACAACTTTATCCTGAGAGTCAAATCAGCACATCTAGCAAACCTGCTGTAAAATTTTCCTATTTTTAACTTAATGCAGGTTTAAGATGATGTGATCATCTTCTGGAGTATTATGAGCATAAAATAAGAATTTGCATTTATGATGGTGAGAAAATAAGAAACCCATATAGAAATATTGTCACTTCTGTGAACACATCTACTAGGACAATCTTGACTTTCACAGGTTATAGAATTTGTGTTGATATGAAACAGGATAAATTGAAAAGCACAGATGTGAAAACAAAGAAAGTTTTAGTGCAAGGTCACAACGTGTCAAACCACCATGTTTTGACACAAAAGTTAGAATTTCTTTGACATCCACTCTTGTCACTTGAGATATATCCCTTAAATAGTGCTTAAAAATACACAAGTGGTCTCATTTAAACTGGAATAAATACAAAAAAAAAAAAAAAAAAATACAGTAAGAAGGATAATACCTCCTCTGCAAATACAGATATCCTACCTTATGTTTCATGTAAGCACCTCCATATTCCCAGTCCTTGCTCTGACCCATAGATTATTTCCTACAGTAATCATTGACAATAAAAAGAAACTTGATTATTCCTATCAGAGACATTTTTGGGCCTGTCATCCAAACTACATAACACACTTCTTTCAGATCGGGACCAACAGACAGTTCAGGAAAAAAAGAATCTTCCCAGAAAAGGAGTGAATCTAAATAGACACTTAAAAATGCTGCACAGAGAATTTCTCCTATGCAGCTCCTGAAGGGCAGGCTTATCCCCAGTCTGCCCATACTGTAGTAACCATAGAGCCCTGGATGAATGACTCCTGAAAGAAGAGCTGAATGAATTTACATCAGTTTTTACCTTGAAAAGAAATCTAATAAAGGTCTCACTGATTCAAAGGAAAAATAGTTAGATCCTTATGGCCATGTCATGGAGAGGAAAGGCAGAAGACAAACAAAATAAAAATGATGAAGGCAACAGTAAAACTACTTTTTAAACCAGAAGTGATTGAGGTAAAACATAGTATTATTTATCATGTTATTTTCCAGCTTGATCAATTATTTCCTTCATGTCCTCATAACGACTAGCACTGACAAGACTTGACGGAATGCCATGCAGCTGGTAACACATGGCTAGAGATTTTGGAAAGGGGAAATGCTCACTGTGCGCTGAGTTTCCTTAAGCTAGGCTATGGCACTTGAATAAATTCATACGTTTACTTTCCACAGCTCAAGGATGAGAGTGGCATTTCATCAAATCACTTGATGCAGAACAAATGGGGTGGATCCCACTCTCCTCCCTCCCCTGCCCGCAGGGATGCTTTCAGTAGCTTGGAGATGGTTTAGCTCACTAATCTGGCAGAATACTATGTAGCAAAAGGAATGACAGATTTAAGTCAGATCAGGACAGTCATCATGTAAACTCACCCTGAGTTATTTCTGCCATACTCATGAAATCTATTAGTTTGTAGAGGTAGTATTCAAAAAAGCAGAAGAGAAATAGATTTTCCAGTCTGGCATTCCCACTTCTACATAATCTCCAAAAGATTTACATGGAATAACTTCTCCCTCTTCTTGAACTAACAATTTTGATGCATGAGTGTTAGAAGTGTGCAGTCAATGAGATGGGACGTAGCCATGAAACAAGCCCTGCTTTACCCAGTAGCAATCCCTTGTCATCTGGCCTGCTTCGCAGGGTGCCAGGAGCACCCTCCTCTCTTTTGGGAGCAGCCAGCTTCTGAACAACTTTCTGCTAAGGAGCTGCCATGCTCTCCCTCTCCTCCCAGTGCTGAAGGAATTCAGATTTTCATATGGAGAAAAAAAAAAAGAAAAAAAAAAAAAAAAAGTGAAGTAGTGAAGTCAGCAGCCAAGGAAACAGGTCTGATGGGTTCACCACTTATCCAAAAGGAGATTAAAAGACTGAAATGATTAAAAGTGAGTGAGAAGGACATTTTTATCTGTTCCAATCAGTTTGAGTTAGGTCAGGAGCTCTGTGGTGACATGCTGTACCAGCTTGGGCAGATGGGTCACTTAGATTACCCCTGTGCAACATGGCACAGTGATGCTAAATTCAAGTTTGTACACAGCACTCTGAGATTTCAGAGCCATCAAAGGTGCCAGTATTCTGGTATTAGACAGATTTAAAACGCAGTAATGTGAAATGCTGTCAGGCGATTTCAAATGCCTCCACTTCTAAAGCCTCTACAGCAGCTGTCGAAAAGCGTAAAAGAAAAGCATGCAGCTAAATTTTTATCAGCTGAGGTGGGGGTAAGTGCTGTCACTGAAAGAACATGGTGTGAGAAAAAGAATGCTAATAAGCACTCCAGCTAGTAAAGGCCAAATGGAGAATCAATTTTTTTTCCAAGCCTGGGAAGTGATTTTGCCAGTTTTTAAAACATTTTAAATAACACAAGGGGCTTTGGCACTTGCAGAAAATTAGAAGTTTGAAGAGTGAAAAAGATATTTCCCTTTCTTCAAGGACAAACCTGCACTGAGGTGAGGGAAAGTCTTTTAATCAAGATGCAAGGAGTTGCTGTGTGATGATCTCAGCAGAGCCTAAGGCCGTTCCATTTTAGTAAGCATGCATGTTGGGTCAGATGTCTTACCTGTTTCTGAGATGTTACCTGCCCTTGTGTAACCTCTAATTATACGTTTCAGTGAGAGTCTTCATAAACTACATTGCAACTAGCTCTGTTATGCATTGTAAGACTGTAAATGGTTCAGGAACATCTTTCTTTTGCATTTAACAGCCTTTTGTCTTTCTCCAACTTTCTCTTCCTAGATGCCCCCATGTGAATTTAAGCAGGGTCAGTCCCTAAGAAACTTTCATTCTTTTGGGTACTACAGACAGGACAAACATAAGTTGGAAGAATTTAAGAAGCTAATTTAAAAATAAATTAAAAATACTCTAGTGATTAGAGAAGAGTAAAACTGGGGTTCTCCTGCAAGGTAATGAAAGGAAACAATTTCCTAACAACTGGACCTCCCAGATTCTGACCCTTTCCCTGGAAGCTGAATATAACTCTGTTCATATAGCTCCACTTCATCATGTAATACTGTCACCTAGTTACTCAACAACACAATGCAAGAGCACCTTGATTTGATGCAAGATTTCTGCAATCAAGTTCAAAAGGACAAAGGTTTGCAGGGCTTCTATACCTGACATGCTCTACCTCACAGCCATCAGAAGCTTTGAAAATAAAACATCTCTATGTTGAACTAGATCAAGCTAAACATTCAGCATTTTATTTATTACTCAAGGGAACATAGCTATGGGCTTTACCCCCAAAAACGTTTGTCAACACAATGTGAAAATATCATCTTGTGATTCGACTTGTTAAATGCAAGATACTCTTCAAATCTACACAATAAATGACAGAATAAATTTAGAGTTCATAAGACTAAATATAGAGCTGAATTTCTAGCTGAAATGAGAGTTTCAGCTCTTTGAGCTCATGAGACTGAAAGGCTTTATTGGGACAAAGAATGTCTCAAAACACCCTTTTAAAACTGCATATTCAAGCCTAATTTGAGGCTTCAATTAGTACATGCACTTGACTTGACACTTGATTCTTACATATGTTCCTCATGTGGAAGACTGCCAAAATATGCTTATTCTTCCTATTACAAAAAAAATGGTTCTGCTTGGGGAATAATGGGTCTAATGCTGGGACACGTCGTGCACTCCCAGGTATGTGCACCATACTCGTGAGTCTGTATGTGCTCATCTCTTGCTGTGCTTTCCCCATTAATAGCACTAAAACAAAGGCAAACCGTGACACACCCACTCTGCTAGAAGGTAGCACCCCACAGGTGGTGACACAATGGTATTAATTAGAAGGGTTTTGGTAATGTTTTGAAGGACAGACAAATTTATATGCGTCCCTTCTAGTAACTTCAGTGAAAGCAAAACAAGTTCAAAGCATTCACTCTCCAGAAAAACAAATACTGCAGACTATTAACTGAGCAGACTATTAGCTGAGGATTACCAAGAGAAATATTTAAATTCACAAATATATATATGTATACATATTTGTGTGTGTATGCATACATGTATACACCTATATAGACGTACGTGTATATATATATGTGCATATAGACAAAAATTGCCCTTTTAGACAACAAACAAAAGGTTGAGACAAAAAGTCTGTGGCTGGCAAAGACTATGGCTGGCAAATACACAAAAGGGATAATGAGGAGTATCCATTTCCCCAGTATTCTGTCCTGCAGGCACCTGTGAAAGGCAAAGAACTAATCTAAAATGTTTGTTAAACTCAAAATAAAGGCCCAGAGAAAGGGTGTTGACTGGAAAAAACACTTTGAACTGGAAAGATAGAGTGATAACAAGAAACAGAGTTCAATATCTAAGGGGAGACGAAACACAGTAACACAGAGTAATATAAGGAATTACATATAAAACCAATGTAGTTTGAAAGTAAAAGTTTAGCTCTAAAAGAAAAACAGAGACTCTCCTCTGTTTCTAACACTAAGGTACCAACCAACAAGCTCCAGGGAGCTAAGTACCCCAGGGTTTCCAAACAGAACACATAAACAAAGTGCTTCTGCAGTTAATTGTGGCAAAGGATATACATACCAAAACGTGTAATTCAGTTGTGCTCTATGTACTATTGATTAAAAAATGGGAAACGTAATTCATGCATACACAAGAAAGCATACAAAAAAAAAAAAAAAAAAAAAAGAAAAAGAAAAAGAAAAAGTTTGGGAAATCAGTTTGGATCTGATTCTTCCAAATGTTCTGTGTGAGGGGTGAAATAGAACAAAAGAAAATGAAAAGACCATTCCCGGAAAAACCAGTGGCTCAGCTCAGATTGTTGTAGACAATTTTTGAATTCCCAGTCTGCCGTACAGATCCTGACATGCCTTCAAACCAGGCTCTCAACTTTTGTCTGAGGGCTTTCCACACTCTCTCTTTTTCCTGCCTCAAAATCCAGATACAATTTTGTCAGATTTTATCCCTTTCAATTAAATATTTGACTTTGATAAATTAACATGTGTTAAAACCCATGAAACTTGAAAAAGAGATTTCCTAACAGGCTCTTTTTCTTCTGACAAAACAACCACTCTGACAAAGATGAGGGAGACTCAGAAAAACAGCTAACAGTCCAACTTTATTAACTTTAGTTAATTACACATTTTCCCTTTGAAAATCTCACCTTTGGGGCATACTGCTTTTACTTTTCTTTTACTTCCTTACCATTTTTTCTCACTTGTCTAGACATTTCTATGTCTCCAATTGTTTTATATTGCCCTTTTCAACTTTCATTAATATTTCCACTTCTCCTTCCCTTCTTTCTCTTTTTATCTTTGCAATTTTTTCTTTTCACATTGCATGTTGTGTAGTTGTTTACTGTATTTTCATCCTTCCCCCAACTCCACATTTCTCTTCTTCACTAGCACCAATCTGGAGAATCAGAACAGATTACCTATCTCACATTATATCTCAAGGATATAGAGAAGCTTTACTCAGGAATAAGTAGTTTTTTAATTGTTATACTTTTAAGAAAAAAAAAGAAAAAAAAAAAAAAGAAAAAAAGCAGACATGAGTAAATGGAACAATATATAGTGTAACATCAATCTAATTTACATAGTCCATGCCTTTGATTACAGATCTGAAATATTTTTCTTTATTATTTCATGTCTCTTTCTAGGTGATTGTCATTTATTCTCTAATTAAAATATGCTTCTTCAGGTTGTTATACTTTTAAAGTCAATCCATAAGCAAGACGACGCTTGAAATATTTCATTTACTTTTTGTGGCAACTTTTTTTCACCTTTAGATATCAAAGTGGAAAACAAATTGGGTTATTATATGGATGCAATTCAGAATCATCAGCATTTGCAAATTTGGGCAGCCAAATGATACTTGTTGTTTGGTCTAAAGGTATGTCAAGGCCTTAGGTCTTCATTTAAAATAGAAGCCCCAGGTACTGTGCATCTCAAATCAGGCTTAGGCAATAAAGGATATAACTGCAGTGCCTCTGAGCTGGGAACAGCCATACATAGATGCATAAAGTATCACACTCTATGAACCTACCAACTCTTTCAGGTTCCCCACTGATCTGAGATTTCAGCATGACCTCTGTTGTAGCAAGGTCTCTACACGTTTTCCTGATACTTGAAAGTCTGGGCTTGCCCATTTCCAGAGCCTTGGGCAGGAAATGTCTATTTTGTTCTGATTTGGTGCCTGACTGAAAAGGAGGAACCAGGCCTCTGTCCTGCACTGGGATAGTGGGTACTTCCAGTAAATAACTGTGCTTCAACCAAATGGAGTTCTTGCAGAAGCTCAGTAATACCTGGCTGTCAATATGGAGGACCTGGAAAGGAAAATAGGAGACATTTCTTGTCCAGGAGTCGACACTAAGTCTGTCCTGTAGTCTACAAAGATGCAAAAAGGACAGAGAGAAAATATTAGCTCAGCTAATGCTTACAATCATATATTAAGGCTCTCCTAAGTTCAGCAGAAGGTGCTTTAAGTTTCCAAATGCATTAGATCCCACTGCTATGCCAAAAATGAAATTAATTCCAGCAGATTTCCCATTTTTCCTCCTGGGAGCTCTGCAGTGTCAGAGTTTCACAGGACACCTTCAGAAAGAATATTTCTGAAGGTTTTAAATGGGAATACCAATAGTAAATATCTTATTCAAATGGACAAAAAGATTTTCCTGTATGATACAACACTGACATATTAAAACAAGAACACTTCAGGATTCAGACTGCATATTTTACCAGCTTCACTTCTAACTTGCAATTTTTGCTCCAGCAATCTGCACTAGAATTAATAAATATGCTGCACAAAGCAGACTTTTTGTTTGTTTGTTTTCACTTAATTACATGATCTCACTCTGCAGGATAAATGCAGGATCAGCAAAGCTTATTCATTGATTTCTAAAGCAGATTACTAAAAATGATAGATTTTTAATGATGTGTCAGCAAGCGTATGAAACTGAGTGGTGGTGAAGTAGCAACTGCCAAAAGAAGATGCTCTCTTAGTGTCACATAGAAAAGATATATGGTCATTTCACTTTTGTCACCAACAGCCAGTTTTGATGGTACACGTTTTACATGAGGAAATTATTCCATTCTCTTCTTGAGTTCAGATGTGAATTCAGAGACCTGTTTTGTTTGTTTTAATTTACAAGTAACGTATTTAAATAAAGTGATCAGAAGCTATCAGAAGTTTTTGTTTTTTGTTTTTTGTTTTTCCCCTGAAGCTAGAGTAACCAAGAACAAAATAAAATACAGATTTCTAAGGGAGTATGGTACAGATTATGAAGAGTGCAAAGGATAGACCATTACAGCAAGGAAAATGTGTAAAAGTATTTCTGTAAATGGCCTAATTTACCTGTTTAAAACATTGACATATCACAGAGTTCTTTATTCTGCTATAAATAAAACATCAATTTGACTAAAGACACATGGCAGAATCCCTTTTTTTTTTTTTTTTTTTTAGAATTGAAAAATAACATGATGACAGATGCAATGCATACTGGTCAACAGTGAAGATTTCCCTCAGCCATGAAAAACTGCACCAGCTGTCTCTTTACTCCAATTTTACAAGTCATTTGCGTGCTATCCTAAATCCACCAGGCAACAGTCCAACATATGCCACACCGGAACTTATTTACCTAGCAAGATATTCTGCTCATGCCATTTGCATGAAGTAGCAACAGACGCTTTTCTCTGCAATGCACTGAAAAAACAGTTCATGAAGAGCACCATTTACTGAAACACAAGAAATCATAGCATAAGCTTCTTTGTACCACACACAGAGAAGCAAAGGAGATGGAGGAATACTGATAAAGGTTACTATTTTTGGTACACTTGTTAGCCCTCCTCTCCTTGCTGTCAATACTCTGACACTCTGTAATGGTACCCCCTGCTCTTAAGATAAGATAATACTGACGTAGAGCATGGAGGTTACTGTCTTCTTTTACTTATGCTCCTGGAGTTCACTATAACAAGGAAGTTAATACAGTGGCAATTAATGGCTAATCTGCAGCCTTGATACAAACATAAAAGATTTTTATAAACTGTCTTCTGCACTGATGTAATTTATCTCATTTTAGCAAAGAAAGAAGACATCCCTCTGAGCATTGCAGATTACACTTATTTTGTCTAGTAATGCAGACTGTGTAGGAGGTACAATTCATATGCTGGTAGCTTAAATGTGGCAACTTCAAACAGACTCTAACCCAAGCTTCAAGTGCATTTTTTGAGTCAATCTGATATTACGCCTTTCAAGAACTAGTCATCTTGATACCAGAGCTGAGCCACAGCACACTATGTCTGAGCTGAGAGTTTTCTCCACTGAATGTACTATGACCAGGACACTGGAAGTCTCAGACATCGTTTGATTTCTTCCACAGCAGTACAGGAGATTGAGACACATTAAGGCCATTAAAACTAATGCAGCTAAGTGACCTGTCCTGCTTCAGACAGCTCCATCAGTAGCAAATTAGCCGTTGTCAACTCAGGTCATAAGTAATCTTTTCAAAGCTCTATCAAGTCTCAGGTAGTTCAACTGTTCTCCTGTAAAGGGGCCTACTTCTCACTACAGCTGCTAAGTGTTGGATTTAATGAGTAAATACAGTTTTCAGAGGCTTTAATTAAAAAGATTTCTGAAGTGTGAGGATGCATTTGAATCACAACAAGCAAGATTTAATCTTCTCACCTACAGTAATCACTTCACAGCACAGGTGCTAATGAAGGCAGCAAGGATGTGAGATACATTTTTGAACCAATACAACCAAGGGAAGAAAAAATATCTTCTCCTAGAGAAGAATTGTCTAAAGACAACTATAAAAATCTAAAGATGTCTGTGGTCATTTTGATATGCCCCAAATATGTTCACTGAGTCAACACACTACTTTATAACACTTCTCAGTCTCCCTGCTGCGCTGTGATTGATTTAAGTTTTCTGCTACAAATGACTTGGCCAAAGAAAAACCCCAAGTCTCCAGACACATCAGTCTGAGTAGACAAATCTCATTAGCAAAGTAAACCACACAAGTGCCTCAAAGAATCAAATCTTATTCTGGATCCTTATTCCAAACCAACTAAAACATTGCATTTTCTAGTGTCTTACTAGTTCATTACAAGCCAACACAACAGATATGAGTTAGAATAAAACATAACTGGAAGCTTTTATTTCCATCCTGTACCAACTCATTATCTGCAGGACAACCCAGAGAAAAAACTTGTAAGAAAAAACACAAAAATGCTCATAACACCCCGGCAACCCATGGCTGTTATGAAACTTTTGAACTGAAATTCCTCCTCCATAAATTTACATCCATTGTCACATCTACTAGGACAGGAAAAGTTGCTATTTTCTGTCTCAAAGAGGATATGTCTTAGAATGTTTCTTCGTCCCATCACAAGGATGTCTGCTCCAAAAATCCTCATGGTACCCAAAAGGTACCCAGTACAGAATAATCCTGGTTGATATCATGTGCATACCTGCTGCTGGCTCTTATTCTAGACATTTAGCAACCTTGAGCAGTGTCTGCACTTTATAAGAAGCAGAGATTACCAATCCACGTGCCATACTGGAGACCTCAGGAGAGCACAGACACAAAACACACACTCCGAACACTTAGTGGCAGAGCACTTCAAACACAAGGTGTGATTGCTTGTTGATTAAGGCTCTAGTCCATGTTATTTAAATAGCACATCTATTTTTAAAAATACATGTAACATAAAAGAATATGAGCTTCATCTCTTCACCACCTGTACAGTACAAATGCCTGCTGAAATGAAGGGTCAAGAGTACTCCTTAACATCTCAAAGAAAGAGAGAATTTGTTTTTCTTTTGTTTTGTTTATCTTTAGGGCAAATATGTGGAGGAAGATCAATCCAGAACACCTGCACTTCTAGTTTTAATAGCTTGAGAGTTCAAATATATATGGAGCCCTCACCTTTTATTCTCAATTCCTTTGAAGTACTCTTTAATAGCAGATGTCTGTGGTAAACACAGACAAGAGAACAAATTCCAGACTGAATGCTGATAAAATTCCAACCATAAAATCTTCAGCAAGTTTCTTCTATAAGGGAGCAGCTAGTCTTGTGAATTGATATTTCTATTTATAGAAAAGATCCCTAGTAATCTAACTACTAATTGTGTCCAATAGTGAATGTTATTAATGGTAGTAACTTAGTAGGGGAAAAAGCACTAACAAAACAGATTAAAAAATACAACCAACAAGACGTAGTAATATTTAACTTCCTTTTTGCATATCCTTTAGGAGAAACATTGCAGACAAATTTGTTATTGTTTTGAGTCATTCACCGCTTGATGAGAGTCTTCACATTCATCACTCTTAGCTGTATTATATGCTTATATATTAATGGCTGTATAGTAAATATTTAATCATTGTTATACATTAAATATTTAATCAATGGCAGACAAGTTTGGTCACTACTGATGCTATTTCAATGACTACTAGGTTTTACCAACATGTTTTATTTGCAAGTAAGTGGGAATTACATTAGTATTTTGTGTGCATGTTCTTTCCTTTCACTTTTCAGCCCTGTAAGTCTCCAGCACTAGATGATGCTAGGCAGAGAGCACTATAGGCCACTGGCTTGCATTTTTGCATCTGCACTACCAATTATATAATTATGAAATGGTTTGGGTTGGAAGGAACCTTGGAGATCATCTAGTTCCTACCCACTCCGCCATGGGCAGGGACACTTCCCACCAGACCAGGATTCTTAAAGCCCCATCCAGCCTGTCCTTGTACGTGGCCAGGCATGAGACATCCACAGCTTCCCTTGGCAACCTGTTCCAGTGCCTCACCACCTGCATAGTAAATAATTTCTTCCTTATATCTAATCTAAATGTAACCCCTTTTAGTTGAAAACCTTACTGGAACTGAAAGTTTTTTGAGAAGAGCAACTTTTTGCACAAGAACATATGATGTTAGCAGTTTTCAGAAAGTCTGTCCTTTAACCTAGCTTCTCATAAAAGCATTTTAAAGATGCCAGCTTTATGCTGGGCAGTGAAACAGGAAAACTTTAATCAAAAATACTTTGTAGGATCTGAAAACATTTCCTGCTCAGTTTCTCTGATGTATTTTGAATAAAAAAATATATACAACTGAAAATAAATTTTAAAATGATTAAATTGATAAATAAATGAATAAAGGTATCTTGTTTTTTGACCTGAAGGCCCCTAGATTCATAATCTAAAGGGAAAAATTAACATATGCAAGGAAAGTTCTGAGAGAACTAGATATGGATCTTCCAGGCTTATTCCCATGCAAAGAACAGAGAATCTCTGTTGCCATGACAGATAAATTTGGTGAGATGTAGCACTCAGTCCTGATGTGCCCAGGTAAACACTACATAGAAAATCAGAAAGCTACAACAAAGAGAAGGTATTTGGGAATACCTTGTTTGTGACAGAGAGATGGAGTTAAATAGGGACGTAGATACACCACATTTGTAACTCAAATGAGGAGTGCACTTTTAAAGTAGATCTCCCAGTCATGCCTACTTCCTGCATTTTCTTTTGCATTGCAAAACCATTTCATAGCTTATAAGTTGTGTCTCTTTCTGAGAAAGTATATATGGAAGATGCTCTTCAGGAGGGGACCTCATATGTTCCATCTCTACTGGATGATCAGCCTAAGAGACCAAGCTCCAGCTACTGAAAAGCAAACTATCAAAAAGTAGTACATTGTGTGGACATTGGTTTTTCACAACCTAAAATTTACTGTACAGATCCACACATGACCACACTAACTGCTAACATAAGTATAGACGAGACATAACTTAAGTGGTAGGACTTCTGAAAATAGTCTGGACTAGAAATACTTGCAATTGTACAGACTTTAAGTACCTTTAAAATAATTTTTAAAACAGGGCCTTAATCTGAAGGACAGTGCTGAATGTTATACAAAGCCAAAAATCCCTACCTGCTTATGTAGCAGCGCTTATATGCTGATCAAATTTTCATTATCGGTTTAATTTCTTCTGTTGAATTTGAACCCAGATACATAGCACACATACAGAAAAATAGAGACATGTTCCTAAAAATTCATCTGGGGAAAAAACTACCTTCATGTATACAGTCCTTTAAGATGCTTTTCTGCTCTTATTCAAATAAATCATAGTAAACAGAATTGGGAAAAAACAGCTAGTACAGATAGTGTATTTCTTCCCTCCTACTGAGAGGGAAGGACTCCTACTAACATGAAGTACAACTACTAATGAAAAAAAAAAAAAAAAAAAAAAAAAAAAGCAGTTGCTCTATTTTAAAACAGTAAGTTTTTCATCTATCCTATTTGCAATTCAACAAATAATATTCTAATCTTGCAATTTCTCATGTACTCTGTCATACACATATATGTATTTTTTTAAATATAAGTATTTATGTATATCTTTTTATTTTCATAAACTTATATATCAGAGCTAGAAACCACTTCTTGTCTTCCAGAAGCCAACTTGTGTCTTCCAGAAAATATAAGGAATAAGGATCATTGCAAGCACATACAGGCATATTCTGATGTTCCACTGGCCAGACACCAGCCAACTAAGCACAGAAGCTGCTAGCACAGCTTTATATACAAACTAATAACCCCTGGAACAGGTTGATCACCTCCAGGAGTCAAAGTTTAACACTTAAGGGCTAAAAACTTGCATACTGACATAGGCAGATGGTTTCCAGACTTGGACCAGTCCATCTCTGACCACACCTGGCCATCTGCACATACTCTAAAGCAATGATCCCCAAAGGTTCTGAAAGCAATAAGTTCCAGTAAAACAATACTCCATCTCCTACATGCAGTAACTACACATATAGCAGAATCTCAATGCACTGAACAGTGGAAATGTGGAAACTGCCAGAGTTTAAGAAGCGTTTGGACTGTGCACTTAGTCGTATGGTCTGAATTTTTGGGTGGACCTGCGTGGAGCCAGGAGTTGGACTCAATGATCCTTATGGGTCCCAACTTGGAATATTCTATGACTCTATGAACAGTAGAAATGAGATTACGCACTTTTAGGGGGGAGACTTGGTAACTTGAACCTCCCACCTACCCACAAAACACTGAAAATGAATAACATATTCGCTACTTTGCCAATGCATTTTCTTCTGTGCTGGAAAAACTCTAGGAAAAGAAAACATACATGACCTCCAAGCAGTTAATTCTGAAATTTCAAAGGAACAAACCAGATAAAGATATGCTTTGTTTTCCTTATTTTTCCTTCTCACTTCCATTACGCACCAGTGCCCAGCTGTTCATTCACTTACTAAAATGCAGGACAAATTCAGAAACACCCGATCTCATACAAACTTTAAGCAATATTTACATTTGCAGTCCAATGCACTTGACATCACATTATACTGCTGTAAGGATGTCTAGATATGTGAGAGGAAAGACATGAGGATGGCTTGTGACCTCTCTGTTACCTTCTAAGTGAAAATTCTGTAATTAAATCAGCATCTAAGCTTCCTTTTCTTCAAGTTTTGAACTTGAGAACTGAGGGAAATAAAACCATTTATGAATGAAATAACATCCTTGTACAAAACTCATAGTGCCCTAGCATTTTCTCTATATCTAAGCTGAAATACCGTTCTCAAGAAAGAGAAGTAGTTTTAAAAGATCATTTCAGGTGCTTAGGCCTAGCATGAGAATTCTGTGTTCACGTTTTGATTTATGTAATCTACGCAGAAATCCCCAAGTCTTTCAAACAGCATTGTCATCAGCAAACTCAAAGATTCTTTTCTTGGTATACATGCTAAAGTTTGTGCAGACAGAGCCATTTTGTTCCAGATGCTATACTCCAAGTGAATCCAAACTGTTTCAGGCAGTATTGACAGTAATAACTTTACATCATGCAATAGAGGCAGTGCTGATACATTAACTGACTGACTATTTTTATAAGGTCATGCAGCCTCACTAAGTAACCATCAAGTTAAGAAGTGCCTTTCACAATGTACTAAATGAACTGTCATGACTTTTCCATACATTTGGCCATAATAACCTTCATTTCTGAGAAAGGCACTCAATTTTTTGGATATGTCCTTCATCACCAGTGCAACAAGGAATTATTAAAAAAAAAATAATAATAAAATAACTTCCTTATTTCTATCAAGAGCAAAGACTCTTTAAAGGTTAGCATAGAAATAATGACCATGGTGTTCTGTGCTCAAATAAAAGAAGTAATTATGTTTAATTAGTTTGATGACTAATGCTTGCATAGATTAATGGTACCATCTAAAGTTCAGGTCACTTAATCTGTCCCAGTTAGAGTGGTAATTACTTGTTCTGTGGACAGAGAGCACCAGGTCTTGACCTTTACAAATTAGGGCAGTGGTACAATGGCTCTCTATATTATCACCTGCTGAATGGTATCTTGGCATCATATGCAGATGAAGGTAACTGTTAAATATACACAATTTCATGAGCACTCCAGCATAAACAGAAGATGGGCCCAATTCACCAACACCTGGTATTTACTATAGTGGTAATAAACAAATCAACATTTCAAAAGGCCTCTAATATGCCTGAAGATCTCAGTGGAAATTGGAAATGAAGCACGCTGGCATTTCTGAAAGTACATTAGGTGCCTTAGGTGTGTGTCTCTAAGATTTTAGTGGTTAATATTTTCTAAAATGTTCTAACTCAAGTGATTACTTACACGGGCATTTTACCATTTTCAGGTTTATCTATAAATAAATAAATAAATATATCCTGAAAGTCTCTGGTACATCTTCACAACATAAAAATGACCCTTACTGCTGCCACTTTCATTTCAAAATCTTTTTGAGACTTCTCATCTACAAAGAAAGGAAAAGCTGTTCTAATCCTCTAACTAATTAAAACAACCATTTAGACTTCTGAGAAAGAAAAGGAGATGCTAATGTTGCAAAGTAACTTTTATTTAACTTATAAATGGCTATACTGAATTTCTCTTTTGCTGGTAAAACCCAGCATGGTGTAAATACCATATTCCCCAGCAGCCATGGTATGCATTTCCACACTTCTACTCAGTTATGTGGTTTCATTAAGCCAAGAGTATTGCAGCATATGTCATGGTCTGAAGCAGTTTCCTAGTTATCTTTAGAAATGTGAAGTTATTTTATGAGTCCCACTTACAATGTATAACACCTGTTTGGGACAGCTCATAGCCCAGTATAGGTCTTGTTTGGCAGGACTATGATTAGCAGAATTTTGCCTGTTCAAAACTAAGGACCATTTGAAGAACAAAACGGAAAAAAGAATGGAAGACAGGCAATTTGGATAAGCCTTTTCTTTTACATTCATCTTTCTGCCAAGACAGGACACCAGAAACCTCAATAGTATGCCAGTTCCTGTGATTTTCATGTAGCCTATTTTCATGAATTTCAGAATTCTGCTCTGATTTTGATCAAAGCTGACAATTTCTGAAGAATGGAAGTTTAAATTTCCAGCCTAGTTTCTCATGGAAACAATTTGAGCAACAGAAAATTAGTTTAGAGCAGAAAAAAAATATTTGTCTTTCCTCTAAAACTTTTTGAAGGACTGAAACATTTGAAAGATTGTGTTTGGTATTTCCAGTGCTCTTTCTGAATCAGAACAGGACAAAGGAAGATACTGTTTTTAATCAAATTTTGTATGCTCAGAGATAAAGAAAACTGTTAGATAAATAAATTGTGTTTGAAATGTGCCTGACATTCAAGGTTTTGAAACACATTCCTACCTGAGTTTAAATCTTTGTACACCAAGTTAAACGTTTAGTAATTTCCTTCATAGATTCAGATTATACTTTAAGAATATGATTGTGATTTCCTTTTAAATGTGACTTTGAAGATATCAATGTATTTCAGCATGATTCACTCACTCTTTCTAATTTAAGGCTAATCTTCCTACCATCTGGATGATGTTCCATGACCACTGAGGATTTCTGTTTAAGTTTTTCATCCCAGACTAAGTGAGCCTACAAAGCTGTACAGCAGCAAGAACCCCACCAGGCTGCAGAAGTACAAGAGTGAATCACAGGTCTCTAAAGCAAACAGTCTTGAATGTTGCCAAACATGCTGAATATTTCAATATTGTTACACAATCCCTGTATTCTCACAGGAAAGAGTTGACTCCGAAGAAGAGTAAAAGAAACATCAAACTAAAGTCAAGTTCCCTCATGTGCAGACAGCACAGACCCTGAACATAAAAATTAGCTTTTCTATCACACACAAACAAAAAAAAAAAAAAAAAAAAAAAAAAAAGTCTGTGAAAGACAAAGGATCATCTCAATGAGCTGAGCTACCCAGCAGTGTTAGCAATGCCTGAAGAAAGAGCTAAGGAGAAAGCAAAATATATATTTTTTTAAGGTTAAACTTTCAGTTTCCTTCACTAATGCTAGCTCTGTCAGTCATTTGTGTAACGTCCATGGAGGGGGCTCAAAGCACCAAGCTGAAACCTTTGCTGCAGGACAACTCAGCTGCAGCATTTCAGGAGGTTTACCTTGCTCATTTCCTTTTTCCCATCTTGATACAACTTGAACTCTTCGGGCTGAGAGACAGACATTTCCCACTAACAAGACTTCTACTCACTACAAAAGGCTTTATAATGGAAATTGGTGGAATCCAGATCTGTGGAACCACTCAGATGTGAACAGCATCATGAGGAATTATTGACCCACAAAAGATACTTTTCCATTGAGTTGTATCATGGTTATATTTATAAAAAACAGAACACTGAGGCTCACAAAGATAAAATGACAAAGTAGCTTGTTCTTCTCTACTGATTTTTACCAAATTCACTATCATGCACTCTTCAGCTATCAACTTTAGAGCCTGAAACAAATTCATTTCCAATCACAAGTAGTAGATTTTTTAGTAAGTTTAAATGAAGTTTTATGTTTCAGTCACGCATCACAGGGCTGGAAAAGGACAGCACCAAAATGATTTTAGCTAGCCCCACAGAAGTGAATTTTTCAGTTAATTTCATTTATTCATTCATTTAAAAAAAAAAAAAAAAAAAAAAAAAGTTCCTGCACTTGTTTTATTTTGTTTTTTTTTTTATTTGGGTGATCTCTTCATTTATGGTTTTCCTGCTTCTACAAGTACACATTTCTCTGAACACAGAATAACAAAGTCAGGGTTCTATAAATGTTTCAGCTGAAGAAAAAAAAAAAAAAATGTCTGATAACAATCTTATTTATTTACAAAATGTAGAAACAAATGCTGTTTCTGCAGTCATGGAAAGTAAACTGATCTTTTCCTATGTCTGTAAGCCAGCTGCCAGGCTATGGCTGTCTGATATTACAAAGAAGTGCAGCGACTTCAGTCTTCACTCAACTTTCTGCAAATTCCATGTATTTCTAGTATGATACAGCTCCAACTCTGTCATGGTCCTATCTCTGGTCTTCACTGTGGTAGGGCACGCATAATTTGATATTATCTATTTAGCTTTTCCTCAATCCATGCCGCCTCCCCATGCTGCTGGTGACAGCACCTATTTTTCCATCTACTTGGCTCTATTTTAGAAAATAGGGACAATGAGTGCAACAATTGTATTATAATGACTTTTACCTAACATATAAATAACTTTTCTCTCAATTTGTCTATTTAGCTCAACTATTTACATGGCACCTCAGAATACTCACCTTACAATATCTCATCTTTCCAGTTAAGCAATAGATCAAGCTACCACAACTTTATTTCTAAGGAGCGCATCTTCACCAAGACACCTGTCAGCACTCGTGGGGTTCTTCAGTTGAGACAAATACCTGCTCCAGACTTTCCCCAGAGGACTACTTCATGCTGATGCAACTCAAACAGCAGAAAACACTGAATGACTCTGGCCAGTTTTGTTCTCCTAGAAAATTCCTTGGTCAGCCAGTACCTCAGTGTGTTGGAACTGACACGAGATGACTCCAGAGGTCAGTCCAAACTTCTGAGACACTTGTTCACTTGACTCCAGTTGTCCATTGACCAAGTTATTTGACTTTTCCTAGGCTTCCAAGGCAGCAGCTCTGTGCAGGAAAACCTTACATTCCTCCTGGAGCTGTGGCAGCCCCAGCCAGTGTGGTGGATTTAGTTCAACACCAAGTCAGCAAAACAATTCAACGTATACAGCTGCCTCCTCAGGCAAGGAGAGGTGGGACGAAGCACAGGGTAGATAGCCACATTAAAATCTAAGCCTTCCTTCCTCACTGTCTTTTAAGGTAATGTTGGATTTCAACTTAAACACATTTGTCTATTTCAGTACTGCAAATGTTACTTCCCTGTAGTTATCCAGACTAGCTCTTCCAATCTAACTGCTCATAAAATACCAGTTTTCAGTGTTTCTGTCTATTGTCTTACATCACAGAGCTTCTAATTTCAATAGGTATTTTTTCTGATTTTTGTTTGTTTTTCTCTGGAAAAGCTGTCCGCTTTTCCAAGTTCAGTTTTTGCAACTCAAATTCTTTTTGTTTCTCCAGAATTACTCTACAAGAAAACTTACAGGGTTCCTTGTATATAAAAAAAAAAAAAAAAAAAAAAAAAAAAAAAAAAGATTACTGAAAGAACAAATTATGTTTTCTGCTGGCAGTCATCCCAGATTAACGATGAGGATGGTAAACACTTATTAGCTTTGCTGATCACATGAAAAGAAGAAACATTTATCATGATTCTTGACGATTTCCTCTTCAGTACTGTACCAAGCCCTGCTTATGTACCCTCATTGCTGCTGTCCTCAGAGTCATCAGAAGGACGAAAGCACTCTGGCTCTTGTCCCTTTGATCTTGCTCTAGAAAGACATTAAACTCAGCTTCTAGAATATTTCCAATATATCCAAATATTTCCATCCTACCATTGTATGTGCCAAAGGGTCACATAGGTTTGCTGTACTCTAAAGACGGTCAGAAAACCTGCTGAAGTGGCCTTGATATAAAAACTAATCTGTGTGCAACTGACTCAAGAGCATGGATATGAGGAAAATATATCCAGGTGAATGCTTGGCACTGATACAGCCTCTGGTCCCTTGCAGAATTCTTTTTGTGATCACAAAAGATACAGATTTTATTCCTCTCCTACACGACAGATGCTTTTTTAATGTCATTAAGATATTTTCTGCACAGAGCTACATTCTGCCTGCAAGTTACCATACACTCAGCTCTTACCTTGAAAAAGGTTAAACCTTTCAAAACATATACATTTTAAGTTCATGACACCCTTAGAACCATCTTTTTTGTTTGTTTGTTTCGTATAATTATTTGGTATACTGTTTGGAGCTAACTGTTAATATAATCTGGATGGGAACACTGAAAGATGGAATGCCAAAAAATAAAAAAATAAAAAAAAAGATTTTAAATGGACATAGAACTGTGATTTCTGAATACAGCACTTAAAGGACTATTTGTCAAAATTACATTCAAAATTACATTCTATCATATATCAAATGTAATTTTCCTGTGGATAGTCTTAATTTGTTCACATTTAAATGAAAATCAATACGTACCTCACAAGAGATTAAAAAAAAAAATAAAAATAAAATAAAGTGAAATTGAGTACAGACAAATGTGAAAGTGCCATTGAAAGTTTCAATATCTGACATTTTCGTTAGAATGCCAGCTCCTGAGCAGATGAGAAAATATGAAAAGCTCAGCTTTTCTTTGGTTTTAAAGAGATCCATACTTATTTACTTTGCTGCAAAGAAAAGACTGGGGATTTATCTATTAAAAGCTCAGAAACTAAAACACAAATAATAACTCAGAAACTAAGAATAACAACAAAACAACAAAAAAGGAAAAAAAAAAAAAAAAAAAGGAAAAAAGAAAGAAACAAGGAAGCTTCAGATTTTGGCAACTATCTCAAGACTTCTTATGTAACATCAACAATAATGAAGATGATCTATATGGCTTTCCCATTCAGATAAAAAATAAATAAAATAAAATAAAAATAAAAGCCATGGTTATCTCTGTATAGAAGACCATACAAAATACAGAAAATGTTATAGCACTAATAGCAAATGGAAAAAAACTCACTGAATTAACTGAAGGTCTCCTTAATTATGTTGTTTATCCTGATAACTTATAAAATGCCTTTAGATACAGTAAAACAACTTACAACAAAATGCACATTGAGGAGATAAGTGAAAAGGATAAAATTCCATGATCTCTGCCACTGACTGTATACACACCAGGCTGCACCTGTGGAGAGCCCTACTAAAACTCTCAGATTTGCACAAGTCTGTTCTAGCTGTAGTATAAGTATAGATTGTGGGGAGAAAAAAAATGCCTAAATGAAGATTAAACTGAAAGGATGTCACAGTGAAAGATGGCAGTGGACCACTGCGTGATTTAACACCTTCTGACATGACAGTTTCTTTCATGTACCATTTTGTACCTTTAGAAATGTTCCTGTTAGCAGATTTTGCCATTTTTATCATTTGACATTTAAGATTCAGACAATTATGCCATTAAAGGACTCCCTGGAATGATGTTGATGTTGTATTGATCCTCACAAGCCGTGATATGTCCCTGACCTGGCCAATAGCTCTAAAAGGGATACTAGGCCAAATCATTACAGGCAAATCTAATAAGCTGGAGCACTAACCCTTCACAGCATTTTTCAGCATTGCATCTCTACTTATTCTAAACTACTTCACTTATTATGCTTTATATGCATAATATATATGCATTATATATATACGCTTTATATTTCTTGGCTTAATCAAAAACAAACAACAACAACAGAATTATTAAACCAGATTATGTGGAATTGGTAAATAATCCCATACGGGTTATTGGAACAGAATACTCTCCTATGCCTATGTTATATTTCATGTCCTCAGTTGGATTTACTTGATTTTTAATATGGAAAGCCTGATTCTAGTCTCCTTTTATCTGCTGAGGTTATACCCAAGTGAACAATGTTACAATACATGGTTCCCTAGAAGCAAATAACTCAATAGTGATTTTTTTCTTCTCAGACACATTCAGTCCTAGTCAGTACAGGAATCTGGCCAAATGTCTATGAATGCAGTAGCTTCAGATGCTGGCTTAAATTGAAACGACAGATGTACTATCACATGGCAATAAGGAAATTTGTTCTGCTTTCTTTCCCAAATTGCTACTGACCCCAGTCATATCCTTATGTCAATAAGGAGGTGTGAAAACAGGAATCTGGGGAAAGGGTAGACTATTAAAGAGCTTAGAAAAGTGTTTTAAGATTGGGTTTGTTCCAGCAAGACTTAAACATCCAGAGCCTTGCTTTAAAACTATTTCATGTTGCTAAAAGCAATTACCTAAAATCCTGGGCCCTTTCCCCTGGCAGCTTACTCTGTCTTTTATTTTAAGGATATAAAAACTAAATAGAAAGCTTTTCAGACATAAAAGAAGGCTGAATTCACTGTAAATAACTGACCCATTTCAGGCTCTCTCTTCCATTGTGGCTAATTCCATCTTCCAGGGTAAATGGAGAAAAAATTGACTAATCAGAGGAGCTTTTTAAGTTACAATGGGTTTTTATGACAGTTACTACATATTGGCTCTGTAATGGAGGAGCTTCAGGACAGCACTGAAAGTACCTTACATGTTTCCCTGATGTTCCAGTTCAGTGACCCCACTGGCAGAGGAACGACAGCAAAGCAAGGTGTGCCCTTTTCAAAAGTGGCCATTTCTTGGTGGGAGAAAATGCACAAGTTAGTAAAAGAAAGGGTTTACAAATCTTGAGACCGAGACTGTTGTAAAACCCCTTTCAGTGATGTTGTAAATCTCCAAGCCAGCATCTCAGTTTGAATGTTGCTAATACCAGAAACCTATATCCTGGCTCAGGCTGCTTTGTGTGGTGCCTAAGCCTGCCTTTTCAAGGCTTCTTTCCTGGAAAATAAACTACATCTGTAAAAACTACAGTTTTGACAAAATATCTGTACCTGCCCCAGGATTTTTTTGTGAAAGAAACCATATTTGTCAAATATTTTTATCCCTAAAGATTCTTGACTACAGTCCTCAGAGACTGAAATCTTTGTTTTCCATAGTAAAGACAGGTCTGGAATGGTCCAAATTCACTGCTTGGCTGCAAGTCATCTAGAGATAGTGGAGACAAACCACCCTGGAAAAAAAGTAATTCTCGTTAGTCAAGGTAAGAGCATGTCACAGCTGAAATATAGACATCTTATAGATGAGGTTAGCTGCACTTTAGAATGCCTCATAAAGAGCCATTACCAATGGCTCCATATTGAGCTTTTACAACTGCTTGAAGGGCAGTTACAGACAATGACAAAGTCAAATTGTTTTGTGTTGTGTGGGTTGTGCTAAACAACCTGAACAGGGACAAGAGCCACAAGCTGCAGATTGAACACTAGGAAAATAGTTATTTACTAAGAGATTCTATCAACACTGGACAGGTTACTCAGAGGGACTATAAAATCTCCACCCTTGGCAGCTTTCAAAATTCAGACAGACACAACTGACTGGACCCTGTGGTAGCAATAATTGTTCTTTGAGGGAAAGGTTGGGCTCCAACTTCAAAGTGACTCTGGGAACACAGAGTGTTGGGGAGCCTGTTTTGGAGATGATTAAAAAGCTTTACGTTGTCAGAAGCAGGCAAGGCAAAGAGGAGCAAGCCACCCCCAAGCTGGGCAGGCAATGGCAATGCTTCTGCCAAGCCAGGGAAAGTTAGGCTCCAAGAAGGTACAACTGGTCACAAGAGTATAATAAAAGAGGGGTTGTGAGGCTTGAACTAGTGGGGGCAAAGCAAAGGTCTAGCGATGGGTAGTAAGGGTTTGTCTCAGTTATCAGTTATCAATTTTTCCCGGTGAGCCCTACTCGGAAAACTAATGGGATACAGCAACCAAAGTTACTGAGGTGCAGCATACTGGTTGATAAAAAAGCTGCCCTATAAAACCTGTTCCTGGATGGAAGATTTGTTCAATACTGCCTGTAGGAAGTCCAGGAAGTGTTGGCTATAACAGCTATATGGGACATCTTTCTTCCCAGAGATGTGGCTTGTGTCCATAAAATATTCCTCCCCTTCCCCAACAGCGGAGTTGGACTTAATCCAGTGCACTTTACAATTAACAGTACAAGATGACTTTTTGTATTACGTCAATGTTTTTGTTTCATATAACTGTTACTACCCTATAACATAATAATTACTATCATTTAAGAAAATGAAGAACAATAAGCAAAGCAGACATCCACCCTAAGAGAACTGGATGTTCTGTGCCGACCTTCCTGTATGCAGGGAAGGAAAGAAAAAAAAAAAAAAAAAAAAAAAAAAAAAA
>CM021766.1:28955576-29024573 GCA_011076525.1 Nettapus auritus | reverse complement strand
AAAAAAAAAAAAAAAAAAAAAAAAAAAAAAAAAAGATTTCCAGCTAATTGTTTATGTCTTTGGCAGCTATGCCAATACAAGCACTGCATAATAACCCCTAAAAGGACCTAAACAAGAGAAATGATGTGTTCAGCAGTTCTTTGTTATTTGAGATCCAGTATTTTGCTTTATTTTCTTTTCAGCTGCACTTTGTAGTGGCCTTTCAAAAGGAAAAATATATCTGGCTGAGTAACAAAAGGGCTGCCAAGTCTGATCCACAGGTGATGAATACTTGGCCAGCAACCAAACTTAGTCTAAATTACAGACAATTAAAATGGACAAAATTGTCCATCTGTTAGTTCAGCTACTGTAGATGGATTGTTAAAAGGTGCTAATAATCGCCGAAAACATTACACTACATGCTGAAGATCAAACGTCCAGGAAAAAAAAAAAAAAACTTTATTGTACAAAACAAGTCTAAACAAGAAGTCTGTGCAAAGAAATTCTAGGACAACACTAATATGAAGAACTCCCTGATGTTTTCATGTTCAGAAGCTATAAAAATAGCCAAATTGCTCAGATCCACCATGTACTTTAGATCTAACATCTTTTCCATTTTAATGATTGCAGCTAACGGGATAGCTAGGAAACTCTTAGGAATATAAATCAACCTGTTGCTAGAGCGTATAATAATGAATAATTATATTAATTATCAAATAATGTGTATGAGCATCTTCTAAGTCCTACATGTGTAGCTTTCAGAAACACAAGTCCATAAAAAGAAGCTATGTATCAAGAAGGAAGGATATGAATTATAAAGCACCATAACCACTTAACTGTGACACTTTATATAACAATCTTCATTAAAAAAAAAAAAAAAAAAAAAAAAATGAAGTTTTATTTATTTATTTATTCTAGTTGTCACCCACATGCATACCAACTCCTTCTTCAGATTAGCCAATAGTTCAACAGCTAGGTTGTTTAACAGCAAGTAGATACCTAAATTCTAATTCTTGCTTCGACTTCTCCACAGAGCTAACATGTCTCCATTTTATTCTACATCTAAGTCACTCACAGCCTTCTGCTGTACAAAACTAAACCATGTGTCCTCTGCTGTGTGTTCATGCACCTATAATGCACAGGAAATCAACGCCAAAGACTGTTCATTTTCTAATAGCTGTTACGCCTTTGCTGAGTGAGATGCCTGAACAGGTCTGTGGTAGGGTCAGCTGAGCACTAGTGTAAGGGAAGCAGCTGAGTCCACAGCACAGAAGGAATGAGCCCTGAAACAGGACTGCCTCTTTTACCTGCAGCCTATGGTTACTTCTCCTTAGTACTATCCTAAAACTATATCTTCAGTCTCAAAACTATTTTAAATGAGAGGGTTGTGGTTTTTTGTAGGTTGATGCCAAAAAAAACAGTGGTCGCACCCTTGTTCTCTTGGCTGTTCATACCTCTGCCTATCCCTTCCCTTCTACCAGCATTAGCATTCAGGCAGACATGCAACAAGACACAAGGAAAATCAGTCTTTTTTTGTTTTGTTTTGTTGTTTGTTTTCCTGTTAAAAAACATCTTTTTAATAGAAATAATTTTCAGTTACTCTGGATTTTTCACAAGCTGATGTTACTGCTTTCTTTCACAAAGAAGAGATGTATATTTTTAGAATATACTCAGTGTTTCACTAGTGATTTTTCATAACTTCAAGCACATTCTGATCACTTTTCTAAACTTTTTTTCTTTTTTTTTTTTTTCCCCTTGTTATTTAAAAGATCTATATATCTTATATAGATTATCTGTTATTATCTGTAATAACACTTTTTCTTCTTTTCTTTGGTGGAGAGAGAGGAGCATACAGGAGACCCTAACCTGAGAACCCCTGAAAAGAGTTGTGAGTTTATCCCGCCAAGTACTTATAGACTCTTAAATGACTCCTAAGGTCAATGGAAACCACTCAACTCTAGGCACAAGGCTCCTGTGACACAAATCCAACTGTAACAAAAAAAGTGTCACAAAAAATATCCCCTACAACTGGTTTTGTCTCACAGGAAGAATAGGTGGAGATGGACTCTCTAAGCAGACAACATTTGGGCAGGCATGTTTAGCTCGATCTCCCCCAGTCACTCAGCAGGCTGCATCAGCTGTGCACTTACCTAACTCATTGCTACTCTGGTCTTATTTGTGCTCCATAACACAGCAAGATCTTAGCTCGCTGCAATACTGAGTGTTAACAACAGCACCTGGGGTTTGTGCTGAAGCTGAATCCAGCCTGAAGCTGCTCAAAGCCACTTTTATCCCATAAACTATTCACTTCTTGATCTTTATAAATTCCTCCTCTGAAACTCAGAGGGAAGGAGGCAGAAGAAGAAAGGAAAGAAGAGAACTTGTACTTGTTCACCAAGAAACCAACATGACTGCAGTAGTGTTTCATCAGACAGGATCCACACTTCATAACCATTTCAGCAATTATCCTGTAATACAAAGAATGTTCAATATGAACAACAATTCATTTATACTGCACAGGTATCATTCACTTGCTAAAAACAAGACAATCACTCAGGCAGGTCTTAGCTCTGGTTACACCCACACAACTTATGAGATTAGGTGAGGTTAGTTAAAGGAAAGCAGTAGGGCAACATAAGGGGAAGAAAAAAAAATAGTAAAGAAAAAGAGAGAATTTTAGGAAATTTATGTTTCTAGAAAATCCATCATCAGAGTGCAAAGTTTAAATATGCTTCCACCCATGGCCAGCCTCAGTGGAGACATACATTTTTCTTGCATCATTTTGATTTTAAACAGTTTTTACTGAATCTCTGGAACAGTTTTTTGACAAACCTTTCTACTTTATCAAGCACACTCCCAATACAGAAGGCATATCTTGTGACTCTCTTAATCAAGAAAATATTTTTAAAATGCAGTTTTCTTGAAAAAATGAGTGAGGCCGAAGAACTCCATTACTCATACAGACCAAGTAAAAAAAGCAGCAGGAATATCACATGCTTTTGTCTGAAAGACAGACAATTTATAATATTACTCATCCCTCAGGCTGGCTGTTAACCCTCATTTTTGAGCAGAGCAGGGTTCTTATCTACGGATACGCTCTGGGGGGAAGAGAGCAAAGCTGGCTGGGTTTTGCTAAATGCACCTATCTTCATGCACATGACTAGTTTACCAGAGGGCTTAATGCATTCCCTTAACCTCAGAAGGTCTGGGCTCACACACAGCCAGCTGCTCCTGAACTCCATCTTTCCAGCTCAAAGCTATTTGTGCGACTGAAAATGCAAAGCAAACACAGCAATCATATCCTTATCAGTACTAGTCCTCACAGCTGTGCATCTTTCATTTTTATTGCTGAACAGTTTGCACTTTTTTTTTAAGCCACACTAATTAACAGAATCCAATGAACTACTTTGTAAGATTTCTTCAGCAGAAACCCAAAGGCTACTATTTCAACCAGAGAGCAATCTTATAAAGAGAGTTATTGGTGAGGAGATATTAGCACGCCTCCAGCTCCATTGGAGTACTGATAGCCAGAGGTACACGCACAGCAAGCCCATGAGCATGGCATGAGAAATCAGCGAGGATTGCAAATAAGGCTGCATCATTAATGAGGAACCAGAGGAATCAGAGCACGAGGAAAAGCCAATTTAAGATGCCTTCCTGTCTCAGCAGCACTCAATTTAACCGCCTCAAAGGGCCAAGTACCTTCTAGTATCCCCATTAACAGCATTAAACTTGCTTCACATCTCCCTGGAAACTTTCTGCCCTCAATAACCTCATAACCTTTTTGTTTTGCTCAATGCCTATAAGCACGGGTACTTGTATTTCATATAAAAATGCTATTAAAAAAAAAAAAAAAAAAAAAAAGTACTCATTTTTGCAATATATTATTGTAATGGACAAAGCCCTAGGGGAGTTATGCATAAATAATAATAATAATAATAAATAAAAAACATGATAATAAAAACCATCCAATGCTGAAATTAAGCCAGTATTTGAAAACTTTTTCCTCTTTCTTCTCCATAGAAAAGCAGATGATTATCTGGGGAAAAAAAAAAAAAAAATGTTAAAACTCACAAACAATAAAACTTTAATCACACATGCTATGATTTAGATCCTCACTGCCACAGAACCTGTAAGAATGGTGCCAGTGAAGGAGAGGAGCCATGTGCTAAGAAGAACAAAATGTCAGTTTTTCACCTGACTGTTTGCCAATATGTCAGTTCTTTCTGAGACTATATCTCAAGTTATGTTTCATTTTTATTTTGTGGTTAATTTGGGACCCCCAGAGTTATTAAATGTTGCTTGAAGTCTTTTCTGCTAGGCCTTAAATTGATACTTGTAATCTGAGACAATAACTGGGGGGGAAGAACATGATGGAAAATGGCCTCAAATGTTCTCCAGAGGATATTGCTTGCTCAGTGAAATAGGCAGAACAGGACATGTGCATGGATCTCTGTTCACAACATTTTACGTTGCTGCAATGCTGTCTTCAGCAGCAGCCTACAGAGGTCAGCCGGGCTGTGACCCATGGCACTTCAGACACTGTTTGTGCGCTCTCCTTCCTGCTCTGTTAAATTTCCCTGGGAGAAAGAAAAATATCTTTCACTGCTATTAGTAAATCCAACAGAGAATGAGTCTCAGAGACCCCTACTGAAATGATCGTGCCATGTTATAAAGAACCTGATGGCGAGACAGAAACTATTAGAGATTAAGATTGGACTGACCTGTATTTATTGCTTCTCTGTAGGCTTCAGATGAAGCTAGGCTGATCAAGGAAACTCCCTCCCCACCCTCCACTACCTAACACCTTCTTCACCTTAAGCACATCAACTAAAAAAGTTCCGTATCAATCTCAATGTTTTCAACACCCTGATCTGGCCAAAGCTGTAACCTGATTTTACTTTTCCAGTGGGAACAAGGGACAGGTGGAAAGCATGTGAACCATCTCAGACAAGCCTTTTTGGGGTGAGGGAAAAAAAGATCATGTTTATTTAGTGGGAACCCCCAAAGACTGTATGAGAATAGTTTGACTGGATGGTCAAATGAGTCTGTACAGTTAAGCAAAATGCAGGCTACCAAATATTGCTGGGAAAGGCTTAAAATCCAAACTCTGGAAAGTCTTTTCCTTTCCCTAATGTATATGAATTCTGCAAATACAATTTGTATTCATTACATTAATTTGCTATTTACCAAACTGCTCAAATGCCATTTGAATATGTTATATTTCAGAAAAATATTAATGAGTTATATGATTATTAGAGCTACAACTGGTCAAATATTAATGCCCAGTGAAAACAAGATATTGAGTTGACATACACTGGCTTAGCTCTCTTTGAACACATGAAGCAACACTGATTTATCCAAGCCAGAAATATTTGTAAAGTTCAGACTTATTTACAAGCCTTCTGCTGATTCCATCCTTTTCCTTAAGCCAATCTTTTAATAATTACAAGCATGTTTCAGCTAGTAGATTATTCACTAAATATTCATCATGAATATTATTTTTTTTATATTAGCTACCGAATGACCACAAGAAAGAAGTAGATTTTCTTCCATTTCCTGTTGGGATGACTTTCAAGTTCAAAAAGCTTTCAGGAATGTGATGAACAACTTTAGACCAAGTATTTATGCATATATTGGTTTGTGCAAACACTTGCATGTCAAATTATATTTACAACAATTTTCACAACCCATTTCCTATATTTTCTTCACAAAGTTTTAATCAAAAAAAAAAGGAAAGTCTACTGAAAGCTAATCTGATCATTATGATTACTGATGAAACAAATTCTATTTACATGAAATGTATTTTCTAATACTTTCTGTAGCAACTATCATATGCTATTTGTAAGGCAGAGGCTGAATTATAGTCAGCAAAGAAGTTAAACCCATGAAGCAAGAGATAAATAGGTGATCCTTCTATGACCTCCTTGCTTTTTTCTATCTAGAGTTGAAACTAAGCTACAAAACAAATACATACTAGCTTTACTCAGTTATTTTTGTCCTAGGGCATCATATGGCAGTTAGACAGTACTGGACTCAACAACTCTAACATCTCAACGATGCAGAAAGAGGGATGTCTTTCTGCACAACTTCTTCCCCTTACTACCAGCTGCGTGATCCCATGGTCTCATTGCAGCTGTTCTGGAACAAATACACCCAACCAACAAAGAGTTTCAACTCACTAATCTAGTGGGGAAAAAAATAATCATAAAACAAACAAACAAAAAAGTTGTTTTTTGTTGTTGGTGTTTTTTTTTTGTTTGTTTGTTTTTGTTTTATTGTGAAATTCACACTAGTGAATTCAAGTGCCAACCAGTTTGGTGAGTGCCACAGTCAGGTCAAAGAAGGATGAGAAGATGGGTCCTTATGGCTGGGAGCAGGGGATGAGCAGAAGAAAGAGGAAGAAGCAAGGACGACCTTTCAGTGACAGTCACTCAATGGGTTTAATGTGCATATCATCTCCCCACACCTACAGTAAAATATCAGAAATTACTGAAGTCTTTTTCCTTATGTATACAACATCAGGAGCTGTAGTGTATACACCTGCAACAGTCTCCCTAGAAAATATTTAATGGATGTTCACTTACAAGATGTTTCCTGGAGATTTGCTTCTAAAACATTTAGAGCCACACACATTCATCCAACAAAAGCCTTTTACATGGAGCCCTGTTTTCGTGACAGGCAGGAAGGTAATCTGCTAGAGCAGAAATTACACTGGAAATAAGGCCACCTCTTTCAGTTAAGATTAGTTATGCTTCAGTATTTCCAGTACTGCTTTGATGTATGAGCATGTGCAAGATCCGTGTATACATCAGCAGCTATAATGCAGGTGTTACCCAGACTAGCCAAGTATTTTTCCCATCTTCCCACTTCTATAGCCAAGAGAAACATTTCTCAAAACATCATCATTTTGCTTGCTTTCAAGCAGACCAGAATGAGGCTCCCTTCATTGAGTCAAATTTACTTAAAGTCATTCTTCTGCACCTGAAAAGCCTTTTGAAATAAACATCCTCAATGCTCAAATTGTCCAGGGGGCACAAAACTGAAGAGCAGACTGAATACAGAATGGAAGGCTAGGAGACGAATCAGATGACTTTTTTTTTTTTTTTTCCCCATTTGTCCTATGAAGCAGTAAATTGCTTAGAATAGAGGTACCAGCCACCGCCGTATGCCCAGCACATGCTGTTTCCATGGGAAATAAACAGACAAGAGGAATCAATGGGCCAAATCCTAAACAAACTCAAGTCTACATAGAACAGCCATTTTCAGCATCACCATAGAATTTACCCCACCTGCAATTCATATGCTGCTGGTCTGCAGACAACAGTTTTATGCATTTCACACCCAATGCCATTAGTACAATTGCATTAGTACAATTCGCAGAGAAAGAAATATACATGGGGGATAGGGAACCAATGGGTAATGTTGGCCAGGAACTTGCTTAAACTACTTTTGCCATCTATTTTGTAATTTTCTTGCATGAAATTGCAGCCTGGATTGAGGACATAAGTCTCCATCACTCTGTGCCTTTCTTAAAGACTTAGATCTGTGCAAAGCACTTGTAACATGTTGCTGTTATGACCAACTTGAGAATGCCCCTGCATGCAACAACTTTCAAATTTTGTTTCATTTTCTCACAGAACACACTTCACACAATAGTTTAGATACATTCAACTTTATGTTTTCCACTAGGATTACTCTGAGAAATCTCTCTAGCACTCATAGAGCCAGAGGGCATTTCTGAGGCACGGCACGTAGTCCCTGGGTGTTACATCACTGCCATTTGCTCCCAGTTTCATCAGGATAGCTCTACCCTGTTCCAGTGCAATAGAGCTACAGTTCATCCTGCAGGTGCTACAAACAAATTCCTTAGCACTGATTGCATCAGGAGAGATCTGTCTTTAAGCGCTTCATTATACTTCAGAATAAAGTACTTTCTTATATCACAATCCTCAGACCCTCCTCCTTGTAATGGGAAGAGCAATTGTTTGCATTATGTAAAGTTTAAAATATAGGACTTAGTCGTTCTTCCCCATTAGAGTTCAGTTATCACTTTCTTCAACATCTTAATGGTGCAGGAAGACAACTAGCACTTGGTAACCAGACACCTGACGTGCCAGGTGAGGAACACAGAAGAAGATGAACGTGGTTTTCTTTAATTAAAGAGATGACGCTCAGCACGCTGAGCCTTGAAATGTGAGGATTGCTATTAAACCTGTATATTGTGGAAATAGAGGATCTTTAGGGGTAACTGTTCAGTCTTTAACTGTTCATCATGCTCACCTAAAAAGATTCAATCTGGATTCCATTTGACAAACAAATTGCCACTACTTGTCAGGTTATTCCTGTCATGGATGTGACAAAATAATTCATGAATATATTTTAAAGTGTATCTGATTTCCCTCCAGCTACTTGCAGTCTGTAACATTAAGGGAATAGCACTACAAAAGTACTTGAGGCAGAAAATAAATATAGTTTAAGAACAAGGAGATATATATATATATATATATTAAAAAAAAAAAAAAAAAAATCATCTTGGAGAGCCTTAAAATTGGTTTGTCTGTGCAAGTACAGCATTTCTATGAGAAATCAGAAAAAAAATGTAATTCTATTTGTATCATAAAGGGAACTAAGACAATTGGAATTTCAGTGGTTTTGAAGGGCCAATTAAAAACTTTATCCTTACACTGTTGATAAGATCTAAAAGACACCAGTCTGAATTCTGAACTGAAAAACGTGAGAAAGACTTTTAGCATAACAAATTTACATTTGTTTAAATTAAGCTAGAAGTATAGCTAACTTATTAATTAACTAGAAGCTAGAAGTATAGCTAACTTATTAATTAACTTCCAAAATACTTCTAAAAAATAAATAATAATAATAATAAGCCTTTAGAGCTATTAGTCTAAATCCAATAAAGAATCCAGGTGCAAAAGAAACACTTAAAATCCAAAGCTGTAAACCCAACCATATCCAACGTGGCACCCCACACACTGCTTCTGCTGAGGGTCAAGATGGCTCTGGGCTGAGCTTCCAAGTACGAGGCTCCCACCCAGGCTGCGCAGAGGTTACAGCTCCTTCACAAATTCCTGACGCACCCCACCCACTCTGTAATCCAGGAGAATGTTTGTCTTATTCTGGCAGATTCAAATTTCCTTCAAAGGAAATTAAGTTGCAGGAACTGTATTTGGGGAACTTTGAGTTCTTGCATTTAACACACCAGGGCAGTGATTTGTCTGCCAATTAAAAGATAAATATTTAATACCTATGTGCGTATTTTTCAGGAGAGTGCTCTTCTACAAACACTATTTTTGAACAGTCCAGTTGAAACTATCCTCTAATTCAAAAAATAAATAAATAAATAAAACAAAATGAAAGGTTCATGAGAGCTAGAAGAGGAGACCAGTTCTGCACATTTCTTATCAGACAGTCAACCAGAAGAAGCCAGGCTGTTGGCCAACCTTTATTCCTCAAACAATATATGCATTTGACATACTTTTCATAGTCATTGGATAGAGTGACTGCACCATCCGTAAAAAAAATATTTCCTAATTTTCAGGTCAAGATTACCCAGAATTGCGTTCACCTCTTGTTCTGCCAGGTAAGGAAGGCCAAGAAGACTGCAAACCATGCATGGGCACTGCCAAGTGAAGTAGTAGACACCATGAAGCTCTTGTACAAATAAGTTTAAAGGGAACAAGTTACAGCCTAAAGTAGTACATAACATATCTCTAGGGACTGCCAGATCTGGCAGTCAGTCATGCACTGACCCTTGCCAGGCTGTTCAGCACTCCTTGATCATAAATGATTCCAGCAAGGTAGAACAAAACTTGCTCAGTTTAAGGTTCTTACCCCTACATATGCTACATAAGGATACATAGAATTCTTATCATGGAGGCACAAAAATAACTGTTTTAATAGAGCAACTGAATTATTTAAATGAGAAATGAAAACAAACAAACAAAATAAACATTTTTTTTTCCTTCTGTTGTTAATATTTCGTGCTATGAAACTTAAATATTTATGCATGATGGGAAAAGTAGAAGTTACGTTCTGTCAGAATGGTCTCCCTAAGGAAGAATAGCTTAGTCTTTATAGTTATTCCTAAAATAAACTGGAATTAATTTTCCAGTTTAATTTTAATTTAATTAATTTTCTCCTTCCTGGAGAAAAGGAGGCTCAGGGGTGACCTTATCGCTCTCTACAGGTACCTCAAAGGAGGCTGTAGCGAGGTGGCGGTTGGTCTGTTCTCCCACGTGCCTGGTGACAGGACGAGGGGGAATGGGCTTAAGTTGCGCCAGGGGAATTTTAGGTTGGATCTTAGGAAGAACTTCTTTACCGAAAGGGTTGTTAGACATTGGAACGGGCTGCCCAGGGAAGTGGTGGAGTCCCCATCCCTGGAGGTCTTTAAAAGACGTTTAGATGTAGAGCTTAGGGATATGGTTTAGTGGGGACTGTTAGTGTTAGGTCAGAGGTTGGACTCGATGATCTTGAGGTCTCTTCCAACCTAGAAATTCTGTGATTCTGTGATTCTGTAATAACATTATTTTGTGTTTGTTTGTTTGTTTTATCTGCAAAACCTGCTTTTGTAAATTATTTCCATTGTCAGAAAAAAAAAAAAAAAAAAAAAAAAAAAAAAAAAAAAAAAAAAAAAAAACCAAACACCATACAGCTAAGAATTCAGCCTGGGCCATTTCCGCTATCTTCAGTTCAGAAGGGTTTTCTAAGTATAAGATTTTCTTTTCTTACACGAAAACAATTTAGCCATGTTCTGATGTGAGATTAAATGCCAATAAAATAACTATTTTGTTGAAACACAGAGGTACGCAAACACTGTCACTGGCTTTCTTAACCCTGACCACAGAAACCTGTTCATTCTAATACACACAAACTAATGGTTTTCTGATGTTAATTAAGAAGAGCTTATACACCACATAACCTAACTGTATGTACCAACAGGAAATGTTACTAGAGCTTTTAATGCTACTGTAAAAAAGAATAAAAAGAAGGATTAAGTTTCCTATCTGAATCTGACAGCATCAACCCATGCCACTTTGGTGTGACTCTTAGCGTCTGACCTCTTTATCCACAAGCAGCAGAGTAGATTACTCAAGCAGGTAGTCTTTCTTTGAGGCCATGAAGGAAAAGAACTCAAAAGTGAAGGAATTTGGAAACATGTGGGCTATGGGGTCCCAGATTATCATCCTGAAACCTCTTAGCCCGAGTTAATGTGTGAATGGCCACTTTCAGAATTCCCTTTCTCAGCATTACATGTTAGGGGTGGTAGGTAGTTCATCACTGGCAACTTGAGAGAAGTCTGCTCCTTGTATCAGCTGCTGTGGGGCTTCAGAAACAACTAGAGGTGCCACAAACAAACCTTTGATGAACTCTTGCCTCTTGCACAATATGTTTAGTCTACATCCCTGCCAAATGTTGCCTTCCCAAAGTAGCCTTGACAAGTAGGAATGCATACCTACACCATAATTGGTATGCTGCATGCTCTGATACTCCAGAGCTTCAGCTCCTTTTCTTACACAGGTTTAGCTGGCAAGCTAACGGGGCAAATCTCCCATTACCCAAGATTTTCCCCCACCTATGGCGATCACCTTGCAACTGGGGCAGCTGCACAAGATGTGCATCCCCACCTCAGCCACCAAAGTCTGCAACTCTTACCAGATTAAAGCTGGACCATGCAGAAAATAAATAAATAAATAAATGTCCCCTTCAACTTTTCTTGCCAATCTTATGTAAGGAGACAGGACAGACAGATGGTGATGGGAACCAATTTAGCAGCAGCAGTTAATCTGCTTGCAAACATGAGTCAGAGCTATATCACCAGGTTGTGGTCTGAGGCAGCTTTGGTGCAGGTCCACATTACACTTGCCAGCTCTAATTTGGATACTGGAAGCTACTACAGAAGGGCAAAAAGGGTAGCTGCACATAGTAGTGGAAACAACACAGAGCAGAATCATTAACACTACCCGAGTTGGATTTTTATTCTTGCCATGTCATGATAGCCCTAACACTTAGGTTCGCAGACACAGAGACTGAAGTTGTAACTACACTCTGTGTAGGCTTGCCTGAGTCAGCTTGAAACCAGCTCAGGGTATTGTTGCACTGATGCTTTAAGTCAGAGGTACAGCAAGAAGGTACAACCCACCCTCCCTGCTGCCAATTAAACCTCATAACTAACTCTCACCTGGATCAGGAAGTGGATTCAATTCAGCAGTCATCTGTACAATCACTACTAGTGACTCAAGAAAAAGAATGGGACTGTTTTACATTTTTCTTGGTAGGAGAATGGCCTTCCATCAGTGTTAGCCAAGCATGAAATCAGACCCACAAAGCACCAGCAACACTTCAACTACAGCAGAGTTCATGTGGAAATCTGTGTAAAAAGCATTCTGGAAGCTAAAGATGCTTCATGTTGCCACTCCTCTATTTCTTAAGCTAGTTTGACTTCTTCCAAACTAGTTCAGGTGCAAGCTGCAGCCACTCTTCTGACTACAGTATAGGTTGCGGAAGTGCAAGGAAGGGCATGGCAAAACAGACAGAGTGTAAATGCCACAACCCAGCTTAGAGATACTATGTCATCTGCAACAATACTTTAAATGGAGGGGGTGTGAACGCCTCTTGCAGAGTTCAAGGCAGATAACATTCAGAAATCTCTTAAACTTCATTCTCAATGTTTGTTTGTTGTTGCTTAATTTGAAGACAAAGTGTTGCAGGCTCTTCACAAAACTCTTCATTATTCTCTACCACTTTGTATAGAAGGAGAGACGTATCATGCTAATGTGTTGTTCAAACTGTACCAAGAATCACACGATGAAAGTGGCTTGGAACTGAAGCTCCTGTTTGAGAAATCTGTTCTGCATACTTTTAGATTAATTATGTTCTAGTCATATTACATTTTTCCTCTTCAGTCTCATAGAAATCAACTCTCAAATGATTCTCCCTGCCCCTTTTTTCCCTTCCCATTTTTAAGTCCTAAACAGTATGCCTGGATTGCATTCAGGAGGTGGTAGGTGCAATTGCAAGTGCCATGATGTTTACCTTTATTTTGTTGTGTCTTTGCTTTAAATAGAAGTGTAAGGTATGAAGTAATAAGGTAGGAAGAACCTTCCAATGCTTCAGTATTTCTTCAGACTAGATCTAGATCTCTAATCACAGAGACACTGCAACACCAACACTTTTTTTGCACTTGATAGCTTGAATTCTATGATATTTGTGTTTGAGGGAAGCAGTCCCCAGAGCTTCAAAAGAAGCCTATTTACAGGCAAGATTACTTTCATTAGTTCCTCCATAACAGAGGTTCTGTTTTCAGCCTCCACATCAAGTTAAGAAATGTTACATTCAGAATTCATAAAGGTTATATATAACCTTTATGAATTCTGAAAAGGAAGGAGAAAGGTCTAAGAGATGTGAAAGCCTCATTACTTTGGCTGTATGAGTTAACATTTGTGTATTCTGAAAGATCTTTTATATATATATATATTGTATTTCACAGTTATCTCCTTCTGAATTTTAAAGAAGATTCTAAATTTTGCATTAGAGGATGTCTAAAGAATGTGGTGATGAGAAGCACAGGTCCAACTCGTAGTATAAACTCTATAGCTGTAGGAAAGCTGCTTTTAATGGAGCTATATAGAATCCTGTCCAAATTAATTTCTTAGTACAGGAATACCACTTACAAAACTCCTATTCTAATAACAAAACCTACCCTTTCAGACATCAGATTCGCCTATTTGTTTCCGAAGTATTCTCAGGTGAAAGACTGTCTTTATATTATCTTTCTCATGCAGCAGTTCTTGTTAACTGTTTAAAGTGTGTACCTTTAAAAATAATCCTTTTTAACCAGGTATAGGTCTACAAAGCAGCCTTGAACAAGAGCACCAGCAGTGAAAGATATGCTATTTAACATAAGATGTCTGAGAGGTTTTCTACATCTTCACCATAAATTGGTGATAAATTCCATTTTTAGTGCAGGCTTTACAAAATGAGTAGCTTGCCAGGTCTGAACACATGAATCAAAGTATTGAAAGTCTTGGTATAAAGCAAGTGTGCCTGGGATTTACCAGTCCCAACAATGTCTCTTCTAATTGCATTTTTACCCCAACTGATTTGCCTGAAATTAACAGTCCTGCCTACCCTGTCTTTGACACCGACTTAATCCCTCAGGAAGACAGATTGCGGCAAAAATTGCGATTGGCTCAAAGAAGGATAAAGACCTGGTGGGTGCCCTTGAAAAAAAAAAAAAAAAAAAAAAAAAAAAAAAAAAAGTTAAGGAGAGGAATTCCTTCCTGTGGCTTTGTAGCAATATAATAAAACAAATGTACTTGCTCCTCTATAGAAATGAGGAACAGGGAGTTCCCTGGTGGGTAGCTGTTATCAGCCAGATACTATCATTTCCCCCCAAGACACCTCATCTCAGATCTATGCAGATAACAAGTGCTAGTCATTTAGTACATCCTCATTTACATAGAGTACAATGAATTACATTGACTCCAAGGTCTCAGATATTTAAGAGCAAAACTAGACAAAGCCACATTCACATGGAGCTTGGCTGGCAAGATCTGCTTTGATAAAATAGCTTTGGATACTTCCAATTATAAAATTTCATCTTTCCATAACCCTTACGTAGCTGTGTTGATACTAGGTGCAATTAATCTGTAACAAAAGGGCACAAGTGGCAAAAAGTGAATTTAATAGGGATATCACAATAAGCTTCATTCTCCTTTCTGCAAGCACAGTAGAAGTCACATCCCAATTTCCATATAGTGAAGACAAGCTAATTCCCTTCTGCAGTGTGTTATTCTGGAGCACAGTGATGCCATGTGTGTTGAGGCAGAGCAGAAAGCAGTGAAAGAAAACTGAATAAATACATCCTTTGACCAAGAAACTATTAGTTCAGTCATATTTCTTCCTCTGTCTTTTCCTCATGTCCATTCAATATGCAAAAACAAATGAAGAAGACGAAGCAGCTCCCCATTGTGTTTTGCATCTGATATTCACAATAAGGCCCATAAAATAAGGCCTCAGCTTGGAGTCCCAGTGGAAGAGATATCTTCCAAGCCTCCAAGGCCAGCTTGCAGTCTGCATTTAAACCACAGTTCCCAACCACAGCCATACTTTTAAAAGCCTCTGGGCTCTCAGTCCCACCTCAGACTGCAGTCTGCAGTTAGGGATGCTTGTATTGAAAAAGCTCTTCCCCAGAGAGCTGCAGAAAGCAGAAATCCTTCCCAGGTCTAACATTAAACAAACCTGTGAACATAGAGAAGCTGAGCAAAGAACAACCTTTTCCAGGTTCATGACAGTGCAAATATGAAGTCTGAATGGATTACATGTGAATAACAAAATCCCTGGCTGGCAGGAGAGGCCCCTTGGAGAACAGAGGTGGGGTCACTCACCTCTGTTTGCTCGTATGGCTGAAAAAAAATGTTATATATCACTCCATAAATAGCTTTCCTTTCACTTAGTAAAACCCCATCTTCACCTTCTTCCATGCACCTGTGGTTGCCTCACTTGCAATGCTTAGTTCTGCATTCAAGGAGAATAAAAAGCAGTTTTGATGACTGATCTCCAAGCCCGTGTTTGCATAATGAGCAGGGATCAGGCAAGAACCAGGAATTCTCCCTAACCAGATCAGACACAGTGGGAGTCAAGTCCTCCCACTCCCCAGCAGGCCAAAGATAGGAGATACTCCTTTAATGAAGCTGGCAGCGACTGCTACAATAGGGTGGAGAAAATTTAATCTCTAACAGCACGCCAGCTTTAAAAGCAAACACCCTAAGGTAAACACAGAGACAATGAGCCTCTTACAGTTCTGTGTAGCCCCTGATTTTGATCCTCAGACAGCCTGCTCCTCCTGTTCTCTGTTTGCCTGCACTGCCCTGACCATCTACTCCCTCCCTCCTGAGCTGGCGGCGTGGTGCTGGGTGTGCTGATGGATACCTTCCAGCTACAGCCGGCTCAGTCACACATTACTCAGGGTCACAGTACTATACCAGCCATGTTTCTGTGAAGGATATTGCCCATAGCTCCTTATTGCAGCACTTAAATAGGAAGAAAATTGCTAATAATAATAATAATTCATCTCCAGACCCAGAGTATGCATATAAACAACATGAGAGGGAACAGTCCCATGCTGGGGCCAAGCTCTCAGGCCACACACAAGTTTTGTTGTGAAGTTTCCCCCTGCTCACCAAGCCAGAAAGCCAGCCCACGCATGTTACCAGCCTGACATCTCAGAGCAGCCATCCCACGCACGCTGCAGGACAGCTCAGGAAGAAGTTATCTTCAGTGCCGCTCTGGTACACCCGCATGTGAGACCCGGCCTTGGGTGCCTCCCAGCATCATCTGGCACAGGTAGGACTGCAGGACTGCCGCAGGGCACCCACCTGGCTGCAGCCTCTGCACAGCCCAGGTGTTGGGAATGGAGAGGGAGCAGAGCCTAGAGGGATCACTCAGTGCCAGCCTGCAACACGACAGTTGTCAGGGGTGGGCTGTCCCTGCAGAAAGCAGCAAACTTAGAGAAGTATCTCCAGATACAGCTGGTATCTGTCCTACAGAGCTCAACAGCTCTTTAGGATGAGAAATAACCACCATGCCACGTGCAAGAGCTTTTACTATTGCCCTTCACTAGAGAAGCACCAGCCCTAAACAGCCCTTTTGCAGGAACCCAGCAGGAGGCAATCCAGTAAGTCTATATTTACACGCACACAAGGAGCTTCTCAGAGGTCAACTCTGGCCAGGGCCAGCTGAGGAAGTGGAGCTGGCAGGCCTGCAGGGGCCAGGGCTGGATGCTTTGCTGCACCTCCCTGCTCCCAGGCCAATCCAAACAGTGAAGGCCAGCCCTGGCCACAAGTTACAGCAATTTTTGGAGATGCATTCATCTAAGTGACAGATATCTGGGTAAGGCCACCGTGGCTTTCCATCAGCTGAAGCACTGCAGCCTCTCCCCATCCCAGCCCCATGGCAAGGGGGTGGGGAGAGGCCTGAAGAGCAAAACATTGGCATTTCCTTCAAGTAGGAGTATTCCCAATTGAATCATATGCTAAAGTGAAAGCAGAGGTGAGAACCAGAAATCTGCAGTGAGACATCTACAAAGGAAGCAAGTTTAAAAGACCCCCACAAAAGTGGTTTTCATGCTTTTTGTCCAACACCACGCTTCACATCCATTCAATTCTTCTTGTTCCTTTCAAGACAAAAGCAGAGATTTCACAGTGCTCTCAGCCCACAGCATTATCACTTTGCATCACTTTGTGTCCTCCATAGGTAGCCTTTCTCTGAAAAATTACACTTCTTGGCCTCAGGAGTGCTGATTTCTATTCAATATAAGGTGTAAAAGTACTTGGAATTTGAAAACACCATTCCTACAAGAAGGGATCCAAAATTTCACAGCCACCCCAAACCAGAGATTAGTATTGCTTCCTTTACATGGTTCTTCACTTTTTTTTATGAGTATAACTTAGCAGTTCATAGTATATTTTGATATTTAAAAGAAAACGTGGTTGCTTTTGTGTTTTTTGTTTGTTTGTTTGCTTTCCCACACAGCAAAATAAAATAAAAATATTTGTAGTTCTGATCAGGTCTGTTTTAACTCTGCTCCATACTCTGTGAATACAGATCTATTTTCAGAATTCCTTCCTTCATTCATTCTAGTAACTATCAATGTGGTTAAAAATCATCTGTAAAGTCCAAAAGTAGCAGTTTAAGTGCTAGGAAGGGGCTCTTTGTGGGAAAGGATACCTGAAGTGGTAAATTTCTGGTTTTGCACTATCTTAATAGAGGATCTGGAAGCTGAGGCACACATTATCACACTACTGAGACTTACAGTGACTAAAAGACACAGCCCAGGTTAAAAGCCACGATAAGATTAAAGGCTACATCTGACAGTAGATGACCTGCCAAGGGCAGACACCCCATTATAAACTCCAAGACCTGCTCAGGGGTTTTAGGTGGCAGCAACAGGCCAGGAATCAGCCACCTAGTACTGACATTAAAATTTCAAGAGGAATAAAGAAAAACATGTTTAACTTTCATTTTACATGCAAACTATGAAGAGTTGGGAGATAGCAGAAGTGTCCCAGCCTGAATTGTTTTTGTTTGTTGGTTTTTTGTTGTTGTTGTTGTTTGTTTTCCTCCTTTCAGTGTTGGCTTCATTGCTTCTCTGTTCAGTACAGCATGTTCCTTCTCCTTGCCCCCGGGGGGGGCCCCCCCCATTTTTTTTTTAGAAGGCACATAGGAACTTCAGAAAAACAGCACATGCTCACTTGGAAAAGTCTTGGAGGACTGGCAGATATCTGTGCTTTCTGAGCATCAGTGGGGTTTTTCTAACTACAAATTCTTCAGATGTTGTGGGCTTGACAGAATCTATTCCCAGCTTGTTGTTTCCCTGCTCTTTTTCACAGATTTACAGTCACTGATGAATGCTATGTGTACCAGCCCAGCTGCTCTGTTCTAGCTGTAAAACAGTTTTAGTCAGCTAACTGGATAAGAGAGCTTAAAATAGTGCAGCCCTTTACTCTTTATCAGTTTAACATTTTCCAGTACACAACACTACAATATGAGAAGTACAAAACAGCCTGTTCATAATTTACATACATTTTCTGGAGCATTGTTTGATGCTGTTTTAATATCGGACTAAAAGAAAACAGGATTTAACTCTTTGCATTGTCATTCTAAATACTGACCACAGATTTCGGCTAACAGCTTTTTTCCTTTACAGCAATTACTCGCTAATTAACAGGCTATTTGTAAGGCTTTTGCCTTTCTCTCAGTTTTAGAAAAGACCATATTGGGGGATTCGTGCCTGGTATCCTAAGCCAAATTTTACATTCTAGTCTCTCTCTAGACACAGGAAAGAATCTTATTGTTAGGTCGTTGTCTGGTTTTAGATGAAAAGCGTGAGCTCTCCTTCATTCCCCAGCTGCAGAGCTTGACGCAGACGAAAGAGGCCAGCACCAAGACCATTTGTCTGAACCTCCAAGGTTAGGAACAAAGATCAAAACCTTCTCCAGTTCTAATCATTGCAGAATAAAGTAGTATCAAATGGCAGCTATTTTAAGACCGAATTCATTTTGACATGTTGAATCTCTCAAATCCCCAGTGGCACTATGCCTTTTGGCAAAGCTTGCAGTACTAGTCATGCCAATAAAGCAGTTTGAATTGGACTGCCTTTTTGCCCAGTCCCACTAAAACCATAGTAATTGGTTCAGATATAGTTGCTCAGCTGCCTTATTGAATGCTAAAACTACCAACCAATCTTGACAGCATCTTTCGAGCCTGGCAAAAGGAGATGTAAAGTGAATGTTCCCATTCATGTCACTGGCCTGGAAAGTGTATACATTACCATTTTGTCTGCTTTTCCATGTGTGTCCCAGACCTGATGGCCAATTTCAACCAAACAAGCCAGAAGGGGAGCAAGGTATTTAGCTCCTACATGGTTAAAGAAAAAGAAAGAACTGAAGAAAGCTGATTAGCCCATGACCCAGATGGACTGCATAAGTAAAACCCACAAATCCTTACAGGGGGAAGACAAACTTCTCAAAGACAGGAAAAGATTCCCTCAAAACATGAAACATTTAGGTATCAGAAAAATCAAGACATAAACCTTAAAAAGCCACTGTTCAACAGATGGATCCCGTGCCTCATGGAACTACTTGGCTTAACAGTATTTGTGGTTTTGTTTGTTTGTTTGTTTGTTTTTTCAGGAAAAAAAAAAAAAAAAAAAAAAAAAAAATCCTTTATTCCCACCCTGTAAGGAGAGAATATTGGTGTGCTGCTTAACCTGTTGTGAAAGGATAAGCACCATTTAGGTATTCTCTGGCACTCAGGAAGCTTTCACTGTCAGAACTCTTATATCAGAAACTATTTCCTGACCTACTCAATGCATCTAAGTATTTCTTTTTATCAAAACAAAATTTTAACACATGTAAATTTGTTTCCTATACCAATTTTAAATGCTGTGTAAAAGTGCATTGCCTTCTTCATGTTTGTCAT
Organism: Nettapus auritus; assembly: GCA_011076525.1. Lineage (NCBI taxonomy): Eukaryota > Metazoa > Chordata > Aves > Anseriformes > Anatidae > Nettapus > Nettapus auritus. The sequence goes on along the minus strand of CM021766.1, from coordinate 29,004,593 downwards.
TATCGCCTATATAGAACCAACGACATCATCTTTGAATTTCCAAAGCCAGGAATAAGATGTTGGTAGTTTTTTAATATTGAAACAGTGACAGAATTTTGGCTGCCACTTGTGATCTCTATAGAAAGAAGATGAAGTTTATGTTTGTGAGTCATTTCCAGTATCTGGAAATTTATGGAAATAATTAAATAAGTATTACTGTATCTATTAAAACGTAGCATCTGAGTATGATTCAAAGAGCATTTAAGGAGATTGGCAGGCTGGAAGTAGAAACATTTTGGCATTTTCCCAGTTCAAGATTGCTCTGTTATTGATCTAGTTTATAAATCAGATTGGTGATTCCCCTCCCATGACTCCTCTAATCCACTTGGGAGTAGCAACCATACCAAAAATAAATAAATAAATAAGTAAAAATAAAACAAAATCGATAAAGTTCTCCTTCCCTTCTCCTTTCCATCATTTTTTAACTTAATATTTTCTTCTCACAGCATCTCACACATTCTCCAAACTTTTTTGCCTGCCACATAAATGAGAAAATTAACTAAATCTAATATTTTAGCATTCTGATGAAAACTTTTTCCATTGCCCTGGGACTTATTCTCTAGTAAACACTTCCAGGATAGACAATCCACATATAAAATAAAAGAGAGGAGAGAAAAAAAAAAAAAAAAAAAAAAAAAGAGAGCGCGCTACAAATTCTCAAGTATGTTTTATTCTCCCCCTTTATAGTCTTTGACACTATCCTAAACAAAGGAAAAAACATTCTTCCCATTCTCCTTTATTTGGATCTGATCTGCTCTATCATTGATATCTTATGGAAGCCTTTGAGGGACTGAAGAACCCAGGGATTCTGCAGGTGTGCTGAACTGCAGCATTACGCTTTTCTAAACTTCAGAAAAGTGTGCAGTTATACTACTGAAATCTTTTCCACCTGTGTCAGTATCAGTAAGGTTCAAGAGCATTTTAGTAACTAAAGAATTTCTAATGCAGCTCTAGTCTCTTAAGTATCGGACATACGAATTTCCCCTGGCAAAGCTCCCAGGGACGTGCTAGTCTTACTGTAACTGGCTATAAAGAAGAACAGTTTTCCTTATATGCGTGTAAAACGCCACTACCTGGATTCTTAACTGAAAGGGCATTTCTTGTGAAGAGCTTAGTCTGTAGCAAGTACCTTTGAAGTACATGAAATAATTTCTAACAGAAAGAAGGAACCTGGTAACAATTCTCATCTTGACATTTGTGGTATAGGAAAGTTAAAAGTCATCAGTACTGGATACTCTGGACATATCCATCCTTCTGCACCATTCCCACATTTGAAAGCAGGGGAGCAAGATCCCATTCCATTCAAGCTTATCACTCAGCAACTAGCAACTCAACCTAGCAACTGCAAGGACCAAGGAAGAACTTTCCTGTGAGGAACTGGCTTAGACCCATTATAATTGTTTTGGTTTTCATAGCATCAACAGAATAGGTTAGGATGCTAAGGGACAATGTAACTGTAAACTCGGGTTTATTGCAGTTACGTTATATAAGGCACAGTAAGCAGAGCTAGTGATGAACTTTATCTATCCATCATCTGATGAAGAAAAAAAGAGACCAAAAAGAAACAACTTGGGTACCAGTAGACAACAGAAAAGATATAACTGAAGGCTTGGAAAGGTAAAAGGGATCTTTGCTTCTTCCTGGAAAAGTCTTGACATTATCTGTTCTAAGAACAGCCAGAATCTAGCATGACACACTGCATTAGAGGAATAGTATGATTGACTAGTGCTCAAGAGGCAGTGTAAGAGTAGCCATGAAATATGATTGCATGTGTTGTTTTTTGTTGTTGTTTTGGTTTGGTTTGGTTTGTTTGTTGCTGTTGTTGTTTTTAAGAAAGAAAAAAGAAAGAAAAAAAAGGCAGCTGAAAAGTCAGATTTGCAAAGGAAACTTGAAGTAGTTTGAAAAACAATGATATGACAGGATATGCAGAGCATCAAGTGACAGAAAGAAAGAACAAGTATTTATTGTCTCAATGTTTTCTTTCTCCACAGCAGCATCATTCCTGTTTGTAACAGAAGACATAATCAAGCATACCCTGGGTGAGCTTTGCTAATGTTTCAGAAGCTGTTTTCCTTTAATCTAGCTGTTCATGGAAATATGTGCAACAGCTATAGTGAGTGAAAGCTGCAGGAGTGCATTTTATGGGCTGCTTGTAGCCCAGAAGGAAATATATATATATATATATATATATATATATAAGCCTTCCTTAGCAGGAGCAAAGGGAGTAGATACCTGGGAGTGGTGAGGTGGAAGAGGTAGCTACTATAACTTGCATTTTTCCCAAAAACTTCATAAGCAAAAATAAGTAATAAAAAGTAATAAACGTAATTAAAAAAAAAAAAAGTAATAAAAGTAATAAAGTAATAAAAATAATGGGGAAAAAGCAAGCTTTCTCTTGATGGGAACAAGGTATTGAAGTATTATTTTCTTATAAGAGTTAGAGATGCTAGAGAGGTCCTTACAAGGTAGGGGTGCAAGTTTGAGCTCACAAAAAAGAACAGACACCTCCTGTGTCCATTCTTGTCTTAGAAAAGGACTTTTTCCATGTTGTTTACAGTCTTAAACACACAGAGGGAAGCAGGAGAGGAGAGCAGAGAGGACCCAGCAATACATAAATCAAAAACAAGCATGAGAGGCAATGGAGATTAAGCTAATATCATGTTGGACTGGATTAGATCAGCTAATATGAACCTGCCTCTTTTTCCACACTAGAACAAGAGGAGAAATTCCTGCTAATGCTGTGCATCAGAAACAAGCTTCAATTTCACATCTTCATCGACCAAAATCACTCTTCCAGTGTTTTTATTTTAATCTTTATGTGCCTATTATTTAAATGTAAGACATAAAAGACAAAATGTCTTGCATTTAATCATGGTTTATTCATTCCAGTGAAGATGTTGCATTATGTAAATGGCACCTTTTGAAGTTGGAGCAGAATTTGCCATGAGGTTCTTTTGGGATCCATCCTGATTTCCTATGTATTTGCTCTATTTCTGTACATTACTGATGGAATTACACTGAAATAAGGCTTTCTTTCTTGCTATTGATGCAAGAGGGGGGAAAACGGCAAGTAACAAAAGAGCAATGCAATAAAAGGCTCTAAATCAGGCCCTACAAAGAATTAAGGCAGGATTCAAATGACTTATTTCAGCTCTGTGAAGGCAGACAGTACAACAGAGGGACTCAAAGCACTTAAACTAGGAGTTTATGTTTTCCCTACAGTTAGTAGAAAGAAATGGATGCCTCTGAAGAACAATTCTTAGAGTTTTACTGAGGCAGCTGTGGCTCCAAACACAGGTGAGAGTGAACTCCGTTATTTGATATGGAATTCATAGAGTAGGCTTTAAATTGCATTAAATAATCGAAAAACTGGCATACATCAAAAATGAAGTCTACAGGCATGGAGCACCACCTGTATCCTCCAACAGGGGTCCCAAAAATGAAACAACGCACTTGTGTGAAAAGGTGCTAAGTCGTTGTTTTCACCTGATGTCATTAACGTGACAACAAACTGATTTAGCTGCAGACTCAGGATTTGCCTGAACTGCAGAATTGAATATGTTTAGGATGGCACAAAAATCAGACCCAAGGTTGCTCCCTACCGACATGCAGCACAGAGGGGCAACTATTTCAACTATACAGTCACACTCCCACAGCATACAGCTTGGAAGAGTGAATAATTGGTGACCAGCATCTCTCAGATGTGATTTGAAAAAATGAGTCAGAACCAGAGCTAGGAAGTTAATTTGGCAGACTGAAGTAAGCACATGCCAAAACTGCAGAAGTGTTTTCCCAATGACAATAAGACATCCTACAAAAAGAACATGTATTCCCGTTTCCTTGCTCCCATTAGGGCTGGCTGGCTGAAAAATGATAGTCATTTTGCTGGGGGTATTGCCTCTTAACATGATTAAAAATGGCTCAGTCCTGCAGTATAGATGAGACTGATGTGCGTTACTGACTCTAGTGAGCCCATCTGACTTTCCAATGAGAAAACAAATGCAACACAGTCCCAGAAAGTTACATCCGAACACTGCCTAGGGGCTGCTGCTTAGGTTTGTAGCAGTGCTACGGTACAAAAGGCATGATGAGACCTTTGTCTTCAGAAGCAAATTAAGAAAGCTTTTGCCGTTTTGCTCCTTTCCATCCTCTCAAGAACAAGTACAAGACTGACACAGACAGGGAAACATATGTCTCTGGCAGGGCCGTTATCATGTAACGAGTGTGAAGTCCTGGTTCACATAACAGTATTTCCAACTGATTACGTGACAAACACAAAAGAAAATCTGTGAGCCACATACAATAACCCAAAACTTGGCAGGTTCCTTTGATACGTCTGGGAAGCAGCTTGCTGCCATAGTGATTTCCTCCTCCTGCAAACTGACACTGGGCTGAAAAGGAAAAAACATTCAGAAATACAAACAGAAAATCAGCAACCATTTGCAAGGAGGTTTAACCAAAATCTTCCCTTCAAGACAGATGTAATTGTTCTCCATGGAGGAAAAAAAATAAAAAAAATAAAAATAATAATAATAATAAAATGAAAAGATCAAAGTCCAGCAAAAACTTACTAGTTCTTTTAAAAACAGAATTCAGAATACTATTCAGAATGTCTAATCACTTCTGAAGGTTTGTTTATAAGGGTGGCTGCAGTGTGACCAGCATTTTCTTTCTCCTAAAGTGCTCTCCACTGCTACCTCAAGAGCAGCTTGAAGAATGAAAGAAGTGGGACAATGTCAGTTGGCTGATGGACTTTGACCGCAAACCTCATATAAAACTTTTTCACTCATCTGCACAGAGATGATAGGAAAGTGCTCACAGTGAACTATGCTAACACTAGTGGAGATGCATCATTGCTGATTGTGAGAGAAATAGGACATCTGATAATAGGAAAGCAAGGCTTTTAGTATGAACCAAAGGGTGACGTGCAAGGTAGGGAAATCAAAAGAGGACTGGGAGTAGTCAGATCCAGAAATTTTTTAACTTTGGTTTTCATGTCATTCTTTATTGATAGCCCTTCAGTTCAGTTAAGATTAATATCTGGATCAAGATACAGTTCAGCAGGTTTGAAAAATGCTTTTTATGGCATTATCATGAAGAAGAACCACCAGCAGGGACTTCTAGAAGTATAATACTTCATCTACACAATTAGAAAATGTCTTAATTGACCGCAATCATTTAAACATTTGATTTTTCCATTGTACATCATGATAATTATTCTAATGTCAACACTTTAAAAGGGGAAGGTCAAAAGCCAAGCCAGTCACTTGTTATCAAGAAAGTCCTCTAGAGACTTAGTCTGCTAAGAGTCTTACCCTAATCCTTGCAAGGTATTCCTTAATGCTAACAAATCTGCAGCAAACTCTCTGCAGGAAACTCCTGTGCAGACTTTAACCCCTACTCAAGCAGCTATTTATTACAGAAAAGGCAAAATTAAAAAGAAAAAAAGAAAAAGGATTATGCTTTTTTCATACAATGAGATGTTTTTCTCTCATTGTGCAATATTTAAAAGCACTGTTCAAGTTTGAATTTCAGATTTTCCCTTTAGTCACTTTCCAAATTGTACATTCCCAATACAGAATGAAATAACTTTTAGCCTGCAACCTTCAGCCACAGAGTCCTGGAATATGTAGCATAATATCAATGTCACACAGTAAGATTGAAGCACGCTGTATATATCACATATGCAGCTCCCAAGGAAGTTCTTGCACACAGAATGGAGCTAGAACAACACAAGGAGCTATTATTCCCCTCACAGCTTTATTTTTATTTTTTTTATTATTATGGAACACGAAACTTCAAATAAATCCTTAAGGAGGAGGAGAAAGAAAATATACACGTATAGTGTGATCAGACTCAATATTTTCATTTGTTCAAAAAGAGCAATACAAAAATCCTGAAAGGCCATCAAGAATTGGCTAAATGTAGTTGTGTTTGCTTGTTTTAGTAAACTAAATTCATGGGATTATAAAACTACAGAATAAAATGATATACCAGAGGGATAAAAGGGAAAGAAAAAAAAAAAAAAAAAAAAAAAAACTTCATTAGAAGTTATCATGGTAAGAAAATATCTCAAGTTAAAAGGCAGCCATAAACAGAATACACCAGTAGGGTCAAAAGAGGAAACTGCTTTTAGTCTTATTAAAACAAAGCCATGCTGTAGTTAGATGTGTTGATTTGTTTCCTTGCTACCCTTGCAGGCAGGTAGCATATTCAGATGGATAGACAAGATGATCATCCATCACCACTGGAGCCAGATAAATGTCCCAGGATGTGGCCAAATCACAACAGACTGGGCTGTTCTCCTGCTCCTGCTACACTGGAATATTACAGTGAGCCCCAAATACTGAAATTCAATAGTTCTTTTCTTCTAGTCTTTTTTTTTTTTTTAATACATTTTTAATTCAGCAAAGAGTGCTAATACAAATCAAATTAAATTATGACTACTAAACTGTGTCTCTTGGGGAAGATTTTCAGCATGGTTAGCAGCAAATTAGGCGAACTTCTCCTTCAGCATTAATGAGAGTTTTGCTTCCAATTCCTCCGCATTAGTGTTGCAGTAGCCCTGACCCAGCCAACCCCAGCATTTCATTATCTGAGTTTAGATTGGGCCTGTTATGCTCTGTGCAACGCATGTATGCCTCCTTTATAACTGCAGACATGGGCAGAAGCCCAGGGAGATTCCAGGAAGATGTTTTATTGCAAGAACAAGGAAGCAGAAGGTGCATAAGAGTTGTTATTGAAGATAATCTTGTTTTCTTTGCTGCGTGAAAGAATGCTCTCAGTGTTAGCGGATATCTTCCTCTGCAAAACTTCACCACTGCCAGATGAGCAGGATGGCCCAGAATAAAGCACAGGTCCACCTCCAGGCTGCTCTCCTCCTCATCACATGCATGCCTGCAGCATGCTGGCACTGGAAGGAGGTTGCTGCAATGACCACCTTTCTTGCTGTAAAATGGTTTTCTGCTGTACAAAGACTAGGAAGTGGGCACTGAACCATACATTTTAGACTACTCACAGTTCACTATAGAAGAAAAGCTACTGCCAGAACTGCATTTTTGTTTATCCCGTCTACATAAACAACTCAGATATCAGTGAGCTGCATCTTTGGATGTTGCTTTTGCCCTTTTGACTCACTTTGCCTCTTTTCCTTGATTTTGAAAGAACTAGAAAGTAGAGAAATGAAAAGATAACGCGTTTCTCTTTCCTTCTTGAGAACATAAAAGGATTAAAAATCACCTTTTATACATCATAAACAGCTATAACATCTATGAAAACACTAATGGTTTTCAAAAACTTGTAAATAAACTTGTATTTGCATTTCTGTGCATTTCCTCTATTCTTACTCTATACACTGCCTAAAGAGGAATGCCAGAAGTATTAGGAAAAATGTTTTGTATATATGGAATTGAAAATTAATCATAGCAAGGACATTTTCCATTGTTGCAGAATTTGTTGTACTTTTTCTGCTAGTCTTTATATCTGTCCAAAAGGATAATGTCAAAGTAGGGTTTTACATATTTGTATCTTTTCCCCATAGGAATATGTCCTGCTTTCAGTTAGGACACGGTTAATTTTCCTCCTAGTAGCTGGTAGAGTGCTGTGTTTTGGATTAGGATGAGAAGAGTGCTGATAACATGCCAATGTTTTAATTGTTGCAGAGCAGTGCTTGTACCAAGCCAAGGACTTTTCAGTTCCTTGCTCTGTCCTGCCAGCGGGCCCACTGGGGGTGCAGCAAGAGCTGGGAAGGGACAGACCCAGGACAGCTGACCCAAACTGCCCAAAGGAGTATTCCATACCATCTGACGTCATGCTAAACAATATATAGGGGTGGCTAGCCGGGATGGGGGGGCCGGCTGCTCAGGGATAGACTGGGCATTGGTCAGCGGGTGGTGAGCAATTGCATTGTGCATCACTTGTTTCATACACATTATTATTATTATTATTATTATTATTATTATTATTATTATTGTTTTCTATCTTAATAAACTGTCTCTATCTCAACTCTCGTTTCACTTTTCCATTTCTCTCCCCCATCCCAGAGAGGGAGGGAGGAGGGTGAGCAAACGGCTGTATGGTGTTTAGCTGCCATCCAGGTTAAACCACAACAGAATAAAAGGCCTCCTTTTAGGGAGAGGAATGTAATGGGCTTGTATACTTGCATTAATACCTCTGAGTATATAAGAACTGAAATGATAGCTTGGTGCAACTTAACCTCACTTGCAACACAAAAATCCTTTCTGCGAGTAGAGAGAATTGAACCTTAGAAGGAATAATAAAAAAATAACAAAAAAATAATAATTAAAAAAAAAGTGAAACTTGGAAACTGAACACAAAAATTGAGGTATTCAACTGTCTGCTTTGCTGGAAACAGAAAATAAACAAATGAACATAATGCATAGCGGCGTTTACTAGTACCTGGTGATAAAGAGTACTTTCCTTCCAAACCCAGCAAGAAACAGAAACGAGCTGGCAAAAAGATGAAATCCCTTTACACACACAGTGTTTACGCTGAAAGCACAGGCAATAAAGAGAATGTCAACTGCAGCAGCTCCAACCTTGTTTGCCACTGGATTAACTAGAGAGACAACAAGGACAATGACTCAACCATTCATGCCCATTAGGCTTGCTGTGAAAGGCTCCATTCACTCACCAGCTGGCATGGTAGAAAGCTATCTAAAGATGCGAACAAGTGTAAGGGGTAGAGGCAGCCTGGCCCCATTGCAATCTGAAACCAAAGATGCAATTAATTATACATGGAATGTGGCCAAGCACTCCTGGCATTGTAATCAAATGAGACCACACAGAGAAAGTGAAAGAAAATCCTTCACCACCTAACATGAACTACAGAAAGACAGTTAGGGTTCTCACAATAGATTTATTTTAATTCTTTATGGCACTATTCCTGTTGGCAGGCTATATACTTTTATAGCTTGGAGCTCCAAGTTTGATGCTTCTGTTTTACATCTAAAAAAAGGCTATTTATCTATTCTTCTGCACCCAGTATCAGTCAGCTTATAGATTTTTTTCCTTTCTTGCATGCTTTTTGTCCTCACATTTATAGCAATAATTTTATACTATTCCAGTGTTTGTACACTTGAGAGATTAAAATGTTCTGGATCATCAGTCAAACTGCTTGCAAGTCACAAGGCTAACCTGGGAAGTACCTGATTGCCTAACCAGCACATCAGTACCATCTACAGGATTCAGGATATTGATTCAGATGAGACCAGCCTCGGAAAATTTCCCCTTAGTTTAATTCTCCAAGACTTTGCACAACTGTTTTTCCTCTGGTGAAGACTGAATGCAGAAAGTGTGCCTTAATGCAAAATGACAGGAGTAGCTACAGCCAGCCAGAACGATGGAGGCCATTAGCACTACACACAACTCAGAAGAAGCAACCTCAACATTTATCTGAGATGTCCAGTGCCAAACTTATATCCAGCCATTGTGATCAAACACTATTGCAGTATTATTTTGATGCTCTAAGCAAATTAGGACCCTGGGGTGTACTACCTGGCATACATACTAATAGTAAAATACCATAGCTGAAAAACTTCACAAGCTAAACAAAAAGAAAACATCAGTTTCTCTTGCTTACACCCCCCCCAACAAAGAGGGCGCGGGGGCGCCCAGACACATAGGTAATTCATGGTAGGGGAACAAAGAAAGCTAGGCAGGCAGAAAACTAGGCAGCTAAGCATCCTAGACAGGGATTTAACCTCACATGCATCTTTCTCTATCTTCTTTACTTGCTGTTCATTATTTCTTTCATTTGTTTTTTTTTTTTTTTCTTGATTAATATTGCAAGACTCTTTCCTACATATTTATGTGACCATCTAACTCCTATTCAGAATGCAATGCTCTCAAATCAATGGGATGCTGATAGTTTAAATAGAAACAAAGCAGTCAGCAGTCTTTGCGGAATGGAGGGGAAGTTATCTGAGGAGCAGTTAGTACTTAAAACATGTTTTAATAGTGCCAGAATGGCTGGGATCTCAAGGTACAAAAACAGTGAGCAGTAATTACACAAATTTTATTTTCAATACAAAATTCTGAAGGCAAATTAAAGTATGTTAACAGCACAAGTGGTGAAGAAACACAGCTGCCTGTTTTATTACAAATTATGCACAAATAACCTGAGAATTCTCTGAAAAGATAATATTGTCATTGCTTGTTATGAAATTATCTTATGGATTCACTATGCAAAGAAATTTATGATTAAATACCACACTGGAGATCACCAACAACTGAACCACCTAATTTAGTGCTTGCAGTTTAGATCTACTATCTAGTGTACTTCTTGGCAGATGTTATTTTCATGAACTGTCACCACATATTTTGACTCAGAGAAGAAACAGGATGATTCAATGTGCTTTCTTAGATACATACACCACTAAAATATGGAGAAAACCAAATCCCTATGGAAAAAAAAAAAAAAACAAATCCCTACATAGCACAGCACATAACAGAGCACCAGTTAGCATCTTTGAACAGCTAGCTGTGCTCTTAGGAACACTGGACTTATTAGCAGGAAAATACATCACCTCTGAGGATTTATTATTATTATTATTTTTAAAGTCTAAGTTTCTCTCTCCTGGCTGTAGCTTCTGTGCAGGTACAAGGAAATAGCACAAGCAACAATGGCAGTGTGGAGAAAAGCAGAAGAAACGCACCCCTAGGGAGGGGAGAGCCCCATGCTGCAGCAGCAACACAGCTGGCTCAGCACTGGGACAAAACCCACATGAACAGGGGGAAGGAAACCCACAGAAGGAGCCTTCTGTCAGCAGCCTGAATTTACATCACCTCTGTCACGTTGTAAAATTGTAATTTTTCCTTGGAGTCAGAGAAATACAAGCACCTACATAGCGTGACTGGGTATCAAAGCCATCACACAGGGAAGGGACTCATCCCCCAGGCATTGCTGAACGCTCTGCAAGGGACCCCAGCAAACAGATCTCTTGGTTGGCTGTTTCTTAACCCAATGCTGGGTACTTCTGGGGCAACCCCAAATCCCCCAGCTGTGCGAGATTCTTCCATAAGATGTAAGAAAGCATTATCATCTTCTTGAGATGTAAAAAGCCTAAGGGCTATATTTTCAACAATTTTTCTGAAGAGTAAACAAACACCAAGTGGGATTTTCAAATGCCTGCAGGTATGAGCATTTAATGATTATGCAAGGGAAGGGAAGCAATGAGAGAAAATAACGTCACAAATCCAGGATAATTAATAATTTAAATTAGTTGTGGTGGATTTGGAGCACATGGAAGAAATGGATCTACCAGTGGACCACTGTAATCCTCTCCTCAGGGGAGCAGCAGTAACATTTTGACCATATAAATACCTATCAATACACATGCTTGGAAAACTTTCCTTCTTATTAAATAGGACAGTCGGCAATAACGGGAAATTCAGACCTGTTGTCTTGATATTTAGGGGGCAGGAAACAAAATAAAAATGCACAGCCACATGAGACACAAACATTTCTAAAAATTGAAAGGTTGTCATATTCAGCTAGACTGACTATCTGAGTTTAGAAAGGAAGAACTCCCACAGTCTGTTTTAGGATTAAAACTCTTAATAAGGTCAAACATCAAATATTAATATTACAGGCAAGTGTAGCCACATCCATTCTGTGAGTGAAGAAGCTACATAGCCCATGCTCAACACAAAGTAAGCGTGGGACTTTTCTGTCCCTCCCAGTCTGAATTTGTTTTACAGTGTGACTGCACATGGCAAGTAGGGGTAGGGCAGGTAAGACCCTGGATAAATTACAACCCGGACTGGAACCAAATGGTTCCAGCTGACAACTTTCAGCCACCTGAGGCCACCACAGTTTGGCTGCAGAAGTCCTGTTTATATAGAATTCCAGTTTCTGGAATACAAAATTAGCCATCAAAGCCAATAAGCCCAACTTCCTAATTGGGTGTAATGCTGAATCCAAAATATTATAGTCTAGGCCCATTTATACTGCCAGGCTCTGCAGCAGAAGGCCTCCCCAGGCAATTCTGTAATATTTCTGATTGCTTTCACTATGACTTCAATATCTCATTTACAGCTATTTAATCATTTCTATTATTTCTAAAGAAAAAGAACACAATCTGTGAAGACTGAGAAAAATAGGCTGTTCTACATCAATAATACACTTTAAAGTATTCCATCAGTACTACTGTTGACAGTAATCCTTTCTCTAGTTTACAATAAAATGGCTTTTTTTTTTTTCTTGGTTATCAGAGCAAGAAAAGCCTGTTATCATTTCACAGCAACCACATTCATCCAGGATTTGTTTTTCTTGTGCCCCACTGAAGTTACTTCAGGAGCACAGAGAGCTCTGAAGCAGCGCAGCCAGCTCCTGAGGAGGGGGACTGTGCATCCCATCTGCACGCTGCTTCAGCCCTGACTTATTGCCATTTAGGAGGCCGGTACAACCAACCCTGAATAATGTGTTTATAATATCTAAAGAAGAAGAAAAGAAGTGCTAATGAGAAATCAGCTCATTATCATCTCATTTTTTTCCATATATCCAGTTATTTGTCATTTGCTTATGTCTTTCTGACTGACAACATTGATGCCAGCTGCTAGCTGAATGGGAGCTTTCCAGCATCGCCTAAATAGACTGTTTGTCTTCATTAGCGCTTTGTATAAATTCATTCAGCAAGGACTTGCAGACTGTCATTAGGCAGGCCCAGTCTTTCAAGTTCTGCTGCCACAGTCCAAGATGTTTGCTTGCTTTATAAGACTTCCCCCTGCTTTTTAGTCTGGCATAGGAAAACCTGTTTCTTCCCTTCTTCCTCCCCCGCCCCCCCCCCCCCCCCCCCTTTTTTTTTTTTTTTTTGTGTGTGGTTTTGATGCATGCTTTCACACTGCTATACAAGAGGAGAGGGGGAAATGCACACACACTATGTCCTGGGGTAATAGCTTTCATTGTATTCTATTTATTTGCTTTCAACTTCCTTTGCATAAAACAATGTAATAGTTAACCTGTATCAAACTAGATGACTGAACAACAAGTAAGAGAAAGATTTTATCTTGCCCTTTGATTTTATGCATCAAGAGACTGATGAGATGACATTATAGCCAGGTGGATAGACATTGTATGTAACTTCAGTGGATGAAGTTGAATGACTTTTTTTTTTTTTTTTTTTAAGTGGGTGCAAGATTGTTGTTGTATTTCAAAATCAAACATCCTCTTTCTCCTCTGTCATGCTTGGGAAAAGGATGTGCAAAGCTGTATACGGTTTTAGGTACCACAGATACAAAATACTATCAGTATTCACTATAGTTAAAAAATAAAAATAAATAAAAATAACTCACAATAGCAGATTCTTCTACTCCCATGCTCTTTCTAAAATCTGATCCCTTTTTCCTACCAGGAAGCCTGGTCCTCTGGCATCAAGGTTTTGCCTACAATTTACCACCTTTTTAAGAGTATTCATAATGTATATGCATTTCCTTCTCATTTATTGTTCTTTCAAAAGAGTCACACTCCACCACAGTTCCAAAGCATTATCAAGGGAAAATCAGGACATGGCCACAGTTTGCAAGGGAACTATGGAGGTATTGTAAAAATACTGCCCAAAAAAGCAAGAAATATTGTTACCCATAATTTCATAATTTAAAAGAATACATGTCTAGATCATCAAGTCCTGTCTTTTGTCACCAGGGACAAACACACCATATAGATTTATCAACACCTATCTTAGAATAAGTTAAGGTTATCTATTTTATTCCTATTTATTTTAGTAATCTCTATATGAAGAATGCTCTTGAGTGTCTGCTTTGGACCCCCACTCACAATCAGTCCTTAAATGTCATCCTTAATTATCTACTTACTAATGTTTTATTGTGAATCTTATGATACCTGGAGTTTGGTTGGGAGTGAAAATATATTTTTTTCAGAATCTCTAAAAGAAAAATTCAGGTGTTGTTTAGCTTTATTACTTCATGGTTGTTAAGAGAAGTTTGAAATTGTCAAAGCATGCTTAAATTCAAAGTTAAATAGAGAACATTGAGATACGATTTTAGGGGACACATTTTCAAGGAGGATCTGCATAAGTGACATTTCACTGATAAAGAGGGCAATGCTTTAAATGTTTCTGTAATTTGCTGCACTTGAAATGACAGAAAATTTAGTAGAAATAGAAAAACTCAAGAGGGTCTTCTAAAAGACAAACACCAGCCAGTACTTTGGAGAAAGAAGGAAACCGTGGAAGACTTGCACTACTGCATTTAAAAAAATATACATAGTCTGAGTTTTTATCTGGATTCTAAATTTCTACACACAACAAATAAAACTTAATTTTGGAGGCACATGAATGTGGATGGTTTGTGTTAACTCACATGTAATTTGAAACCAGGAAAGTTATTTTTAAGAATTATTCTTAAAACAAAATGACAGCACTTACTGGCACACATACATCTTCCAAAAGAAGAAAAGCATTATAGCAGTTCTCTTCTTAAAAATAAAAATCATAATTATTTTTTTAAAAGAGGTTTCAGAAGCTTTTTTATTGGACTTTCAGAGAGCATAGCCTAGCATTTGAGCTTTGTTCTTCTTAGTTCTAATTTTAAAGCAAACCAAATGAATACATTTATCAACAATAAAGATTTTCACAAGTACGAGATGAGAACAGGTTTTTTACAGGAGTCTTTAGGTGTGTAAGTCTCCATATACACTAACATCTGCACCCAACAGCTATGTCTAGATGCTTTCAATGCTGAGTATAATGCCTCATTAGCATTTCCTTTCAAATCACTTAGCCTAATTTAATATTTTTTCTACATTTGATTTACTGCATGTCAGATATAATTGCACTTTTGAAAGGCCAAAAAACATGTCTCATCAATGGAGGAGATAAGCTATGTATGCACTCAACCAAAGTACTTCAGGAAAAACAGCAATAGCAACAGACATGATCTATTTGAAAATTATAACTTAATTTGTATTTTTATATTTGTGATTCAATTTTTGTTCTAGTGAAAGGCTTGGAGTTAAGAGCCATGTAGAGCAGAGTGTTTAATTCAACCGTGGGACAACTTCAACATGGATAGCAGCAATGCAAGCTTCTGCAATTTCCCCAAGATGTTGTGTTCTCTCCCCTGCAGAGGGCTACTCTAGAAATCAATTTTCTATAACTCTCATTTAGAATAGGAGATAGTTTTAGAAATATAATATACAGTTTTGATTTATATTGCAGTTTAAAATTCCTTTATTTCAGCATCAAAAAAACATAAAAGCTGTGAAGCATGAGATTCCTATTGCTACTCAACAATACCAGCCATATTAACCCTCTGCTGTTTTAGTCCCATGCTAGATGAAGCTGACACATGCTGGTTTCTTTAAAAATCTCCCTTCCTTCTCTAGTAGAGATGAATTACGTCTGCAGAACTCAAGGTTTTGTTGTGGGGAGTGGGGGGGAGAAACCTTAAGATTCTGAATATTATTTATGATTAAACTCTACAAAACCATCATGGCACATCAAATCATGAAAGTAACACGAAACACTTCCTTTAATCACAAAGGAACTTCATGTTTTCTCTCAGAGGAGATCCTGTGTTGCACTGGCTCCTGTCTCTCAACAGGCAGATCAATTTCTTCTGAGAGAAAGTATGGAGTTCCCATTTCCAGGAAGATCTTAGCACACATCAGATCTCTCCAGTGAAACAAAATTGGTTATTGGCCAAAGAAAAACCTGAGCTGTGACTGGAAATCCTTTTGTTTGGCAATTTGCGTAGGCTTACCTTACCTAATGAGAAGCGTCTACCCATTTGTAACATATTTGCTAAAACACACACCTAGCTCTTGTTTTGTAAAATGTATACACTGTTTCCACCATACAACCTGAAGAATGAAATTCTCTATAGAACATATTCCAAGTACTACAAAGAAAATCACAATCCACAGAAGTCTCAGCACTCTATTTAGAACCTTAGGGCCACAAGCATCAAACTACTGCAACAGTAGAATTTGTTTCCTGTACCCTTTGACATCATAGAGTTTTTTTCCCCCCACCAGGAAAAAACATTTAATTAATTTTTACCTTAATTTGTTAAAATTAATAAAATTCTCTAATCAGAGGAGCATGAGCATCCCACATGTTCTCCAGATGTATTTTCATGCTGTTTTGGCATTGTCTTGTAAATGAATATTGTATAATGTAATAGTAGAATATCAATTTTAAAATGTGCTTTTTATTTATTCTTTTTCAGTATCTTTATTAAGAGGACAAACAGTAGTGGAACACCATTTCCAGTAATCTTAGAATATCTTCTTCTTTAAATAAAATCAGAAAGAAACTGATTTGCTGACTGCTAAAGAGCATCAACTTTTACCATTTACTTATTCCTTATCTCTTAAGCTACATTTCCCACTCCTCCCACCTCCTTTACCACAGAAAGTACAGTTTAGGATTGGTTTTCTTGTTTTTAAAACTATAAATAATACATCTGCTCTCCCATTATTTTCTGCCATTGATTTAAGTCCTCAAGAGAACATATTTCAAGGACTGAGCCTTGGTTGTTGATATACAGTTACTTCATTTTAATTTCTAAAATTAGTTGATAGTTATTAACAGTTATTCACTTCTATATTCCCAAATGGCTAAAAAAATAAAAAATAAATAATAATAATAATAATAAAAAAATAGCTTAACAAAAATAAACCCCCTAATGTGACTTTGAAACATCAGATTCACTGTTCTGAGGGGGGTACTAACAGAGTCAAGCTATCACCCAGTATATCTTCCTGTCCCATGCAAGATAAAGGGCATGAGGCCTCACATATCTAATTCTTTAATCTTAAAAACACTGTGGGAATGAGCAGTAGGGAAAGGAAGGGGAATTGGGAACTGGAAAAATTGTAATGGCTTTGAAATACATTAGTTACTGCAATCTGTTTGCTATTTCTAAAGTGAATAGAAAAAGGAGGAACTAACACTGAAAGTATAGCATGGCTTTAGAACAGTTTCCCCAGGAAGGATGTGGAATTTATAAAAGGTTTCAAAGAATACAGCAAATAACTACTTCTGTAAACACTTAAATAGAAGTAAAATTTCCACGTTTACCTACTTTCTTTGAAATCAATGAAGATATTTGCATACAAATGTTTGAGAATCCTCAAGTCTACACTTACTATTCCCCAAGCCATGACTAAAGCAGGAAAACCAGAAAATTAATAGTCCAAGTTATTAAAAAAATAATAATAATAATAATAAAAAAGAAAATGTGATGATTTATGTACATGAATGTGTGGCAATTTGTTTCAGTAAGAGAGGTTCAAAACCTGCAACTCTATTACTAATTTAATCACTTCCAATTTTTGTTTTTCCCTCTATGTACTACTTCCAGAAGAGTAGGCCAGCTGGCCTCATGCCCCAGCCATGACAGAGGGAAACAAATAAACAACAACAACAATAATAATAAAATTAAAAACCACACCAAATCCCCCCCCCCCCCCCAAAAAAAAAAAAAAAAAATACTGAAGGAGTCAGTACTTTTTCAGGAAGAGAATACTCATTCAGAAGAAAATTGCACATTTGTTAGTGCTGAAGCCAAAGATATCAGTTAAAAGTCTTACAAGAACATTTCAGATCCTAAGCTGACATAAATAAGCAATTTATCAAAAAATTCCTGTCACAAAATCAAAACACTCTCTACAACCAGCCTGCAGTCTATTTAGGGAAACCAATTTGGTTTAATAATAAGGTTAAAATAATCTAAACAATATTTTAGGATGGATAGGTAAACCAAAACAAGAGGGCAACAAAACTGTAACAAGCTCTCTACCCTCAATCATTTTAGTATGTAGATCTGAGCAGAGCTGTGTCATTAAAAGATCCCTGGAAGTCCCAGAAGTAAAGATGATGTCAGAAGGAAGAACTTAACAACCAAGACCAGGCAAGAACTTAACTTCAACAGGTGTGATGACAGCAGGTTTAATAACCTCAAAATTTAGGAGCTCATCTTCTTCTTCCCCTCTCCCCCTACATTTCTATATTTTACAGACTCCCCCAGGAGAATATAAAGAGCATACATGTCTAGAAGGAGTAAAATTAGTTATTTTTTTCCCTTCACTTTATCCATGCATTACATGATCATTTGCACCCAGACGACAATGCTCTGGAGCATACTGGCGTATTTCAAACAGTAGCAAGACTATTTATCTGAAAACTGAGACATCAGCTCTGTTGACTGCCACTGCTCAACTGGAAGATGACCAGGGGCATATTGCACTGACTAAGACTTCCAAGAACTCATTAACCCTATAATTGAGAGTATAGTTAAAAGAAAAAAAAATGTTTTGATAAGGGCAGTATATAAAACTATCAGCTCATCCTTAGGGACTTTGCTCTACATTATGAGTCAACATCCTGCAGAGATAATACTACATCTTGTCCAGGTAAGCCTCTATTTAGTATATAACCACATGTAATCACTTCAGCACATGGAGAGTACTAATTCTGTTGTATGTTAATGAATCTCAGTACTCATTTCCCAACATAGTATTTCCTACAACTGCTTCTCATTGCCTTTTTTCCCCTGCTCTTTATGTGAGTGCCATTTTGCCTAACAGTGCCAAGCCAGACTAGTTGCCAGCAACAGCTGTACTCACAGCACCACATCCTAAGCTAAAACAGCTTTACAAATGCCACAGTGCCACTTCCTTATTGCTTTCTATGGTAGGAAAGGTATTGTAGACAGTGGGTTGAACTCTGCTTGCTGCAAAAATAAGAGCTCCGAAGCCCTGACAGTGTTTAGCAATGATATTCTCTGATGCTGCCCATCTGAAACCCATGTCTGCCACCCTCAGCATGCGGTGCCTCTAATTGAGCCTTCAACTCAGTCAACACCTGGAGTACTTCACTGGGTCACATCCACATATCAAAAGGTTGGGAGCAGTTTCATAGCCCGTCGGTGATCTGTCACTGCACCAGCATGCCTGCTGGAACAACTGCGCAATGGAAGAACCTTCATCTGCCCTTTCCTTCAGCATGCAGGTCATTTGCTTGCAGGCAGGCAGGATTATTTAGCTATTATGTGTGGCAAGATGATTGAAAGCCTAGGAGACCTACGTTTAGCAGGTCAGCCCCAGTGTTGCAAGGGGTGCCCATAGGGATTCACATGCAAATACCTTGAAAAATGACTGATGTGGATGAAGTGGGGGGAAGGGGGAATTGCTGTTGACATGGCAAGGCCCCACATATCCATGAGAATAAAGACAGCATAAGAATTATACACATTTAGACTTCAGTATTATTCATACCCATCACATCTCACTATTGTATGAAAGCAAACCACAGTCAGTGATTCAGCAACATTGGCCCTCTGTGCACAAGCTCTCTTGCTGAATGCAAATGCAGTGAACAATGAGTAATTTCAGTTCAGTTTTGTCCTTATTCTCCTTAGGAGGAAAAACTGGCTGTTCCACTCACACAGCATAAATGAAATATTTCCTACAGTTCAACAGTTAGAAGTGCAACCAAGATTCTTAAATTATTCTGCTCTCACTACAGCTGCTGTTCACAGCACAGTGACACAGGGACGAACAGGCAAAATATGCTGTCTAGAAGACAGCCACTTAAATAACATCATTGCAGTTAATTTCCTTTACTTACAACAAACAGCCTCTGAAATCTGTTGAGATGTGTCATTAATAAACATTAATAAATGTTAAAACTTTAAACCTTATGATAAACCTTGACCTCAGATATCCTGGGGGATTTCCTGGCCTTGTGGCTGATTTAATAAATATATGTGGTATGGAGAAAAAAAAAAAAAAAAAAAAAAAAAGTGTTTTTTTGGCTTTTTGTTGCTGAGTGCCCATGAGGAGCATAAGACACTGGAACAGAAGGGGATGCAAAGTAGCTGAACAAAAGGAAAGGACTGATGGGAGAATCTAAACTAGGGGTAATGTTGATGCTTATTCCAAAGCAGTGTTTTATTAGGTAACATCAATCACATGAATTCTTTAGAAAGACCTAGTGTCAAGTAAACCATCCCCACCCTATTGCAGTCAGGGTGGCATTGTTCAGATGGATCATAATGGTCTGACTTGTGTTCACATCTCTGTGCCCCTCCAAAATCCCATAGGAAAGTCTACTGTATTTTTGTGTGTCTAACTTCATGTCAGACCCATGCTAAGAATTTAGCAGTCCTTTAACATTTTGCAGCCTCTCCCTCCACCTTCCTGAGCAGCCATTCATGATAAACCAGAGAGAGACTATAGTAAATTCAACATTGGAAGGGATGCAAGGAAGCCAAGAGAGAAGTATGTAGTAGGGCTCTGGAAAGGATAGAGTAAAATTAGAAACTATTTAGATATCCAGAATTAAAGCTGTAAACACAATTCCACTGAATGTGTATCTTGAATTTACAGCTCAGAACAAAATGTACCAGAACTGTCTGATCTGTTAGACCCGTTTTTAATTGCAATAAAATTTGGTATAGAAAATTTTAGAAAGGAATGACAGAAATGTTGAAAAAAAGATGAGGAATTAGGATTAGGAGTCAATGATGTCAAAGGCACATAAAGTAACAGTTTTCAAACCAGAAGACAGCAAGCAATTATTTTTCATAACCACTAGGAACAGGAAAACAAAAATTTTATCTTATTTTGCATTAACTAACACTTATCTTGAATACTGGAGGAAATTCTAAAGGCCCTGAGAAAGACTAGTTGGGGAGCCTGGAAAATCATCCCTGAAGGTTTTCAAGAGCAGACACTAGCTGAACATGTGTCAAGGAGGGCTGAGTCCCCTTGACCTCACATCAACACACAGGCATGGATGAACGGGTCCCTGGGATTTCTTCCAGCCCACAGCTTGAGACTTTGTGTAAGGGCAGAAAAGGAAGTATGTTATCTGGAGAACTAAACAAGATTCTGCTCATTTTTAATTAACAGAATGGCCCTGCACCTTCAATCATAACATTTTAGAGCAGTCACCAGACTATGAGCATTCCCAGCACTGTAGCTGAAGAAGGGAATGGTAATTTCTGCTATGATTTGAAGTAATTTCTCTACCAGACACTCCTAATAAGCCAGCAGCTTCAATATACACTCACTGTAAACTACTACTCTTTTTTTGCAAAGGATGAAGAGAAACCTCATCAAATTATTGAAAAGATTGTGTTAAGTGAGGGAGGTCTGAGTCATTTATGAGCCCTAGAGAGAAAAAAAAATAAAATCAACACTGCCCCAGGACAAGAGCTTGCTCTCTAAAGAGATATAGTTGAGAGCTAAATTTGGGGAGGAAATAGAAATCTAAGTGAGGGCACACCAAAAATAAAACAAATTTGTCTGAACTTTCTTTCATGAAGTTCAAATATGTACAGCCTACATAATCAACAAAACTTTCTGCTATGAACAGCAAGGAAGGGGAAACACAGACCCTATTACCCTGACCAACTCTATTCAGGCCCATAATGAAGTTAAACACCACACAGAGAGCATTATTTGTAAGCAGAAAAATAAAATAAAATAAAAAATAAAAACTTAAAGTTGTCACTTTTCTTTCTCCTTAACACATTTCATTTTGAAGTTTCACACACACACACTTTGGCCTTTCCAGAGAGGTATTCCGTAGACCTCTGTTAGTATTTGTACAGTACTTCCAACTGCTGTTCCACTCTCAAAATGTTTTTGTTGTTGTTGTTGTTTTTAATTTCACCCTGATTAGACCTATGAAATTATCCTTCCAAACAGGATTTAAGATAAAACACATTTGAAATTTTTCAATCAAATTTTCACATCTTGTTGTTTACACTGGGATCATTAAGAACACTTGCTTTCCCTTTTAATTTCTTGTGAGTGCAGCTCCCAGTACTTGGGCAAATAACAGCAAAGCCTTGTCTGTTGGTTTCATGCCTTTTCCTGCTATTTTCCTTCTCTTTGATCTCCCACCCCACCACTCACAGGTGACATGCATTTCTCTAGGAATTCCAGCTCCAGACCTCCTGATTCACCAGTGGTTGAAGACAGCCTTCTGAAAAGGCCTCTCACCTTCCACCCTACCTGAACTGCAATCCAGCCCCACTCCCTCCCTCCCACCAGGCCAAGGCCTCCTTCCTCCCAGCCCACACGGAGCACCAGGATGGCCTTAGCTGTTCCTGGGAGGCTCTTCACTGCTCCCAGGCCAGTAGAGCATTTTTTCACCAGGTCTGAAATTCCACAGAACCACACGAACACCCATGAAGAAACATCCTGCACTCCACCTACAGACTGATCACCCAGCCCACACACCAGCAAGTGAAAAACCACCATTTCCAATGGGATCCAAGTCCAGCCTACCTTGCTAAACTAACTCCTTCCTGACAGCAACCCCAGTGCATGACCACAAGAAACAGCCAGGCAAGCTTTTGTCTAAACACTGGCAGGAACTGAGTGAGGATCATTGGCATTAGCTACCAGTACATAAAGGACTCCTCTTCAGGCAGACCTTACCCCACAAGGTGTTCACAGGTAGACAGTAGCATCTCCCAAGGCATTACAAAACTGTGTGAGGCCAAAAGTCATAGCAATTTGTTTGTGCCTAACTTCTAGTGTATATGGAATACACAAGTATTTAAAATTAACTTTTCTCTTGTTTTCCAGCAATTTAAGAAGCCTTAGAGTAATATTTTGCAGAATTCCCTCTTCAATGACAAAATATATATTTTTTTGTCTGTTTTTTTCTTTAAAAAAAAAAAATCCATCCCAAGAACCTTAGTTTCCAATCTTAATGTTTTAAGAAATATACTAACATTAGTGACTTTTCATAGCCAAATTAAATCACCCAAACTTACTCTAACACTGAAACCTTTGTTTTATAAGTTGATATGTTTAAACAGCTTTTGTACTAAAATAGGCTTCTATACCAACATAAATATGACCCTGCTAGGCAGTATATACTCTGATGTGTTTTCAGTTCAGTAAGCACCAGGGAAGTCATTACTCTGACAGCAATGCCTCTTCCAGCTACTCTGATCCAAATGTCAACAGTTTTTCCAGCCTTTAAGTGGAGAGGTCCATTGACCTCTGGTGGGAAGATTTCATGAATAATTGATTGATCAAGAAATTCACAAGGAATGAAAAACATTGAATACACACCCAAACTGTCCATACTTCCCATGAGGACATACATCCTTTTATCAAGATCCCCTCCAGCAAAAACAAACTTTAGGATGAAGCATTTATGCTTTGCAAAAATATTCTCAAAAGCTTCACAGCTCAATATCAGAAAAAGAAAAAACAATCCATATAGAAATAGAGAAAGAATTACTTTATTTCTGCACACCCACCTAGCCCATCTCTGTTGTCCATACCCGGGATGTATGAGGTGTTTTGTTTTTTTTTTTAACCTTAAGCCTTGTGGTGGCAAGTGATGATCTTGGAGCGATGGGCAAGCAGCATTCCACTCCTATGGGAGCGGCATGTCTCCTAACTGGGCTCTGGGCTATTCAGCAGCCAGCCTTGTAATTAGCCAGGGAGCATAGAGGTGAAAGGCTGAGCCTCCATCTGAGCCAGTCTAGGAACTGGTAACTCATGCACGAGGGTTTCTGTTGACAGGTATTAGCCAGGAACTCCTCGGCACGCAGGCAGGACTGCAGGGAGCATGCCTCAACTCGATTGCCAATGCACTTGTGAAAACCGAAAACATACGCAATAGTAGGTTGGCAATTAAGAATGTGTTTGACATCTACGCCTCTCTGGAAACAAACAAAACATTATCATTTTGGTGAATAGGATATTTGCTGCTTCTATTTAAATCAGTAAGCCTTCAGTAGGCAAAGAGGCTGTCAAGACTGCACAACAAAAATAAAAGGATCTGCATCCCTTT
This sequence comes from Nettapus auritus, assembly GCA_011076525.1. Classification (NCBI taxonomy): domain Eukaryota; kingdom Metazoa; phylum Chordata; class Aves; order Anseriformes; family Anatidae; genus Nettapus; species Nettapus auritus. The sequence goes on along the minus strand of CM021766.1, from coordinate 28,980,741 downwards.
ACTGTGCCAGCAATTATTAGAAATTAAGAAAAAAGATCTCCATGTCTGAACTGCTGCCAGTTACTGCGGTTTGAATTAACCACCAGAACTTCACCTGGCCACCAAACAAACTACACTCAGCATCACTTAAATTTTACATGAGACCTCAACCCTGCAGCACCTCATGTACAACACTTTTTGCAGCAATTCGGTTGCGTGAATGAGCTGGCTTGGCCAAGTATTGCTCTTTATCATCTAAGGAAAATGCCTTTTGAGCTGAGCTGCCAGAGACAAGGCTCAAACCCGGTCTCTGAAATGAATATGTTGTGTTCTTGACAGGGGGTATGACCGCAAGCTTCGGTCTTCTGCTCAGGTCCCTGCCATCATGCTGCACCGGGCTGGGGATGTGAGGCTCTGGTGACCTTCTGGCAAGTCAAAGAGTATACAGTGTTTTCCTTACAGCTACTACATTCGAAAGACCTCATGTCAGCCTCAAGAAAAATAAAACTCTCTTACACTGTATATCAGGTTTACTCCTGGCGTTGTTGACAGGGAAGTGCACTGAAACAACACGTTCTTGGCTTCCCAACAGGACAGTTGGGAAGACAAAAAGCCAAGCCTTGCACTAATTATATGTTCCTCTGACTCAGGAAGTGGGAGCCTTAAGGACAAAACCCAAACAGCTGTGACTCAGTGGCAGCAGCATCATGCAGCACTGTGGCCTTTGCTAGCATGCTGAATTTTAAGCGTTCCCATCCCTGCACATTAAATGCTGAAATATTCTGCTTATTAACTATCAAGGGAAAGCTTAACCCAATATAATGGCATAAAGCAAGGCAGCAATCACTTTGCTAAACAAATGGTGTCTGTCCAACATGAGGTTTTTAGTTTCCATGGGTTTGGTGGTATCTCGGACTTAAACTTGGAAAGCATTATTTCTGTAGAGTGTAATTTTAGCAGAGAACAGCATCTAGCAAGAACGATAACACCTCATGCAGGAGACAAGTAGCTCTTTTGACAGACCACTAACACGAAAACAAGTCATAAATTAGCTGCAAAATGGAGTCCCTCTGGATGCAGCGCCTGAGTGCATTTGCTTTGTAATTTATTTTGCCAATCCATACAGAATTATTCAAACTTCCAGATATAGTGAGGTTATTTTTCTTGCAACTCTTTTCTCATTACACCTTTTTTGATTCTCTTTTCATAAAACAAAGACCCTGAAGTCTTAATTCATTAATTCTCACTCAAGTTTCTCACAGCAGTGATCTGGAAAGCAGAGCCTATTATGGACGGAGTCCCTGGATCACCTCTCAGTTCTTGTAATAGGAGAAGCTACTGGGCAGCTCAGACTGCACATTTTTGTGAAATCCATAACTTGCTTTCTTTGGACACAACAAAAAGGAAATTGATTTCTGTGGTCACGGCTCCTATATATTCCCCATGTTCTTAAGCTGCTGAGCACAAAGAAAAAATAAAATAAAATGCTCCAAGCTACCCCCACAGCAATTTAATAAAAGGGAATGGACTACTGTAAGGCAGATAGAAAGTAAACACAATTCAATTGAGCCTGGAAAAAAAAAAAAAAAAAAAAAAATTAGTTTTTAGTGCAGGGATTTGTTTTTTTTTTTTTTTTTTTGGTTTTTTTGCATTCATATTTTATAAATAGTTAGCAGAATAAGTTTGCCAGTGTTGACATTCAGAGTAAATTAAATGCAAACATTGAAGATCATTCATGAGAGAAAATCATTTGATGCAGTAAACCTAAAACGTGTGGGATTCTTACAGTTACCGCATCCAAAACCAAAGTCCAGGCTATGTCAGCAGCCCAGCTGAAAAGGACAGAGAAAACAAACCATTTTTCAGCAACATTATTTAACGTTGAACACTTTTGATCAGCTATCCATGTGATTTATGCACGTGATCATAATAGCTCAGCTTTCAAATATCAAAGGCTTTCAGTTCATTCCCCATGAAGCGGCAGCAGACCAAGGCCTTTTCTCAAAAGCCAGAGAAAATAAATTTGAGAATTGATGATCTGTTTGTGGAAAGCTGCTCAGGTAGCAAGCTCAAAGAACAAACCCCATACTCTGAGGCTTGCAGCCTGGCCTCCCCTCTACAGAGTGTTCCAGCCACCCCAGCACTTGTCAGTCCATGTTTGCTTGAAACACAGGGACAGTGTCCCTACAGCAGTTTTTGCTGAAAGTCTATGAGCAGGAGCTACAACAAGGGAGCATGCCAGACTGCGTTTTATCATTGTCACTGAACTCTGCGGTTTCTGCTAAGGCAAGGTAGCTACACAAACTGTTGTTTGCAATTGAAATTATATAGTGTGTATATATATATTGTACACTTATATTTATTATATATGACTTTGTAACTTTTTTTGTTGTTTGGTGGTGTTTTTTTTTTTTTTTTTTTTTTTAAATAAACACTGTCTTATCAGCATTAAATTGAAAACAAGTTTCTGTGGTGAGGACTGCTCTGAAAAAAAAAGTCTTTATCAAAGGAAAACATTTTTCAGGCACACCCAGAGAAAGTGCCAAACAAACCCTACACACCTCTGCAAGTGTTGGAAGAGCCCAAATCCAGAAATAGGAAACAGTTTTATGAAGAGAAAGCTGTGGATTAGAGATACCTACAGCATTTATAAATTGCAAGGATGAAAGAATATTATCCCGTCTCTTGAGCTTTCCAGGTAGGAAAAAACTACTGAAGCTATGCAAATAATTTTGGAGCTGCCCTTGGTATGAATTTATCCTCTATGTAAGACTGCTGTTTCAGCTTCTAATTCCATTCAGCTCTATTAATAAATCATCTTCAGAATTCTCTTCAGAAAATTCGTGACTTTCCATAGCAAATTAACCAAAAGATCCTGTGCATTATTTCACTTGTTAGCACATAAGCATACATGAAATAAGGCATGTTGAAATCCTAGGAGAAAAACAAAACTGAGTAAAACAAAACAATCAAAAAAGATTGAGGAATAAGTTTGGAAATAGGCAAGAGGAACTCTAGGTATTGTAGTCAGTTTGAGAGAGACATAGAACAACAGGATAAAAAGTCTGCAACAATATACTTTTATATGACCAATCAATTGGTATGGCTTTTCAGTTTCCTCATGGAAATATCCTCTAAATTTTATCTTTTAGAAGCCACAATTGCTGTCATTCACACACACACACACACATATATATATATATAAAATATATACTTTTAGGAAGCTATCTTAAGAAAACCAGGGCTCAGGAACAATCCCTACATACATCACCTCACAGGCTCCTTTCATTCTTCATGAAAGTGCCTCTCTGTATACATATACACAAATACATAAATACACATACAGAGGAAGTCAACATTAGAATTACATCAGCTGCCAAGAATTCAGATTTCTGTACTTCCCCTAATTTTACTTTTGTAGTTGCTATACCAAGGAGGCAACCAGCTGACCAAACAAAAACCCACCCTTTGACCTTAAAACTATCCTTTGATTTTGACATTGAAGAACATGCTTTGTAAGCAGGCGGGGACTTTGGATGACATGCTTACCCCACATAGACTGCCTTTGGTCATAAGGAACACCTGCTTCACACCTGCATCAAGCATGAGGCAATGCCCTCAGGGAAGGGAATTGGGAAACAGGGGAAAGTGGAAAAAGGAAACAATGAGCAAAGGTTTATATTAAGAGCAACCTTTCTGCAGGAAAAGCAGCTTTAAAACAGCCTTTATATTCTTCTTAAGTTATCTGCCACTGGCTACTGTCCATCTTGAAAAAACCTAGGAGAAAGGCAAGCAGACTTATGGTAATAAGTCCTCACCCAAAACAGAGAGATGCCTCAGGAGCATGGAATCAAACACAAAGAACAACAATGGTGTGGGGTGGTGGAAAGTCTGAGTATCACAGCTTTCATAGGAGGCAGCTTGAGGAGAAAAAATAGAAGTAGGGAAAAAATCAGTGATCATTATTAAACAACAGCCAACAGTTTTTGAAAGCATCCAGGAGACCATGAGCTCTCCCCAAGAGTGATGAGTGCTGCCCTGAGCCACTGGTCATTACACCAGACCAGGTAGGTACTTGTGGAGACATTCAGAACACTATCCTTGCCTGCAAGCAATTAGCAAAACAAAGTTAAACAGCAACAGACTGCATCTGGAAAGGCTTTGCTTGGATCATCACCCTCAACTTGTTGCACCAGGCAACACAACAGTCTTTGGGAGAAAAACATGCATCTCATTCCCCACAAATAGCCACTGTCTGCTTTATGGAGATATCTCACCATTTTTAGGGGTTCTACTCCTAACTTATTGTACCTGTGGCTTTATAGGACACTTCTCTTCCATTGCTATAACCTCCCCTTTGGGGGGATTTCCCACCACCAGAACCTATAGCCCACTCATAGATCAAAGAACATTGTCATGACTGACTGATTCAATTTGACCTATCTTTGTCATCTAATTACTTACTCATTCTTTGGAATGAATCTTGGAAAAAAAGGATGGAAATCAAACTCCTGTTATACAGTATACCGTTTACAGTTCACTAAGCAACAAGAAGTAATGTTGGATTTATGACAGTATAATTGTCTGCAGTTTGAAATTCTGAGGGTAAGTAACAGAGCTCTACTGTCATAACAGATAGAGGAAATCAAAGTTTACACTGACTAGGATGATCCTTCTCAAAGTAAATCTTACTCATACACAAATGACTGTAAATAGCTGTCCCATTTTTGTCCTGGATATATCCTTGTTTTATTTAACATTAGGATGTAACAGCGAGACCCTTAGCTGATCATAACTGATGCAGTTTTAAGATAATCTTGACTGCCCATTATCACTGTCAAGATAAAGCCGTTTTAAAAAGTTTGAAATAATGGTAAATGCTTGGTTTGGGCCACCTTAAAGCCAGGGAAAAGTGCCATGCTCACATCAACCCTTTCAGAAATAATTCCTACCATGAACAAGGCAAGGAGACTAACCAGAGTACAACCAGGGTTTAAATGTATGGTCCAAGTCCAATGACTATGAACACAAGTTTAAATGCATTTGTTTGTCATAAATACTACACAACCTATTAAAGAATGCCTGCCCAGGTTTCCAGCTCCATGACACTGGGGTTCTGCTGTGATCTGTACAGCAGTGCAGCTCAGAAGCCCTGCCCTTCACTTCCAACACTGTGCTCTCAGGCTTTCCAAAGTACAGCTTACTGAAGGGAGCCAATGTTGTTTTTTTTTATTAACGCACATCTCAAACAGGAAGTGAAACAAAAAATAACTATTTTTGTTGCTGATTAAAATTTAGATATCATTTGTTTCCTAACATACTAGGTTATTATTATCAGATACTAGGTGGTTAGAAATTTCTGATTGGAGATACTGAATGAAGACCAAAGTATAATTATTGTGTCTAAGTCTTATTTCTGTTATTGCATAAATAAAGTTTTTCCTAACTTTGGAGATAGTATACTATTAGTGAAGATTTTTTTTTTTTTTTTAGCTTCTCAGGCAGATGAGAGTTTAAAAAAGCTTGCATTTTAGCAAACTGAAAATGTAATTTTTACTTTAATACCTTCCACAATACTATATTAATATAGGAATTGAGTTCCTGAAAGCTTTAGGTTTTTGTTGGAAATCTTTGAATTCAGTTCATTAGGGTATCCAGGACATCTGCCTAGGGCTGTAAATTTCAGATTTTACCATCCTGGAACAGCAGCTAGAGGCAAGGCAGGGATAACGTAAGTGCCTAGTGCTATTTGAAATATTTTATACTAGGTAAATGAACTGAGGACTTTCTGGCAAGATTACTAAAGAATAGGAAAAAACTTTTCTTAGATAGAGTCTTGCAATTCCTTTCCATAGCAGTTCCACTACTAGCTGGAGTATTTTCCTGTAGAAGTGTGCTGTTTCTTTTTATACAGGCTATTATTTTGCAGCTGCTTTCAAGCATCTAATCAGGATTCCTAAGGTTATCAAGCTATAGCTCAAAGAAAAACTGATGCATACCAGATGCAAAGGCTAGTTGCATACAGATTCCTCATGGTTAATTATTGTCACAAAGATTTTCCTTCTCTGACTCGTGCAGTCTCAGTCATTCTTTTAACACATCCTATGCTGTTAGAGCTAGTTGGCAGCTTGGCATTCATGAGGAAACAATGCACAAATGTACATGCTATGCCAAATATGAGGCAAATTAACTACTATCATAACTATTTATACAAGATTGCATATGTGCTTGTATACGTGCTAGCATTCGGACCATGAATATTCTAATCTACTTCAAATTCAATTACTTGTCAACTTTGCAAATTGCTGCAGAGCTTATCAGGCATTAATACTTCCTTATTCTTGCTTTAACATCTGCGTCACAGCTTATAAAATAGCAAGCTGAGCCAGTGAAAGTGAGAGTCACATAGGGCTGTGAAAGCCCTGCAGGACTACTTGTTAAGACTTCAATCTCCATCCCAAAGCCTTGTTTGCTCAGCTTTAAGAGCTCCCTCTAACCTCTGAAATACCACAGGGGCTTTCCTAATTAACCCTTGGCTATATGATTATACATAATAAGCACCTGAAGGCTGCATTTCTCTTAATTCAGACACCTTCAGGGAGACCCAAATTCCATTTCTTTCTTCCCAGACCCGCTGGCAGATACTAGATAATGATTCCTCTGATCAGGTTCTTCTGGGACCTGCCAAGAGAGGACTACTACTTTGCAATACTAACAGGCCTGTCACGACAACACAATGCAGCCACAGGGCCAGGGAGAAAGAAAAAGGACTGGAAAGTACTTTTTATGAAAACTCACATCCTCACCAGCCCCAAGACCTCTGATGTTACCATCAAGGCTCTTATGAGAGAAGAATGCATATGAAATAAGGGGTCTTGGGAGCTATCTGTGCCACACACTAAAATCAGCTAATTAGACTTAATAGGCACTTAGAGCTACTGTATACATCCTCTAAACATGCTGTCTGATGGGATTTATTTAGTGCTCCATTCTCCAGGCTGATAGCTTACCAGACTTCCAAAAATTAAAAATAAAAATAAAATAATAATAAAAAATAACAGTAATATAGCTCTGCTCCTTGCAAGGAAATTCTCCTAAATAGAGACGGTTTTAGTGCATGTGAAATATGGTTATAGTTGCTGGACATTAGCAAGAGCCACTTTTGTTGCCAAGATTAGGGAAGGTATTAGAACAATAGAGATTGCTGCTGTTTTACTACCCTGGTGATCAATGCCATGAACTCAGGGATATCATTGCATGAAGTCCAGTCAAAACTCGTTCTCTGTCCTTGGAGTAGTGCCTGGGGGGGAGGATGGGAGGAAAAAAAAAAAAAAGAAAAAGCATTACATATCAATAGCATGAGTAGATGGAGGAGAAGTACATTCCTAACAGTAATCCTTTACCTCAATTAAACACCTTTCATCCAAAGCATCTTACAAAAATGAGGAAAGAATTACCCTCATTTCACAGAGACAGAGACTGAGGAACACACACGTGGTATAATGCATTCAGATGTCATGCAGGGATATGTTTACACTGAACACCATGGGCATGTGCCAAGCAGATGAAAGTTTTTTTTTCAGTTCGTGTGCCATTCTGGGAGGAGAAAAAAAAAAAAAAAAGGCTACGTGAGCACATTAGGACAGCACCAAGCTTGACTGAACAGAGCAAGCCTTTCACCATGACTTTGTAGCCTGAGGCATGGCACTACCTCAGCTAACATGGTCACCTGCTTTATAAGCAAAACCTACAGGCAGTAAGTGCTCACATCTGCCTTCACATCAGAAGACAGATGAGAAAGTAAGATCTGCAAGCTTAAGTGCTAAAAGTAATGAGACCTTGGCTACTAACTCAACTGAAACCAGATTTTTAACACTGAGTGATGACTTGTATTGGCATTATCCAAAAATTATTCAGTGGTATAACATTCAATGGGCTAGGGCAATTTTCAGGATGCACAGCCAAGACTGTGGTGGGATCCAAGCTTAACTTAGGTGTCAATCCTCTAGAATAAGTATCAGAGGTAGCAAGGGTCTGTTTTAGCTTCATTCAAGAGCCAGCAGACTTGCATCTGCACTGTCATACCAGAGAGGCTATTTTAATTTAGACAGCCAAGTGGTGTCAAAGTGAGAAAACCTGCCTAGAATACCACGTACAGAGCAAGTCTGGAAGCCTGGTCCATTGTTTAAAAAAGCATAAAAATAATAAAAGCCTGTTGTTGAAAGACACCATATAAAAGTAAAATTAATACATCGGGTCATGGGGGTGGGAGGAGTGCCTACACCACCTGGTCTTATCTAGGAATGTTCTTCCCTAAATATTTGCAAGTACCCGCTCCCATAGAAGACAACTTTCAGATTAACTTGTCTGTGATGACAATATTGTGATATAATCCGATCAATTAATTCATTTCTTCCTACCCCTCCATTCACACCTTCAGTTATTTTTGTCATTGAATAGAACTGTATCAACAAAATATCCAAAGGAAGAAAAAAAACACCACCACACATTTATCAAAGAGTAGCTATGCATAAGGTTTTGGCATCAGTGCTTGACTTTGATGTGCACTGACCCCAGGGAAGAGCTCAAAGCTGCTTTAACACAATTTACAAACACGAATATGGTAGTGGTTAGCCAGCTGTGTAAAAAGCATCTATGCTCACAAAGAGAATAATATTATCTGGGAGAAGCAAGGCGACAGAGCACAAAGCTAATACACACAAAGCAAACCCATGTTGTTAACTGCAAGAACTTTTAGCTAAACTGCAGCAATGTGACAAATATAACTCTACCAGATCTACGATATTTTTAGCTTCCCCCACTACGAACACAAGAAAAAAGTATTTGTATTCCAGTGAAAGGGGGAATTAAATCATTTAGAGTATGAAAGATTCTGCAGGTAAATAAGCTACAGGCTGTAAAAACACACCCACATTTTTTGGAGGTAAACACAATACTTGCTGCTGCTTCTCTCTGTACCCTTGCCAAGGAGAATGTTTATGATTCAGAAGACAACAAAGCCTTTGTGTTCAAGGACCATGTGGATTTCAGGACGTGTGCTCTTCTGAACGGCACACACTTCAGAGCAGTTCAGAGATACCATGGTCCATCACGTCACCCTAAGTCACCTTGACATTTCTGAGATTATGCATCATTGAGATGATAGCCTCAGGGCTATAAACCTTCTTTTTAATACATTATTAATGATAATGGCTGCTACAGACTGACTACATAGTCTTAACATCTCCTTTTCCCCTCAGAAATCTAACCAAGACTATTGTCTGCAGTTAACACAATAATATCCTGCAGGTCTGCATTAGGTTTTTCACAATCACAGAAGACCTAAGAGACTTCACTGGCTCAGAATTAGCTGGTGTCTCCCCAGGAAATTGTAAGTTGGGGTCCCAGTTCAGCCCCTTGACCTATGTACCAAGGGGCATGGGAACTACAAAGGCACCAGTAGCCTTATAAATCACCAAATAAGGATCCGGGGATAATAAGTACAAGCTTGTTGTTTCAGTTAGTACTTCAATTAACCTAAGTTGCTCCTGACACTTGTATTGAAAGATAAGCAAAATACCTACTCTATTTTTAGAAAAAAACGTTGGCCTAGCTCTCAGATTTTACCTAGATCTGAAGAGTAACATTAACAGACCGTAAAGCAAACTATATGGAAAGCAGTTTTCAGTATATGGGTCACAACTTAGCTGGAGAGGGGGAGGAGAATCTATTGGAAAACTCCCTCCAGAGCTGTAGGTGGTTTCCAGGGGCAGAGATAGCATTCTTCTGCAGAGTTTCATGTTCACGGTACCAAGAACAAGCTTTGAACTGTCATCTGATCTTTCCACCTACCCACTCTGTTGACTTAAAGCATCTTTTTCAAGATCTGCATGTACCCAAGAAACGTGAGGTTGTGCAGTTTATCCTAGAAGTTTAGGGAGATAGTTCTATTCTTTCTTGGGGTGATGCCCATACATCCCACCCCAATCCTTTTGAGGAAAAAATCTTACAAATACCCTTTCCCCATCTGCAATTAGAACAACATCATCACCATACACACTTTCCAAGGCTTTCTTAGTCACAGTTTTCTCAGCTTTTCTGTTTGCTAGGAAGAAACCTTCTCAGAGCAGCACTAGACAAATTCCTCCTTCTTGCACATGTTTTGCTTAGTTGGGGGCAGTGATATAAATCTGGCTGATGTGGAACGTCTCCTCTTTTACCTACCTAATTACCTAAAGGAGCTTTTTTTTTTTTTTTTAAAAAAAAAAAAAAGCCTTACATAAAGGTCAGAAATTTCACGTACACCCCTTTTTCTAAGTGGGTTAGCCCAGCCTACGTGTTACCAGCAGCATTGCCGGCCTGAAAGTCTTTCATTATCTCTTGAAAGTCGGTGTTATCTGAATATTAACAACATTACATGGATATTCATCTAATGCTCTGATAACATTATCTCCCAAGCACTTGGCTGTAGAAGCACACTGCTCGCACTCAGCTTTGCACATCAAAGGGAAACGACGACAATAGCACAGCTTTGAAAAATGCCTCCAACCGGCCAAAGTACGGAATTCATAAGCAAAGTGCTCTGTTTATCTGGCAGCTGGGTGCGGCTGGAGGAGCCCAGCTCCAGAGGCAGCGCACGCCTAGCAGAGCAGCCCTCTGTTGCACTGACTCAGCGGAAAGCAGTGGGAAAGGAAACGCACTCGGAGATTTCCAGACCCCGCCAAAGGCCCCCTCCTCCTCCCCGATGCCGTCAGAGCAAAGGAGGAAAGACGCTCCACCAGACAGAGAGAAAAAAAAAAAAAAAAAAAAAAAAAAAACAAACCACATAATAATAATTAGAAAAAGAGCTGGAGCAGGAAAAATAAATAAATAAATAAATAAAGGAACAAAGCCAAGAAAAATCCTACCCCCACAGTACAGAATTGGTGCACTTGACTCTCTTTGACCTTGTGCTGAGACTTATTTTCTATAATCTAGCAGGGCACAGCAGCCCCAGGCCCATCCCCTCCTCCCTGCACCCTCAGACATGGGGGTCCAAAGGCTGGGAAAAACAAAACACATGCAAGTACATGCACATATATATTCACACACACACAGTCACTAGAAAATTGTTTCTGGAGAATTTTGAAACACCCCAGCTTATTTCTGCAGGATGCATTTTAAACTGCTGTCCGAGTTCAGGAGTACAGGGTCAAAACATTTCTACCTTCTCTGATGTTACTCCAGCTCTCATTTCAGTTTTAGACAGTCTTCCAGTAGCTGCCAAGCAGACTATGTTTTGCTGTATTTTCTTTGAAGTACAGTATTTTTTTAATACATATTATGTGAGGACATACATACATGGTTTTGCGAGGGAAAAGTGTGAAATAACAGAGCAATATAACCACACATTCCTGCCTGCATCTGTTTTGCTTAGCAGAACACATTTCAGGTCCAGCAAAATAGCATTCATCGGTAAAACACAGTATCAGGGAACAGCAAGAGCCTAAGAGGTGTGTGTCTTCCTCTTCTCCAAATCATAAAGTGTTTCAGTGGGTGGTTCCGTAAGAAGAGAAGGATGTCCATGAGAATCTTGTTGATCGGCAAGGTAACGTTGGAGTGACTGTTGAAAGTAAAAAGGGCAGTAGGAACACTGCATTGCTCAGGAGCCTGTAGCCTTCCATATCTGTCTCTTTTAGGTACTTGTAATCTTTTTGTCCATATGAAAAAGAAAGGCCTGCTAATATGGAGCTAGGACCTGGAGAGATTTTTCTTAATTTTATGAACAGCCATAGAGGCTCTCTGGCCAGAAAAGCAACTGCTGTTTATATACACAGAGAGTGCAGGCACAGGAAGATAGTATTTTGTTTAAGGTGGAATGACTTTGGCATGGAGCAGTTTTATTGTTACTCATGTTTATAGTATTAAAAACCTCGTATGTAAAAAAAAAAAAAAGAGACAGTTACAAAGTAAACTTAAAGACTCCTGAAATAGCATTCATATAGGCAATTTTCAGAACAAATATTTACAGATGTGGTGATTGAGTATAACAAAAGGCTTTTTTTTTTTCCTGAGACACACTGCAGCATAGTAATACTCTGAAGGCTGTAGTCATACAAGTTATCTTGCAGAGGAGCACGTTGCACATGTATGTCCCTTGCAAGGAACACACATGTATGCACTGCAGTAACATTACCTACTTCAGAAGTCTGCTTCTGTACAACACCCAGCTTCCACTCCTTCAAACTGCCCAGTTTTTAATCCATTCACCCGTCCACAGCTTCTTGGCACATTTACAGTTCTCCTCCCCCCTCCCCACCCTCCTCTTTGTGTGCGCACGTTTGTTCAGCACAGCCTTTTTCAGGTTCACTCAGAAAACTAGCTGTTTGTTTTGTTTCAGGTTAATATTTGAGGTGCTTTAATTTATAAAAAAGAAAAACAGGGAGCTATGTTGCAGGTGTTTTTTTTTCCAGGTAAGTGTTACTTCATGAAGTCAGCAACAACAAATTACAGTTCAGCTAACAGGTGTGCATCTCCAAGAGATCCATACTACCTTCCTAAGAGGGAGCACACAGTACAAGTGTGTGCTTACCTCAAACCCAGCACTTCTCACCCTAGTCACAGCTTTTAGATCCCACCAGCCACCTCTGCAGCATGTTTAAGGGCCTATGAAAAACAGCTTCCATAATATCCAAATATAAGACTGTAGGGGGAAGAAGAAGTCTCTTACTAGAAAAAAAGCCTACAGTGCCTTTTTTTCCCCTCCAAACTGCTGGTATTGAGACATCTGCTCTTTGGTGCAGTGCCTGCATGCCTACAGTTAGCTGATCCACAGGGCTGCACAAACCTCCCAGCCCAGCCCTAGCCACACACCACAGGTCTCAGATCAGGTGCCCTCTATCCCCCTTCACTTGCACTCTCTAAGCGACACGTGACACCTTTCTGTTTTAGCAGAGTAGTGTACCATCTAATATAATACTGCTTTGGATTATCCCCAAAACTATAAATTAGTATTTAGATTCAGCACCTTCAAGCAGTCTTGCACCAGATCATATTTTTCTGACATGTTCCACCACAACATAGAAGAAATCCAACTATGAGAGCAAAAAAGATATGCACACTTACTATTTCTAAGCTGATGTCCCTGTTAAAAACAGGAGCATAAGCTATATCTTGCTTTGGCACATGTGCATTCATGTGTTCAGATGGTTCAAGACATGCTTGGGAATATATAACCCAATCAGCTAGAGCACCTCTAGGAAGAGAGCTATGTCAGGCAAGTTAAACTGCAGCCAGCCTAGACAGATATGCTGTGAGACAGGACACATTAGCTGAGGAATAGCATCAGGCTAACATAGCTTTACTGTTTGTTAGTGGAGTTAACGTGGCTTGTAGTGACATATCAGCCACCTCAAAGCCAAACAAGGACTCTGAACTTCAATCCAAAGTGTGGGTACACCCATGTGTTTGCACAGAATTCCTGTTTGCTGATGAGGGCAAGCACTTTGGCGCAGTTAAATCCTCTGAAGAGCACCTTGGGAATCCGTCAAGCTTTTCCACAGGGGCTAGAATCTCTAGAGGATACTGAAATAGAGTGAGAGAATAAAATCACATGACTAAGAAAAAAATGCATCTTTAAATTCAGATGGATTAGTGTACATTAAATCCTAATCCACAGTGGCTTAAAGCAGAGTAGCTTTTATATACACATACCCACTTTTATGTACACATACACTCCTTATTCAAAGGAATTTCCAACTGTTCAGAAGTACACTGGTTAGAAGTCCAGTGATAGATAAGACCATGCTCTGGCTTTGTGTTAGCTCAGATGCCACTACAAAAAGATAAACAAGGCTATCGGAATTTAAGGAAAAAATGTGATCTAGAGTTGCATAAGATGATCACTGTATGGGAAATAATTTTTCTATTTAAGCAATCTTTAATCAAGCATTCTTTCTTGTTCTTGACAGACCAGGTTACAGCCTTGAATTGATTCTGGATTTATTGTAGAAGTTCATAGAAGTTAATGCTCTTATTCTAGGGCTTCTAGTGTCCTTCTAGAAGTGACATACCAGGTCACCATCTTTCACTAAAAGAAGCAGAGAAGGTGGCAGACAACACATAACCCTGGCTAGAACTTGCCATAAATTGAAGTAACAGACAAATACAGTTGGGCACATGCCATTATTTAACAAAGGTGTTGTTTCAACAGTGGAACGTGCAAAGCTGAACTACCAGGAGTTCCTAATCACAAGCAAAAGACATGCAGTACTAAAGGACCTAAAGCTTTCAAGCTCTTACCACAGAATCATTAAGGTTGGAAAAGACCTCCAAGATCATCTGGTGCAACCATCGTCCTACCACCATTGTCACCCACTAAACCATGTTCCTAAACACCATGTCCAACCTTTCTTTAAAGGCTCACAAGGATAGTGCCTCCACCACCTCCCCAGGCAACCCATTCCAATGCCTGACTAAATGCCTTATGATATAGATATAATTAGCATGGTCTCATCCATTCCAAGTTGGAGTAAGATTACTTCAAAAGCAGGTGAATTATAGCAGGATGTGACAAGATATAAAAGCCAGGAGACAACCGCATGAGCATAAAGCAATTTAAACAAACAAAAAAAACAGCAACACATTGAAGAGACCTGCAACAGTTCACAGAGCTGGACATCAGACAGATATCAAGGAAGAACATGCTGATTTAGAACAAGATGACTCCATGCATATACTTTAGGTCCATACTAATAGTGGTCACTAAATTGTGGGTCAACTGTTAGTTAATGCATGCCTTTTTATTTTACCATTTTTCAAAATTAACATGAAAAAGAAAAATTTTCCCACAGGCCCAGTAGCCATCTGGTGCTATTGCTGTACTTCATGAAAGATTCATTGCCACTTCATCATAGTGGGTTATTTCAGAGACTGTAGTGATTTATGTTTTATAAGCAGAATATTCTCCTCACCTTTGATGTTTGCAAATCTGCTTCAGCACCACAGTTCAGCAGAATATGTTCTTTCTGGCTTCATTCTGTGTATTTCTAGCAACCTTGAATGCCACAGCATCAGCTGAAGTCATCGTTTTAGCAATAGCTTTAGAAAATGGACAAAGTAGTCTACTTCCCTCCCCAAGAAAAAAAAAAAAAAAAAAAGCAAAATTCCAGTAAAACACATCCAGACATTAAGAGCTGCATTGTAGCTCCAGACTCCAATTTAGCTATCCAACTCAAACAGAGCTATCTGAAGTAACACATAGCTTAGTCTGATGCTCATTCTAACAGAAACTTTATGTTTCTGTTGTGTTCTGCTCTCAGGAGACTGTGCACCCTGAAATATTTCAGCAGGTTCTACAGAGACTAAAATGAAGCCACTGGTTAAGGAGTGCATAGGCTAAATCTCACCCTGTGAAGGCTGGGGAAAGCATCAGTAGTTCGATAAGCAACTGAGCTCCCAACTAGTCATCAGAAGCTTGGCTACAACACCTACCCTGATGCTGTGCTGTACCACACTGGTATGAACTGCATGTGCTGTGGTTTCTGACTTGGAGGATACACATTTATTTATTTTTTCCTCAGGCTAGTATGAATAAGGTGAAAAAAATTCAGGTAATTCCTTTAATTAGAAAGAGACTGCTTGTGAGAGTTGGTAATAACTTGAAGAGTGGGAGTAAAATACGTCCCCAACAACTCAATATGCAACAGGCTCCAATAGGAAGTTACTAAAATTGAGGAGGAAGTGAGTGAATATTCATAAGTTCTCATCAAAACTAAGATCACCTTTAGAGGTTCCTTTTCTTATCTATAAAGAAGTTATCAGCCCACACAAGACTTTAGTTTTCAACTCTGCATGTTATCTCAGTCATGGGTATTCATACATGATAACAAGATACTTTGTCTTAAAATTGTCTTTACATAAAAAAAAAAAAAACAAGGCAATTTACCCTATGAGTCAAGAACAGATTATATGACAAACCTGAATGTGCTACTTGATCTCATGAAAGCATGCAGAAGGGAAATGGGTGCATTGTCTAGGGTGGCCCTAGGGAGGCTGCAGCAAGAGCTGTAAGAGGCAACAATGAGGACTTCTGGTATGAAATCAGTGACAGCAGTTTTTAAGAAAACATGGATTTATTCCTGAAGAGGCTGGGAGACATGGTGGCAACAGAAGCAGAAGAGACCTTTATTGTCAACTTCTGCTCTTAGGCCTTTCAGGCAGACTGAGAGCAAACTGAATACATTTGGTCCTATGGACTCGTGTGACAAATGAGGGTGCTGAGATTGCAGTCCAGTGCCATTGAGGCCACTCTCAATCACCTTTAAAATGTCAAGGTAGTTGCAAGAGGGCTCTAATAGCTATAAGAAGGCAAAAATGTCATTCTTCTTCTAGAAGGTCAAGAAGAATGTTCTTAGGAAACCTCTGATTTAATCACAGTCCCTGAAAAGACCAGGGAGCAAGTCATAAAAGACATTTTCCAAGCATATTAAAGATAAGGTGTTCATGGGGAACAAGCTGCAGTTATCAAAAGGAACATGTACTTGACTGATCCAATCTCCTTCTCTGAAGAGAACAGTAACTCCAAAGAAAAAAGAGCAGAGGCTATCATTTACCTTGACTCTAGCAAAGCTTTCAGTCTCCCAGAGTATCCTGATCAGCCAGATCATAGTGGTATAGACCGGATGAGTGGCATATAAAGGAAGCAGAGAATGTGCTGGACCATTACACTCAAAAAGACAGTTACTCAAAACCCTTTGCAGCCAGCTGCAAGTAGCATCCCTCAAGGTTGATCCTGGGACCAAGCACATGTTATGAGGAGAGGCTGAGAACTGTATTTATTTAACCTGAAGATAAGGCTGAGTGGGGATTGTAGTTTTCTGCTGCTGTAATGGCTGGTTACAGAGAACATAAACAGTTGGACAATTAAAGTTGAAAGATACAAGGTTCAGTAAGGGCAATTCAGATTAAGGGGGAGCAGTGCTGAGGGATTGGTCAAAATAAGGATGGTCAAAACTCTAAGACCAGACTGTCCATGAAGGCTGTAGAATCTCATTCCTTGGAGATAGCCAGAGCTTGACTGAACAAGGCTCTGAACAGCCAGGCCCAACTTTAGAGCTGGCCTTGTTTTGAGCAGGGAGTTAGATCAAGCATCCTGCAACAATTTGTTTCTATGATC
The DNA here is from genome assembly GCA_011076525.1 of Nettapus auritus. Taxonomy (NCBI): domain Eukaryota; kingdom Metazoa; phylum Chordata; class Aves; order Anseriformes; family Anatidae; genus Nettapus; species Nettapus auritus. The sequence continues at coordinate 28,963,607 of CM021766.1, read as the reverse complement.
TTGAAAGTCAAGACTCAGGCTGTTCTTGTCCAGGGAAGAAGATGATAGTCAAATACTACCACATGTAAGGTATCCTTTACCTAAAGTTGGAAACAAGTAACTCAGTAAGATTTTAAGAGGCACTTCTTATCTCCTACTTTCAATTTGTTTTTATGATGGAAAATTCCAGTCTCTTGAAGATTCTGAGCAGACCCTACAAACAGGCACAAGAGATTATATGCTGCCAAGTTTAAGAAGTAAACTATTCACACTGCAGAACATCTTGAACTTTTAGCTTTCTTCCATTACAGATGTCTGGATGGACAGGCTCTAGCTGCTCTGTTGAGTCAGTTTTGCAGGAAATACTTACTTACCTAGGCAAACAATAATAGCAGGCAACGCAAGAGCCCTCTTTCCCCACCTTTTCAATAAAATTATCTCAGGATGGTCTCAGAACGTTTTACACACAAGCCAGTCAGTCAAATGAATCCTCAACTAAGAAGATTAGTGGAGTAGGAAAGAGTTGTTCTGCTTTCAAAAAATTCTTTCCTGCTATGGACAAAAAAACAAAAAACAAACAAACAAAAAAAACACACACAGACATCTCTTCACCTATAACAGTCTTCCACAACAGGACTACTACCAATTCCTGTGGCATACGGTGAGTGTTAGTTATTGTAAGTTGCTGATAAATCATTTTCCAGGGAACAGAGTGGAACCATTGCACCTCTATGAATTTTCACTGCCTACAAACACCTCTTTCCAAAGCTAGCTGTATACTAATGCTACTGATCCATGTAAGAATTTGTCCGCTACTTTCTTCCAGTACATCATCTGAAGTTGTCTTACCCACTCCAATTTCTAAGGGACCACGAATAATGAAGCTTCAGCATTATTTTTCCAATGCATTTAAAAGCTTATGCTTAAAAAAAAACTTTAACGTAGTACAATAAAAAAAAAAAAAAAAAAAAAGTTTGCCCATTAGAGTGTAACTAATTTAGATGACAACAGTAAGAAACCTCAGAAACTAGAGGTATTAGAGGTGTAGGTTTTTTTATTATTATCACTACAGGTCTACTACAGCTGCTTCACTGTTCTGAAGGATGCTGGCCTTACATGAGACTACATAATACACCAACATCTGGTCACTATTTTCTTAATTTCCCCCCTACTTTCCATCATCCTGGGTGGTGAGGCACTGGAAAAGGTTGCCCAGAAAAACTGTGCATGTCCCATCCCTGGAAGCGTTCAAGACCCAAGCTGGACAAGGCCCTGAGCAACCTGATCTAGTGGGTGGCATTGCTGCCCCTGGCAGCGGGTTGGATCTTTAGATGATCTTTAAGGTTCCTTCCAACCTGAGCCATTTTATGATCCTGCATTCTTCTCCATCCTATTTATCTAATTTAGATTACAAGGCCGAGCATAGATATTTTGGTCCATGTTTGTACATCCTTTTGTATGAACACTGTGCTTAAAACCCAGGACATTACTGTGCAAATCAGGCCAGTTCGATAGCAAATTTCACAGCCACAGCATGCCAATTCCAATACAAGTTCTAACATACTTTCTTCAGGGCTTCATTTGTTCTACTTTCTTACATGGTAAGAGTAACCCAACTGCTGTCTCAAAAAAAATAAATAAAGAGCTGGTTTGGAAAAACTACGCAATTGAGTCAGTGGCCAACAAGAGAGTTCAGAGTCAAAATCCCTGCAAGGAAAACTAGCCTTAGTTTTCACTAACCTGAGGGTCCTTTGGCTTAGCTGTCACCATCAGTGTCAACTATGGCTGCTCATTAGTGTTCCCGGTACTCAACAAGTTTGGTTAATAGCCTAAAGCACCATGTGTGATAGGCAGTAATAACATAACAAGGTGATAGCCCACAGGATTTAATGGGATTCCTTATTACTGCACATAATGTAGCATGCCACAGACACTTTGTACTGATGAAAAGGAAGAAGACAGACTCTCACGTAAAATAAGAAGGACCAGATCCTTACTGCTGAGTGAATAAGAATCTGAGTCATCACCCACTAAAATCAGTGGAACATCTCCCATCCTTTTCTACACACTTCCCCACTCTCCCTTAAATTCAAGGCTTGATCCAAACATATGCATTTAAGTAAGAGACAGGTTTTACTTTGGGCTGCACATATTGAGTCAGGCACAGAACATAAGTTCCGGCTTCTTCAGTTTTGTCTTTGTTTCCCCTAAGAAGAGAAAGATGACAATCAGTTTAATAGCTTTTATTGCTTAGCTCTGTGTGGGTATTTCAGACACCTAGCTCATTTTTATAAGTGATTCTTTGAACAGCTCCTCTACACACACACAATGTGGTCATAATAAGACCAAGTGTGTTGCAAGAAAGCATCTCCCAGTGCAACAGAATTAAGCTTTACTTTTAAAGGATCATAGCTAAATTAAGACTGTTCACAAGGAGATAAATATGGCTTTTAATATAAACATATTCTTATGAGAACATTCAATTACTGTGTTACTGTAGTAACAGTAGTACATATTTGTTCCTCATCACAGCTAAGAGAAAAAAAAAGAAGCTGACTTTAAGGCAAGTGTTGGAGCAAAGCACTCAGATCAAATCCAAGAAGTAGTCATATTAGCTGAGGTGGCAACAGACAGCGTAACTGATATTTCAGTAACTCACTTTGGTTTCATTAAGCAAGGAATGCTGATGTATATAATCTGACTGTCAGGTTTCACCAGCTAAGCTGCTATAGAATCATTTCCTTAACTAAATCTGGACATGCAAACAGTGCTGGACACTATTAGCAGTCATATGCATCAGGCAGAGCAGGTAGGAGTCCAAGACATCAGTCAAGAGCTTAGTGGACTGGAGATGTACAGAAGAGAAGAACCACCTCAGATTGTATTTAAAGTTAAGCAAAGAGACAATATGCTTATTTGCCTGGAGGAAACTGAAGTTAATTACTTTAAGCGTACTGACTGAGGAACAGCACTGAGCCCACAGTTTTCCTAAAGTCCAGCTGCACTACCTAGTTTCATTCAGACTTCCTTCTGGCCCCACTTGCCCTTGAAATATGCAGTACTTGGCCTCTCTATATGTATAATTACAGCTGCCCCAGACAGTCGTTTGATGTTGCTGGAAGGACTCAGCCTGCACTGTGCCCTGGCATGTGTCTAAGGGAGAGGAGGCCATCCTCTTCTGCCAAGTGTGTCACAACCATCTCGAGAGCATTCCAGTGGTCAACAAAGGAGGCTTGGACACAAGCCTCAAGTCTACTGCATACAGCCACAGAGGCAAGCAGCCACAATGGAGCAGTAACACCAAGACAGTGACAGCTTAGAGTACTAAGTTATTATAGGTATCATGGCACATGACAGGTTAAGGATGCTGGAAAGGAAAGAGCTAACTTCTTAGGCAGTGACAAAAACACTTCTCTGTATACAAAAGATGTTGTAGCCATGCTAACAGATGCACCACTGGTCCCATACACCTACACAAACTGTAGAAGGAAAGATTTCCAAATTTGATTTATTTTGAGCAGAACTGACAATCTTTCCTTTGAAATTAATCTTTTATAACTGTTTATCACCATCAGTTTATATGATCAGATTCAGATCAGGCATGGTGAGAAAGACCCAGTAAGATTATAGACATACCCAAGATAAACTAGTTAAACTGGAAGTTTCTTCCTTATCGGCAGCTTGCAGATATGAGCAAAAGCATTTGTTGTGGTATAATGCTCTAACTTCACTTACCTCACCAGTATAATTATACCAGCATAAACACTTGTTCTGTTGTGATCAAGTCTACAACCCTGGTACATGTAACAGCAATGCCAAGATGTCATCCTGCATCCATGTTTTGCCAGGCAGAGTTTCAAAGACAGAAGCAATAATCTTGGCACGGAAGAAACAGAGAAGTACATCCTTGCTCAATCAGCCTTTCTGGTATTCCCCACCAAGGAATGATGGCTGCAGAATAGATTACAAAAAGGACGGGAGTATGAAGTACTAAGAGACTGAATGTAACTAAGACTAAAAGCTGGGGACAGCAAGCAGGCAAGTCTCCCACGAGAAGGAAGGAGGGAGATATCCCCAAAGGCAATACTGATCCCTTATATTTGATCTTATCCCCACATCATAATCTACACATTGTTTTTTGGCAAGATGACAGGTAGGAGAACAAGCTGACTTCTCTATCAGTGGGATGGTTTGGCATGGTACAAGAAGCACGTATCTTTATAACTACAAAGCCAGGAAGCCTAGCAGAAGCAGAAACACCCCGTTTACTTAACGAAGTGACGTAAACTACAACCACGCAAGCGTGGCCTTCATTCTTTCCTCCAGCTATCCCTGCTTTTCCTCAAGGTCCTCCCACTAATCTGAAGTCTAGACTAGTAGTCTCTAAACCCTAAGGAGGGTACAGTATCATTTTAGTGTCCAAGTATGGGCTGGGTACTCACCAAGAATTCATGATAAATCCAAGTGCAGTAGCTGGCAACAGGAATATTCCTAGAAGTTTCATTTACATCAGTCTGTGTTCCACTGCTATTAATAGGTTTTGCTTTAGGAAGATTAGTGCTTTGAAGAAAGTAGTAGTGCTTCATGAAGTATGTATTTGAATATCTCTTTTTATGAGGTAATTACTAAATAAAGTGTTATGCTATCATAAGTTCAATACTTTATGGTGACGTGCATAGAGATGGTGAAACATCCTATTGATGTGTTTATTACACATGTGAGTAGCAAGATCAAGGCATCTATTAACCAATTTATTGAAGATAAATTGACTTATAAAGTGTGACAGAAAAACAGTTACCTAATACAATAGCAGACTACGTAGAAAATAGCTGAACTAAGCTGTAAGATATTTGCCTATATATCATAAGATGGGCAAATAGGATAAAATATAATAAGAACTGGTATGATTCTCTTTAAGTCTCAGCAGGCTTGTTTTCAGTCTTGTCAAGATTTTCTTTGGTCATTTCACAACCCCACCCCAGGAAAAAAAAAAAAAAATCAGAGTAAGATTGGACAGATTTAAAGCCAGATCATATCCCCCAGCTAATATTTTTCACATTAGATAGAGCATGACATTCTGCTGCATAATCAATTTTTGCTTGAACAGATACACAAAAAGACTGGACAAAACTTGAGGAGGAGCATGCAGCATGTACAAGTTGTGATTGTTTTTGTTTATAACAAAGAATGAATAAATGGTTACTGTTTTTACAGCTTTCAGGTCTGAGACAAGCATGGCAAAAGGAAAGATGAGACACCTCCCAGCACCATGGGATGCAAGGGAACAAATCCCATGTCAAGGTTCTTGCTGATGGGAGAACAGATGCTGTGTGCTGTAGCAGTTCCCCTGGACAGGCAGCACCACCAGGGAGCTCAGGGAACATGCAGCATCCATCAGGGACAGCTCAGACTCCCAGGGCTGTCACAACACAGTGTTAATTTATAAGGGAGTAAAGAAGAGGCTGAAACTTCCTTAAGTGCACACACACCCCTTTAAGCCCTAATAAATCCACGTGCAGGAAGTGAGACAATGGTTTACCATGAAAGAGGGAGCTCCCCACATAAGCTCCAGCTTAGATAGTCACCAGAGCTGTAGAGGTCTGAGCGATGAGTCACAATTCCCATGGGTTAGAGGTGACCAACAAGACAACAAGTGCCAGAGCACATCCTCATGCCATGGGAGGGCATCCAAACAGTTCAAGTAGATTCACTTGCAGTAAGTGGCACCCTTACAGCCACTTATTTGTACACAAATATATCCCAGCCCAGCAGGCACCCACTGAAACCCCCTTGCCCAGTAGGGGGCCCAGCCAGCAGGAGAGCGGAGGAAAGGGCAAGGCTGGAGCAAACCAATTACATCCTTGTCCCTGATGTTATTAGGTAACCTAATTGCTAATCTAAGGGTTAAAGAGAAAGACAATAGCCAACCCAGCCCTTACTGAGTCTTTATAGACTTTATTTATATCCCAACAGAAGCTACAGCTCACGTTCTCCTGAAAGGAAAACACAAACCTTTTGAGTCAAGCCAATACTCAATTCACACACATAATGAAACTGGAAGTAAGAGTGATATATGCCTATGTCTTCGTGAGTTCTCCTACACACCCCAAATTCCTTAGTTGAAAACCAATTTGACCTATATGACACGAGGAGCTGTCAGTGGACAGCACCACTCTAAAAGCAACTGTTTCTTGTCCTCAGGCACCACAAGGCCTCGAGGTTCCATTTGCCAGCCTTCAGGAGGATCAAGTTTTCCCATCCTTCTGTCCTTGCAAGTTGATTGGGGTGGGGAAAGAGGGGAGCATGTAACCCCCAGATGCTTTCCAACTCAGAGTTGCCATTTATAATGGACTTCACACTTCCTGGTACCCAGAAATTCAGGCATAATATATTGATGTCTAATGACACTGAAGGGTGAAAACCCTTGTTATATTCTTCACTGTCCAGGAAGCTGTCCTAAGGTTTAAAACAAGTTTATAACATTAAAGGCTACAAAACTCAACATGGAAGACATGGGCTGCAACAAGACCTATTGGTTAAAGGCAGCTCATCTTAGTACTTTCAAAGGAAACGTTTTGATATCCACTGATTATTCAAAATAAAAGCTCAAGCAAGCTGGGCCCCATCTGTGTTACCATTTGAACACTTCCTATATCAAGAACAACTTCCAAAACTCTCTAGAGCAAAACCTGCAGAGAGCAGGTTCCCAGCCATGCTTACCCAGGCTGGACAGAAGCGTTACACAGATATCTGCCCTGTCCCCAGCTTGTTGCAGCCCCTCACAGTCACCATGCTCAGAATAATACTGCTGAGGGCAGAGTACACAGTCAGGGCTCTCCCACCACTCCCTCCTGAGGCATGACTGCTCTGCAGAAGCAGAGGACTTTGAACTACACGGCCACCTCATCAAGCTACAACTCTGTGGGACTCTGCACTGTGGCTGGAAACCAGCTACAGTGACATGGGACTAGCCAGGATACCTCAGGCCTTACTGGGGAGAAGAGGAAGGCAGGAAAGCCTGATGACACTGGCATCACTGGAATGCCCTGGGACAGAGCTGCACCTCCAGCCCCCAGACACTGGGGGGCTTCCTCATGGGCCCATTGTCACTGTTCCACACGTCTTTTTCTCTGGAAGAAAACATGTCTGTCTGTAACTGAGAGCATCCCCAAGCACCTAGCAGCCTGAGAGTTACCAGTGAAAAATGCCTATACAGGAGAAGGCAATACACTGCTTTTTCCACGTGCCTCAGGAATCTCAGGAAGAGATTATTTCACAGAACTGTCACAAACTGAATCTGAGCACTGAGGTGCACAGAAAGCAAAGCATTGGCACCTGTCAGCGGCAGTGATCACCACCACCCCTGCCACCAGAGCTTCGAGGACAGGAGCAGCCTTCTCTCCCCATCATGCAATAGCCCATGTCAAAGGCACTTGAATCTCTTTCCCCAGGAGAGGTTTTACCAGAAGCGTGACACACTGCCAAGCCCTCAGAGGTCAGACAGAAGAGGGTGATGTAGATGACATTTCTCCTCAGGCCCAGGGACAGCAACACTGACAGCTCCTATATCTGGAGATAAGGGCTAGCTCTAAGTGCTAATAATGACTGTCCAAAGAAATGCAGCAAATGGCTTTTCAAGTGCAGTAGCAAATTAGTTGTTAACATCCTGCTCAAAGTGTTAGTTAAGATCCCCAGGTTTTACATTCCAAAGTGTTAGTTAAGATACCCAGGTTTTACATTCCTTACCAAGGCTTAGTAAGGTTATTGCAATACCCCCAGTGTTTTCCCCATTTTTAAATGTGAGAAAGACAGAATATTCAGACTATTGGGATACAGGAGAATTCAAAGAAAGCTTTAGGAATCGCTGTACAGGGCACTGATGTAAACCTACCAGAGCCCAAGACCACGGCTTCAGGGACAGGGGTGGAAAAATGCAGCTGTTGGATCCCCATTGCCTTAAGTTGTTATTGGCACCGTAAGATCCTTTGATTGCATGGAGACCAGAATATATATATATATATATATATATATATATATATATATATATATATA
>CM021766.1:28909492-28955566 GCA_011076525.1 Nettapus auritus | reverse complement strand
ATATATATATATATATATATATATATATATATATATATATATATATATTATTCCTACCGCTGAGCTATGAAGCCAGTCTCCCAGAGCCCAAGCCAGTCTTGAGCTACTAGAGTTTGTCAAAAGAAGGTTCTAGGCCACAGCACACAGCCCTTGGCTGCACAACAAGAGCAACCCAACCACAGCACAGACTACACGCACTGGATACAAAGAGCTCTCCTGAGTCTGGTGCACCAGCCCTGGTCCAGGGGCACTGCAAGAGCTGCACTGCTGAAAGCCACTGAGCTGAAGAGGCTGATAGAAGACATACCTCTGTAGTTCACCTTGTGTGAGAAACACATGTGCACCACCCTATGCATTATTGTTATTCACAAACAAAACTGGGAATCACCTGTTTATCAAAAGTAGTTTATTAGAGGACAGTCATTAGAACCTAGTAAACAGATAAGAAGTTCCTATAATTAGACTCATCGCTTACTATCTAGCCCTTATAACAATGTTGAATTGCTTTTTTTTTTTTGAGAACAGCTTCTAAACGTGTTTTTTTCTAGCAGATTGTACTTTTCGTTCACACATCTCTCTACTTTGATTTATAATAACCACAGCACGCTCAGCAAATATAAAAATAGCCCAGTGACAAACATTATTATGCATATTAAAAGTGAGGTGAACAGTCACCAAATTTGTATCACAGAAACAAGAAAACTTGTAATGTGTCTGCCTAAGATACCCAGCAAGTCCAGCACTACTAAATGGCTGTACTATGTTATATTTTATTAATTCACTGCCACAGGCCTGAGAAACAATAGGTAAAGACTTCCTATATGTATCTACTGCAACGGAAGAGAGAAAGCAAGCTGCTAGGCACAACACAACTTTTCAGCAAGTCTCAGTTCCAGCCTAGATGTCTTTGTAATCAGTGTCTAACCCACACAAAATACAAAGTCAACAGGTTGTTTAGGGAAGTAGATGATATCTTCTTTAGGTTATACATACAGTTATCATCTTACCACAGATAACTGATATGAAGTCATCACAGAAAAAAACCTTCAGGAGGTATACACTTTGTTTCCACAGGAGAGTATGGTGATTTAGGGAATACAGGTCACTTGTAATTCAACTCGCTATCTTTCTTCTTAATAAGTAAATACCTCAACAAACTGAAGTCTAATGCTTTTCCCAGGACTCCAGAAGTACACAATATACCTGACCAACTCATTCACAAAAACACCAAAATCAACAGAGCAATACCCCTAGGTCTCTGCTTTCTAGGCTACTTCCTTCCTCTAGTACTCCTCCCAGTATTTTAGTTTGGTTTCCTAAGGAAATCAGCAACGTGCAATATCAGGGCATTGTCCATAATGACTTTCAATTCCTTCAGCAAACATTTAGCCATAAAAGATATTTAAGAAAGCTTTAAGTCCTTACCATCTTTGCAATATGAGGACATGAAAGACATCTCCTCCTACCCTCTCATGAGTTCAGGATATCTTACAATAAATACTGTCGGTTCCTCACTATCATTAGACAGAAGAAGAACTGAAAGCCACCAGCCTGTTTACAATTCCTCTGTTCATATTGCTCATTACTCACATCTTGCTTCTCTTCTTGTATCACCCCTAAATAGCATCTGGGGATCTTTCTTTCAACAAACTCTTTTAATCCTGGAGCAGTGTGATTGCTCATAGCCTTTCAATAGTCACTCAAAGTGATTGCAACCCCCAGCACCTGTGGAAGCAGGCATAGGTGTTGCTAGACTCATTTGCAGCAACAGCTAGTAGGTGGGGATTTACTTACATTAAAAATAATAATAATAATAATCAAAAAGTTTATTATCTAAAAGCTTTTATAGCTGGCAGTTTTGTTGCACAATTCTACAACCTTATCTTATACCACTGAATGCAATGAAAAAGCTACTTTTACATACAAAACTGGCTTGACTGAGCCATAAAACACATAAGAAGAAGTAATTTGGTTTTCTGATTTTTCAAGTGAGAATTTCCAGACTATGAAATGTAGTGTGTGCTGCAAATAAAAGCTTTCACTTCACTTTTTTCTTAAAATGTACTATTTAATATATCAGTTCTTATATTTTCTTTCTACAAAGAGTATGATGATTTTACAGCACCCAGAAGCACCGCGGTCAGTTTGCTAAGGACCACAATGGGCTCTTAGCTGATGTAGATTGACACAGATTTCAGATGGCAGACACCTGCATTTTCTAACAAGGTAGCTGGCAAGTATTAGCAGCTATCATTTAGGGTATAAATATAGATGTGTCAAAGGCAGGTGTCTATATTTGAGTTAATCAGCTTATGCCTTCTGTAGAGCAGATAGAGACATAAGGGAATTTATCTGACTTGCCTTTGATCCCACTCCTGAACTAGAATAAAACATGCACTAGTCAACACACCTTTCTTTCTATAGGTAGTGAAAACATCTAAAGATGCCTAAATCAGACATAAATAGCTAAATTTTAGAGGCTTAATATTAGATAAAATAAATCCTGATTGTTTTGTCTGTGTTTACAATGAAAATTTCCAGCACTCTTTCTGGGAGAGCATTTGGTATGTGGAAAGCTTTCCTTAGGGAGGTAAATAAGAAGCTAAGTGGAGGGGAAAGGTACCCTAAGCTTAACTCGAAGTGCTTGAAATAAGTATGGATTTTCCAAAAGAAAATATATAACTATGGCCTTCACTGAAAGTGGGAGTAGCTATTTGAAAGGGATGGAGGGAAAAAAAAAAGAAAATACATATGTATATATATGGTGGGAGGGGGGATGTGGGTTTTGTGTGTTTTTCAAAACGGGGTGGGTAAAGTAAGTGTGAAGAGCATGTCTAGTCTTCAGAGCAGATCAGCCTTCCTGGGTAAGGATGTGCAAGAGCTGCTTTGTGCAGACGCATATGCACAGCTACAACGAATGCAAAGAGAGGAAAAAACATTGCAGATTCTGTCATATTATATGCACTGTGTGCAGAGGCTTAAGTGAATGCACAAGGAAAAAGAAGTGATATAGGTCAGACTAAAGCAATTATTAATAAGGGAGGGATCCCTGTGTTACTGCTACCTTTAAAACAAACAAACAAACAAAAAACTTTTCTATGTAAAAAGTGCACAAGAAAGCTCTACCCTTAGTGACCCTCGCTATAATCTCAGGGTTATCTAGATGGGGTAAGCAAAAATCAAGGCTTGCACCAGAGCTTTTTCCAAGTATTTTATTTATTTAAATAAATAATAATAAATAAATATTAAAAAAAAAACTAAAAAAAAAAACTTGGCAATTTTATGAAAATGGGCTTTTCCACAAGACAGAGGAAGCACTGCATTTGATTAACTTTACACATCATCACTGTTTGGAAAATATACTTAGATAATCACGGGACTTGAAATTATGTATTAAAGTGACAAAGGAAGACACATCCATGCTTCTGTTCTCCATGTATGCCCAGTCAGTCTTGCAGCTGTTACTTCATATGAATTGCTGTGCTGACGCAGATGAGGGAGCTTCAGTTACCATGCATGAGATCCGCAGGCTTGAGTGATGTGTGTAGGTCTGATTTGCAAACACTAATGACTGCAATTTTTGACTTAAGAAAAAATTTTCAAAGGTTTCCACTTAAAACTGTGAGTTCACTCCATTTCATTTCAATAAACAAAATTAACACTGAGAGAGAAAAGGCAGCAAACACAATAAGCCTATTTTTCATTTATTTACATTCCCCTCTAATATATATTTTTATTTAATGTGGTAAAAGACAAAGCTAATACTCTGTGCCAAGTTTCAGACAAGTGTGAAATTTCAAAGCTTATTAGATTATTAAGCTTCTGAAATACGGATTTATGTTTATAAAAGAAGTGCTGACACAACCTGAACTCTGAGCAATGGTAATGCCACCACAATAGCATGGTTCATAACAGCCCAGATTACCATGTGCTAATAAAATGAAGGATTTAAAACAGAGCAAAAAAATCAAGCCATCATATTTCTAATGCTGTCATGTTTGCAATCATATTTGGGTTTAAATGATGTGAAAATATGAAACTATTTATACGTTCTAGAAATAGACCCACAAAACAGGATCCTAAAAAAACTCTTGCAAACAGGGCTTGCAGGAGTACATGTAGAAATGTGTGTAGGTGTGTGTGCCTAGATAGATTATGTATGTAATCAACATGTAATGCTCCATAATGCTGAAAATAATAAATTGTTGTGAATGTGTAAGAGTGGAAAGTGCATTTTACATGGATTATCTGCCCTAGTTCCTGTTCTTATTTTTGGAAAGCAATCAGCTCTTCGTGAGAACTCAGCACCATGCTGAGCCACCCTGGGGCTTTTCATGGCCCAGCCCTTCACTTTGCATTATCATCTGCTAGCAGCCACATCCTGTGCAGACTGATTCATTACAGCCAAGAGCGGCAGAGAGTACAGGAGACCCTCTGAATCTCAAGGTCTGTAATCACTGTAAAATACATTTCTCACCATACCATGTCAAATAAACCTATATTTTCGAAGGAGTTACCAGCCATTTATGTTACCAACTACTCCAAATGAAAGCTTATTTTAAGATAATATATTATTTCAACTCAAGATCTTTGCAAATCACTTTAACTTGAAAACTTCATGTGCCCAATCTGGAAGACCATATATTCACCCCAATTTAATTCAAATATAAAATCAAATAATTCTGGCTACATTTGCTTAATAGCTATGGTGAAGTGCAAACAAAAATCAGATATGGATGATTTGCTTTATGAATATTTATTTACTGATTAATATGAAATGAATTATTATTTACAGCTATGGTAATATGTTTGTTTTCTGTGAAGTTGTAGCTCATGGAGTTAGACATGACATGATACATTGAACTTGTGTTTTTAATCTCTCAAACAAACATACTACTTTTGAAATTGTATGATGGCCTGACTCTTGACTTCTGAGCACAAATAAAAGTTACAAGTCAATCCAGAATCAAAATGACTCTTACACTCTGTCTATTCCTTTCCATTATGCTCTCTCTGTAATATCTGAGTACCTCACAGCAGTTTTAAGAATGAATTTAAATGTGAAAGCAACTATGAGATCCTTGCTCTGCACACAGGTAACAAGAGTTCAGGGATAAAATGACCAGAGCTATCAGTGGCTGGGCTGGAAGCACCAATCTTCAGCCTTGACCTCCAGCTTCCAGCATTCACTCCAGGGCTTTACAAATAAATGACGTAGGGTGAAGTGTGTCTTTTAGAGCTGTAGCAGACAGCTGAGTCTTTGTACAGAATCTTCTCTATTCTGATTACAGCAAGAGCAAGACACATAGGCGAACACTGTACATAAGTGAATTACACGAGAGTGTGGCAGAAATACAGCTGCTGAACCCTACCTGTGTTCCTACCAGTCCTACTACAGTACGAAGTGAGGGAAGCGTACTGATGCAGCAATAGGAGATCTGTCAAAAAGCATCAGTGTGGGCACAGGCTGAGAGTCTCATTTATCACCAGCCTAACATGAGTGATTACAGCTGAATTACAGTGGCTTTAAATGTAGAAGACAATTTTCTAAGCTAATTAAAATGAGGGAGGCTAGTAGTCCTAAGGTTAGCACAATTCAGCTACTATATCAAATGCAGTATAATCAGCAAAAATGGAATATATATCCCTGATTCAAATGGAAACTCACTACATGAAGTTCAGTGGAAACAGTGCAACTAATAGTCCATAGATTACCATTTTACTTATGCCACTTAGGATATAGCAGGAACCAAGCAGGAATAAACTGTGCCTGCAGAGACATTGTTACATTAATCTATGTTTCACAGAGAATCAAAATTTTCTTTGAGAATCCATATTGACCCACAGTAGGACCTCAGAGGGACAGCTAAAAATGTACATCATGGATATGTAAGTTCAGTATTAACATTTAAAACAGTGGAGACCTTATGCTGGTGGTCTGAAAACTGCTGAAGGCACCTTAGAGATCATCAAGAAAGCAGTGTCAAAAGAGCACCAGTAGCCCATGCATACAACAGCATTCAACAGTAAGAAGTCCAGCAGGGTTCAGCTAATTTTAGAAATGAGGATATTTTTAGAGAATTTCCCTCTGTTACTGTGTCTTCATTCAGTTAGGCCAGCTTTACCAAAACACCCTGTTTAGGTAAACAAGTCACCACAGCAGAGGTGGACACTCTTTCCCAACCCTTTTGACTCACAAACCCGTCCTTATGACACCCCACTCAGAGACGTCCCAACAACAAAGACTAACAAAGCTTTTAGGACAATTACATTGACACAGCAATGGATGGAAATGCTATACGCTTAAGGAAATTATTCTTACGTATCATTCATAAAACAATAACAGAAGATAAGCACCAAGGGTGCAGAGTTAGTGGTGGCTCTGGACCACGTGTGGTGGCTGAGGTACAACCAGCCCTCACACCCTTACCTCGCCTGACCCGGACTTCTGCCGTTCTCGAGACAGGGCAGCCGCTGTGCTAGCCAGCCCGGCCTCCCCGGCTGCCTGCCGGCTCGGCACCCCGCAGGCCCTCCCCTGGGTCAGCATGACCAGAGATGAATGCGGCGATTAGGTGGCTTTCTTAAATGAGGTATTGTTTCATTGCAGCAATAGGAAAACTACAGCGCATGAAAGAGTGAAAATTTGAAGCCAATTAAGCAGCCTAGAAGCATATCTATTTCCCTTAGGGCTCAAAGTCTTGAACAGCTAGTGAGGTCCAGCAGTTTCCGATCCTCTCTCCCTGCACACTCCCCCAGCCAACAACTGTACCCAACCTTCTTTCTTTTCCAAATTTTCAGTATTTCATCATCTCTAGCTCTTCGGTCTGGAGGACCAGCTGTGTAAATATAGCTGGAACTAAGAAGGGGTAATCTGCTCAGGGATTAACTTCTCTTACCTTCCTGAGCTGTTTACAAGCAGGTACTTAGTCTGGAAGCAGTCTGGCCTCCCTGCCTAGGTTTTCTTCTTAGATTTTGGGCTTGGCTTTGAATAAATTCAACGTAACAGAAGTGACTGAATGTGCTCTCAGCTTGGCTGGGCAGTGAGCAGGCAGTGCCTTGGATCAGTCACAGCAAGGGACAGTGACACAGGAGCTGACAGGTAGGATTTGCTGCTGGGATATTTTGCTCTTTTTTTTTTCCTTATCATTTCAGTTAGGTCTTTGAAACTGCATTTTTACTCCATTACAGCTGATTTAAGATCACCTATCACTTTAAATAAGGGCAAGCCAGCAGCTGTGTATTACACCTCGATTTTCTTTTCAGATAGGCGGGATCACTGCAAGAGCCCATGTGGCAACCCCAGGCATCACCCTGCTGTAAAGCTGGGCTGCGTATTTCCCTTCAGTTTCAAAACATGCATGGTTCATCCGCATAGTTGTGCAGTATTGTACTGCTCCTAAAAATAACCACCGCCTGCAAAGCCTTGTGAGAGGGACAAGCCTTCACATACGTAGGTCAGTCAGGAATCAAAAAATAATAATAATAATAAAATAATAATAATAAAAAAAAATGCTTTCCTCCTCCTGCAGACTAAACACGAAGGAGACTCTGCCTGTTCACAGCTCCCCAGATATCCCTTCCTGCAGCAACAGAAGTGGTTTTGGCTCAAGGACACAATGAGGCTTTTGGTTACCGGAGCACAGCTGTAAGGCTGTGACCCTCTCAGAAGATGAGTCACACGACGGCGAAGTGACAATAATGATACAAAAAGCACCCAGTCATTCCTAGATTTCTCTCTCAAGCCAAAGGAGCATAACATTATGAGCAGACGTATTAAACTTCATACACACCAATCTGAATTTAGACTACACACTAGGGCTGATGCCCTGTATATGGAATATCCAGGCTGCCTACATTTTCCACACTCTCCCTTATGAATTCTTTCTTTATAGTATCAATGTAGTACCCAAGTCCTTCTCAGACACCAAGAATCACGCTCTCTCATCAACAAAGTTTCAGACAGTCACTAATTAACACCACACTATCTGTAAACAATGGATCCAAGATGCAAATAGCTGCCTTCACGCAGACCAGGCGGGGACCAAAAGGACTTGTCAGCTTGAGCACCACCAGGCTGCTATCAGCTCCTCACCAGCTCCGTAACCACCCCAGCCAATGTCAGCAGCTCCCGCAGGACCCAGGGTCACAGAGAGTATCTTGCCAAGTCAGCCCGCAGAGCAGTGGGCTGGCTGAGGTAGAAAGATTTCATCCTCTGCCTTACTGGAAAGTAGTATCCGTTTTTCTTTTTTCAAATGTAAACACACGTTCAGCTCAACAGCTTCAGCTGAAAGGGTTGGCAGTTAATACACTGCTACACAGCTTGAAAACAGAGACCAGACCCTGAAGCCTAGTCAACTTTAAATGATTTAATATGTATAAACGGCTGAGGTAGTGCCATACCGACCTGTGATTCTACAACAGCAGCAATAAGGCAACAAGGACGTGTGGTTTGTTTCTAACAATGCTGCACCGATCTAAATGCGATTCCATGCCTTCTTAATGCAGAAGCAGTTTCAGATAATTTAACTTAGCCAGTACTTTGAAGAACAAAATATAATTTGAAGCCCAATTCGGCAACATTTATTTAAAAATTTGCATAATAACTCCATAATTGTAACAAAATTATACCTGTTTATCCACCTCCTCTGAAGGTTTTGACACATACCAGCCTTTTAGGCCAGGTTTCTCTATTCTTCAGATAGAAAAGCGCGATCCCAGGCTGACAGAACTATGCCACCAGAAACTCAGTCAGCAAGGATACCAAGTGCTCTTTAGCAATCACCATTTTGTTCATAGCTGACAGCTTTGTCAAAGTAATGCCAAACAGTTTTGGCGGTATAGCTACAACTGAATATATTACTTTGGAGTTACTGTAATGCCCCAGCAAAACAGTTCTAGTACAGATACAGGTATAGCTTGAATTTCACATTCATTTCACTCACTCCCCACTTGAAGTTTTCTACTCCAAGTTAAACATTATACAACAACCAGGTCATTCAAGAAACTCTGACTTCCTCCTCTAAAGAACAGTGCTGGAGTAAAGATCAGTCCTGCCTTTGTATTTCAAAGCATTCATTCAAGCTTTTATGCGTGCAAGAGTTAATGGAGACATGTTAAAGTCTCCATTGCATGGAGACTAAACCCTGGCATGTTTAATATGCAGAACAAACTATGGTTGACTTTTGGGGGCAAGATGACTTTTCAACTATTCCCAGTAGATGTCAAATGAATACTTGAAATGAAGCAATCATTACTTTGTATTTTACGGTTTGTTTACTGGGTACAAAGAGCCAGCCTGTCACATCAGCTTCCTTGACCCAGCAGCACTGTGCACATGATAGGAAGGAAAATGTTAGCCAGATGATACCAATAATGCCCTAGATTCATAGGCCTAGGCAGCACAAACATTTTTCTCCGGATTGACTGTTAGTAACCTACATTTTAATGTGCCATCAGTTACACAAACAGAACTGAAAATATCATCTTTTTGAAAGAGAAGTTTGGGTATTCTGATTGATTTCTAGGCATCTAAATTAGTTTTTATTGTCTTTGTTAGAGGCCTAAAACTAATTAGGAAGTTTAATATCTCTTGCCACATTCTACTCCCTACCATAAGGTTCACCCTACCAATAGGTTCACCTATTTAAAGGATTTCTCAAAAAATGCAAGACCTCATCACTTCAGAAAGAAGTGACTGCAGTATTTCTTCTGTGACCTGATTTGAAGTTTCTAATGAGGTACCCGCAACTTATAACAGTGGAACATTTATGAGCTTTACCACATTTCTAAGACAATTATTCTGTTTTCGACAGAAATAGTTCTACCCTTACTAGTATCAATACGTGCCCAGAGGTTGAAGAGAACGTACAACTGCAGTGCAAGAAGTCAGACACCTTCTCTCTGCAGGCTTGTTTTGAATTGTTTATTGAGGTTTAAGAAGTCATCCACATTTCTATAAATATAGACATTACTTGAGTAAGTGACTTACAATGTCACCAGTGCAGGTACATATATAACCAACATACAAAAGCTCCACTGGAAGCTACTTCAGTTTATTCAAAAAGGACCAAGATGTCATAAAAAAACAGCTGTCATTTCAGTTATTGAAGACACTAAAGTGCATTTTTGGTTACCTCTTGGATGAACAGCTGCTGGTTAAAAAGTCTGATTTTTTTTTTTTTAAACATATTTAAGTTACATTGATTGACATTCAGGTTTGCAGCTGTCATCCTCCTAATACACGGCAGCAGGTAAGAAAAACATATTACTTTGCTGGTTGAGTAAGAGGAGGATATATATTTTGCCTTTTTTTTTTTTTTTAAATTCCATATTTCCAACAAAAGTTTAAAGACAATCTAACATTCTGATGAATTTTTACAGCACCACTAAAATTAGTCCTAAAAATCCAGGCTCTGTTTTAGCCCTTTTAATTGCTAGCCAAGTATCTAAAGAGTCACTTGAAGCTCTGTACCAGTAAGAAAAACTACCCTCCCTTTTCTGTCAAGCACTATCCTGCCCAGTTAACACTGTTTGCACACTCTGTAAACAAGAACAGCTTAAAGCATAATTAAAGCAGAACACAGGCCCATCTTGAAAATCTTCTTCCCCCATTCCCCCCCTCCCAGCAGTGTCAAACGTTTTGAGTGTATAAAGCATTATTACATTCCTAACCACAAAATACTTTAAGAGTCACAATAAAAAAAAAGAATACGTTGAAAGTGACATAGCAATACCACTTTAATAAAACGGGGTATTTAGGGGAGATACAAGATGTGCTCTACTAAGTTTAACTTCACCTTTACTTCATTACGATTTCAGTTTTATTGCCAAAAAAGTCACCAATAGAGCAAACAACGCTGCATTGGTTAGAACCACAACAGCCAAAGTTGTTCTTCATAGCTCTTTTACTGCAATTAATTTACTTATAATTCGATAGCATGAGGACATAATACTCATCATTCAAAAACAGATGACTAATTTTGAGTAATAGCTTTAACCTGATTTAATGTGCATGTATAGGGATGAATGGCTACTTCTATAAAAATAATAAAAAAAAACCTTACATACCAATAACATGCTATATGTTGGGAAACCCCTTTCCATGCTCCATCGTGTTGTTTACATTTTTTTACTTGTCAAAAAAACTCTTTCAAATCAGTTGAAAAATCCACAACACTTAAGTTTCAAGTATTTGAACATGATTCAATTTCAAAAAGTGCCAAATAAAAAAATACACATGTAGCCAAGCTTTCATAGAAATTCCCAAACAAGATAAAAAACAGCCTCTTGAAGTAACTTCATACATGTTTTTAAAGCTGTATAATGTTCACCTAAACACTCCACTTACGAGCATTAGAAGTTTAAAAACACAGAACACCTTCAATGCAAATTGCTTGCAGAGGGCACCCTCAAACATATGAATACAACACTACTCAGAAAACCCTCGTTTTATTTGGCTATTTAGACGTCCATGTCACATATACCCACCCATCCATCCATTTCCTGATAGTATTACATCATCTATCTGGGCTTCTGAAATAATGCAGAGCCATAAACTCAGAAGAGACTATTTAAAAAAAATAAGTTCCATGACTGCACAGCCTTCCACAAGGCAAAGCTGTGTAACTGATTGTTTAACGTAACTAAGCTTAACGGCATCCAAACGAGCAGGCCTGGGTTTGGAAGCTGTCTCATGTCAAATTTTGACCGTGTAACTACTCTAAAAGAGAAAGACAAGATAGAACTCATCTCTTCTTTTTCTGCTGCCTCAACATTTTCCTTCGCTTAATTATCATATCATATAGTTTTTCCAGTCCCTCTTTGAGTCCATCTCCAATGATTGCACAAGTAGGCTGCAAATGCCAGGGGGTCGAAGAACTCAGCTCGCTCATCGCTAACATTTTCTCGATTTCCGAAAGCGAGAGAGAGTTCCTCAAGTCCTGCTTATTAGCAACTATAAGGACAGGCACTCCTTGATTTTCCGATATCCTAGTGATTTTGTGAAGTTCCGTTTTGGCCTCCTCCATTCTCTCCACATCGACGGAGTCCACCACAAACACGATGCCATCCGTGCACCTCGTGTACGACTTCCACAGCGGCCTCAGTTTCTCCTGGCCGCCCACATCCCAGAAGTGGAAAGTGACCGTCTTCGAGTTGCCCAGCGTCACTTTGATTTTCTCCGTGTTAAATCCCTTGGTGGGCACGGTGTTGACGAACTCATTGAACTGCAGCCGGTAGAGCACCGTGGTCTTCCCGGCGGAGTCCAGCCCCAGGATGACGATGTGGAAGCACTGGAAGGACGGCAGGCTGGACAGCAGCGGCGTCTGGTCCGAGAGTCCATTCCCCATCGCCAGGCGCAGAGGTGACAGAAGCCTGCCAACACCAGCGCCGGGGCCCCCGCTACGTTCCGAGCCTGCGGCGACAAACGCGGCGTTAGCTGGACTCCCGCCCCCCCCTGCGCCCCCCCCCCCAACGAGCCCCCCGACCCCCGCCGTGCCCCTCGCCTACCGCTCGGCCCCGCCGCCCTCAGCGCGGGGAGGCAAGCACAGCGCCTGCCGCCATGCCACCAGCACCGCCCGCTGCCGCCACCGCCTCTGGCAGCCAGGCTGCGCCCAGCCCGCGCCTAGCACCGCTCGCCCCGCCCCGCGTCTCTCATTGGCTCCGCCGCGCGGCAGGGGCGGGGAGGAAGGCGGGATGCGCCTCGTCGATTGGTCGGCAGCTCCCGCCACTCATCGCGGACGCCATTTTGTCCCCCCTCAGCCGAAGAGGGAGGGGGATTGCGGCCTCCGCAGCCACGCCCCCGTTTGAGCTGCGCGCGGTCATTGGACTCGGGCGCTGTCATTCTAGGAGGCGCCCCACCCCTCTAGGCGCGGCTAGGGAGCGGCTCGGTGGCGCCTCACAGCGCGCGGGCCGCTCCTCGCACCGCACCGCGGCACTGCAGCGGGGGCCGGGCTGCGACGCTCTTCTCCGGCCGCCCATCGCGCTGCCAGCCGCCCTGGGGGGCCTCTCGGTGGGCGCAGCCGTTCCGCCAACCCCCCCCAAACGGTCGCGCCCATGGGCGCCTCCCGTCACCTAGCAACGGGCTGCTTTCGCAGCCCCGCCTCTCCCGGTTCCGTGCTGAGCACGTGACCCGCGGCGGGCGGGACCACGTGACTTGCCGCCCCGTCCTGCTGGGGAGGGGGCCGCCGCCATTTTGGGGCTGCGGGAGGGTGAAGGGGTACGGGGCGTTGGTTGCGGATGTGTCTACCTGGCACCCGGCTGGTTTACAGGGGAGGTTCCTCACAGCAAAGGGCTGTGTGACGTAGCTTTGCGTTTCACTATCTAAGCCTGATTTCAGCTTTGAAATCTTCCAAAGTCAGAACTAATTACAGCATTCTAATAAGTCATTTTTGCGTGGTGCCATTTTCAGAGCAGACGGGGTTTCAGATGAAGCTTGGAGCTATGTTTTGTCTCGGATTTTCTTGCTGTGTCTCCATAATTTTCCCCCCATCACTATTCACTTAATTGGCTTTTGCCAGCATAGTCTTAATGCAGCTGTGGCAATGCAGATGCCTACTTCTTTCAGATGCCTGTGTGGGATTTATACCAGCTCAGTGTAAAATCCCTCTGGCATACAAAAGGATCGGATACCTTGACTTCTGAACAGGTGTAGTGGGTTTACGTGGCAAGGTTTTGGTAGCAGGGGGGCCATAGGGGTGGCTTCTGTGAGAAGGATCTAGAAGCTGCCCCATGTTTGGTAAGGGCCCCACTGCTGACCAGAGCTGAGCCAATAAGTGATGTTGTTTTGCACCTTTGTGAGAGCATATTTAAGACAGGGAAAAAACGCTGCGCCACTCAGCAGCTGGGAGGGTGAGAGTGAGAAACAGCCTTGCAGGCACCAAGGTCAGTGAAGAAGGAGGGGGAGAAGTGCTCCAGGCACCGGAGCAGAAGTCCCCTGCGGCCTGTGGTGAGGACCATGGTGAAGCAGGATGTCCCCCTGCAGCCCATGGAGTACCATGGTGGAGCAGGGTTCCACACTGCAGCCTGTGGAGGAGACCACAGTGGAGCCTGTGCCCCAAAGGAGACTGCGGCCTGTGGAAGACCCCTGCCGGAGCAGATTCCGGGCCGGACCTGCAGCCCGTGGAGAGGAGACCACACAGGAGCAGGTGACCCGGCAGGAGCTGCTGCTCGTGGGGGACCCAGGTTGGAGCAGTTTTCTCCCAAGGGATGGACCCCGTGGTATGGACCCATATCTGGAGCAGTTCTTGAAGAGCTGCTGCCTGTGGACAGCCCACGCTGGATCAGTTTGGCAAGGACTGCATCCCGTGGGTGGGACCCCACAGCACAGGGGACGAGAGTGACCGAGAAGGAGTGGCAGAGAAGAAGCACTACAGACTGACCATAAACCCCATTCCCCCGTTCCCCTGCGCCGCTTGGGGGGAGGAGGTGGAAGAGGGTGGATGAGGGGGAAGGTGCTTTTGGTTTCTTTCCTTTGTTTCTCACTTCTCTAGCTTGTTAGTAATAAGCAATAAATCTTACTTTCTCTCTATGCTGTTTTGCCCGTCACGATACTTATTGCGCGATCCCTAGTCCTTATCTCAACCCTTGAGCCCCTTTCATTGTATTTTCTCCCTGCTCCTCTTTGAGGAGGGGGAGTGAGAGAGCAGTTGTGGTGGAACTCGGCTGCCCACCCGAGTAAAACCATCACAACAGGGCACACTAGTAAAGTGTTTATGTATAATCCTTAGTTAGAAAAAATTAAATAAGCCATTATTTTTTTTATGAAAGCATCTGTTTGACTGCTAACTAAAGCTATTGCACTGCCAAAGGCTACTGTTGCAAGCATTTTTTTTCTACTCTGTATCACAATTAGTACAAAGAAGAGGGTCACTAACTTACCCTCACAGCTATGTCCTTGAGCTGGTAGGCTCCAGTAAGAGAGAAATAATATCTTCAATATTAACCTTGCATTTTTTCTAGAGCACTTCTAGATTTCTTCATCTGGCTGCTGGAAAGGGATAATTCTTAAGGATATTCTGGCCATTACATACTTCTTTTTTCCACTTGAAAACATTACAGATTGTATTTTAAGCCACAAATGTGATGTATAAAAGAATAGAATTATTCATGAAAGGGCATGGTATAGCCACAGAAATGCCACAGCATGCTGTAGGCATAAGTGGTTTGATATCCATTATAATCCTACTAAAAATAGCAAATTTCTAATTTGCTTACCTTTGAGATAGATGTTCCACTGCTTTTATCTTTGTTAGTTATTTACATCCTGATCTTCGAGATGACTCTTTGGAGGAAGTGGCCTATTTGTATAGAAAGTGGTTTTACTTCTGTGGAAAAACAGGGGTAAGTTCCTACCCCGAATGCCAACTAGTACAGCTTCTAATTTGGTACTATTGTACTGTACCTTTACATAGCATAAGGGGCTGCATAGCATATAAAGCTATAGAAAGGCAACAGTAGAACTGGACCTTAATTATTTCATGGACGTTGTTCAGTAATTTAAAGTTGGTAGAAAACAGATAAAAATACCATGTTAAGGAATATTGCTACAGAAAACAGATTTATTCATAAAACTTGTCTGTCTGAAAATAAATCAAATTGACCTTTGTTTCCACCTATAAAATTGTTTTCCTTATATTAATGGAAAAATAAGCCCACTAGATATGATAGTCTTCCAAGCCTTAAACAATTTTGCACAGCTTAATAATAACCATCTATTTTATAATTAATTCCACAGGGAAGATATGGGCCAGCTACTACCTTTATTACAGATATTTGAATTTTAAACGTAAAATGCAGAAAGATTGCCTTTGTCTATTGCTTTGTTGAAAAAGTCAATACATAATAAGATTTCAGTGCCCTTGAAGAGGGAGTGATACAGAACTGATGATTTTCTAGAGTATAACATATCTGACATCTTAAAGATGACGTGTTTCTTTGGAAGAAGAGTTTTGTGGCATTGGGGAGATAATTATAAGATTAAGATTTGAGAGAAATGAACATTACAGCAAATGAACATATCTATATTCATAAATATATACATGAAAATGATCCACGCTGTCTAAAAACATGGAGAAGTAGGTTGTTCTACTTCTTTCCTCTCCCTATAGTTAATTTATCTTAGCCACCTGTTGTAACTTGCTGTAAACTGAATTATGAACTCTCTGGGGCAGGGACTATTCCTTGTAAGTCTTCTCAGTGCTTAGCACCTTGATCTTAATTAATGCCTGTAGGCATTCCTGCAAAACAGCTATTAAATAACAATCCAAGTTGATCGGCTCCTCCCATACAATTCATGCTCCTTTAGAAGTCAAACGTGCAGACTGGGCAGGTGTTCCAGGTGCTGGGAAGAGAGTAATGGTATCTAAATTAGTGGGAGGGTAAGAAAGCTGACACATTGAGCCTCTGATAATTGAAGGTAAAGGCAAAGCAAGGCTTTGATTATCCCGTAGAAGCTTTGAACGAAGAAAGTGTATGGCAAGCAGTACGCTTAGTGCCTTTTCAAGTATGTAGCTAAACGGGGGCCTCTTATTTAGAAGACAGGTGAAAATAATTGTAAAGTACATGTGGGAGGCAACTGGAGGGAAAAAGGCTCAAACCATGTGAAGCCTGTAAGCAAAATAAGGAGAGGCCTAATTTCCACGTTGGGCCATTTCACAAAATCATCTTTTCTCACTTCCTACCTGGAGAGCTCTGAGTTCTCTATGGCTCAGCATTCCTTAACTGAGGAAAACACCTACGGCTTCTCTGGAATAAAAAGCTTTTAGTTCACTGATATCAATTAACCAATGTACATGGCAGTACATTGTTTTCTAGATACATTTACTATATATAAATATATACATATATAAATAAATATAAATATAGATAAATATGTATATAACTAAGCTTCATGTATTTCTTCAAATATTTTCTACAAAGAAAAGGTAGCCTGGGACAGGCCTTCGTGTTTTAAGAAAAGGAATAGCATGTAGCTTCTTCATAGGGGTAAAATAGGATTTTATTATTATTCCTGTGTAGGAATAGGTCCAGGGATAAATTTGGTTCAGGGTGGATTTGGGATGTCCAGGCCTCCAAAGCTAAATGTGAAATGAGAAATTACTCCTAAAACAATGCCAGTGGGCTTGACTTTTTGGCCAGGTAAGCACAGTATTCCTTTTATTTTGGGGAATATAACCGTTCTGTAGAGCAGAATGGCAGTTATTATCCAGTTTAATTGTTAATCACTTTTTTTTTTTTTTTTAATAACACTTCATGTTGTGAATAGCATGCATATCAAATGAAAAGTGAAATGTAAGGCAAACAACCCAAATCCTGTATATACCGAGGGTACAGCCAGAAATACAGAAGAGTAAATGATTGAGGCATCAGCGGATGGAGTGAGCGGAAGAAATCTGCATCATGGAGCTGAGTTAGTTTGAAAACACAAGACGAAGTCGCTAAGAGAATGATGTTACTGCGAGGGCTGCATTGCCGGCTATCTATAGCTGCCATCTAGTAATGGGATGCCAAGGCCCCTGTCTTCATGAAAGAGACATGTTAACGGCCTCACAGAGTGAATTCTCACTGCTCCATGTGGAAACTGAGCAGATTTCTCAATGTGTATAAAGGAAAATCAATTGCACTTCAATATAATGACATGACAGGCCTAGGCTAAGGTGCAAAATAATATTTTACAATTGTAGCTTAGATGTATACATTCAAAAATTGAAGCTATTTCTCCTATCCTATGCTAAATCTATGATTATAACTAAAAAGTATTGTTTTGAGGTGACATTATTTCTGAAAGAAGTTCCCACCTAAAATACTACAGCACTTAGCATTTTGATTTTGAGAAACCTCTTGAAAACCAACTGTAACAACGAAATTGCTGACAAATTGCAAGATGTGAATTTTGCTCTTAAAACCATCTCTTAAATTGACATACAAAATGTTTTGCACAAAGAAGCCTTTTGTCATCTTTCCTATGTCTGCTGAATGTTTTTATGATAACTCACAAGCTGCATGAATTATTTTGCTTTGATTATTAAAAAGTAGTTGGTGGTAGAAAATCTAATTTATTTCTTCACAATAAATAACAAAGCTTCAAGCAGCAGGAGATGGAATTGCTGTGTGTTAAAGTTAGATTAGACCAGTTAATTAAATCTATTTGCCTTTCATATGTACCTTCACATGAAGCCTAACATTTACATTTTGCTGTTTTCCTTTCCATAAATAAACATTATGCCATGTAGCTGGCTAACAAACAAGACGTGCAGTATGATACTGACAGTCCTACTGAGTTGCATCTTGAATGCCCCTTAGGTGTGTTAGTTGAAAAAGGAGCAGTACTAGTTCATAAATGTCCATAATCTGAGTGAGCAAGTTTTGTTTTGTCTCACGGTGACTGGAGTTATAATCACTACCTTCCAAATTCTATAGATTTTAATTGCTTCACTCTCTGACAGGAAACTCCAGGTCTGCAGAGCACAGAGGACCTCCTGGCCTCTCTCCATGCGTACAGCTGCGTGTTTGCAGTGCACCTTCCTCCAGAGGTCAGGTGGAACACAGCACAAAAGCCGTTTCCCCAGCAGCATCTCTGTTTAACAGGCTTGTATCACAAAACTCTAACATACACATTTTTCATTTAATGGCAGCACAAAACTAGCAGTTAGGCATAGATTCTGTGTTTGCACTATGCAAAATTACAATGACAAAATCCAAACCCAGATATGCAGCTAGTTATGAGGTAATTTAAGCAAGCATTATTGTTGCATTTACCCCTGGTTATCAGTCTCCTTACCCCTACTTCACAAAGCAGCTGCCTCTAACAAACAACAACAAATACACCAGCAAATACGTTTATTTAATAAATTTTAAAAGTACCTCCTGCCTTAACCTGTCAGTACGCAAGGTAAGACCATGAGAAATTCAAAAGATTGTTCTATGTGTGATATTACATATGAGCATTACAGCCTTGGCTTGCACATTTATACTAATAGGACACATCTGTGCTTATATTCACCACAGCAACAAGTTTCTTCCCTCCACTCCTTCCCTCTGAGTTTCTGACACCATAATTTCTCTAGAACTATCACTTTGAATCAAACAAGCTCTTTTGCTGGCAGCAAGGGGCTACTGAATGCTACCATTTGAAAACATTATCAGTTACAGCACTGGTTCCAAGAGATTTATTTCCCCCCCAGTATTTTCCTCCCCACAAAAGCCATGGGCACTTCAGAGCTTTTTTGTATGTGAGAGTGATTCTGTTTAAAATCCTCTCAAGTTGAGATTTCACTCTAAGCTGCCATCTCCTCACAATGCTTCCTTTGAAGAGGGTTGCACAACTTTTAAACGTATCAATTTTCTTTAATATAATGGATGCACTTTTGCAGGCAGATTGAAAGTACTACAATTTCAAACAGAAGGGCAGTATCTGCTTTATTTTGTTCCTGCATAGCTAAATTTAATGCATGAAGGTATTTCCCCCACTCCAAAATAATACCTGAGATACCTGTAGTAAATCAGATCCTGCTGTTTGCTTAGTGACGTTACTAGCACCGAGCAGCAATGAAGAGAGCTAAACAGCAAAGTGCAATTAAAGTTTTGCTTTTCTGAAGAACTTTCTGAGTATTTAGCACTATATAACATTTAAAAGGGTGGTGAGATTTGCTGGAGTTATACAAGATGGGGCAAACAAACACTTTGAACAGCAGAACCAAAGGCTCATTTCCCTGTGAATTTGTATCTCAGCTGATTCACTGTACCGGAGAAAGAGATGGGAGTTGTGACCAAGGCTTTTCAAAAATGATGCTCTGAAAGGGTTTTGCTCCTCTGGCTTCACTAGTTTCTTATCCGGTATGAGCACAGGGCACTTATGGATGCAAACTGTGAATTTTTGCAAAGTTTGCAGAAATTTGTCTTGAAGACATTAATATCTCTGTTAAGACATAGTTTAGCTAGTATTTCTCATAAAGTATGTGGGACTAGACATGCAAACACACATGTGCTATGTACCACTATGTAAATCTGTTTCTGTCATTAATCAAGCCAAAAGGGCACACGGAGCTTCATGGTTTGGGCATGTGTTACTCAGTAGTAGCTTCTGGGATGAAACAGTAACTTCAGCCAGTTATTCTACAATAATCCATCCACTTGGAACAGTTCCTTATTTGAAAGATACGCTTTGTCTTTTTGGTAGTGCCTATGTCCAAGAGGACACGCAGAGATGGGAATCCAGTGCACAGGAGCCACTATGAAAACAAGCAAGCTGTTGAACTGCAATAACTGGAAATCAAGCTAATTGCACATCTTAAAGTGGAAATTCAGTTGCTCATCTCTCCTAAACAGGCATAACAGCAATAGAAAAAAGATTACATAGAGATTACAGTGTATGGAAATAAAATTTAATGGGAGATATGCCTAAGCTCCCAAGAGGGCTTTGAAAAAGTCTCTGCTTCAGTGTGTAACATTGTAGGTAATGTAGTGATAATGTCGCAGCTTCTTGAACTTGGTGTTTGGAGGCAACAGCTAATATAAATCACTACTGAGACAATGAAATAGGGCACAAACAATTTGTTTCGTGTTCTCCAGCCACTGCTTTGTGCTTTACCAGTGCTCCTAATGATAAGGGCTTACTAGTAGTGCTCCTAATAACCCCTGGTCATCTAGAGAAAAATATATAGGGAGCCAAGCTACTCTGACATTCTGAAAGCATCTTTTTCTTAGACAAGCTAAAAAAAAAAAAAAAAAAAAAGACCAACTGGCTCCCTAGGTACAGTGTTTTTGTTGGTTTTAATTTGTTAAAGGAGACAGCAGTTTATTGTGAATTTCAGGCTGATAACTGAGCACGTGTAGTCATAATTTCTTCAATGACATAATTAATGGATTAAAAGTGTTCCTGAATATAAACAGCACAATAGATGCTTTAACAGATGAATCAACTTGGTGTTTTGTAAACCTTAGATGCTCAATGGACTGTATCTGCTTTCTATGAGCAGTCCGCTAGCCTGACCCACCACAGCGCTTGCTTCATTTCCTGCCACAAGTTTTTTCTGGTCACTTAATTTCAGCGCTATAGTTGTGAGGCATTTGCACAAGAGTTTTCACTGCATCACCAGGCAGATATGTGCCTCTCTTAGTCAACAGATAACACAAGTGAAAACACTTAGTCTAGGCAAGTGAAATATCTCTGTGAACTTACATCTACACACAGAATGATACGTGGCCTGATTCACCACTTGCAAGGAAGGACAGACTTCTGCCTGGCTTTTCATTTGCAGATTTACTGGGGATGAGGAGTTCCAGGAGCTCTGAGCCAAGACCTCCTTGTCCTTTTCCTCTTCCAACCCAACAGCTTTAAACAAGGTGCAACACACACAAGCCAAGACGTAGTAGCAGCAGTGCAAGTCAACAGCTTTTACAGGTGTATGGCAGTGACATCCAGCCTCTGAACAAGTTTGGATTTTAACCAATATATTAAATTATGTTTTGAATCAGAAAGGTGTTAAAAAACAGCTTTATGGAGGGAAGAGAGCATGAATACTCCTTTTGTTTTGATTGCTAGCCTTAAAGTCACACTTCAGCCTGCAGAATGTGGACCAGAGCTAAGCATTGGTTTTTTTTCTTTTTTTTTTTTTTTCTCAAGCCCAAGGAAGTTTTTTGTTTGTTTGTTTGTTTTTGGCTGCAGGTGATAAGAACTGCAAAGTTTCAGTGCAACAAAAGGAGACCTTTCCCCAGGATTATTGACAGTTTCGCCAGCTGGCTGAAACTGCCACATGAAGGTCTCAGTTTCTGACCTGGAGACACAGTGGCCATCTGATACTGCAGTTTCCTACAGTTCAGCTAAAAACTTAGATATTCTTCTAAATCACAACACTTAAGAGTTCTCACGAGAGATCAGAGTTTGTGTGCTATGAGTGTTGTGAAACTAAAACCAGCCCTTAGCCTAGGGTGCTCACAAGCTTCCATTATGCTTAGGTGAAAAAAAAGAAGAAACAAACAAAAGAGAGGAGGATTAAAGGACATGGTTTCAGGGAAGGCAAACATTGCATGGGTGGGGAGCAGTAATTTCAACTCATTGCTTGCCTATACTCAATAATTTTGCAGTCTTATCAGGTCACCATGTTTTTTTTTATTATTATTATTTTAAATAATAATAATAATAATAATAATAAAAAAAATAAATCTCAAAATTAGTAAAATGAATGCAAGGTTGGGGCTACCATTTGCTGCTAAAGTTTAAAAGCTAAATCAGTTGAAAATTGATTTGAAAGCTGAGCATAGGTGTGCTGGGCAGAAAGCTTCCATGCTCCAAGGTTTCAATTCTTGGATGGAAGCAACAGTAAACTCACTTTGAAGACTTTGTAAAAGCTGTCTCTGCAAAATCTTTTTTGCTTTCATCTCACAGAGAATACAATTCAAACAAAACACGTTGTGTGTTCCAGTTTCATAGCACTGAAAAAGACTAGAAATCTTTCAGAGAACATGGCACCTTACAGCTGTTGCCACCATGGTTGTAAACTCTACTTAAGTAGAAACCTGAGGAAATATTATTTTTTAAATACATATATTTCTGTGCCTTATGTTGACATCACAGCAGTTTATCAGCATGTAGGTTTCTGGCTGTCACAACCATGCCACAGAACTTAACAGGCTTTAAGCAAAGGTAGGAAGGCAGATACACACCTTCAGGGAGAAACAGATTGTTTAGCTGAGATTTTAATTGTTGTGTTAAGTGGAGATATAGGATAGAGACAATCGTGCAGGAGCCAGTAACTTGGACTTCTGCGAGGGTTGCCCTCTTGTCTTCCTCTACACCTCTACCAGGGTGGGACACAGAAGATTAGGAGACTAGGAAGAATCCAAGTGGAAGTCTTGGAAGCAGAAGCAGGATGCTATAAAAAGGTATATAAATAAATTTTCAAATTGCTTTTTCCATTTGAGGCCTCTCTACTGTCAGGACATAAAAGGAAAATAAGTAATACCTCTCTGCATAAGGAAAAAAAGAAAGCATAGACATATAAGTAGAAAGGAAGAAACAGAATTGAGGGAGTTCTTCATGCTTAGATTTCTTTGGATTTCAGATGCAGAGAAATATGATAGATGTATGATGCATACAGCACATGAATACATACAAGTTCAATCTGAATCTTCAAAGGAAGTATCAGAGAGCTTTAAAGAGGACAAATGCTTGCATCCCTTCCTCCCATTTTAATGGTGGAAGGCCTCTGAAACTGTAGATCTTTCTGCTAAAGCCTATTATTAAGTCTTAGAGATCCTACCTATCGAGTCTCACTTCAGAGCCCAGCCCTTTTGTTTAGGAATGCTGACACCTGCCCAGGCTTTCATCTCACCACAAATCCACAGGAAGTTTTTTTTTTTTTTTTTTTAAAAAAAAAAAAAAAAAAAAAAAAGCAACGCTGCACTCCCTCCAAATCATTGATCTCCAGGTCCTTTGCTGAGGGTTGATTGAAGGTCCAGCAGTCTAGTACATAAAGCATATACACCTTCCTGTATTTATCAGACCTGTGATAATTCAGAGTGGAGATGAAACAAGAACCATTTGCAGTCACTGTGGACTCCCCAGCTCCAAGCTCTCATTATTAAAGAACTGTGAAATCCTCCCTTTTATGTGAAGCCTGTAGCAGCGGCCAGCAGAAGTTTCACTGGTGGAGATACCATTAAAATGCAAAACCAAGATCTCAAATGAACAAGGTATTCAGCAGTTATCATAATCCTTGCATCTGCAGTCAGCAGAGACTTTTTGGTCCTCTCTGTTCACACACTTTGAAGTGGACAGGACCCCTCAACACTCTGAAGCCATGTCACTGGATTCTGGTTCCCCAGTGTAACTCAATAGTAAAAGAAGAAAGACCAAGTAAATTATTAACAACTACATTTTTTTTCAGTAGTCCAGAAAATGCCACTTGCCAGAAACCAAATGATCTGCACTCCAGGCAGGCCTCTTGGCTTTACCAACACCATCAGAAAAAATGACCTACCAAAAACAAAAGTTCTCACACCCCAGGTCAGAGTAAAGAGGAGCCTGAGGATTTTGCTGTTTGTTTGTAAACACAACTGAGCCTTGTCTTCCACTCACACTTACCTTCCCCAGAGCAGCTGCTTCTGATCTGGAGAGAGATTCATATGGACCTTATACAGGTGTGCCTACAGTTATCACTTAAAGACTGCTCTAACAAAGCAACCCTGAACTATTCTGATATGGTTTTATGTTTTTGTTTGTATTAGTTTAGATCATAAAGTCTTTACTTCTCAGCTGAGCTTGCTCCAGCCCTTTCTCTGCTGCCCCAGCATTAGTGCGCTGGTATTGTAGCAGCATAGAGAAGTCTCCAGGGGCCAGCATCCTACTTGCCTTGTCATCTATTCTTGCTCCGAGCAAGCCTGTGCTGCTTGGCTCTAATAACCCTGGCAGCTGTCTGGATTATGATCAGTACACACAGGATGACAGCATTGAGAAGCGACTCCACTAGCTCAAGCATCATACAAACACGTGGTAAAAATGCAGCTTAAATAAACAGCAAAAGGATGGAAAAAATCCTCATTTAATAGGTGGAGAATGGAAGCATGGAAATTGAGTGATTTGCTCCAGTTTACACAAGGATGCACAGAGCACAAGGAACGCAGGTTATCAAAATCCTTGTCTGCTGTTTTAAATGTGGGACAATTTTCAGTCACCTTTCTTCACACAGTCTTAGAAAAGGTCACCTGGAGCTTTGGGTACATTAAAAGTTCATGATCATGCTTTCTAAGTTAAACAACTGATTTAAAAAAAAAAATGTTGAGTTTTGGTTGTGCACTTTTTGGCTAATGCTAAGATCTCTCTCTCTCCAGGTAGGCAGGAGAGTGGCACACAGGTGGGCAGCACTTGGAGAAAGGTTTCCATGGGTTGGGTAACTAGATAATGCTGGAGTGCATCTGCAAATGTTCAAATGGGGCAGAGTCTGGCATTGTAAGGTGAGTTATCTATGGAGGAGTGGGCCCATTCATCAAGGAAATAGGGGATTGTTAGAGTAAGCCTCTTATCTGTTGTCCTTGCTGATAAGGCACTCACTGCCACTCCTTTCTCTTCTCCCTGCCACAGTGACTAACTTCTTGCTGAAGTCCAGACGGAGAGCAACTAGCTGGTGGCAGCAAGGGCAGCAGTCTTTGGCACCAACAAAGACAACCGCAGCCCCGTTCAGCTGGTGAAACAGAAATCAGCTGCTCCGCCTGTTACAGGAAATCTGTGATATTTCTGAACCACGTCTGCAAAAATCTAAGCCCAGAGCGGAATTTGCCTTAAGTTCCTCCTAGCAACGATCTGTTGTAATCAGGATTGTTGCTGTAGCTGGTTCTACTGCAGGAAGGATATCAGGCAGATAAAGCACAGTCAGAAGTCAGGTAAATGATGCTAAAAATCACCTAATTGCATCCAGCCTTGATGGTGATACTTCCAACTCCTATGAAATCTATTAGAAAGTAGTGGAGGGAGCTGTGTTCATCTAGAACTGGTCAAGAGATATTGGCATAGTCAAAGCATAGGTGCTGTTAAAGCAAATGTGCCTATCTCAAGGCGTTGCTGTAGGGTACTGTTCGCATTGTCCCAGCCTCGTTACTTCCTTGTACGTTCCCAGAGAAACGTCACACACCTCCACTGGCCCTGCTTGCTCCCACCCAGATCATTTTCTGAAGCATCCACTTGTTTACTGAGCATGGGACCCGTAGTCATACCAGCAATAAAGATTAATGTATTCACCTGATCCTTTTGTTTTGTTTTCGGGCAGGCCCACGTATCATGGCTGACTGACTAAATATGGTGCTGAAAGGAGCAAGCTTGTACTCTCAGTACTTTCATTGCTCTGTCCGCAGAGAGAGTACGCGCAGGGTGCAAGTGGGGATGAGGTTAGGAAGAAGCTTGGTGTGGGCTGTTTCTTGTAACTGCTGATCTGGAAGGAAGGAGATTTACTTCTTTATTTATTTGGCTTGATGTCACCAAGGGGAGGGCCTGAGCAGTCAGTCATCTGCTACTTTGGTGGCATGCTTCCCGATTCCCATTGGCCTACCCCACCTCCTCTTGCACCGTGGAAGCTTTAACTACTTTGAGCACAGTTTATTGATCTTCAGCAGAAGTTAATGTGTAAATAGGCAGAGCAGGTCAAAGTAAGTTCAGGCCGGTCTAGAGAGGATGTAATGAGACATGAAGGACTTGTAGTAAATTAAAGAGTTGATTGTGCTCCAATGAAATCAGAGGTTCCTTTGATTTTAGCAGCAAAAGTCCAAGCCATAAGAAGGAAAAAGTATGTTACTTCTCTGTCTAAAGACAAAATTACTGTCTTTAAAAAAGAAAAAGATAGTATTTGTAAAGACAGCATGTTAAAGTATAATCTACCTTTGGTTTTATGAGATAATAATAATTTATTTTTTTCACATACTTACACATGGCTCAGTTAAGCCATAAAGTCCTGACTACAGTGGTGTGCTTAGGAAGCAGTTGCACTCTGAAGTTTGCAGGTGTTTTTTTGTTGTTGTTGTTTTCCTCAAGCTTTCCTCTACAGCAGTGGACTCTCAAGAACAACTTAAATCCATGGAAAATAGCAGGCTTGATATTTTGTTAGCCTTTGTTAGCCTAACCTGTAAAAATGAAGGCTACAAGAAGATCACAGAGTGAGGGGTTTGTAACAGGAATTGTCCCTGTGTCTGAGAGCACCTCCTGCTGTGAGCGATGTATTTGCTGTGTGATTCCTTAGTTTTCCTGTGAGGGACAGTACCACAATTGTGGGATCGATGTCTACCATCGTTATCATTTCCTTGTTGCAGGTGAGGTCTGTGTGAGTCTGAGAGATCAAACTTTGCTAACTGCAGCTAAATTCAGTTGAACCATCACAGCAGATCTGTTGCTACAGAGCACTGTGGGTCAAAATGGGTATTTAGAGCAGTGATTCCAAAAGCTGGCTCCTCTCCGGTGTACAATCTGCAGTTATATTCGAAGACTATGCTATTGTGTGTAAATTGCCAATACTGCATATAATATTATAGTGTCCTATTTACTCTAAGGACTCCTAACATTATTTTCTGATGCTATAAAGTTGTATTAAACATAATGGTGTATTTTTGACCAATGGAACATACAAATAGTTTGGTAGCCTAATGAAACCGCTAACTCATTATCTTATTTTGCTATTACAAGAAGACTGAAAACACTATTGCTGTTTGATAATAATGCAATACATATAATTCTTGAATTAACTTTACTGTTGTGATGGTTTTACTCGGGTGGGCAGCCGAGTTCCGCCACAACTGCTCTCTCACTCCCCCTCCTCAAAGAGGAGCAGGGAGAAAATACAATGAAAGGGGCTCAAGGGTTGAGATAAGGACTAGGAGATCGCGCAATAAGTATCGTGACGGGCAAAACAGCATAGAGAGAAAGTAAGATTTATTGCTTATTACTAACAAGCTAGGGAAGTGAGAAACAAAGGAAAGAAACCAAAAGCACCTTCCCCCTCATCCACCCTCTTCCACCTCCTCCCCCCAAGCGGCGCAGGGGAACGGGGGAATGGGGTTTATGGTCAGTCTGTAGTGCTTCTTCTCTGCCACTCCTTCTCGGTCACTCTTGTCCCCTGTGCTGTGGGGTCCCACCCACGGGATGCAGTCCTTGCCGAACTGATCCGGCAGTAGCTCTTCAAGAACTGCTCCATATATGGGTCCATACCACGGGGTCCATCCCTTGGGAGCAAACTGCTCCAACCTGGGTCCCCCACGAGCAGCAGCTCCTGCCGGATCACCTACTCCTGTGTGGTCTCCTCTCCACGGGCTGCAGGTCCGGCCCGGAATCTGCTCCGGCAGGAGTCTTCCACAGGCCGCAGTCTCCATCGGGGCAGGTCCACCTGCTCCACTGTGGTCTCCTCCACAGGCTGCAGCGTGGATTCCTGCTCCACCGTGGTACTCCATGGGCTGCAGGGGGACATCCTGCTTCACCATGGTCCTCACCACAGGCCGCAGGGGACTTCTGCTCTGGTGCCTGGAGCACTTCTCCCCCTCCTTCTTCACTGACCTTGGTGCCTGCAAGGCTGTTTCTCACTCCTCTCACCCTCCCAGCTGCTGAGTGGTGCAGCGGTTTTTTCCCTGTCTTAAATATGCTCTCACAAAGGTGCAAAACAACATCACTTTTGGCTCAGCTCTGGTCAGCAGTGGGGCCCTTGCCAAACATGGGGCAGCTTCTAGATCCTTCTCACAGAAGCCACCCCTATGGCCCCCCTCCTACCAAAACCTTGCCACGTAAACCCACTACAACTGTATCACCTGCACATTTTTTCTATTTATTCTGAAAATAAGACCAATAAATTTGATGTGTATTTGTAAAACTATATGCATAGATATTTTCTTGGAAACAACTTAATATTTGATATTTCCAAGCAGTCACAGCCTTGTCTTCTTCAGAGAGAGACAGAGAGAAGGAAAGAAAGAAAAAAATCCTTGTCTCTACAGCACATGTATATATATATATATGAAAAAATAAACATTCTCACAAGGAAGTAAACCCAAGAACAATGTTGCTAGCAGCTCTTGTGCTTAAAACACAATCACAAACTTTGTTCAGTTATGAGTTCTCAATGAGCTCTCTCTTCTCAACACCAGCAATCAATGTGCCAGGACAATGTATTGTAGACCAAAATGCCCAGGCCAGGAGACCACAAAAGCTTCTCTGTCTTGTGTAAGGGAGCTGAAAACAGGCTTTCACAGTGCTTCAGAATGTGCTGACAGCCTGCATAGGGTTCAGAGCTCTCACTGTTCTGGGAGATGTTGATATACAACCAGAGTAAATCTTGTCTAATCCTTGGTTAAGAAGCTACTATAACTGTTATTTTTCAGAAATAATCATATGCATCTGTCAAAGACAACCATGAGATAATCACAGACTGCTTGGTGGCTGTATAAAGTGCATGAGCTGAGTAGCTGAATACATCTTTGTGCTCCTTCCAGCAAAAGGAAGGCATCTCTTCTTCTACTCTCATAAATAAAAAGCAAGACCTATGCTTTAAAAACAAACTTAGAACCATTTCCTATTATTGATTAAAATATCATTCCTGTAGTGGATCATTTCTGCAAGCAGGAAATTGTAAAGCCAAATAATTTAATAACAGCAGCGGTAGTTTTTCTTCAAGATGAAATAATATCCTAACAAATACCCAGTTCTTTCATTTTCTTATGGGTTTGTAACTTTAGAATTGTTGTGAAGAGTTAACTCTCCATTGGGTAAAACAGCTGCAAAGTAAAAACCAAACACACTTACACAATTTATCATTGCATTGTCCATCTAAAGAGGAATGTATCTACTGTCTTTTTTTTTTTTTTTCTAAGAAGGTTTTCTAGACATCAGTGGACTCACTAAGCAACAATACATCAGAGATAAGAAAACCAGCTCTGCGTATAGAATATTGTTTTGTAGTTTTATTTTGAATGAAATGACATTCAGATACAGCCCAGTTTTTTAAGGAGAGTTTTAAACAAATGTTTAAAGCTAAAAAGCTCCGAGAAATAATCAGTTAGCTTCTCCATTGTTTTGTCACTGATATGAGCTCAGACTAAATTCGCTCTTCTGCATGACTCAGATTCAAAATCATAATCATACTAAAAAATACAAAAATGACTAAAATTTCATTTTCCAAACTAACTTATGAGAACAATAAAGGAGTTGAAAAGCATTCATTAAAAAGCCATGTTGACATAATTTACAGCTGTACAAATTGTTTAAAACAAGCATTATAAGATAAGTGCTCAAAGCAGTGCTAAAATTTGTAGTAGAATTTTTCCCAATGCTCTTAAGGAGACTTTTCTGGATAACCTACAAATAAAAGTAATAATAATAATAATAATAATAATAAAAAAACACTTTGAAAATGTACTCTTAAATTCACCAGAATAAAAACAAAAAAATCTAAATAACTGAGAGAAAAGGATAAGGCCTTATTATGTGGGGCTTACTTGTACTCCAAATTTCCAGGATGTGGAATGTTACTGAAACAAGGGGTTCTTTGCTGATGTTTGACTGAGATGACTGAGATCTGTAGAAAATGAGTTAGAAACACATTTTGTACCTGACAATGTCAGCAATCTCCATGCCAGAAAAAGAGTACTGCTGAGGAAGGCAACCAGGACAAAGGATGGCTTAAGTGCAGTCTGGTTAAGGCAGAGTAAGTATTTTTAAAGCTGTTACTTCTGCTTCCACTTAAAAGCAGTAGTGCCCTATAATGTGTTTAAGAGCTTCAGTTAAAAAGATATGGAGCTAGAGTCTGATTCACATACAAAAATTTAAATAAATATATTAAAATGAGCTAGACAGACCCTAAAAATAGTATACAAAATACCTCTGTTGATTTCATATTCTTACAAGTATACTGTTCAAAGCTCAAACTTTACTAACTAGACCAAGAAGATCAAACTGACATGTTAAGAATAGCTTTGTCAAAATACTCATCTCTAATCTGCCCCCTGCAAGACAAAGCTCCCACTCTGGGTCAGGAACCATCTGAAATTTTACATGAGATATAGGATTAGTCCTTCATCAGGCCAAATTCTGCAGAAAATTATGCTGACCTTAATCTAAAGGAATTTCTTTGGCATTAGTTTTCATTTTTAAGTGAAGGTAGAATATGGCCCATTTTAGCACAGTAACTGATCCAAGGCTTCTATGTGAAGAACTCATTGATTAAACAAAGTATGGTAGCACTTGCTACATGTAGCCCCACCTACCTCATTTGACAAGTTTATAATTATAATTTAGCCTTTCCAGTGCTGAGATTTTCTAAGTTATTCATAGAAAAGCTTGGACAAGGGTAACAACAGCTGCATCATATTGTTGCATAAGCTTATGCTTAAAAATACTAGAAAATAGCTGTGCTGTCATCATTCTTTGGCTTGAAGCTGAAGCTTTCTTGGGTACGTCAGTTTTTCCATTTGTTGGAGTCCCAAGCCAGGAACCAGCCAGTGAATGTTGGGGGTTCGTACCCCTGTTTCACAATAACAATGGGGGTCCCCTTATCTCTGCCAGAAGGATCTGTTTCAATATAGCGTTTGGCTAAAAACAGAGGGGAAATAAAACATGTAAAATATTAGTTCATTTCTTTGGCATAAAAAATACATTAAAAGCCCCAGTGAAAGAACCCAGGGCTATAATAATAAAGTATTCAATTAAATTATTTCAAAGGCAATGAAATGATCAAGTAATTGCTGATTCAGCTGCCAGTGAAATAATTTTCCACCAGATTAAAACAATGATTATTACTCTGGTCAGACTATTGCCATACAGACACGTTTTGGCTTTTGACCAGGAGAAGGCACTTGCTGGTGCAGTGCAAATGCACAGGCTTCACTCCCATTTTTCCCACGTAAAAGCCTCATAGCTGCATTCTGTATAGTTTCCCTCTGCATCTCAATGTGACATCAGCGCCTGTCAGAAATGCAGCTAGGTAACTTTAGCTGCTCTGGGGAAATGCCTGCAAGCATTTTTAGCAAGAACTTCATCAGGGATGCTCAACTATATGAAACTGCACTGAAGATGACCCAGGATTTTACAAGGAGGTGCCTTTCAAGTAAACTGTCTTGATTTGTTCTGCAATTGGAATTTCCTCCTCCAAGTTTAACTCAGTGAAGTGTGACAATACAAGGACTTGGAGTTTTGTTGGCATTCCTTGGACTACATATATTAGTGTAGGGTGCAGGTCAGCAGTTATCTCCTTTAAAATTCCTATTCTCAGTGTAGTTTCTTTTCATAGTGATCTTTCATATCCTCTTTAAAAAGCTCTGCAGTCTTTTAATGATGATTAATTCTTCTCTTTATAAACTTACAGATAAGAAAGATACGAGTTTTAAGTCATATTTCAAAGAAAAATAATCTTCTCAAAGATTAAATCCTAATAAGCCCAATAAGCCTTTTAAACAACATTGTAAAAATAACTACATTTCTTCTACAACATCTTTTCATTTATTTAAATACTGTTGATGTTTCTTCACTTGGAATTCCATCAAATTGATTTGATTTACCAGATTTCATGGATTCCTGTCGCTCAGTTTCATTAGCATCCTTCCCAATCCAGACAAAAACCTGCAAATAGAGGAGAGAACAATTTAGCTCCCATGTTGTTATAAGGGTGCTTTGTGCAGCAGGCAAGCTACAAAATAGCTGATTCCACTAAGAGAAAGAATATATACTATGAAAGTACTGCAGAGATGCACAGCTCTCATAAGCCAGTTACTGTTTTTTGTTTTGTTTTTGTTGTCCCCCCCCCCTCCCCCCCCCACTAGAGACTGTAGTTCTATACTCGAAAATTTCACCACTCTCTTGACACTTGATGGCTGGACTTCACACACTTGGATGAAGGGGACTCTAATTACCTTTTCCATGGTTGCCTTTGCAAGTTTGCAAGAAAATTGCTCTTTAACTGGGGGTAAAGACACTGAATAGGAGCTGTCTTTGGATCGAGCTCTGTATATGCATCAACATTTGTGCCCTGTGGCAGATGCTACGCAGGGTAACTGAATACTCCACTGAATAACCCAACAGCCAGAAGAGCCTCAACCTGAAATCCCCACCTTCCCCACCTTTTTTTTTTTTTTTTTCTGTCAATAATTCTTTTGGAAACTAGCTCTTATTCTAGATTTCTTTCATTCATATCTGAGTCAGTATGTCCCAACACCTTTTTCACCCATCACTTAATACTGCCTTCCCCTCTGCTCCTTCTTGAATGGGCCTTGGATATTCCTTCTCATTTCCTAAAATCTCAGCTTTACTTCCTTGAGAGTTAGGCTGATGAAGACAGATAAAACATGGGATCTGTGGTCTTCTCCCCATTTCCCTCCAAGGGGCAGAGAAAGAGTAGAGAGAATATACTGTGAGAAATACTGTGAGTACAGAAAGCACACCTAAATTTGCCTGTCATCTGAAAAGCTCTCAATGTTTTCAGTTTTCTGTGAACCTGGGAAAATGATGGAGATTATTTCTAATACTCTCCAGCCAGTTCTTCTGAAGAAATCTGTGTAAAGGCCTAGTGTTTTTCCCATTCTCTGATAAGATTTTTATAGGTGCTACTACTACGCTGATTTTGTGGCTTCTGCATACCTTTTATTGCAATAACCTTCTTTCTTAAAATTAATAAATTTTAGGGATAAAGTTAAGACCATTGTGAGGAGCATTTCAGAACAATGCTGGGGCTTATACTCTTGCAGTCTCCATTGGTTTTAATGGGAAATGTCTGCCATAGTGTCACATTATGCTTGGAAATTCAATCATATATTTTCACACTAGAACATCGTAGAGCTCAGAAAATACAACTCCTGATGATATAACGTAAGCAAAACAAAACCTCTTTCATTTTCACAAAGGTGATTTTCGCTCCCATCTTACATTCTAAGTTGTTAAGAATAAATTCTTGTTATCACAAAAAAAAGAAAAAAAAAAAGAAAAAAAGAAAAAAAAAAGGTGAAGTACACAGCTTACCTGTTCCCAGGTATCCAGCAACATGACATCATCTTCA
Organism: Nettapus auritus; assembly: GCA_011076525.1. Classification (NCBI taxonomy): domain Eukaryota; kingdom Metazoa; phylum Chordata; class Aves; order Anseriformes; family Anatidae; genus Nettapus; species Nettapus auritus. The sequence goes on along the minus strand of CM021766.1, from coordinate 28,922,060 downwards.
GCCAAGTCATCCTGAGTGAATTCTCCTGGGACCTCCTCAATCTAAAAAGGATACTATGGTGGGTATTTTCTGCTTTTGCTTTAATAATTTCTCAAGATATTCTGATTGTAGACAAACCAAATATTTTTTTAAAGGGATAATTGAAATTTGACTATTGTAAATTGGGACTGAGGTCTGCTAGAAGAAAGGGACAGGGAAATTTCCATAGAGCAACTTGGACCAAACTAACTAAATCAATCTTATAGCTGATATATTTGTGCAGTTTATATTCATTAATAAGGAAAAGAAATAACTTCAATTTGGAAGTGGTGAGCTCAGTGATGAAATACACATCCAGGTAAGCTTTCCAGTCACTTGAAAATGGGACATTATAATTGACTAAGCCATTGAGGATTAGTCCCAAAGGAAGCAGAGACTTCTTGCTTCTTCCATGGATTTACAGACACGAAGGAAAGCAGTTTAATTTTCATCTGTATAAGCAGCAGATGTAATAATGTAGCTAGCTAATGGTTAGTTTGCTACTTGCGAAGGGCTTTCAACAGTTTGACTATGCTTGGTCACATAGAAGCGCTAGAGAGATTGGGATCATATGGTGAAGAAGTAATTCCTTTTTTCTCTCTACCACGTTATGGTGGCCAGAAGCTCAGAGTGACCTGACCTACCTGTTCTGGTGAGCTCTAACAGTGGTGATTCAGTTACTAGGGAAATTCTATGAGAGGGAATTTCACCGAATTTGGAGGGAATTTAAAACAAAATCCACACAAGTGCATAGCTCACAGAAAGCTATTATAGTGAGGTTGGTTACTGTTATTGTATTTCACAGGAGTGTTTTAGAAGCTTGCTGAAGAATATGCCTTACTACATTTATAAGATTTTGAAGTCCTTATTAAAGGATCCTATTTGTTTTATACCTCTCCAAATGAATCGCCTGTCTCTTAAGGAGACTGCAGAGAAGGTAGACAACTATGTCTTCTACTTACAGTGCATCCTTGCCAAACAGTGACACAGTGTTACTCTTCCAGAATACAGTAAGCAACTAAGCCTGAACTGACTTAATACCCAGCACACAGCTCCAGGTATTTCTGTTAAGGAAATAAGTCTTCCCACCTAGAGGCATTAATTACATGTCCTAAATCTCTACGGAAAATTTCAGGCTGCTAAGGATTTTTGGCAAGGGCTCAGGACATTTCTTTTCATCACCACCGCTATCAAACACGTAGGGGCCAAGGCACTGACCTGCACCTTCTCAGAGAAATGACAGCAGTCCGGCAATGCCCTGCAAAAACACGATTGCTTTTGACTGAGTAAATGCTTTGGCTTCTTGCATCTGCAAGCCTCTAGTCCCAGGCTAGAGCAGGCTATGCAGACATCTCTGCTATTTATTCTTCTGTCTGTTCTCTGCACTTGGATTGATTCAAAGCACCAAACTTCAACTCTCTAGCTCTTGCCAAGCAGTACTACCTACACAAAGAAAAGCCAGATCCCCAAATTCATCTTTAATGTCTGATGATTCCCAAGCTAAAATATACCAGAAATTATATAATTAAAGAGAAGGGAAAGTATCCATGATACACTTACAATAAATCTGCCAGTTTTATTAGAACAACCATACAGGCGAGGGGGATGATCTTCACCCTTTGTCAGGAGCTGTGATGAAGTCTGATATTGTTTTTTACCTCCAAGTGCTTCCCAGAATTCCTCTGAAATATACAATATGTAATCTATTCAGCAGCGGTTTTGATATTTTATCATTTATCTTGTTAGATACTATTTCAAGAGTCCCTGAACAGTCTCTTTGTTGTCTCAAAGATGAGTTTATTTTCTTTCAGTTCTTCCTTCAGTTTGTTAAAATAATATAAAAGTATTACATGCAGCCCTAGACAGAGCAATCTCTTCCTCCCCTTATAGTCACTCAGGGTAAAGAAAGGACTACACTCCTCTGCTACTGCCCTACAGATATCCAGTACTTGTACGACAGTCAATTCTGGATAGATGTCCACTGTAAAATGTTGTGTTAGATTTTCAGAAAGTGAGATAGTGAGCATATCGTTCTGCCTACAACATATATAATTGTAAAAAACATTTAGGCTATATTTCTACACAGTGCTGTGTATTCTCAGATGCCCATTCAGAACCACAGGGTTTCATACCAACCTGGTTCCTGGCCTTCATTAATCTTAGTAGTCTGGCATTTAAGAACACTGGCAATGTATTGAGCTCCTTGTTCTTCTTCTTTGTTTGCTCCTTTTCCCATCCAGGTGTAGCCAGAATTGTTTGGCAGTTTCAGAACAAAAACATCATTGGAGTTTAGTGACATTGCATCAACATCAACCTAGATCAAGAAAGAAACTTGTTTTATTCTTCTGTTTTTCAAATAATGTGATCTCTATTTTGCATGTTTATATAAAATGTATAGATAGATGTTTATCAGCTATGCTTTTTAAATTTGATTTTTCCCCAGATTTATACTGACATGAATTAGAGAAGTACTTCACTTGATATAGAGAACTGACTTGAAGAACAAATCTTGAAATGATTTGGCAGTAGGAAAGACTGTCTAATAAGGGCTGCTGATTTCCTGTCTGTTCTTTGCCAGCTGACTGTTCCCTGCACATTTTCCTACAGTTTCCTCTGAAACACGTAGATTGATCATAGCCAGTTAAACTGTATTCTCATTGGTCTATGAGATAGATTGGTCACATAGAACAGTGGATTTAGGTCCTGCATTCCTACCAGATGTGACTACCCAACAGAAATAGTCAGAGGAGATTATGGCAGCTACACCATTTCCCACGGGGAATATTTGTTTTTACTCTACAGGTGACCTTACCTCCGCAATCCTGGTGATGGATATCAGGTTCCTGCGGATTTGGAAGAGCCGTGTGGGTGGAGCAGGTTTCTGACCTTCCTTCTTGGATGTCCCATTCTTGTAGACAATAAGTGGCTTGTTTTTGAACAAGCTCAGTAAATGGGCAGGCTCTTTGCCTTGGCTGACTCTAATCTGTATGTACATAAAGAAATGCAATAAAAGAAACATAAGGACACAGGTAATTATTTTTAGGCTTTGTTGAATAGCATAGGGGAAGTTAGCCAATAAAGCTAGGAATGTTAGCAAGAATGAGAAGTGGCAAACTGAGAAGCTCTAAAAATATAGGTCCAGACACAGTAAAGTTATAGTATTTGTGAGATTTTTTGTCAATCATGCTAACACACAGACAGGATTCAAACTTCTAACATAATGTCTAAATAATTAAAGTGGCTGCTATCTACTGCAATAGGAAAATTACACTTTTTTTTTTTAAAAGAACTGCCATTTCATAGAGTTTCATAGTGTCACTTAATTCCTCTTAAATTAGCTTGGAAGTTAAGGGGCTTTGTATTTAAGCAGAAGAGGCTGGTTATTCATCCTTTTCATTATTTCTGTGTGTATTTATCTGTAACAGAATGGAAAAGATGAACATAAATCTATCTTGCAGAAGATAACATAGATGACAAAAAGAAGCTTCCATTAGAGATATAAAAGACATTACTGCAATCTCAAAGAACATTGAGCTATGAAGAACTGCTATTTTTAGGTTAAATGTGCTATAGAAGTTATTTGTATACAACTGTTTATTCATTCTTTATGACAGTGTCATTTATTTTTCCCACTGAAAGAAACAAAAACGTGACTGCTAAAAGCTACACCATATATAGATTTCCTATCCAAATTTTCCCAGCTTTATACAGGAAATAAGTGACCTGCATCTTTCATGTTGTGACAGCAAAAGGGAGGATGACAGCAGAGAAAGGCTGGGGAGAAAGAGAAAAGGAAATAAATTGAAACTGCCTTCCAGGAAGGCAGAGGAAGGCACCAGTGCAGGGCGGAGCTGTTCTGGCTCTGCTTTCTGAGCAAAATACCCAGAGGATGTGGCAATGCCAGCCCACTGAAGATGCTGCTGTATTCAGCTGTAGATAGCAGAGCTCAGGGTGTGGGTAGCTGAGTCACTGAGACCTTGTTCCCCACCCAGTGCCTGCACAACGGGGTCCCCATGGCCCCTTCCAGCCAGAGGGCTGGAGGTCCCCACCTTTCTGTAGCTGCTCCTGGGGATCATCATTGGGAAGGAAAGAAAGGAGAAAGGCGTGCTGCGTAGCCAGCAGAGCACCAGTTCCAGCCCTTGAGCACTGCCTGCTGAGGCTGGAGGCAGTGGGAAGCAAAGGAGATGAAGAAGGAAGGGCTGCTACAGCCCAGCAGGTGGTTGTGGGCAATAAAAACAGTGCTTCTAGCTAGCACACAGCTAGTCAGACTGGTAACATTGCCTGGTAAGTATGCCCCAGAACATGTATACTTGTGGGTTCCAAGCTGCGAAATTGTGGCAGGATTTCTACATATGAAGGGAAAAAAATATATATATAAAATAAAATAAAAATAGAAAAGGAAAGAAAAATGCTGAGGGAAACGTTCCTGCAAAACAAATGCTGTCACGGCTTCTTAATAGTAATTTGTACTGTAGTGCCACCTAGCGAACAAAGATAGAATACTTCAAACCGTTCAAATAATGCTTATACAGATATTAAGTAAAGGTAATATATTCTAGGTAGGCATGTATATGCATACAAATCCACACAAACACACACGTATATATGAATTTATACACACACCCACATATATATTCTTAAATTCACTGCAGGCTAAAAAAACACTTTTAAGTCCACTTCAGTGAGATAGATGTCCTTCAGCTTTCATAATACAGCTTATTATTATTGCAGCTGTTGGTAGTAATGTTATTTTTGCTGTAGTAATTCTGTAGTATTAGTGTTGGTCATGGGTATGAGGTAGGACCATATTTTGGTGAACTCTGTCCAAAGATAGAACGTATGTTAAGAACATTTCAAGGAATAATTAACTGGGAATATTTTAATCTTTCCTTAATGTAATTTCATTCATAAATCATAACTTATTAATAGCTAAAAGTGTCATCTGCCATATAAATTAACTGTACCTTGCTGGGTGGGGGAAGCCCTTACTTTGGTAATTAAGGAATAGGAAGCATAGAATTACCTTCTAGTGCCTAGAAAATCCCTGCTTGTCCTTAGTCATCTTCTTGCTTTGAGCTTGTGTGTGAAAACGGGAGGCCTCCCACCTCTTCCCCTACCCATGCCTCCTCACTAGGGAGGAAAGGAGAGCACACATCCCAGTCATGCTAGGACTAGCTTATCTCACATCTTTTACCTGCCAATGTCATAGAACCATAGAATGGCTTGGGTTGGAAGGGACCTTAAAGAACACCTAGACCCCCCTGCCATAGGCAGGGACACCTCCCACGAGATCAGGTTGCCCAAAGCGCCATCCAATCATCCAACCTGGCCTTGAACATTTCTAGGGATGGGGTATCCACAGCTTCTCTGGGCAACCTGTTCCACTGCCTCGACACCCTCATAGTAAATAATTTCTTCATAATATATAATCTAAATCTCACCTCTTTTAGCTTAAAACCATTACCCCTTGTTCTGTCACTACGCTGCCTGACAAAGAGTCTCTTTCCTGCTTTGTTGTAGGTCCCTTTAGGTACTGGTAGTCTGCTATAAGGTCTCCTCAGAGCCCCTTTTCTGCACTGCCCCTTTCTGCAAGCAAAGATATGTATCCTGCTTTGTGGAGCTTAAGGCACTATGAGATGGGAAAATCCAAGTTATGTTCTTCAGAACAGTTGGTTCAAGCCAGACCCTGTGACACAGTTCTAGCTGGTTCCCCTGCTCTGGCATTTCATGTGGCTTTCATTTCTCCCAGTTTTTGCCCTCTGTAAGCCAGGTGTCTTGTCTAGGCTAAACACTGCAGCTTCCTGTATAATCAAAAGGAGACAGGCACACATGGCTATTCCTCTGTCAAACACCTGCTTCAGAGTGGGTTGCCCTAGGAGGATCTTATTCTTCAGTCTCCACAGGCCACATACACTGTCTGTAAAGCTAGGCAGGACTAAAACCTAATTTTCAGTCAGTGAAAGTTGAAGGAAAGAAAAGGCTGTTCTACCTCTGTTCCCTACATTCAAAAGGGATCATTCAAATGGGGAATCTCCACTCACTTAAAAGGAACACACTGTGCTTTAGCTTGATACAGACTTCTGTAGACACTGACATTTGGTCAGTTATCCAAATAGTCTGTACACATGACTGTGTTTCAGTGGAAAGGAAAAAGGAAAACTTCCTTGACTTTATAAGTTTTTTTTTTTATTATTATTATTATTTTTTTTTTTTTTTTTATTTCTGACATAAAACAACCTCTACTGCAGCAAGTGTGAAAACAATGAGGTATAAAAAACATTAATGAGGGTCTACAAAGAACTTACTAATTTGAGAAAAGCTTGGACAAGTCTTCCAAAGAGAAGAGGCTAGCAAGTTAGGTGAATCCTAAAATGTACATGGAAGTTATTCTGCCTTAATATGTGAAGAAAATGTAGGTGAAGATTGTTAATAATCATAGCTAATGAGATATAGAATGGCCTAGTTTAAGGCTATATAGTTCTCTGCAAAGTAACTCTATCATTTCCAAAGGTTAATGCCAACAAGTAAGAAAGATATTTTAAGATAAATATGAGGAGCAAACAGTGTTAGTTATATGAAGAGAAGACAAAACTTTGAAAACTTAGATAATTTTGAAATGAACTCAAGTAACTGGCAGTTTGTTTTTATCTGTAGAAAGGGGTAGATGACAAGAAGACTGAACACAAATTTGCTTATTTGCTTAGTTAAAGCAGATACATCCATCTTCTGCAACTAAGCTTAGTACTAAGAAGTGGTTAAAGATTGGATACCATTTTCTAAGAAAATCTAAGAGTATGGCCACATGCACAATTTCCTGCAGGATGAGCTGGGAGGTAAGTTTACAGGGCTTCATGGTTACCCTTCATGCCATTAAGCTGTTGTAAATGTAAGTAATTTCAGGTAGTTTACTCACTGATAAAAGAAAGTTAACTATATTACTACACAGAAAATACATGCACAGAAGTTGTCACCATGAGCAGTTGATAATCCCAGTCTTCAAACACTATCTCTTCCTTTAATTTCTCATTGTTTCTGCATGTATATTGCATGCTGTCTTGAATTTCATCTGAAAGACACTAACCTGCACAGCCTGACCATTCAATAAGCGATCAAGCTGAACTGTGAGAAATGCAGATGCTGTCAGCTCATCTTTTGTAGCATTGGCTCCTTGCCTGAGGAAGATATGGTAAAAAACAAACAACACAACAATAGTTAAGTCCAGTTTCAAAATGATCCAGAGTTTATACTGCATGACAAATACATAGTAAATAACCTTGTATTTACGTGCGGTTCTACTCTTCTGAGCAGGACAAAATGTTAGCATAAAATAATATTCACATGATGGAGATCTGTGCAAAGCTGACCAAACATACCATGTGTAGATGATCTGTCCTTTAAGATAAGTGTAGAGGATAATGTAGCAGTCACCACCATAGAACTGTCCATATGTCTCAGGTTCCACAGGAACTCTGCCACTGCTTTCCACACGCCAGATCTGAGAAACACAGAAATCATTGGCAAATGCTGAACTTCATCCTGAGACATTTTAAGGAGAAATTTACTGTATCATCCCTTAAGCAACCTCTGATTATGTACCCAAGTGTTATGTTATAAAGCCAGGAAAGATTCTTCTTTGAAGTGGATCTTTGTACCCTACATGCACTGAACGAATGAATAGCGATCACCAACAAACCATTGCAGTGCACTTTTCTTTATCCTGATGCTTTCTTTAATATCACTCAATCAACATAATACTATGTTGAACTTACTTTCCTAATGTCTTAAGATGATAACGTGACATGAATGGCACAATATTATGGTTCACAATAGAACTATCATACCATTTGGGAGAGGTAGTTAAATAACATACAGTTTTGCAGATTTTTTTTCCTATTTGATTCACTACAGCTCAATTTACTTAATGACTGAACTCCAAAAACATACTTCTAAAACTATGTGGCAAAAAATGCTTCAGACCTAGATGCTGTGTCTCAAGTCTATGGACCATCCTAAGTATGAGTTCTGAAACCCAGAAAATATACCAGTGAGACTGTAGGTATTTATCCCTCTTACTTCCAGAATCCCAACATAGGCTGTGTTGGTGGAATCACAGACTCATTTAGGTTGGAAAAGACCTCTAAGATCATCAAGTCCAACTGTTAACCCAGTACTGACACGTCTACCACCAAACCGTATCACTAAGCACCACATCTACACATTTTTTGAATACCTCCAAGGATGATGACTTAACTACTTCCCTGAGCAGGCTCATAACCCTTTTAGTGATGAAATTTTTCCTGATATCCAACCTAAACATCCCCTGGCACAACTTGAGGCTGGTTCCTCTTGTCCTACTGCTTGCAAATGCCAAACAAAGCCTGTGTAGTCCAAATATATTCCTTCAATAATGCAAAACGCAAATCCAAAGAGACTCAAATGGGATATGAGTAGATTTAGAAGGACTCTAAAGCCATCACATTCTCTTCAAATCCAGGCTACCTGAGAGACCCACTAGGGACACAGAAGCAGATAGGACAGATACATGAAGACGTATGTAAAAAAATGGATTGAATTTCTGACTCCAAGGGAAAGTTTTCCCCTTCCAGATTTCAAGCTGATGTGGGCTAGAAGTATTCCTTTAGGATAAAGATCATATTTAAAGTATTTCTTTACAAGGTATTCTGTGAAAGGGAAGACATTTCTGCTCTTTGATTTCTGCTGATGACTGCTACAATGTCTTTCATGAGTATCAAAATAACATGACATGTCAGCATACAGCTGACATAGAGATTCACTTTCCACTTCAAAGCACTTCTTCTGATGGCAGGAATAACATTGCCATTAATGTAGTTTTACTCTACACCACAGTTTAAATAGCAAAACATAGAGTAGCAGTTTAGCCTGTTACAAGAAACCAAAGGAATTGAGTCGGTGCAAACTGCATGCTTGTTAATTAAAACACAAAAATTACCTCTACTTTTCCTGAACCATCATCTACCATGTTATGTTGGGCAGCCATTTGTGGAGACTCATGTAACTTGGTAGCATCAAATTCAATCTGCTCAATTTTAGCCACTCTCTCTGTGACATATACTTTGCCAAAGCCATCACTTTCATCTTTATCCTTCCAGTCTTTGAAAAATTGTTTGAAAATTGGTGTTTCACCTCCTTCTGGAAGCACTTGAATCTGAAATAAAATAAGAACCATGGGATGCAAGAAACACAAAAACAGACATGCCCTTAATTTTATCCTTTTTTTTTTTTTTTTTTTTTTTTTTTTCTTTTTCCCTCCCCTGATTTAAAAACAAAGTCTTTAACAGAGTTCATTCTCTGTTGGTATCATCTCATTAATAAATCGCACCTGTGTGTTGGCAGGATAATTCATCTGCTGTATGAATGCTTCAGCATTCTTCATGGCAGCCTTTCTCTCTTGTGGGTTAGCATCTTTGCCTAGTTAAAACAGAAGGATAACAATACCTGAGAAAGGACAGAAGATGTCCTTGAGCCAAGTTCTCTTCAGCATTGCCAATGCCTCAGTCTTGAACAAACACAAATGCTGGACATAGCATGAGTAATAAGATTCATACAAAGTTGAATGGTCAAAACAGTACCTTAGTGGTTTTGAAAACAGTTAAAGTAACTGGACTAAAAAAGTTGTGTTTTTCTTTGTGTGTTTCTGTTGAAAAAAATGCTGTTCATAATATCTGCTCGGTTTAAGGTATGCATCCAACAATAACAACCTGTTTCCTTTCCCTTAATTGTCCCTTTCTGGGCTGCAATGTGTTAAATGAAGGTGCTGTCCAGAACTGCCTTCCCTTCATCAGGTACCATTAGTTCTATAGACTGAATAGATAGAACTCCATTTTAATCTGGCTATGCTGTGCAATTTACCACCACTCTTTCCTACCCATTGCTCCTTGCTCAGCCTTGTTCAGTATTAGACATCTCTGAAAGCATCTGTGGGGTGGCTTTTTTTTGTATCTGTTCTGTGACCTGGCTGGCTATCAATGACTATACTTCAAAGACCTCTTAGACTAAGAGGTACATCTTTGTAGACTTCAAAGATGCTCTGATAAGCTATATATAGTATTAAATTCTGCATGAAACTATTAGCAAAATGTTTCACACTCCTCAGCTTAGTGGTCTGAATATTTGAGCAACCTGGTTTAATGGAAGGTGTCCCTGTCCATGGCAGGGAGGTTGGAACTAGATGATCTTCAAGGTCCCTTCCAACACAAACCATTCTGTGAAGATGTCTAGTAGAGATGATAACTACAGCCTCCCAGTGCAAGGGTGAGACTCACAGATTAATGTAGAGGTTTCTTTTTTTTTTTTTTTTTTTTGACATATTATCATTACCAACAGTAGCAAAGTGAGGATGTACAAAGAAGCATGTAGGGCTGCATTTATAAGACCTACGTTGTATATAAAATGCCCAATCCTATTGGATTGGTTATATTAGGAGCTGTCACATGAACAGGGAAAAACAGGAATTAGGGGCTCATGTAGAACTTAGGTCATATGAGCACAATGCAAGCAAAATGCTTTGTTTTAAAGGACACATTCCTAACTGCAAATTAAGTATTAAAGCAAAATGTTTACAATGCTTCCTGGATTCAGAAACTTGACAAGCACACTGATTAACTATTTCCTATTGCACAACGTAAAAAGAAAAGTAAATGACCCATATTTAAAGCAAATGCCAATAACTAATACACTACCTCAGACAAAAAAGGGGAGATACTCAATGCTGGATGCAATGGCAGCACCAGGTAAAGGGTGTCCAGACCTAACTCCTCAGCTCCCTTCTGGGAAAATGATCAGTCAGAAAAATTGCAGACAGTCCTACAAGCATTGATGATACCAAAGAGATCTATTCACAAGGAAGAAAGAAGAATCAAAGTATTTGTAAGCTTATGCTTTTAGCATAATTATGTCTGGGACATAAAGATTGTACTTTTAACTCATCTTTCAATTTCACACCTCCAGGAAACAATATATGGAGATACCTGTTATCAAACTTTCCATGCCCGTATTTTTCTCACAGAAGATGGAGATTTGATGGCAATATACAAAAATTGCAGGATTATTATAGAATTACAGATTATTTATATTTGATTTGTAGTTGCCACTTAGATAAGCATTTAAGCACCCAGGCTTACAGATTCTTTAAAAATAGCCAGGATCCTTAGACAGGACTCAGACTCAAAGCCCTTACTCACATCCTTATTCACACCAAGGAAGAACTGTGTCCAGCCAGTGTTAAATTTTTGCTAGTGTTCAGTGGGTGTTCTGTGTACTCCTTAGAGCTGTCTGTGTTCCTTCTACATTCAAGGCAGAAGCGATCTCTTACCTTTCCACACAAAGATCTTCCTTGCAGCACCATTATCCAAAATGAAGCACTCCTGAGACAAAAGCATAGCCATAGAGAAGGGGTTTTCCTCTGCTACCACTGACACCTTCATGGATCCGCTTGCATCTGACACCTAAGGAAGAAAAAATTGCAAAACTTATATCAACTCTGGTTTTGATAATCAAACTAATTTCCACTCCCCAAATTACTATAAAAACCAGTTAACCTTCCTGTGTATGACATTGATACCCTGCTGGAAGGTAAGCACAGTTGTAGTTTCATTTCATTTTACATCCAGTAGAGGGAGATGTAGTGTTAATTTTAGTGATGTTTGTCACAGCTTTTCAAAATAAATCAAGTTTCCTTTCCACTCTCAATTCGACTGCTTATTCAATGTACAGCTCACAGTTAAAAACACATACTTTCATCAGCCCAACCATTATTATCTGCTGAACTGGCAGAGGCCCTAGATGTCATCCTCTGCTACCAAGCAACCCTCACTGAAGCCAATGGTACACATACATGCTGAATGAGAACATTTGAAACTATGATAAAATAGTCCTACAATGATATTTACAAATTAAATATCTACATTTATACCCTACAGTTCTTTAATAGACAGCTGTCATAGGACCTGTTGCAAAATCTGCTTTGTAACCTCTGTAAATTGATACAGACCTTTATAACCGTCCAAAATTCACTCCTACAAGGCTGAAAAGATCAGCAAAAGGATTTATTACTCTTGTGGTTTCTGCCTGCCAGTACTTAGTTCTTTTCATAACTAAATATTCACTTTATATCTTCTATTGTATATTATGGAAACTACCATTGAATACCACAAATAAAAATAATTTTGCCTACTTTGAGGGCTCACTGTAGACCTGTCTTCTGACTTTGACACTCACTTTTATATTGCATCACTTCTGAATTTGGTTAACCGAGATCTGTTAGCAGGACCCATAGACTTAGAATTTCTTAGATATTGACTAAATTTTATGAGAGTTTGGGATCCAAAATTCACTGTAAACACTCTACAGTAGCCTTTGCTTCTCAAGTACTATCTTATAACAACAGTCCTGATCATACATTCATACATGCAGGGTTCCTTTTTCTTCCCCTCCTCTCCTTTTCTTTTATTTTTCTTTCTTTCTCTTTCTTTCTTTTTTTTTTTTTAAAAAAAAAAAAAAAAAAAAAAAA
>CM021766.1:28661990-28909392 GCA_011076525.1 Nettapus auritus | reverse complement strand
AAAAAAAAAAAAAAAAAAAAAGCCAAAACCTCTTCTATAAAGGTGAGAAATACGTGCTAGATTTTTTGGCAAGAATGGAATTGTCCTTAGGTTCGTGCCCTCTGATTAATGGGAATTGATCACTAGAAATGGACTTTTAACATGGATCATCTGGAATAGGACTCCTGTAAACCCCAGCCATGCATACAGGTAGGGAAAGGATCATGTAAGAAGCAGGGAGAAAGATGGCTCCATCCTGCAGTGGTCTGTGGGATGCAGACTCTGCAGATTCACCCTTTCTCACACTTCACAGAAGCATCAGAGCTGCTGTGGACACAGCACCTTGAATGTCATATACACAGGAGTCCAGCAGCATGTAGTCCTGTCGGCGGTACTGCATGTGGCCTAAACTTTTCTTCTTGTTGCATGATTATGGGAAAGAAAGTACAGTGTATGCCAGTAAAAGATTCTGTTATATCACACAAGATGACATTATAGCATGAGCAAAAGTGCAAAAAGCTGAAGAGAAAATCTCAGTGCTATTAGGAACTTGTAAAAAACATACAAACAAACAAACAAAAAAAAACCACTAATCTTTTCAGTCTTCAGAAGAAAATAACTTTTTTTTTTTTTTTTGGGGGGGTGGGGAAGAGTCTTTTCTAGATTTTGCTAAAAACAACCCTCTTTTCCAAACACTTTCACACTTCTTTTCTCAAGTAGGAGAATATGAAAGAAAGGAGGGAGCTATGAAAGAAAAAGAGAAAATACAGAGCTGGAAATAGTTTGTTGTGTCAGTTCTGTGGCTTTTTGCTATTAAAAGGACTGTACATACTTTAACTTCAAAACAGTGGTTTTTTTAGGGAGTTGGGATGAGTGTGGAAATGATCAAATAAAAAAACCTGCCTCTGCTTTGACACTGGTAATGAAAATGCTTTGGAGTCATCTGTTGTGAATCACAGACTATTTGTAGAATAATGTGTTCCATGAATATCTTAATGCTTTTCAATAATTTATTTAAACTGTTATTGCTGTTATTTGTTCGAATTAATGAAATATGTAAGTAATTTGACCATCTTTGCAAAGGAAAAGCTATTCTCACGTCCTTTCAAGTAGAATGCCAATAACTTTTAACTACTTCCCCATCTCTAATACTTTAGAAAAATAAGTCTATACTTGCATGTAAGTAAAATGCCGTACTGTTAGGCTGAAGGATGAATTCTATGCCTCTTCTAGGCAAGATCAGTATGCCTACTTTAATGCAAGGAAAAAACATAACTTTGCTAAGTGTAATCATAAAATTCCTACTAATAAAATGGAGGAAAAAAGTTATGCATTCTATTTATGGTTAATTTTTCTCATATTGGCACTGTCCCAGTCATTGTTAAGCCACTGAAGGTGAGGAAGAAGAAAACAGGCATCACAAAAGAAAGGCTTCTTGTGTTTAAATTCTTCTGGATTTTACTTAGAAAAATGTAACATAACTGTACATCTCTCAAACTCTGCTAAGAATAAGTATATGTCTACTACAACTACCTCTTTTAAAATCAAAAAGACTGGAAATGTAGATTGATTTAAGACCAATTAACTCTTCTTTGACCTGCACTGAATGGTTCATAGGCCGTGCTTAATTTGTTTCCTGAGTAAACAGGATTGTAATCAATATTTTTTCCTCAGTTCTTCTGGGCTATTTTGACATCCTTTGAGAATCTTGTCCATTGGATGTAAATCAGCTAACACAATTGCAGTTCTGTAATTGAAGCCAGAACTCCACATACGAAGGTATTACATGCACGAATACCATTGAGTGTACCTAACACAAAAAAACAGTTACTTACCATATATAGTTTAGCACTTCTCCTATTCGTAATATCAGCCACCTCATCATCATCATCACCACATTCAGGAAGCTCTGGCTTTGACCCTAAAACCTGTACAACAAAAGAATAATAAAATAAATGTAGAGAGATGGTAGGTTCTGCAGCATAAATACCCCAAAACTGTAATGTGTTGTCCCAGTAATCAGTTAGTCATGATTATCTTTATACTTATTCCAACCTAAATCCAAACTCATGGATGACATTGCAGATAACTGTCGTATCTTTAGTAGCATTAGATCTACATGTTGTCTTCTTCTTGCAAGCCAACTTGCTGGTCTTGTATAGGCTAGGATAGGAAATGATATATTACTTAAAGCTTCAAAGGGTGGAAAGGCACACACACACACACAGACAGGAGATTTATCTGCTCCTACTCTTCTACTCTATGCGTTTGTTCATATGTCTGTCTTCCCCTTTTCCTCCCAATGACGTCTACAGTGTTGATAAGCAGGTCTCACAATTTTTGGAATGACATTACTCATGAAATGTTTGAGAATAAAATTAAAGCAAAGTGAAATACATGAGTTGAAGTTATTAAAAAAAAAATCAGTTTCTTATATCAGATTATGAGTTCAAACATCTTTACATTTACAGATTATTAATCTCATTTTCAAGGAGGAAAATTAGCTGAATTCTTAGAAAAAAAAATCATGGAGTGAAAAAAACATTTTCTCACTCCACAACCAGATTATCAATTTTAACACTGTGGTAGTTTTTACATCATAGCAGTGTTACACCATGGATAACCTTACAATAACTATTACTAGAAGAAATTTACAGAGGTTCTTCAAGGATATGTAATAGTCAGGTAGTCATTATTAAATCATAGTAACTCATTATTAATTGCAAGACCTCTCCATAGTGACTGATATATGACCAGATACAATTCTGTTGCACACAGAATTTTATGGATTTCTATAGAGTTATGTCCTGAAATGAAGGTAGTAGTAGTAAAGATATCTGAGTAACAGTATATTAACATCAAGTACAAGTGGCAGAACAGCCTTTCTAGGGATTTGCATATAACATGAAGTCATGTGCAAAAAACATTGTAAACATTTGATAATAGGAAAGGCTGACAAAGCATACAGCTGCAAGACGTTTCAAAGAAAACTATAGCGTATATGTTGAATATAAATCTATTATTTGTGGAATTTTCTTACCTGGCAAAGTAAAATACATGGCCTTAGTAAGTGTGGTAGCTCCAGTTTAATATTTTACTTATGACTCACTGAAGACAAAAGTAATGCCTGGAAAGCCTAAGAAAGGCATTACCAGTAGTAGCTCTTCAGTACCTATCAGTCAGCATTTCCTGAACTGACACTACATGGCTGCGGGTCTATTACCATGCAGGCCAAGCAGGGCTATAGTTTCATAGCAGAGTGCCACAACACTGGTGAATGACTGATTAAAAGAGAATGTGCCTATGTGGCATACTGTCGCAAGTTTTCTGAAAATGTTTCCCTTCCTAGGTTTGCAGACTGAACAGGAGCCTACACACAATCTGCAGAGCACCAAGAATAATGCTGTCTTTGTAACACAAGGATTAGAAAATTACCAAGAAACAGGCACGCTTCTTTACCTGAACACATACTGAACAGGTTTGAGGTTTTCATAACATTTGACTTTCAGTGACTATTAAAAGGGTAAAAGACTCCTATTACTAAAACCTCCAAAAGTCCATACTCACTATTTTTTGTGCTTAATTAGGTATTTCCAGCAAATGCAGAAATCCCACTCGCACACAAGTTGTGATTCCTGACACAGGTAAAGTCAGCATTTTCTCTTGCCATGCATACAGAATACCTGTGGCACCACAATCACTTTGCTTCACTGTAAGTTGCTTAAAGTGATATAAAATAAATTGCTCTTAAAATTTCTGTGTGCATAGCTCTCAAAGATCCCTGTGCAAGTGCCACACTGAGTATTTTTAAAGAAGGCTAAGAAGTTCCTCATGGTGCTTATGAAAGCAACTTGACAGAAGCAGCCTCTCTACCATCTAAGTACTCTGCTCTGGTGGTGATTAAACCAAGCAGGTTTCTATAGTTTATAAATTCAGTTTTAAAATTGGCTCCAGCACAGTTTAGATTCTGGCCTGACCTACTAGTGTCTTAAGTGTGCATTTAGAAATGTTTTTTTTTTTTTCTAACCTAGATAAAAATTATTGTCAGACTCCCCACGTTTATTTATGCATGTGGAAATTTCAGATAACCAGCACTGGCACAGCAAGAGGGATCAAAGACTCCCTTGCACAGAACAGTTACAGGTGTGAAATGAACTGGCCTGCAAAGGGCCAACTATAGTTCTGGGGAAACCCATTCACAATTTACTAAACAGCAGCTTGCACAGCAACTTATCTGGCCAAAGCTAACCCTATGCTTCAGTGTAGGCAAGCAGAAAAGGACCACTACTGAAGGCTCTGTTCTGTAATTTTGCAGTTTCTCAGAGGAGTGCAAAAACAAGTGCAGAAGAGCCTTGAGGGTGCTCTCTTTTCCTGCATTTGAAGTCACAGTTATTATAGATCTTAGCATTGTTAAGATGGGACCTGACACACTTCTCCTCTCAAGAGGTAAGGAAGTCCAGGGCTTGTGAGGAGGGCTGTGCGTCCAACACTTCAGGTGAATCTGTGCTGGGAATACCTGTGTGTGCCGGTGTCCAAAACAGATGATGAGACAAAGTCAAAACAACCTAAGGCGAGTGAAGACACCAGTCATGGTGTGAAGCAGGGCAGCATGCACACCACACATACACTAAGTGTGAAGCAATACAGCATGAAATACATATAGTCACTACCCTTTTGTATTGCTGGGGACAACTTACGTCATTCCCAACACACATCAATTTCAGCCACTTCGTTGTATAGACTTGGGGATGACACAAATAACAGAAGGAAAAACTGTGTCTAAACAGAAAGCAATTAACGCTGAAAAAATTAACTTATATCCCAAAGAAACTCCTCCTCAGGGATATCATCTTTCCTCCTTCTAAGGGAAGCTCCCATAGAATGGCAGAGTCCACACACAGCCACACATATGTCTGGTTGTTAAGACAACAGATACATTTTATCAATAAGATATGAAGTGTGTATGGTGGTGTTAACTGCTAAACTGGAACTGGGTTGTGTAATTACAAAAGCATATGGCTGGCTGAGGTGTGGCACTCCAGGCTGCCTCACCTTTATATAGCTGATGATGCATCATAAAAGAAAATAGTTCATGACAGTGGAGGCTGTAGTCAAAGGCTCCCAAAGCACAAGTACCCAGTGAAATGACTTAAATCAACATACAGCGTAAAGGACTTTGAATCTTATGGTCCTTACACCCTACATTTATACATTCAGTGTTAGCAACAAGAACAGGACCTTGATCATACAATTCTCATTCAATTAAGTATAATTAGGGCCCTGAAAACTTATCCATGCCACAACTGCCTCATTGTCTGGGCTTGGCATCTTTCTTTGTAGCTGCTTGCTTGATTTCCAAATCACAGTCTCTTCCTATCACTTTGCCTTATCTGCCTTTGACATATTAACATGTCATATCCCTCCTTGCTCTTCATTGCTCCATCCTGGAGTGATGCTTATTCTCTCCCCACCATTGCTTTCTGCAAGTTTCTGAGTCCTGGAGAAAAGCACAAGCAATGTTGTGCTCTGCTAGGGTGCACACAGGTGTATTGCAGCTATTCTCCCAGTATGCACACACTAACCTCACACTGTACGTCAGGTTATTCAACCATTCAAGGCTTAAACTACTTCAGTTATCTCAGAATAAGGCATGCTCACAGCTGGTTATGTCAGACCTTACCAAGCTGTACATGGCTGTAGACTCACACCAGCTTACTTCTCAATGAGAGCATCTGACTGCAGAGTTAACATGTTTTATTGAAAGTGTTCCCAAACTCCACACCTTTACATCTTCTCTGGGGCAAGGAGGAGAATACAACAGAAAGTAATCTGCATTAATTTTTTTATTTTTATTTTTTATTTTTTAAGTTTTGTTAAACCTTAAATTTTGACACACTTAGTTTACTGCAGGAGAATCTTAGTGGAAACCAACAGAACGTAAGTTCCTCTACAACATATGCCAAAGTGTGCTATTACCTTGTGTTAAATACAGCACTGTTTATCCTGCCTATAAATAATCCCCTACATCTTCTTGTGTGCATATCTTTTCTGCATATATCTGCACCCTCTCACAGAACTGCAAAATACAGAGCCAAAGCTGCTTCTGACAAGTGAAATTCCACTCCCTTGCCCTCAAAAATAACAGAAGGAATCACAGACATAAGGTTTCTAATCTGTAGGAATGCAAAAAGGTAAGCAATTTTAAGTAAACACATCAAAAGGAGTTTAGCAAACACTGTCTTCATAACTGGAGAAGCAGGCTCTGCCTCATAAAATAGTTGATATTGATTTAATGGGAGCAAGAGGTTTAAGAAGCTCATTGAGGCTGAAAATCCAACTAGGAAAACAATTCTTGAAGAACACGTCAGGTGAAAGTTAATTAAGAGGGAAAACTAGTTCCAGTTTAACTTGGGTACACTAGTGCTGTGTTTGTGTTTCTTCTCACTATACACAATTTGGGTTAGGTTTCTGGGTCTGAAACTGAGGTATTTGTTGTGGCTGTGATCCCAAATGTTAGATCTCAAAAAAATTCAAATTCTCCTCTTTATGTACTGAGAGCAATAGAAAGAATAGAGAGACGTTTACAGAGCTTAAAGCTGTCTTGTGGGCCTGACTTCTTTTACTCAATACTTTCAGAAAACAATCAGGATTAGCAGCTCATCATTTACTTCTTTCCATGCTCTGACATAAGTAAATATATCCTACTACTGCTAACTCAAGGTACACGTGTATGCTGTGACAGAGAATAAATCTTTTTGCATGATGATAGGTCTGAACTATAGCCACAGTGTGAACTCATTAGCAGATAAGGACTTGGATTTTTATGTGAACCTTCAGAGCAAAGAAGAATACTACAAGGAATGCCTCTCTGAAATAATTATCATCTCAAATATCTACTCCAGTAGCCAATATGAAGAAAAAATCCAGCTGAGAAAAGAAAGGATAAACAGGCCAGTAACCACTGTGCCAGCAAATAACAACTTCCAAACATACTCTGTTCCAGTCAAAAGCTACTTTTGAAATTAGCCAGATTATGAATAAGCTTATTTTACTGGTTATTGTAACCTGGAGCTCTTTCCATCAATCTGAGCACATATTTATAATCTTATAAAAAATTACACCTCAACCAAGGAAAAACAACACCTTTCACTAAACTGCTCCTAGGAAGCTAGCAGGATTTCTGCCTGGAATTGCCTCTCACCATCAATTGAAGCAACAACAGATGTCATTACATGCTCACCCTGAGGAGAAGACCTCCCACCAGCCTGAACAGTGACTGAGAATAAGATGGAAACGCCATAATGTACTGACAACCACACAAAAGGATATTTTATATTAACAAATGGTTCTGGCATTCTGAGAATTTGTTTGGCTTCACCATATAATTTGTCAAAAGCACTTTCTGGTATCAAGGTTTAAGGCTGATCTGTAATGCATTCAGGATGCTGCAAAATAGCAAAATCCATCAGTTGCTCATGGCACTTTCGATGCATAAATTGTGGCCTACATTTTTATCCAGTTTCTGTTGTCTCGGGAACTTCAAATGCAAATCATAATTTTATTCATAGCCCTACGCTTAGCTTCCCAAAAAACAGGGCATTAGGCTTTGGCAGCTTATCATACAATATTTGCAGCTTTGCATATCTGTCTGTAATAATTTGAATGTAAAGCCTTGACTGGTAACGATAACAATGTTCTAACATCAGTTTTCTATTTTCTGCTCTGTGAAACAGGCCATGGATAACAGGCTCACAAAAAAAAAAAAAAAAAAAAAAAAAAAGCATCTAGATCAGGCTGCCTTCTGTCTTGCTGGGTCTGCAAGATCGGCTGTGAATGAAATGAGGAAACCCCCAGCCTATATCACCTTCAAACTCTCAGCTTTTAGGTCACCTCAAAAAACAGTGATCACACCCTAGAGAAACTGGGAAGGTGAACTACATTAACCATGTGAACACCGCCAACTCTTTGTTGCCAGTACTGCTGATGAACACTGAAAATTAAGCTTTTCAGCAATCCGCCTCCCTGGAACATAATTAAAAATACAATAAGTAACTACCCCTGCATCTTTTTTTCTATTTATACCAATCCTTTCTACCTCTTTTTTAAATCTTACTTTTTGTTACATCTTCCTCAAACACCAGTTAGTATTAGAAATGACACCCACGTCCTGCAGAGACTTGCATACGTTCTTTAGTTTACAGATGCAAGGTTTTCCTTCATTTTGGGGACATAAAACTAGGCAGACACTAAAGTTGTGTTAACTTCGCAGATTCCAGTTTGCAAGCTTCGTGAATTAAAGCCGCATGTGCATGCATGTACTGCGTGCTTATGCATTGGAAAATTACTAATGGAAATAAATTAGTAACTACTGCTAACAGAAACCTCAGGCACAAAGAATATTTATCTGCTAAAATTCACAAAACTCCCAGCTTCTTCTCCTGTAAGTACACATTTTTGCAGCCAGGCTTTTGCAGTGCGACCATGCAGCTTGGTCCCCAGGCCATGACAGACCAGGCTACAGGCAGCAGCAGGGTAAAAGCAGAGTATGGCAACTATTCTGCAGAGCTTGAAACAACTCAAGCAAGCTGAGGGCAGCAGCAGGCAACTAGCAGCCAGCAACCCTGCTGGAAAAGCAGTGCTCCCTGGAGAAGCAGAGCAGCTGGAGGAAGCAGCAGCAGTACACTGCTCACCAGAGTGAGCAGTGGGAGCCATAGCGGGGTGTTTCATCCCTCAGCCAATGAGATAAAAAGTAAAAAAAGTAAAAAAAAATCTACTCAAGACACTGAGCTACTGTCCTAGTGCTGAATTCACTGGCTGAATTCACAAACTCAGTATTTCCAGTCCCATACAGCCCAATAGATGAGGTATGCCTCATACCAGAGGAACACCTCTGGTATGACACCCAGACTCGTGCAACCAGACAGAGAAGAGAGTTGGACCCTCATGTTCAAGAAAACAAACCAGAGGACAAGAAACAAAACAGCAATCCGTACATGCAAATTTTATGAAAAAAAAAAAAAAAAAAAAAAAAAATACAAAGTTTTCCTTAAACAAAGTTTCCTTCCTCCACTGCAGAACTTTAATTTAAGAAAATTCAAAGGCAACATGGAGCATAGATCCCTTGGGAGCTGTTCCACACAGGGGTTGGGATGAGGCAGACCTGGAGACCAAAGCCAATGCAAAATTCTTTTAAAGAAAGAAAAAAATAAGTGAGAGAAAATAGATTAAAAAAGCTCTCTTCAAAGTGCATTTTTCTTGGGTAGACGCTGAATTCCACAAACATGCATCTCTCAGCGTTTTGTTCAGGAAAGAAACTTTCATTTCTTCTCCATGAAACCCCCTGATGCTAGCAAGTTCATGGAAATAACTAGCAACTTCACATAGAAATAATTGCTAACAACTCTTTCCTTTGGCCTTTTCTTAATTATGTTCATTTAATAACTGAAAATTATAGCATTTCTTCCTCAATGGATTTCTTGATATTCTTGCACACAAAATAAAAAAGCCATTACAAAATCCATTAGTATCCTAACATGTAATTATAAGATTATAATTGACTAACATGGTAATCCTGCAAGTGTTATAGTTGATGAAGAAAAAAGCATAACAAATGTGAGGTTTTCTCACCTACAAGAATGCAAATAAAACAAATTATAATTAAATTTCAAGTGCTTCCAGCAATTACTAATGATTTTAGAAATTCACTAAAGTACCTTGTATAGAGTATGTTCTAGCATAAGAAATTATTTTTTCAACCATCTATTATTAGAACTGTTCATAAAGGATTTAGTTCATGCCATGCAGCACGATACACCTGAGCATTTTTTAAAGTAAATTCCTAATGAGGGCACTGAAATTTGCATTCAGAGACTCAATTGAAAGCCTGTCTTTCAGATATACTTGCCACCTGCAGCTGCTATTCAGTTCCCTGTCATTTAAGTACCTGGCTTCAGACAGTCAAGAGTGAAAACTGCAGCGTGAAGAACATTATCAGTAACTCACAACACTGCTGAAGACAGTCTTCCTTGCCAGACCCTGCCATTCTCAGGCAAACCCCCTGGCTGATTTTCCATTTAGGCCTGGGGAAAACATTGGGCCAAGTGCTCAGCTGGTACAAATCAGCTAAGCTATACTGAAGTCAATTCAGCTGAGGATCTAAGCCACGCATGCTTTGTCTGAGTGCAGGTTGCATAACCAAGTGCTTACAATACAAATTTTCATCAAAAAAACAGGCCTGCCCTTAATGAAGGAGAAATACTCAATAATTAAAATGAAAACAGGATGTCTGGTTTTGGCAGCTTGCAACTGGCTCCCTGCAGGGCAAGGGGTTTGTGCTTTGTACCTATATTCATAACCCTCATAAATTTAACAGTGTAATGATTAAACTTTCATTCCTTGGATAGGATAGGAGCTGCTGTGAAAGGTGAACAAGCATGTGCACTATCTTTTTCCGGACTATTTTCATATCCTACAAACTGAAGAACTGTTCAAAATGAAGACCCAACTTCTGTTTTTGCAGGCATGTGCGTGTACCCAAACCATTCAGTGAAGTGTATTCATCTTTCTGAGGTGTAAATTTGACCCACGGTTTCAAATCAAGCTGAGAAAGTTGTCTCTGGGTCTGAATAGAATTCCTGTTGCTATTTTCTGTCCATCAGCTTTCTTAAATCTTTATATTGTCATTAAAATTTAGTTAACTTCTCTGTGTGCATCAGACTGCTTAGGTGAGAGAGTACATGTCCCATTGTTATCCCCCTTCTATCAAAGCATTCACTTTCCTTTGTTTACCTGATCATTCAATATTGCCTCTGCCCTGTTACTGAAATTAATTTCCAGTATTTATTGCACAAAATTCCCTGGAGTCTTGCCCATTTTTTTTTTTTTTTACAACTGCCTCAATTTAGATAATAAAAGATATTACTTTGGCTTACATATTCACAGAGACATAAATAACTTGACCTAAGAGAACCTCATTAAGACATTTTTATATTTGGTATTTTCTTGCTAGTGAACAGGTCAGGCTGGACCATAGTTCCATGCAATTTGTTGTATACAGCCTTGAGTAAAACCAAGTACAAGCTATGTGATTAAACAACTATTTGATGCCTTGCACATGCCCAGGGGTTGTATTCCACAAGGATTTCCTCCTCCTTCTTCTCTTGTGCCACCCGCCCGCCCTCACACCGCTCCTCCACACCTCTGTATACAAAACAAATAAGCTTCAGCCCACAATAAAACCAAAAGAGAGGGAACAAGAAATGCAAATGTTAGGAGCGATTTTTGCTTTTACAGCAATTTTTGCTTTTAGAGATGTGGTGGCAAAGCGTGTTCTTGCTGGCTCCTGGGGGATGAGCAGGTACCGGACTAGCAGGGGTGTTGCACCTTGTGCAATGATCCATGTGACTGCGGGAACCTGCTGAGCTAGTTCAGGGAAGCATGCCCTTGCACTGTGCAACCCATTTATAGTAGTCACAAGTCACAGCAAGCCTCAGTTTTGCTAGCTACCTCGCTGTGCTTTTGTGCTGCCTTTGGGAAGTATCTTTGCTTTGTAGCAAATGAGTTTTAAGGACTTGAATTTAACATGAAAGGAGTGGTCCTGCTCTTCCTATGCCACTGTCCATGTTACCCAGAGAGCTATCTTGCTAATTTAAGGTTTAGTAGAGCTTGTCATTATGCTGATGTTCGCATTAGTTGGGTCTCTAGAGAAGTAGCCTCTGAAACTTGCATTTGTTGTGAGCACTTT
Organism: Nettapus auritus; assembly: GCA_011076525.1. Lineage (NCBI taxonomy): Eukaryota > Metazoa > Chordata > Aves > Anseriformes > Anatidae > Nettapus > Nettapus auritus. The sequence goes on along the minus strand of CM021766.1, from coordinate 28,897,670 downwards.
GTGCTCCTGAGCCTTGATCCACGAGACGGAGTTAGCACTGTGTAGTGCTGCTGGTCTCTTTCCAGTCACTGGGGTGGAAAGGTGTGACTGGTTGTAATATGATCAAACCATTCCCATACCTCGGGGTGTAGTATTTATTCACACCACAGCCAAAAACAATCATACTTGAATACAATGGCATTCAGGACTTCTCAGAATTAAGCAGTTCTTCAGAGCTTTAAAGAAAAAGGAGGGAGGAGAATGGCTCCATTATCAGAAAGGACAGAGAGGTTCCTTCTGTTGTTCAGTATTTAAACTAGCTAAGCATTTACATAAGTATTATACAAAAAGTGAGACTACACTCATCTGTTGTCAGGCCACTAGAACTCTAACAAAGCAGGCACAGGACAACTGTAAATGATAAGTAAACAAAAGTCATGGCCTTTTTTGTTTGTTTGTTTAAAGGCAGAAGAGTGGTTTCAAAGTTGTCTACTAAAATGATCGTTCAGCTTCCTGTGGTTTGAGACCTCAGCAGTCAAGTTTCTCAAGTTTCACTGTTTCAGCCATACCATCAAAGACATTTACAAAAGTCAAATAAAAGACAAAAGTCTCAGCAGTAAAAACTGCAACAATTGCATGTGCTGCAGTTTTACGGGAATCCTTTGTAAGGAAAAATAAAACAATCCAAAGGATCAGACAGTTTGGACTGCATAGGAAACAAGAATCACCCTGAAAATTAGATTAACACTTCATGATTAAGTGGATCAGTTCTTAACACCCTGCAGGCAGCTCTGCTCAGCCACATCCAGGGTGTCACGGGTGTCTGAGATACTTATAATCTCTCATGGGGAGATCAGTCTATGTAGCTAGAAGAATGCTGCCAATCTAAAAATCTTTTAGGGTGTGTAATATTTCAAATTACACTACTACACTAAGACTTCCTCTTCTTCTCCAACTTCATCTTAGCGTACTAGATGAAACTATTGATGTGTGATACACGGAAGACTGGGTGCTTTGTATCTTTCTTTTGGGTAACTCTAGAACTCAGTTCTGTTTCTTGCATTATTGCAAGCAGCTTCAACTTGCTGACTAAAAAACTTCCTCGGTTTTGTCCTCTCTTCAGAATTAGGAGATTCTAACCACAATTAGAAAATTGTCTGTCCTAATCAAGGCTACCTGTTACTGTGGCTGCGCTCAGTTATCTCAGTGATCTGTTGGATACACAAACACAATGTCATGAAACCCCTGCTTAGCAGGGCAGGAAGGCAGAAGGCCAAGTGTTAGCATCAAACACCACCCCAAAGGGGTTTTGACAGGGCTAGAAACTGACCCTAGAGGATTTGGTCCTAGGTTAGCTTTGAAAACATGTCGTTTTCCTTTTGGTTTAAAGAAAAAAGCTGAGTTAGCAATAACTCTAATGTGATCATTTTACAGGAAAAAAAAAAAAAAAAAAAAAAAAAAAAAAAAAAAAAAAACCTAACTCTTGATTGCCGAGACCTATTTTTGGATTGGTCCCATGAAAGTAAAGAAATTAGCACAATTTAAACATTCAGGCCTAAGATTCAGCAGAATGGGTAACTATTCAGCTGTTTACATCTTAAAACCAGAGCAGCGTTGGCATCTGATGAATTTTACTATGGGCAGCTGCAAGTGTAGGGAGCAGTCACAGTTACTGAGCAGGAGCAGCAGCAATTTGTCCAGGGTGGTCACTGTTTTCTAAATATTAAAGGCAGCCATCTTATACAGAAATTCCTATTTAAACCTGCCAGTCAGTACCTCACCTAAAATGCAAACACAGAGGGTAAACCAGGTGGATTAAATATCTTTGTGCTTATGAAGAAAATTTCTGCTTTGTCAGTGGAAGAATTTTAGTCATTCTTGCAGCATCTTACGAGGCCTTCTGTACACCCACAGCAGGTCTGAGGTTTCCAGATACATTGGATCTCCTGAGAGTGAGCACAGGATGATCACAGTGTGTTCCCAAGCAGCCCCTGGTCACAACAGCAGATGAAGAAAGGGGTTGCTGCTGTCAAAACTATTCATGTACCCAGTTTCCAGCCACTGTCCTTTCCTAGGGTGAGCAAGCTGTATCGTGCTGACCTGCCACAGCAGTTCATCCTGCAGCATGCTCCAACTTTCCCAATGGCAAATTGCACAAGCAGAGCAGCCTGATCCTAGGTCCTTGCTAAAAGAGGCTGGTTGGGAGCAGGCAACTGCCCTTGTCAGAACAGTTCACTTCACTGACAGCTCCCCATCGGGAAAACAAGCTGTCCAGGAACCACAAGCCCACTGCTGCCTCTGTTAATCCCATGGCAGGAGAGATATCTGGCAGGGTTTGTTGAATTCATCTCTTCGTCCTGCCCCAGTACTGGGATAAAACACAGTAGTCTTGCTTTACTGGTTGAGAGGTGCTTCTCTTCCCTTGTGGAGCAGGGATAAAAAAAAAATCAGTCAGTTCTTTGCATTGGTACTAGTGGTGGGCATATCAGCCCCTGCCTGGTGAACACTTGGCTAGCAGTGCTGCATGAGCAAGCCAAGCCACCATGTCTGAAGGCAACAGGCTTCAAACTCACAGGAGGGGAAAATCATTCCCGACATTTATCAGAGGAGGTAACGTCAGGAAATCTCATTCTGATGTCAGCTATCCACTAGATGGAAAAAAGGAATAAAATACACAGTACTCTCCTAGAAAAGAAGAAATCACACTTTTTCCGGGAAAGCAGGAATGGAAAAAATTAATCAGGGACAGGAATAGCAACTTCCCTTCACTTGCCTATAACTGTATGATATTGAGGGAAGATGTAAGCATTATGCTCATTTCAGAGCAGCCAGCTGAGGAAAACACTACAGCAAGTTAGAGATAATTGTGTGAGAACAAGATATCAAAGTGAAGAATTCCATTAACTAGATAGACTGTGAGCAAAAAAAAAGGATTAATAAGCTTTGTATACTTGATAGGTTAAATACCATCCTGGCTCATTAACAGCACATTTCAGAGCTTGCAGCGACTGGGACAGCCACAGGCAACCTGCAGATGCTGTTCTGTGGGCAGCACTAGGCAGTAACCCTGGCTTCTGACAGGCTCACTTGAACCTATCTCCATGCAACTACCCACTCCTCTTCCCTCTATCTTCACAACCCCAAAGGAAAAGCTGAAGTACATCCATCCTTCATACCTTGCTGGCCACGTGTGGAAAGATTTATTTCCTGATATAGTAACAATGAGTTACAGGATCAAAATACAGCCTTGGCATTTTTCCTGCTCTTACTCATGTGTCAGGGCCGCTACAAAACAAGTTACACACAGCTGGCAAGCAGATACACTTTCGAGGCCAGCATACCCTGGCTGCTCATTTTTTCCTTCAAAAAAATATGGTGCATGGAGTACCATCTCCCCTACTTCCAAGCACAGAAGCACAGTCACATTCGTACTCACACTCACAGGCAAAAAGCTTTTGCAAGCAAGTGGATAGATCATCTAAAGGTATCACAGCTAGCATGGCCAAGGGCTTTAGGCTCAGCATCTGGCATGCTTTGTTGCTTAGACAATCACTAGTTACACTCCACGAGACAAAACTCATGGAGTGCATATAAGCTCCATAAAAAATAATGGCATGCCTGCATGCACTGTTAGCATTATTTCCTGAGGTTAATCTGAAGTTAATCTGAAGTACAAAATAATATTCTAATTGCACGTTTTTCATTTTATGGAAGGACTGCTTTATATCTCTATTGCTCTCTTCTTTTTAAAGAATAAGTGGAAAAATCTTAATTTAGCACAAGAATGCCAAGTAACAATGCCTTTATTAGGACTGAAACAATTTGCCAGCGCTTTTTTTTTTTTTTTTTCACCCACTCTACTTTAATCATATATTTAAAAAGCAGAATTCAGATTTAATGACTGAGTTGATCAAAATTTTAAACATGAGTAGGCTCACTAGGCTTACTAGAGACTAGGTACATTAGAGTTTATAATAGAAGTGGTGATGCAAAGTATCTTGCTACTTTTTTTGACATTCAGGACATAATACTTCCATCTGTTTGGTGATATCCAACCTTGATGCTGCTCATTTTTCATACAGAACAGATAGTGTGGATTAGGAATGAGCTCTGTAGTTAATTCAGTCACCCTGTGCCTAATTCTAAAAAGCAAACATTTAGTTCTCAAAAGAGTATTTTCAGATAATTATCTCCGATTACTGCCCAATATCTTAATACTGCTTGTATAAGGATAGAAAAGAAGCATAAATTGGTCTACCATAAGTTAACTCTATGATACTGAACTACTTGAAGAACCTGAGTTTTGAGTCCAATCCTGTTTAACTCCTGAAGTGTAACATTTTTTAATCACAGCTGTATCAATAACGGCATACACCTGTTACAATACCTGTATGAGCTCATTTGGTTCACTTCCTTCTTCCACTGTAATTAATGTGGACCTTCCATTTCGTTCATTGTCCCGAATGCCAATGGCAACCTGAGCAGCCTTCAGACGCTCGTATTTATTGCATGATGAGCCAATCCATTGATAGATTTCCTAAAATAATTAAAAACATATTTTATAATACATTAATAATAAGATTCAACATTGAGCAACATTATGAAATCAATATTTTATTACTCATTATCTGACTGAATCTGAACCACTAGAACATCAGTGAAATGATGTTTTTCAGCAGATCTGTTCTGGAAGGTATTTCTAAGTCACCTAGGTATCTGTAGTAAAGAAGGTATTTATGTAATGTCATTTAGTATCCACCTGTTAGGAAATTATTTGATCTCAGACAAATCAGAGTTTGACAAGCTTGGCTTTTTTATTCCAGATAGGGATGTATCTTCAGCTATGTAGAGAACCTGAAACTCCTAAATTTGCTACTGTTATTTTTTTATCTGGCAGTTCCTCTTCTATGCTATTTCAGCAGTGCCAGTTCCCATCTCTGGCAAGAAATAAAGTCACTTCAAAATCTAAAGGAATAACCTTTTATCTGCTACTCAAAAATGAAGTGAGATCTTTCAAACCAGTTTTTTATTTTGGTGACTTTTTGCTGCAGAATATTTGTCATTCACTCAACTCAGTTTGTCGCTCAGTGCATCAAACTCCCAAACGAGCTCAAGTGCAAAGAGATATCACAGGCATTTTCAATAAAATGTCTTTCTCACTGAAAAAAAAAATTTCCTCACCGTGTAGCTGATCCAATGTTCATAAAAGCACATTAATCTTAGATAAATGCAAACCCTTCCAACTGGCCATATCACACATCTTTATAAATGACTTACAAAAATTTACAGATTAGGAATAAGCTCATTTTCTGTTCAGTTAAAGCACCAAGTTCCTTGCTAGCCCAAGATACATACACCTCATCGCCTTCCTGCCTCAGGAACTGGGTATAACAAAGACAACACACAACCATAAGAGATGCCTGCATTTAGAAAGTGCAGCAACTAGAAGTAAGCTGCTGCCCCAGGGTAATTCACCAAATTATGGTTGCCACCTTTATAAGGAGCTCCTCAGAAACCACAGCAGTGGCTCTTCACATTGAAGAGCAAAATCTCCAGTGGCAGTAGCCTACTCCTAGATACCTTCAAAGCCCTTCACTTCATCTGGCTGAATAGGTAGCATATAGGTGCCGTCCACACAACGTGGTAAGTGCAATCCATCCAGAACAGAGTGTGTTACCCAAGGCATCTCTCAGGAAGGAGTGCCACCAGAACCAGCCTAATCCAGTCACACCACAGACAGAAGAGCCACAGTTTTGTCAAGTCCCATTCTTCATCCTGAATGCAAAGTGTTTCAGGGTAAGGAATTTAAATTTCAGTCTTGATGGAAGTTACTAAGAAGAGGCAGAACTTAGAGCCACAAGAGGCTAAGCTGAAAGGAGCTACTCAAAGGAAATGAATCAGCTTGGCTGGATGCATTTTTTTCCTCCCTTCTTTTGAAAGAAAGTCATTTGATTCTTTTTCACATTATTCTATCATGATCACATGAATTCCCACAACTAGATCCCTTTCAACTTGTAGTTGTTATGCAGTGAAAGCTGTGGGGTTTCCAGTTTGACATTACAAACTTGATTATAGGTTCAAGACCTAAAAACAAAAAATATTTCCAAGTTCTGGTTTAAGTGTCGTCAGCTTCAGTATCCAGAATTTGGAGACACATACTTGGATGCAGATCTGAACCTTCCCTTAAATATGATTTGACACTTTTTACATTTCCACAAAATATCTGTGCAGATTCAGGGAAACAGAATTTGTAAAGCAGTAATGAAAGATTGCTTTGGGAGTATGTAGAAAGTTAAAAGTTTCATTTTGAGCAGATTTAAAAAAATTAGTTATTACAGCAATAAACTGCTACAGACATCCTCTCCTAAGTTCTGGAAGACTTCTCAAAACACAGTCTCCTTTAGCTTGAGAATTTCACTACTCAAATTTACTTATTCTCTTCTTGGTCTACCTCCTAATCGAGCTTATATGAAGTGTGAGAAAACAGGAGCCATTATTGCTGATATAACAGCAATAAATAGGAATTCTTTATTTTCCACAATCTATAGAAGCAATAAGGAAGATGACAATGACATGTAGAGAATTAATTAGAGAGGTCAGGCAGATATTGCCTTATCTTAGTATGTATGCTGCAATTCATGGAGATTACTCATTCAGAAAGGTTAAAAGTTCAGTTTCAGTTATATACATTAACCTTCTGTAGGTTTTTTGGTAACTGGCCATGCAATCTCAAACAAGTATCTCACCTACAAAATGAATATTTACTGACCACACAGGATATTGTGAGACTTAAATTGTCACTGCAAATTACAAAGACCTTTAGTTCTCAGACAGTAAATTCACATTTTCATTTCTTAGCATCTCTTAAAGGTCCCACTGCACAGCAAGTCCTGGCTACCCCCTATTCCATGTGCTCTCCAAGTTTGCCCTCAGGAAGCAAGTGACTTCAATGAGCTGTCAAAATCTACCAGCTTTATGCATCAAATCAGCCAAAGTAAGGAGAAAAGCCTTTAAAAGTATACATTAGTGGATTTCAGATTTTTTGATTTGCAGACATTGTTATTTTGCTTATGGATTCCACACCACTACAAGAAACAATACAATTCATTTAATCTTATAGACAGTTATCTTAGTTAATTTCAGACCCATAATAACTTGCTACTTGACTACAGTTTCAAAGCTACTGCAAAAGAAATACTCCTCAAGCTTTTCTCAGAATTCCCTTTGCTTAAGATTTTGCTGAGTCTTCCATGGTAGACAATAAAATATATGCAATTTCATTTTTAGTATATGATTGTTTCAGTTTCCATGACTGGGCTGTGTATAACTTCTGAACTATAGAAATATTCTCACAAAATAGCATGGCCTAAATGTTTCTGTCCCTAAACCAAAATAAATATGATATTTTATTAGGTTTTTATTTAGGCTTCTTTATCAAGAGACCTTGTGTAGTAAATGAAACTTAGGTTTTCTCCTGCAGCATAAAAAAATTGTCATCAACAAGTAGCGTCTGAAAACATCCTTGATCAGGAGTTCACATACCATTAAAGCTCTATCTTTTTTGGTTATTTAAAAATTATTAAAAGAAACTAGAGAAACAATAAAGTATCTTCAGCATTTGAGAAAAAAGACAGTGTTCTTTACTAACAAGCTAAAAAGCTGAACCTCAGGTACTGAGCATGTAATTTAATCGAAGGAAGTGAGCAGCTTGAAGTCATAAAAGTATCCCCGAGTGCATAATATTTTACTATATTTACCATGAGTACTAAATAAATATGTAAAGTACCCAGTGCTACAAGCCTTCAGGAGCTTAGACTTACTTATCCTTTAATTCTAAAGTAAAATAATTTTCTTCATTATTTTTAAGTATCTTATTTTGAAGCCTCATGGCAGAGGTTCAGGTGTATATTTACAAGATTGTCTTCCTGACAGTTTACTCACTTCATTCTCTAAGCAAAATGGGTTTTAACATTTAATCTCAGAAAAAGAAAAAAAAAAAAGAAAAAAAAAAAAAAGAAAAAAAAAGATGTTTAAAAGCTAGAGTCATTTCTTGACAAGGCTAATATTTACATTTACCTAAATATATATCCAGAGTCAGCTAGCTAGCTAACCACATCCAACATGCTACTGAGGTTTTGGCTTATATTTTATTATTGTTCATGTATTTATTTAGTCCTATGTATACATAAGAACTAAATAAGGGCTATAAAGTAGCTTTTACCTTTAGTTTCAGTGGCTTCACTATTTCTTAGCTGTACTATAAATTCACTATTTTTAGCATTGTTTTGCAAGACTTATTTGGAATTGGCAGGCTGACAAAAATTGTTTCCAATAAAACGAAAATAGACTTCAAGTGTTCACTCATCTCAAAAGAAAAAAAGGAACTTCATTCATCACTAATTGCTTTGCCAAGCCCAGTTTATTTTCAGAAGGTTGCACCAGTGGTATTTTATTTTATTTTATTTTATTTTATTTTTAAATCTGTTTAGCAGAGTTTAAGAGAGATGCTGTGGAAGAGAGCTATTCTGCTACCCAGTATTGATGGCAGTTGATATCAAAACTCTACTGGATCACAGCTGGCCAGTCAGCAGCTCAGGGTTAAAAAATGTTACCATGGCTAATCACAGTAACCACCCCAGAGCTGCTGAGAGAGATCAGGAATGTAAGGTGGGTCTTTCTCACAAAGCAGTCATAGGGAGGTCTTCTGATCTGTGCATTTTGGTGACACATGGTTGGGTCTTCTCGTACTACACAGTAGCACTGTGGAGTCAGAGTTTTCATTCCTGATAGCTGCTGGGCTGCAGAGAGACCTTGAGCAAATAACACGAAATTTACACAGCATGTTAAATGACCCAACACTTGGTTTCTATACAGAAACATGCTGCAGGGTGATTATGTATGGCTAGTGTAACTGAGTAATAGTACTTTGGCACTGTTGCCTGTATGGAGCATGATTGTGAAAGTGTATGTCCTGCCTCCCTGCTCCAGCTCCAAATGGCACGTAGAGCAAGAGGAGGAAGAACAAAATTGCTTATTTCAAAACTGATATACAAAACTTTTCCCTTCTAACACAGACACCTCTGTATTCAACTGGCAGCCTGCTCAGTTTGGAGGCAAGTGAAAACACAGTCTGTATCCCTGTGTCTGTTCTGTAAATCTTAGCAAGGATGAAGAAAGCAAAAGCCAGGAAGCTTACATCCAAGAAAAATTTTCATTCTGGCTACAAACATGTTCTGAACATGCATGTTTTAATCCTGTATCTTTGTTCTAATTCCCATGTCCACACTGTACTGCTGATTTGCATTCTCCTATGGGAAGACAGATTACAAAGCTAAGTAAATTAAATAGGTTTCAAAACTAATTTGAAGGAAATTTGTTGTGAAACTTCCATTTTGGTAGAAAAAGCATCTAAAATGGGATGTCTAAAATAGTTACATAAATTTTAAAGTGTTAAAAGAATTAAGTTTTAAGGAAAGACTAAGTCAAGTATCACAAATCAGTATGTCTCCATTCTTTGTTGGCAAGCCCTGATGTGTCCTAAACTCGTCCACTTTTGCCCACATCTACATTAGAGTATGCTCCCAGAATGTAATTGCATGTCAGATAAAATAAATAAAAATGCCACTCTTACAAGTCAGCTTGATCTATCCTGTGGATACTTGTTGGCATCCTGTACTTAACGTCAGGCTGATGTTTCTGTTTCTCTGAACTACATTAGGTATAAAGACACAGATAGAAAGGAGGGATTAGTGCAAATGAACGAGCACACTCAGCTGAATGTGTTGTTTGGTTTTTTTTTTTTTTTTTGGAACCTCATGCCACATTACCTTTACACCCACAACTCATAAAAAAGGGCTAAAAGCAAGAAAAGTTTTGTTAAGTTACTGCTTTAATTCCTCTCTTTTAGGTTTAGTTGCTTATATTTGTAGATAGTATCAGATCAAAGCCTGGGCAATTAACCACTGCAAAGCTACTGCAGTGGTTTCACTGCATTGGAAAAAAGTCTGATGAAGTTTGTGAAGAACAGTAGGTCAGCAGGAGATGAGCAGTGATGCAGTAGTGCTCAAAAGAGGTGGCAGTCCTATTGAAAGTGGGTGAAAATATTGCTACATTGAGTGAGCGTAAGATACCACTTCTAGAGAGGCAGAAGGGAAAAAAAAAAAAAAAAAAAAAAAGAAAAAAGCAAAGCTTGAACACACATGAATGTTGGCAAAGCTTTTCTGTGTATCTTATCATGCTCCATGCTCCTACGTTTATATCAGCTTAATTGGCTAGCACTCATCTGAGACTCCATTCATTCTTCATGTCATTAAAAAACAGCTGTTTTGATAACACAAGAAATCATTAAAGTTGAAACAATTCTATTGACATCTTTCCTTTTAATCCATTAACTTTAAGTAACTAGACTAACAAAATGAGAACATGTAAATAGACTTGGAAAGCCAAGTTTTTAAATGAATTGCACAGAACAGAAATGCTTCTAATTCCTTCAGTTTTTCTTAAAAGTAAAACATATGTACATTACCCCAGAGTCTGTAATTCAAACAAATTTTTGGAAACTAAATGGGGAGCCCTGAAGCAGGAGTGTGAAACTTTTTAAGCCAAAAACATGTGCTAGACTAAGAAAACAAAGTTCTAGTGGTGGGAAAAATAACTGAGCATTTAAACTTAGAAGTGACTACAACACAGCACCTTTTTCACTCACTTTTTCAGGAATGAACATATATCAAAAAGAGTGTTTGGATTGGACCAGTTTAATGTAGGCTTCTGGGACAATTTTCTAAATTTCTAAATACTGTTCAATGTTTTTTCCTGTCTTGACTGTTGAATTCAAGATACAGGCAGGCAAAAAAATTAAAAATAAATAAATAATTAAAAATAAAAAATCAAATCTATATCAAATCTGCCTTTCATTTGTCAAAGCTGAAAAATAGTGAACCACTGAATGTTATGGAGTTCTGATAATCCAAAACAAACTCTGAATTCCTTCAGTCAGAATGCTACTGAGGCCACCCTGAGCCTGGCCCTAGTATAATTACAATAGTGCCTTTGTAATCAGTCTAGGAGTCTCCCACTTGATTCAGCTGGAACAAATTGTCAGGATAAAAATAAGCCAGATGTACCACAGGCATACACCTACTACATTCATTTTTCCTCTCACACTTGTTTTACTAGCTGTTCCAGGAATATTTGTTGCCGCACCATAGTGCGTTAAAGGGTAAGTAACAGGAGTATATTCATTCTGAGTACCAGCAGCTCAGGATCTGGATTTTCTACGTCACCGGGAAGTAAACTAACCTAACTGAATCCTCAGTCTGAAGGTATTAGAAATCGTCTGAGCCTTAATGATGGTCTCTGTTTCAGCCATACAAGTGGGTGTGGAAAGGGAAGAAAGCTTTCCAGTTCCTAGAAAGGAAGGTAAACTACAAACTCTGAACACTAACTGAAGAAATAAAAAGGCTTAGTATTCATTTTCCTCCATCTGATGACTTTGGGACTATAACTCAAATTCCAGAATGCTGGAGGTTAAATTACTGAAACTAAAAATAATTGCTTCACAGATTTAGAGAAAAACATGTCATGCCTGCTTACTAAGCTATACTTTATACTGTGTGTAGTTACAACCATATTTTTAACCTGTAAATAAGCCCATTTAATTTAGTTCTTCAAGCTCTGCTACTTGTTTAGCAATTCCCTGCTCCCCTGAGCAAAATTCTAACTCTCTCCTACAACTAACCTCTTTCTCAGTTTCACCAAGCTGAAACAGAACACAAAAAGGACATGAGTAGTTGGACATGACAGTGCCAAGGAAAGCAACTAGGAAGAGAAACTTACAGTGATGAACTCCCACATCCAAGAGTCTGCTCTTTCAGTCATTTATTCCTAAGCAGCGACTGTTACAAAGCAATAAGTATGCTGACTAAACTGCTTTCTTTAAAGGAAAAGAAAAGCCACCTAGAAGAGACAGTGCAGGCAAGAGGAGATTACAGAAGAAAACTAGAACAGTTCTTGAACTTGCAATTTGATACTGAATCATACCCCATTGTCATAACCTTCAAACAAGTACATCCTCTTGATTTTTACTGTTAGACAGCAGAAGTTAATCTTCTTGTAAATGTTTTAATCTATAGCAAGTTAATAGTTTTTATGAAAAGCAACTGCTGTACAAAAGAGGTCTGTACATTATTATTAACGTTTCTTCAAGTGTCTCTATGGAAGATTAGATGGCTCTTACACTTGACGTACCAATGATGTCAGGAGGTCAAGTAGAAGCATACTCATGAATACATAAAAAAAATATTCATTCTAATACTTTTGGTTTTGACATCATAATTCTCACTTTTAATTTACAGAGTCCTTGAGAGGTCACACACATCGTTGTACCCTATGGCAATCAAAGTACTTTAAGCACCCTGCAGTCTCTTGAATTTCAAAACAGCCATCTGCTGGCTGTTATGAATCGGTTTATAAGCACCACCGTAGTAACAGGAAGGACGGACAACTGAATGCAGTTTACACTTAACTCTAGGTATAGTTATCACTTAGCCTTCTGCATTCTTCCTTTGGGGAAGAAACTAGATCAGGCCTAATCTCAGAACAGCTTGGTACTTTTCACCCCACCAGCACCCCTTATTTTAAGGACTGCCTCCTCTTTTTTCCCCAAGAAGCTAAGTGGCATGCAGCCTTCTTCCTGCTTGCTCCCTGTAGTCACTTGGCCTGTACAAAGCCTTCTCAGCAACCACTCTGTACTCGTCTTGCCTGTCCTAAAGTCACAGGAGATGAACCTTCCCAGGTTCATAGCCACAGTACCCATAGCCATTGCCTTCCTTCTTGCCAAAGACAGCATTTGCTCTGCCATCTGAAGCTGTTTATTGCTCCAGCCTCAGAAGTTCAAAGTAGGCAAGATAAGACCTGAGCAGGATAATTTGAAGTGTTAGAAGTGGGGTTTAGTAAGCAACACATCTAGGCATGAGGTAACCAGCAGAAACTGAACTGTGAACATGTGAAATCATCTGGAAATGCACAGATGCTTTCAACTTAAGGAAATATCACCAGGAGGGAAGACTTAGCAGCCAATAATAGTTTTATTCATGATTATGACCTTTCTTAATTTTCCCTCACCTGTTCAAACACAAGGTTTAACATACTGCAGTAATTGAGCTCAATGGGAAAACAAATGACTTTTTATTATATAAGTGGCTTGATGAAATGCAACAGGAAATGGACTGCATGAGTAGTTTTGCAGTGCCACAGAGACCATCTTTCTTGTTAGCTAAGAGATTAAGAAAAGTACATCTTGCAAGTTCATCTTATTTGACACACTACAGTACTTTGATAGTAAGAGCACCGACAATAAGCTCATTACTTTAAGCAATCACTGTTCATTATTCTCACAGTGATTCAGCAGTGCCCTGAGAAATCCCAAGACTCAAGAGCAACCCTATTAAAGATTCATTTTATTTCTATTAAGTAATCTACTTGTTCCATTTTTTTAAAGGACCCGTACATTTGATTAAGAGCTCCTTTAAAGACTCTCCCACTTACAATGGACCACTAGTCATGGAAAAGTTCAATCTGAAATACAGTTATGTCAGCATGAATTATAATTCTGAGAAAAATATACTGTCACAGTGGAAATCTTGAGCAAGTTTTATACCACACCTATTCCTTTACATGCCCTTCAACCATACTTTCACACCTTCATCTTAAAGTATCAGACATTGCCATTTCCTCTCTAGAAAGTTCTGGTTTACAAATAACCTATAATGAAATTACTACAAATGGGTGCCAAAACACCTTTTTCTTAACTTGTTTATACATCTAAGAAAGCCTGTCCCCCTTACACCACTGGCATTGCAAGACCAAGAACTGTTATCAGTCATGTGCTTTAACTGACTCTCCATAATCTGGTAATGATCTAAACGTTGTTCACATCTCATGTTTCTTCCTACAAAGGCACAGGGCTGCACTACAGCTTAACCTCTGTCTAGTTAGTCAAGAAATCAGAAACCAGTGGTGTTGGTTTCCACTAAAAAAGGAAAAGGCTCACAATATATCCACTAAAAAAGGAAAAGGCTCACAATATACATTCAGTATTAGAAACCCAGAATCTAAAGCCTTATTACATTTATATAGATAGTGACAGTTCTCTCAGCAGGTCTCATCAAGCTGTACATCTAACACTTCCACATAGCCATGGTGCACTTCAGTGTCATCGCCATGTCTGCAGTGAGACTTTAGTAATTACTTTGGGTGAACTGGGTTAACTCCAGCACAGTGAGAGCCTGGAGAAGTCGAACTGGAGCACATCAGCTTCCACATGATGTCTGTAGGAGGGTAACTCCAAACAAGAAAATTCAAGCCCTTTGATTGCCTGACTGCAAAAGCAGAATTTTCTGTTGACAGCTAATTCCAACTTTCCCATCTCCCACAGATTAACTCTGAAAGCTAATAGATGATCTATCTCTTCTTCACATCCTTAGTACAGTGAAACATTTAGAGGTAACATTTTGGTTACTGATCACTTGGCTTTATCAGGTACTCAAACCACACCATCAGAGGAGGGATGCAATAGTGTTAGGAAAATACTGGTTGCTGCGCTATCTGAAGGCTAAGCATGATAAAAATGTAACTCTATCAATATGGCCACCTGATACCAATATCTTCAGTTGTCACATCAGGAGATGCTTTGCAGAAAAAGCAGAAACTACAACATGAGTTTAGAAGAGCTCTCTTTTCAGTAAGCTTAGGAACTATTATCAAACCTTGCTGAAGTAGCTGACCACTTCCTTGTGAAGCAATAAAACCAAGATCAACTGCAGTTGCTATCCTGAAGATAAACTCTCTCATAGCATCATTAAGGTTAGAAATGAAAGATGTTCTTGGAGGTCTTTTCCTATATTTTATACATGTCAGTATATCAGGCATGAGAATAATTTAAATTCAGTAACTGGTGTTTAAAGAGTGAGGACTACGCAACAGACTCTACTTTTAGTATCAAAAAGCATGAATTTTAAGGTGACAGTACTATACTCTCAGTCATCTGAAGAAAACAGTTATCTTTTCTTACCTGACCATACACTCCCACACTAAGCCTGATTGCTTTCAGCAGAAAGCCTTGCAGTATGGGGCTGCTTCTCAATACTGTCTTGTTTATTAAGATCACTACTCCAGGTAGAAGTGATATCTTGAAATACTAAAGTAGTTTTACAACACATTTTATGACAAGATATTATGATAACATATCTTGCAGCTGTTTCTTTAAGGTGAATTAAAATTAAAATATGATAAAATGTTCATTTTAAGGGAAAAGTCCAACTTGCATTCTGTTCTGAACGCTAGCACTGATACCATTTGGCAGATAGTGCCAAAGTCGGAAAGGACTTCCTGTGAACAGCTTTAGGTTAAATAATAATAATAATAATAATAACTTTGAAAGTGTTGTGACAATAAAACTGATTTCCTAAAGCAGAGTTTTTTTGGTCAGTTTGGGTGAGTGACAAATCAGTTGTGCATTTCAGGGTATTATTCAGACTTTCAAAAGGATGCTGTGTCTCCTACTTTCCAGTATGCATTGCATTGCTTTAGGAATGACTTACAGTTCCAAGGTCGATAATGAAACAATCTCCTTTGTTGAAGCTGGTCCAAGCTAGGGGGACTTCTGTGGCTCTTACCACCCTCCGGCCCTTGACATGCAGAAGCCTCTGGGCACTCAGATCGTTAGTAACAACATGATTAAATCCAGAGGCGACACCACCTGCCTGAATAGAAAACAAAGCAGCAAGCTTTACTTCAGTTTGATTGCTGCAAACTTAACATTTTGCTGAGAAGCTAGAAAGGAAGAAGTTTATGCAGTGAGAGGGAAGCCAGAATTATATACTGTATTAATAGTGCTGACCACAGACCAGACAGATGTGGGGAACACCTCTGCTGCTGAACTCAGGTCTGAGCCTTTATCTGCAGGAAGAGATATTACCCTTCTTCAAAGGTGTTTTGTATGAATGGGGAAAAGGGAAAGCACCTCCTCCTACATCATTCGGAAGATGCGGTAATCCGAAACCACCCTGTTAGGACAAAAGTCAGTACATTATCAAATAAGGACTGAGCAAAAGCAGAGGAATATGCAGTCCTGTACAGATTTTCCCAACTTAAATCTCAGCGTTCTGTGACAAAGTGAAAAAGGCTTTCACTAGAGTATTTTAAAATACAAGAATTTCATGAAAAGCCCGAGATTTGCCAGCTACCTTAAAGGAAAAAAATATTTAGTAGGACTAGAAAAGCTTTTTGTGCAGCATAATCATAATTTTTAGGCAAAAATGAGGTTTTTCTCTTTCCCACTATTCATGTTTTTAAGCACTTAAGCACACTGGGTTCTGCATTTGAACTAAGTGATTCAGGCTGCAGCACGGAAATTGTTTCTGCAAGACAGACCATCTGCTAGCCAGAGTCCCTGCTGTGAGCTCCCTTAGTCACACGAATATGAAACTTCATAATAGTTTGACTGTGGGGCATGGATAGCATGTCTGAGACAGGTTTGCAGTATCAGAAGGGGCACTGAAACAAACTGGTGCTCTCTGTGTAAATACTGGGACTCCTACAGCTTAGGATAGGCAGATAGATCTAAAACCACTAAGCATTAATAATTTTTACACTTCCAATAACAAATACAAAGCAGAAGATTTGATTTTACTGAGGGGTGAGGGGCTGATGATGTTACATATATTTTTAGAATACATTTTGACAGGTGGCTCTTTACCTTGTATTTAATTCCTCCTTTGAAATAGCTCACAAACTCATTAGACTCATATCCTTGAATTTCTCTGCACTGCACAGGCTTTCCTCCTAAATAATCATCCAGCTGAACAGTGAAGATAGCTGCAGCTGTGCTTTCATCTTGGGTACATTCTTTCCCTGAAATGAAATATGATGAAGATGAAATATGTCCAAAAAGAATCAATATAACTTTGAATTCTGTGACAATCAAGCACTGCCTTCAGCAAGTACATGTTGCAATAAGGCACTACATCATAACCTTGTTCACCAAACATGATCACCCATACCATTTCTTAAAAACTTCAACTGTCTTTATAAGAAAAGGAGGTGAAAAATAGCCAAGTCCATTTAATCTCCATTTCTGAGTAACAGAATATTTTAAATAAGAGAATTTAGCATGACAAGTGTCTGTGGTAAATTTTGGACCTTAAGTGCAAAGACCAAGAAAGGTCACATCAAAGAACTGATTAGATAGTAAATGATAAAGTTTATATGACAAACAACTTGCCAAACCATAGACAGAGTTAACATAACTCCTGAGGGCAGTCCTAGCAACACTATAAAATGCAAGCAAAGGTATTTTGCTTAGGTATCTTCTGTTAGGCCACCTGGTACAGCTAGGAAAGAGAAAAACAGCTTTGGGTTACAGATACTCACTTCATCAGATCACAGTTTTTAATTATTAGCCTCTTCCCAGACTTGTGGCAAAATGGCTACCTTACCTACCATGATGGTGGCCTAATTACACTGTAAAGCAGAGTGTGTATTAGAACCAAACTTCCAGGATGGGCCATTTTGATGAACATTTTCAGCAGTTTTGACTGTTTCAAGAAGATGGCTGGTAGGATCTAGCCTTAAGGAATGGGCTTCTCTTGAGAACTTTTGAAGATTAGGGTTTTCTATGGAGTTTTCATTTTTCTTTTGAGAATAGCAATGAACAAGCTGCTATATGAGCACCAGTTCTCTACTAGGAAAGGATCAAACATGGGGAGAGGACAGGGGGATCACTGACATAGCTGGCCCACCTTTGCAAGTGCCACAAGACAACTCTTCACCCACCAACGCCTCTGCTTCTCCCAGGAAGAATGTGGCCACTACCGGTATGCCTTTCATTGTGACACAAATGCAATAGAAGTCTTGGTATGAAAGTAGCAAGGATGAAGTAGGGAAAGGATGCCAAAGAATTAGAGGCATAGGGAGGCGCAGGGAAGGGCATGAAGTCTGCCCAATGAAGGTCAAAAAAACTACTGAAAGCAGGACATAACACTGGAACTTAAAAAAAAAAAAAAAAAAAAAAAAAAAAAAAAAAAAAAAAAAAACCTCTGTCACTTAGCAATACCATGTTGCTACATAACAAATTATCTGTCAGACCAGAGTGCCTCAAGATTGGTGGTAAAGTGTTTTTTTTTTGTTTGGTTGGTTTTTAATATATTTATTCATGTCCATTAGGATTAGATCCCTATATCCTTTAGATTTATTGCTTGCAATTACACAACAGAGTTCAGGGTTTGAGAAAAATGGTTTGGGAACAATGTTAGAGATAAGAATCATTACTAGGCTCAGTCTCAGTTGCTGTGCAATAAACCGGTCAATGAAAACCTGTTTAAAAAGATCCAGTGAGAGTCAATCCAAATGTGGGTTTTTCTAGCTGCATGGAAAACAGATTTATCTTACAGTTTAAGGCACAAACAGCTATATAAAATTCACAGACTAGTTTCTGGTTCAATAGATCTTACCACTTCATCTCTGGGAACAAGGGTTAAAAATAGCAGAGAAACACCACGAGTGATTTCAAGTGGGCTACAGCCAGTCTTAATCCCACAGGTATCCTCATGACAGGGCAGCTCATGGTGTTTCCACTTGGGACAGCTTCAAGTCTAGACAGCTCCCTTCAGGTAGGAATTGTATATGTCCATCATCACATATTCTCAGTCAGGCTCACTTCAGGGAGAGTCATAGCAGCATGCTAATAACAGTAATAGCCCTAGTCAAAAGAATTTTTAGAAACAAACCTGAAAGATTCAAACTGTCAAACCCCTAAAGCCCTGTATCTGGCAGAGCTGATGTGCATAAGTGGTTGTCACAAAGCGTGGACAGTCTGCTTGCAGAGCTACCACACGCTTTGCATTAAACAAAGGAGTGGATCAGTAGTTTAGCTACTAACACATCATTCAAGTGCCAGCACAGAAATCCAAGGCAGGCTCTCTCAGCAAAGTTGAGAATGGACACTGACTGCTTGGCCACTCTAGCATCACTGCAGCGCCTGCTAGCAGAAAAGCACTGCTGCCCATAGGTGTAGTTTTAGGGTACACAGGCACAAGTTTCCCTAAGCCAAAAGCTGTGAAGGGAAGTTAAGTAAAATTACATCATATTTGAAGTTTCTTTTCCTAAAACAAACCCTTTTATGGATACAAGTGACCAATTATACATCATTTATATAAACAGATAGCGCACCTGAATGTTTTGAGCAAAAAGTAGTATCTGAGTAAGTATTAGATGACCAAAACAGATTGAACAAGGATTTGTAACTCCTTAGGACTCTGATTGCAGGTAGTATCCAGGCACAGTTGGTAAAAGTATTTGGTAACTTTTGTTTTCTTTGTAAGTTTGTTTTCCAGTTGATTACTATTGGTTAATGCCAGATTCTAAGCTTTATTACATTTCTCTAGGAGTAAATGATCAGGCACCTCTCTGCTCTCCGTGGTCCTAAAAAAAGGGGATCTGGAACCACACATATTCAAGAGAAAGTATTTTCCCCCATTTAGCCAGAGGAAGTGAGACATATGGGAGGCCAGGAACATTTTTCAGTTCCCAGTCTGAGTGCATATTACGGTTGCAGCATTCAGATTTACTTTTTAAAGCAAACAATAAAATTGGGCCCAATGAATTTTACCAAAAAGCTGAGTAGCCATAGATCTACCAGTTTGCTTTATTTTTCTGCTATTAATTCCAGGGAAAATACCAGTTTTCTCTAGAAAGAAATATGGGAGTGTCTCAGCCTCCATACTCGTGAGAGTATAATTTAAACCAACAGATCTCCATGGGCTGACATGTTTGTTTTTTTATATTCACACCTCTTTTACTTTTGTACATCATTTGTAAATACATAAAGAAAGCTATACATTTAAGTTCTTTAACAGTTACTTTTGTTTTTATGAGTCACCAGATGGAGATGAAATATAACTTCAGCAAGAGTGTATCTATCAGTGTTTATAGTCATATGGACTATTTCATGAGAGAATACATTTAAGTCAAACCCTGGATTGCACTGAATTTGAAAAAAAACAAAAGACAAAAAACAAAAAACAAACAAACAAAATAACTAATCCTACGATACAATGCTAGTAAAGACCCTAACTTAAAAAAAAAAAAAAAAAAAAAAAGAAAAGGTGAAAGGGCAAAGATCCAGCATCTAAACTGCAACAAGCTGCCACCAATGAAGATTCTGCATATTGGTGTCATCCGTTGGCATTTTAATTCTCCAAAGAAATACGCTGGAAACACATCCAGTCTTGTTTAAACAGAAATTAGAGTGGGAAGAAGGAGAAAGTTCAACCATTTGCGTGCAACTACACTGTGCCACTCTGTTGGCACAAGAGCAGACCTTGGGTTATTAAAATATACACAGAGATTAAAGCTGGGGAGAAATGAAGGAGAACTATTCTGCAAGTGTGGGATGCATCTTGGAAGAAGTAACCCCTCACTTCCTGGCTGCTTACACACTGCCAGGTGTGAGAATTTGCAGTTTGGTCATTTTAACCTACAGATGCCATTCAGAGCACAAGACTGCATCAAGTTCACAGGCCATTCACCCGTGGTCTGGACCTACTTCTAGTTTTCTGGGTGGTGCCCAAGCAAGGTATTAGGAGGAAGTTTTCCACTGCCAAATATAGAAATTCAGTGCTATATTTTCACTCCAAGTTTGGGGTCTTTTATGGTGAAGTCAGAATCTGTTCAAAGCCACCATATAAGGCCCATCGAGTAACACGTGCCATAGATCTCAGGCAGGAGTCACAATGGTGTCAGCAAATGGCAAAGCCCTTGCAAGTATCTAAGCACAAAACCTGCAGGGTTTCTATCAATCTAAATTTAGATGAATTCTTTCCATCCCACAGTATGACTCTTAATGACTGCTGCTACTGTTCATAGATTGCTTCTGGGAAGTCTACAGAAAGTCCTTACCAACATCCTCCTTGCCCATAGGTTAGGGAATGTTTCTCTGAGAGAGAAGTTCGGTGTATGCAACAGTGGTGACAATCAGCCAGCGAAAACACCAGACTAATTCAGACTCCTGCTCCGGATGTGACTGCCCTCTCCTGTGCACGTTCTGGACTCCTGCTGCCTTCAGGCTTGCATCAGCATTTGTTCCTCTCCACCCCACTGCTGGGGCACCCTGCAAGCCGGAAGGGATTTCCCAGCAGTTTACCATACCACTGCCAACCTGCCAGGTGCATAAGAATGCGTGCCCAGATTACCCAAAGCTATTTACAATATCTGGATATCACCACATCAGCAAAATACGTGCACAAACGTGTACAACCTAAGTTCTTTAGCCAATAGCAGAGGTGTTAATTACTGCAGGTGTCAGCCACTGCTCTGATTTATATCCAGTTGCAGAGCCCTTGCATCGTGCTCTGGGACGTGTCTGCCACACTAACTACTGCATAAGTGGTTCTAACCTCATTAGCAAAGGCGTAAGTAGCCAAACCCTGCTACTAAATAGTAGTGCTGTTGATAGAGGACTATCTGCCAGAAATTCATTTATGCTGCCATCTATGATTATACTCATGTCAGTCAGACACTGCCCAGCATGCCAGCTGGGCAACTAATAACAAATGCAAAACTAAACAAGCTTCAAACATTTATGTAGAAAATCCCTGCTTTTTCTGCTATTCTTCAATGCATCTAAAGGCACAATGAGATCCACAGCAGCTCAGACCCATTAACGCTAATACACATTGACCTGTCTCTACGTGCTCCCTACAAACACAAACTGCCTACAAACACAAACCTCAGGAGAGCAAAAAAAAGAAGAAATAGATCCCAGACAGCCACATGGCAACCACTGTGGTCAGATGACCTGGTGACTAGACAAGGAAATGTCATAAGCCTCCAGCACACGAGGAAGTCACATAAAACACAAACCATTTAGTACATCCATACAACAGACTTCTGTTTTGCTCTTAACATTGTGCTCTCGGTTGCTTTGGGAGGGGCTCTCCTAGGCTATCAGCTAATATTAAAGAGAACCGGTTTTACAGAAAACCTGGTGACTTCACCTCCAATCTCTATCATCAGTGATCAAAAGCAGTCAAGCTGAAAACGTAGCGTCTGTGCACCCAGTACAAGAAGGGCATGGAAGTATTAGAGCAAGTCCAGAGGGTGGCCACAAGGATGATCAGAAAGCTGGAGCACCTCTCCTACAAAGATTGGCTGAGATAGCTGGGGATGTTCAGCCTGGAGAAGAGAAGGCTCCAGGGAGACCTTAAAGTGAATTTCCATTAGCTAAAGGGGGCCTGCAGGAAAGCTGGAGAGGGACTCATTGTCAGGGAGTGTAGGAATAGGACAAAGGGTAATGGCTTTAAACTAAAAGAGGAGAGATTTAGATTAGATAAAAGGAAGAAATTCTGCACTCCGACATTGCTCAACACCACAGGTTGCCCAGAGGAGCTGTGGATGCCACATCCCAGGGGGTGTTCAAAGCCAGGTTGGAAGGGGCTGCAAAGCCTGGTCTGGAAGGAGGTGTCTCTGCCCATGGGAGGGGGCTGGAATTAGATGGTTTTTAAGATCCCTTCCAACCCAGACCCCTCTATGATTCTATGAGAAAGGCAGCATCTGGATGCAAAGCAGTACAACATCAGAGGGAGAAGGCTGAGCTGAAATATTGGTTGTAATAGAAAGAATGGCAAGAAAACTTCACCTAGATAGCGGCAGGATTTCACTCTAGAATCTTGGTTTGACGCAGCTAAGACTTGAATTTAACCCTTCAGCACCCTTCCAAACTAGTACCACAAAGCAATTTGAAGCAAAGCAAAGAAACACCCTTTCCCCGTCACCCTCACCTTCCCCATCCCCAGAGCCCCTCAGCACCAGAAGCAGCGCGGCTCAGCACCCCATCCCCTCCCCTAAGCATCCCTGCAGAAGGAAAGCGAAATCACCCCCTGGTACCCGAGCGAGACAGCGACCCCCACGCTCCCCCCGCGGCCGGGCAGCAAGGGAAGCAGCCTTGCCTGCTGCCCCTATCCCCATCCATCCCATATCCCATCCCGGGGACACCCGGCTGCCCACCGAGCCAGTAGTGCAGGCGGTATGCGACGGCGGTGGCGGTGCGCCGGGTGCTCAGCACCACGTACGCGTCCCCCACGAAGAAGTCTCCGTGGTGGCTGGGGGGCACCTGCACCAGCTCCAGGCTCTCCACCCGCCACACCTCCAGCCCGCTCCTCTGCCCGGCGCCCGAGAAGGCCGCCGGGGGCCGCCCCGCTGCCATGGCACGGCCGGGACACGGGGATGTCCCCACGGCCGCCTTTATAGGGCCCGGCACGGCACGGCCCCCGGGCGGAGCGGGGCGGAGAGGGGCGGCCCCGGTCCCCGAGAGGCTGGGCTGCCCCGGCTTTCGGTCCCTGGCTTTTAAAACGCCTCCAGGACTGTCCCCCCCAAAAAACACCGTGCCCCGCTTCTGCTGCTGCAAGGGGGTGATTTGCCTCCGCTCAGAAGTTGGAGGAGGAAAAGGAGGCGGGGGAGAGAAGCGCAGCTGGGCCAGCCCAATGCTGTGGTGTTCCCGTGCTGTGCCGTTTATCTGCTTTGGCATCCCGTCTCATAAACTGCTCTGAATGCAGAGGTTTTACAGCTTGCACTCGCTGCTGGGCAATTTCGTTCCTCCGGATTAGGAAGGTGGAGCATAGCTCTTCTCCAATAATTTTCTTTTGTTTGCCCAGTGTTGCCAGGAATTATGCAGTAGGGGGAAAAAAGCCTGTATCTTTCTGAAGTTTCCAGCTGAAGCCCAGGATGTGTATGGTTCCCTTTCTCAGCAGACAGATAGCATCACGGTGGCATTTCTCCGCACAATGCAACAACAATCCAGAAGGGTTAAACCCGTTTCTCACCTGTCTGTCTCCTTTATAAGTGGTCAGTATGTCATCCTGGCAGGCCATTACAGCATGAAAATTGTATATAGCAACTCACTGCTTTCATCTGATATTGACAGGAGGTAGATCAATCTGGATAGGATTCAGATAGATAAAGTTCATGCTGTCAGAATATCGAAAGATGTATTTCATAGAGGATTGTGTTCAGGTCTTTCATCCTATCCTCCTGATTGAGTTTTCAGACTCAGGATTTCCCCACTAGGTTGTTTTGGCAGCTGAATACAAGAATGCAAGCATTGATCTGCTGGCAGATTGGCGCTGCCACAGTAGGGAAGGACAGGCACTGCTAAATGCAACAAAGCAGCTGGAGAGCATCTTCTCTGGCAACAGGTTAAAAGGACCACCACATCTAAGAAATCCTTTTGAACCATCTTCCCTGCCTTCTTTTTATAGCCTGATGCACCGTTTAGCTGGTGAGGGAAAGGAGGCCATTGCACACTGTACCTGCCCCCATCTCCCATTTGGGTGGGCATCCTATCATCAGCTTTCCAGATGCAGGCCCAGAGGCAGCCTGTGCTCTGTCCCCTGTTACAAAAGGGAACTTGCAGGTGCCCTGCTTTGTCCAAGACCCAGCTGAGCATGGTATGGCTCACCTTCACCCACTCACAGCCAAGTGTTTTAACCCTCATTCTGCCAGGGCTTGGGACCTGGTGAGGCTGAACCTGCTAGATAAAGCACCATGTGTCCCAAATGAAATACTTTTCTCCAGACTATTCCCCTTGTGGAGAGGAAAAACTGTCAGGAAGAGCAGCCAAAAAAAGTCAGCAGTTCCAGTTTCAATATGTTATCAGATCTTTCAAAACATTCAAAGTGATTTCTTTACTCTCTCTCTTATGTCAGTTCTTGTTTTCACTTTTACTCATGTACACTGTGCATTAGTTAGCTGTAGCCAGTCCAGGCAGAATTTACCACAAACTCTATAATTGTACGCATTTATTACTTCTCCTGAAGCTGGCAACTTGCTCTTGCTTTGAAAGCATTGCTGAGTTTTGCCCAAATATGAGCTTAGTCAGACCAGGCTAGCATTATGCAGCTTCACATCTCCAACCTGTCCTGCCTGTCCTGCCAAGGTAAGATTGTGCACAGATTGCACAGGCCATTGGCTCTAATTTACATCCCCATATTCTAGATGTAAGTGCTAAATATACAGACCAAATACGACTCTCAGCTGCAACCCTGTTGCTGCCGTGAGATACACATTAGTGCTATTTGTCCAGCGTTGGCCATGCCCAGTACCCCACACCAAAGTACAAAGGTTAAAGACAGGAACATTTTAATTACTTTGTCTTGGAGTGAACTCTGTGGCACTGCTCACACACAAAGGATGTCGGCACTGACAGCAGAGTTTTCTCATGCCCAAGTTTTCTTTGCTAGTATGATGTGCAATGTAATGACTCACTCACTGGCTGCTAGCAAAGACAATCTTGGGTTGTTTGTATCGTTAAGTGCCAAGATATTTGTTTGCACAGTTCCCAAGTACTCTTTGCAATCTCACTTCTGCCATCTCACTCCTGTTATGTAAGCCTGTCATTTTATGAAAGCTGTACTGTCATTTGTCTAGAACCATTTCTGTCTAGTTTTTGTAGCAAAAATAAGCACTGACACTGTTAACATTACACAGATTCTCGTAACATCTAAAATATTCAAAAGCTTTCTAACATGCAGATATTCAAAAGTGAAGTTTTGGAGGGAAAAAAAATGAGATTTTAAAAAGGATTCATAGATCCAGGAAGAATTTTTTAAATTTATATTTAATTTGCTTTTGCCTGTTGTTGCATGTAGTAATTGAGGTGAAGCATTGTTTTTTCTGACTCAGAAGTCACAGGTCAAACTGTGTTACACTCAGCAGAAACTGCACTATAAAGGAATTTCAGGCTTCTTTAGACATTTCAAAGATTTCCATTCTAGTTTCCTAAAGAATTTATTTTGCTGATAAACTATGGCTTTGTCAGAAGGATGGCAAAGGCACAGTGCTGTTTTAGCACTGGAGTAACACAAGGAAATATTTTGCCTCACACCCTTTCCTCAGGGGGTGGATAGAGCAATTGAGTGCTAATTGACCAGGAGCACAATCATGGAGAAAGTAGCACACATTGCTACCTGCTTGACTGCTCTACTTGAGGTAAGGCCTTCTTTAAATGCCTGCTTTCTATTTATTTATTTATTTATTTTCATGTCCTGGGTGCAATGCCCTAAATCACACAGGAGTATCAGAAGGTGTTTCTGTCCCTTCTCTAGTAATTAAAACAGCAGAGATTCAAATTTATATTGAGCTTAAAGCATTGGTATGGCCTCCAGAGAGTTTGAGAAACTATGAAAAAGTTTCCCATTTATTTTTTCTAATGTACTTCCAAAGTTTTTTGTCATATTTATTAAGGTTTTTTATTTTTATTTTTTTTCCATGAAGTATTGTTGTCATGTACTGCATATATGCAGGGTGTGGGCATGAGAGTTTATAGACGTGAAAAAACAGAACACTACGCACTGAGTTCTGATTTTTATGGCTATCAAGATTTGCAGCAAAACAAGGTGTTGTTTCCAGGTGATGCACACCTGGACCCTAAACGAGCTTCCAGAAGCTGAGCTCATGCATCTTTCCCTGTTGGATTACCTTTCAGTATAGTTTGCCTAAGTCTATGACCTTCTACAGGTCTGATGTCCTGTGTTTAATTACAGATACAGGAAGTAACAATGGAAGGAACAAAAAGGAAATGTGAGGAGAGAATATTTTTAAATTTTCAAAGACTTTCCTTCTACAAAGCTGATTTCCTCTTCACCACTTATGCCAAATGTAATAAATTGTGAATATTTGTTCATTGAGTAAGGAGGGGGAAGTTACACAATAACAAAGGTTGAGACATGCGGTTAAGCGAACAGACTGTGATATCACAGGGTTAAGTAAAATTCCTGATTTTTACAGAGACCTTGTGATCTCATGTTAAAACAAATTCACCGCAGAACAATACCCGAACCTATCAGAATATATCTATAATATAACCTGTCAGAGACTATGTAACTGGGACTCTGAAACAAGCAAGTAAATAGTTAAGCGTAAAATAATGCTTAGTTAATTAGACAGTAGAATAAATTGTTGTCTGCATACTGAGATTGGAATAGAATATATAGTCAAGGTTATCTGTTGGCTGGGGAGGAGGTTGTCTGAGTCTGAAGGATGTGCTGTTGGGGGGGGCCAGGAGGCGAAGGATGTGTGGAGACTGGTTGCAGAGGCTTGCCGGACCATCACGTCCCGGGCAGAAAGAAAAACAGATGGACAACAAGAACATAAACTAGCTCAGACCGATAAAGAAACTGCAAGCCTGTCAAATCACTACATTCCAGGCCAAAGATGAAAAATACACTGTGAAGAAGACCTACGGCCTTCCTCCCAAAGACCACTGCCCACATCCCAAAGACCCCTGCCCACAATTCTTGGAAGAATCTGCGCAAGCACAAAGGACTGATAAGCTAATCAGCATACGAAGCGAGAGAAGGCGGGATTGGGTAATGAATATGTATAGGTGTTAATTGAATATTCAGTGTTCTGCTGTACAAATATGAAATAGTTTGTCACTCCGGCACGCGCCATGGGTGGAGCTGAGACTCCCCGGCCGCCCAGCGCTGTTTTGCTTGTGTCTGCTTACTTAATTACTCAATTAATAAAGCTTTCTCACTTTATTAAAAAAAAATCTTGAAATAGTTTGATTCTATGAGAAAGTAATTTATAACACCAAATACTCTCCTGAACTCTATGACCCTCCTGAACAATAGGATTATATGAGTTTGTTTTATCATTTAGTTTCATATTACAAAGTTTGGTGTACACAAAGTATGTGTGTCAAAAGCGCATTCCTATCCAAACTGTCACAGAGGTCAGACCCTGCCCTGTTCCAATCCACCCTATCGCTGAGTTACAACTCAACCAAGTCATTTCAGATTCATCCCAAATACAATAAACCAGTTCATGGATATGATCTAATATTTTATTTACAATATACTTCTTAAAAAAAATATATAAATCACTGAAACTGTGTAAGTGGAAGGAGAATTAAACCACACTTGGCTTTAAAAGCCAACTTATCAAAACCAGATTGTAGAGTTGTGTTCCCTCTTGCTAATTCTCTCCATTCTCTCACCAGTCCCTCAAATCATCCTGCTTGGTAGCCCAGCTTCAACAGGAGAGGCTATAACAAGGCTACAATGTTCTGAAGAAAGACTGAAACCTGGCTTTCCTCCTAAACGGCAATGCTTGAGTCAGGAGGCTACCAGAAAATAGGAATGCAGAGTCCCAGCCAGTGCCCTCACGTAAAATAACAGTTCCTCCTGTACCTTCAAGAGAGGGGTCCAGTTTCAATGCTCCAAGTCCAGAGCAAACAAAGGGCCCTAGTGTGTAGTTTTAAGCATCACTATAGTGGTATGGTTGCTTTTTAAATGCAGTGTAACTCCTCATTAACAGATATCTGCAAGTATTGGGCTTAGTACTTAAAATTACAATTTTCATCATATTTCAAATATGAATACATTTTGGATTTGGAACCTGTGTATTTAAACTAATTTTTAAAACACATTCACTGACCATAGCAAATTTGAAGTACCTACTTACAGATGGATTAGTTTTTAATTAAATGATCATGAATTCTAACTTAATTCACTCAAATATTTGAAACAGAAAAGAATGCAAGGGAATTATGGGAAGGAGGGACAAACTTTTCAGTTTTCTGACTTTCTGAAAAAAAGCCTTTCTGAAAGTTTCTTGAATTTGGTACACCTACCTGGGAAAATAAACATTTTCCAAAGGAGAATATTTTCTGGATCCCATGTGTTTTCTTAAAGTTCAAGTGCACTGTTATACTTCAACTAATGAAAGACTAAAGTGGTTTCATACTACACAAGAATAACACAACTTAGAATTATGAATTTTGTTGCTGTGTCAGCTATTATGAATTAGCCAACTTTAATTATACCAGCACTAAACAATAGCATCACTAATAAGAGTCCCATCACAATATCTTTCAAAGAATACTCTCAGCATTTCTTCATTTTGAAGAGGCAGAAAATAAACCTTCATCACCCTTCTTAAAATGATCTTAATGCTTTTAAGATCACTGACATTAATTGGGGATCTGCACATTGAGTTTAGTAGTTGCAAAGCAGTTTGAAGGAGACCAAAAGCATCCAAAAATTTCAGTTTCTACATCACAGTCACCTGATTTATAAAACTCACTTCTTCCTTTCTTCTGAAATACTGAAAGTATACTAATTATCTAAAAAGCTGCTGAGATCGGCAAATGTGCTCAAGACAGCTTCTAAAATAGTCACCTTTTGGAAGCAGACGTTGAAGATGAAATCTTGATGTTGCTCAAGAAGACTACAGTAAGGATCTATTTTAAATCAAAATTTGCTGCCAATTCCTGTTTCAAAAATCTGAGACATACTTACTGGAAAAGGACTCTATTTCTCTGTTTTCTGATAAGCACTATGCATAGAAAGCTTGGAGGTGCCTCAACATTAAGAGCCGTACTGTCAACCTAACATTTATTTCAAAGTAGATTTCCTAAATCTAGGTGACATGGCCGTGGAGCAGTGGTTTGTTCATTTTTGCCACTCATCAGGAACAAGTGTTTTCATAAGTATGCAGAACACATTTCATATCAACTCAAGTCTGAACAGCAAATCATGCTAGTCCCTCAGCCATAGACTCCAAGGTAAAAATCAGTCCTGTGGGAATCAGTAGATTTTCTTAATATCTTGTTTTAAGGAGACTATTTTTCTAGAGAAGATATCTTTGGGGACCCAAATGTGTTATCTTGGCAAGCCCTGCTCTCCTGATTCCTCTTCCAATTTGATTGTTCACTATCAATGAGCAGATACCAGATAAAATAAAGTATGAAGTAAAATGCATAAATGATGTGAGACAGTGAAGCCCACAGATTATTTACATATCCTCAATCCTTGCTACCATTAGGCATAGTTCTTAGAATAAATGAATGCTTTGACTGTAAAAAACAAATGAACAAACAAACATAAAAACACTAATGAATTTATCATCCCCATTATTTCTTCTTGTTGGTAATACTGTATATACTTCATCCTCCAGAATTAAATAGAATTTTAACAGCTATAAAACACTCTTTAGTTTCTCCCTTAAATCAGTAGTTTAGGTACCTCTTTTCCCTGGGTATCCAGTTTATCTTGCTAGAGAAAATCCCATCCCACGATGCTGGAGCAATGTTCTGAAGTGTCTGGCACTCTCCTGTCCTGCGTTTCCAAACTCTGTTCCTGAGCTTTCTTGACTGGATCTGCCTAGGAATAAAATATAAATGTTACCTCTATCCCAACCTTCCTTGCTTTATATATGTGTCTTCTGGGAGTACATTAATCAAATTTCTAGTTTCAAAAATAAAATCCTGAATATTATCACAAAAGACTGGGGAATGCCCACTCTTAGGGAACCTACCTTGTTCTGAAACTGGTAATTACTGTGATGTCAGGAAAAACAAAAACAAACAAACAAAATGAACAAAAAAGCCATATCAATACATTTGATAAATTCTGGCTTTTTTTTTTTTTTTTTAATGGCACAACAACACAGCATTATGTGTATGGACCACGTGCTCAGACATTCCAGATCTGCAAGTCACCTAAGGCTTTTTCCCAATCTTGCTGGGTCCAAGACAAGCTTTCTTGCTCTCTCAGTGGGAGGTAGCCAACCTCATGTGGCTAAACAGCTGTTGTATGCTTGGCCTGGTGTTTCACACAGGCCGTACCAGCCAGCTTTTAGAGACGTGATCAAAGACTAGTGCATGTATTGATAGGTTGCTTTAAAACACGCCAGGACATTGTGTTCCCTTTCCTTTCATGCCTTTTCTACAAGGCCAGAACATTTCCTCTGTTGGTAAAACAAAAATCCCTTTGGTATTCTGTGGCTTTCTCTGTCCGTAGTTATTTTCACCAGTAACACTGTTCTTCACTTTCAAAGGTACATGACTATCAACAAGAATAATTATCGTCACAGGAAAACATGTACAAGAATACACTGGGCTCTGTGTTTTGACTTTACACTGGCTGCCATGTGATTGTATTCTCCCACGCACTTCTTGGTAAGAGCATTCAAGGAATACCACCATTACTTACTTATCTTCTTCAACTCTATAGGAAGTAATTGAAAAAAAAAATAAATAAAAACTGTAACTGTTTCTCTTTACAAAGTAAAAGATGATAGGTAAAAAGAGTCAGCTAAGGAGAATGCTACCAGTAAGTTTAATTTTAGGACAACCTACATGACAGTCATTTCCTGTCTTTATTTGTCCAACCAAGAAAAGACCTCTATGGAGTAAAAGTAGCACTTCAATGTTTATAAATCTTTGTGTTGTAAACAGCTAAAGAAGAGACCTTGTGCATTTCACGCACTGCCTGTTGGTTTGTAACTTCAGGAAATTGTGTAGTACTAAAACTGAGCTGGCTTGTTAAAAGATCCATTTGTAGGCATCCTGCAGCGACAGCAGCCATTCCGGCTGATGGCATTCCACAGACTCTTCCAAGGCCCTCTTCCTGAAGATTTTGACACCCCCCCCTCCAGTCTCCACTGGAGTGTGTAGTGTGTGTGCAAAATCCAAGCAGAACACTCTCAGCGCTTCCTGAGCTGTTACAGTGATGGGTGGCAAAGTAAAAGAAGATATTGGCCTCATGTCAATGAAAAAAAGTCATCCAAGATTTTTCATTTAGGCCTTTTCCCTTTGGTTAGTATTGCACACCTCTGCTCTATGGTTTTTGATGCAGAGTTAGAGCCTTTTTAAAAACCTCACTTATTTAAAGTGAAATAGTAATTTCCTTTCTTAGATGAAATGACCAGCACTCTTCTGTATAGTGTTAGACAACTATATCTGTGTGACTAATGTAATAAAATCACCCACTGCTATTGCTGGAACATCATAAAGTATAATGCTCAAAGCAAAGTTTTATGGAACAGTGAAGAATCTGCTAGAAAAACATTATTTACATTTTTTTTTCCAGTATGATTATTTTAATTTTGTTCTATACAAGGTTTATTATTGAAAAAAATAAAAAAAATCTTCTGTGCTTACCAGCTTTTGTAAATCAGCTCTCAGAAAAATCTTAGTAAGTTAGTAATAATTCTTTAAACCTTAGATTGTTAGTGTATTGTTATCTACTGTTATTCGACTTGATTGTTTCATGTCTTTTTTATTTTTTTTTTAATTTTGTTCCCCTGAAAAGGCATAGCATTTGCCATTTCAAAGGCTTAGTATGACAAGGTTATTAGTACTTTCATCATGACCAGTATCATCCTAGGACCATTTACAATACCTAAAATTCACTGACTGCCTGTGTACTCTGTGTATGTGTTTAAGGTTTCAAATGAATGGCTTTATGATGGAGGGAAGCTATAGGGAAGGGTCTTATAGTTGAAGCTGGGTGTCAATTCATGGCAAAAAACATTTAAGCAAAGTTAAAAGGTGAAAGAGCTTAGCTTGGAATTAGAAGCCCTGTGTATAACTCAAACACAGATTTTAATCTGCATGGTAATCATTCAGAGTAGGATCTCAGTTCCAGAAATCACCGTACACATGGTTAAATCTAACCCAAAGCAGCACAACAGATTAACACTGAAATTAACACTGGGGAGGAGGCAGTGTCCTGAAGAGAGACGTTGAAATCTTTCTGTCTATTTTATAATAAAGATATGCAGGATGTGTTGTATACATATGCAAAGCGTTAGTATTAATAACTTACAAATCTACTGATCTGTCTTTCTAGAGTGAGTTTGCTTGGGTGGCAGATTTGAGCATACTTTGTCTAACACTTGCTTCTTCAGGTCACTTATGAGATCATAGTGTATACAATTTACTTGTAAGCCTGCTGCTTCCTTTTAGCCTTTCAGACCATATCCAGATTCACTCTCTGAATTTATATAAGCTGTAGAGGTTTCTATAAAGTGATTCTAAAGGAACAATCCAATAATGCTGCCCAAGACAAAAAAAAAAAAAAAAAAAAAAAAAACCTCCACAAGTAAGTTCCAAAGTGCATCGATGTCAGTGGAAAAATACCAATCGACAAGAATGGATTTTAGATCAGAGACCATTTTAGTAAATGGATACTGGTCCTTTCTCACATACTGGGCTAAGAGGTGTCCACGCTGCAGCTGACTGTGTGCCCAAATGACTGACAAAGCTGTCAGCGAGATTTACAGTGAATTTTCACCCCTGAAAAGAGAATGAAAAAGTAAAAAGGATTAAGAGATTTTGCTACAATCTCCAACTGCTGAGACATGAGAACAACACTTTAGTCAGTCCTTCATAAAGAAATAAACTAAACAAAAAAACAAAACAAACAAACAAACGAAAAAAACAAACAAAAAACAAACAAAAACAAACAAAAAAACATGCTCCCCTTTCTCTGAGCTTTAAGGGCTTTGTGAGGAATGCCAGAGGAGATGGAGATCAGCCTGAACAACAAATATTTCAGCCCCTCTTTTTGCTCTGAAAGGGTTCGGGTGTGCAACAGAGGGACAGGGAGAGGCTGAGCAGGGGCCAGAAGGGAGAGGTGCCAGAGCAGTTCGGGTGAGCGCTTCTTCCCTGTTCTCCTACAAATCACTGTAGTGGGCAATGGCCTGCAGAGGCAGAGCAAGAGGCCAGCAATGCTGCACCCCTACTGTGCTCTGCTGGCTGCTAGAACGCACCCAGCTGTCATTGCAACTAAGACAGAACTGCGGCATCACAGGATCCTCCAGCTCCTTCAGACCAAGCCACTGCACTGTGCTGGTAAGCCTGGCAGGGTAGCAGAGGCTGCTGGCTGCACAGCTGACTGGCGGCACTACTTCTGCCTTTCACAGGAGCTGCTGCTGGCTGTAGGAAGCTGAATATCTGTCCTATCCATAGCAATAATGATCTTCAGGCTGCTTCCTAGCAAGGACGTGGTGTTGGAGAAAATGCTTTATACTTATACACTATACAGTGTTCTTAACAGGAATGGCTGTTTTTTTCTTATATATATTGTATACAGTAAACGTATATAGTACATGTAATAAAAGTACTTAAACAAACTGAGCCAGCATTTTCAAGGAACTCTTTGGTTCACAGCTCTCAGTTTTGCTACTTAGGATATCTGTTATGGTGTATTTGGCAGTAAGCAGCATTAGCCAAGTATAGATTTATTGCAGGTACCTTAGTTTCCTTAATAGACTTTGTACCTCAGACACTCTGGCAACTTGTACTCTCCTCTCTGCCGAGCAGCCCTGTGACTTTTTCCTGGCTCTTCTAATGAAAGAGGAGTTGCACAAGCCAGGAAATGCCCATCTGTAATGTGCCTGTGTCTCACCCCCCACTGCAAGCAAACACAAGAGCTACCCTTGTCCTGTGAGTCAGAACAAAGATAGACCCCTGTCATCTACGTTGTGAAAGATGAGGTGCTGTGCATGGAGGTTAAGGGCAAGCTCAGACTCTTTTTCCACAGGAGCATTGGAAATGTCTCCACATCTGTTATAAGAGATTAAGTTTACCTGTGAGAATTTGACTGAACCACACTCTTCCTGCATGCTTTTGGGACAATTAATTGAACTGCTCTGTTCCTCCTTTCTCCCATCTGTAAAAAGAGGATGTTTATATCATTCATTTGAAGGAATGCTATGTGCACCACTTCATTATGCTGTCTCTCTTGTTACTATGAGGCCCAGCTAATACTCGTCTCATTATCTATGATTAGCATTGATATGGTGCTATTATGTCTACAAAGAAGAGATCTAAATCCTAACCTCTGAAATTCACTAGCCATTGAATTTGTACTGTCTTTCATTTGCTACGTATGAGGGCACAACGAAAACACCAGTCACCAGAAAGGGTTTGCCTGGCATTCAGAAAACAGGGAACTTCCAGGCAGGGCAATTTCCCAGAGATTTTATTCTTTTCAAACCTTGGTTTGGGGAACCCCATATTTCAAACCAAACTAGTGTCTGGAAATACAATACAATTCCTCCCTGACTGGGAGGAAGATGTGTTTAACAAAAAAATGTGCCTTTATATATATATATTTATATATATATATATATTCTACACTATTTTTCTCTTCACTAAGGATTGCATCTGGCAAATCTTGGAAAAATGCCAAACTTCACACCAGTACACACAGAGCTATGAGATCATTGCTTAAGGAATTGTCTCTAGTGTCCTGAGCTTTCCACAGTGGTGTATAAATCATTGTCTTTTGGAAAGGGCAAAACAGCCTGCTATGCAATTTTCTTATGCTAAATCGCTGTGTGGTAAGTATACACTCTTCAGTTTAGTTACAATCTAAATCTGGAGGTTTTAGACCAAATCTATCTCTGGACATGCCCCCAAAGCCCTCAGCAATGCAGACTATGACTTGAAAGTGCTACATTGAACATCCTTGCATGCTCTTTTTGAAAGGAATTGAAACTACCTGACCATGCTGAGCTTCAGCTCTCAATCCAGATGCAGACTCAAGAGCAAAGCAGATCTTCCTCTTGAAAGAAGAGAAAGCACAGTAGGGTTAGTTTTGGCACAGTCTACTGATCACCAGCTCTTAGGTAGAGAGAGCAGGGAGTTTCCAAAGTAAGCTGCAAACAAAGAATGATGGCATTCAGCCTCTCTCGTCCTCAAAAGTATGATGGACCGTGCCATTTGTTTTACTTCCAAATGACTGAGGAGTTGGTGAGGGAAAAGAATTAATGAATTAGAAGAGTCGGTAAGTAATTTTTAGTAATGAAAATAAAAAGATAGATAGACATATAGATAAAGAAATGTTAAGTAGAAATTTATAATAATACTGCCCTCCATGTTATTTTAGAAATTAGGACCTAAAGGAAGGAGATAAAATATTCTCTATTAAAATCGAAGTGCATTCAGTGTGCTTCTGTTCGCTGCTGGTAGTATTTACAGGAAAAATAAGAAAATATATAAAAATATGTATAAACTATTTAAAAAAAATGTAACTGGAAAAATAAGAAAATATATTAAAAACATATTTGAACATCATTGATGAAGGGAACTCTCTGTGTTAGGTTTTGTAGTGCTTGAAGTACCTAGGCCTGCTTTGTCACAGTGTGCCAGTGCTCTGAGAGAGCTCATACCTGTCCTAACAGGGTAATACAGCTCAGGACCGCTAGCATTTGCATTTGCTGATGTACAGATTTTGTAGAACCAGAAGGCTGGTACGTTAACACAGATAAGATTGTGGAGTCTCTACCACATTGCCTTCTCATCAGCAGCCTGCTGTTTAGTTGGAGATTTCTGTGAAAGGAAAAATATTGTCATTTAAATACAGTCATCACCCTGTAAGTTCACATCAGGCTAGTATCAAATATCATGTAAGAAAATGCAGTTTTACAGCAAACAGATTTCACTGGTGAAAACCCCCTTTGAGAAGTTTATTCTAGACCAGGTGGAAGCAGAAAGTGGCTTATTTCCCAGACATTTTTCTGTTCCTCCCAGGACTCTGGGAGCTGTGTTGGAGGGTGCTGTAAGCTGTAATCAGCCTGGAAACATTGAAGAAGGGATGCATCAGAAGCTAAAAACATCACTTCATAATACCTTAGATCTTAGGCTATGCAGTTGTAATTTCTACCCACCTTAGAAAGCCACCCATTATGGCTCTGCTTTGAGTGGAGGTTGCTCCACACAACCACCTGCAGTCTCTTCCAAGGAGGGAGGAGGCTGTACTGTTCACTCTAGCCTTATCAGTCCTTCAGTATCTTGGACAATTTTACTTCTTATCTCACACAGCGTTCACTTCTTGTGGCCTAGGCTGTAGAACGTTTGGGAAAAAAAAAAAATAATAATAATAATAAAAAAAAATCCTGATTGCCTCAAACTCTCCCTCACCAAGAAAAGAAACAAAACCAACTAAACAACAAACCTACATGGGCACTCCAGACACAAAAGAGAAATTTGCCTCTTCTCCTCAGAAGGGCATACAAGATCATGAAAAGGAGTGCCCTGATTTTGCAGTACCCCAGCATAGGAATATTCCAAGCAAAATGATCCAAAATTAATTCAGTGGAACATAAAACAGCCTAGAATAAATATATGCACTTTATTTAAAAAATGTAATGTTTTACAATATACAAACTACCCATTTTTCTCCATCTGATACCATCTACTTGTATCAAAACAAAGCCTGTAAGCAAAATGAATGGTGCCAGCTCTCAGTTAAGTATTCTGAATAAGAGCAAAAATCATGTTTGTGTTCTGGATAAGACTGGATCCGGTGTCCTTACTGTAGCAGAATGAACACTCACATCTCTGCCTGCCTCTTCCTGGCACAGCTTTTCCTTCACATGATCGAAAAACACATTGTAAGCACTAAGTTGCTGTGTGTATCTCTCAGAGCAGAGGAGCAGAGACACATTAAAGTTAACTCCATTACAGTTAACAAGAGCTGGAACCAGAATTATATTCTTGAAAAGCTGAGGGAAATTGGTAATTGATGGTCCATGTCCCTAGTTCTCGAGTAGGACTTTTCCTTAGGACTTCCTTAGGACTTTTCAATCATCCCCTGAAGTTCAGCTATTGTGTGATCCAAAACACTATGAAATCAATCTAATTCAGGAGTAAAAACAACAATGAAACAAAACAAAAAACCTCTAACCATAAATGAAGCAGATTTGGGTAGGCAGGGATTCTGTGGTAGCAGCAACCTAGGAAGGATCCCATTCGTGTTCACAAGGCTCTTTTGCTTTTATTTCAGCGATTCAATTCCCAGATCTGAAAATATTAAGCAAATTATGTTTATAAGCTATAAGACAAAATTTCTGGATTCTAGGATTTCAAAAGCTTTGTTAATCAGATTGGATTCCCAAAAAGGAGCACCCAGACATATATGGTAAAGATTATAAGGAAAAAAATATTCTGTCCATGGTCTTGCTGTGAAAGTACAATAGGAGTGTTTTATGCTACATAGTTTGTACGTCTGTGTACTTTAATTACTGTGTAGTTAATTATTTGCAACTAAGGCATCCTTATAAGAGGCAAAGCTATAGCAAATACTCTAAAGGGCAAACATCCCATTATGGACTACCACAGCAGGATTGCAAATATGGACTATTTTATCTACAAGGAAGAGGCACACACTGAACTTGATTTGGTTGCCTGCGAGTAAACCACCATTACAAGGTGGCAATTGCTATCTTATCAGCGAAATACATTTGTACATCAGTAAGCAGATTTTTGAGCTAGAAATCCTGCTTGTACCTTGCCTAAAACTGAGTGTATTTGCAGAAGTAAGTTCTGTGAAATAGTTCCAGTCTCTTATTTAGAGCTTGGAAGAGGACGTTTTTCTGACATTGAGATTTAGGGAAAGCATCAATGTTAAGTTGGTAACTTAACCCTGCTATATGGCAGTAGAGGGTTCTGTGCTCATTCTCCTTACTCCACAGTGTTCATGTACTGATTCCTAATTTATGAATGCATATGTCAGCAAGGACTTACCTATGTTGAAAAGATGTGATTTTAACTTTAAATTTAAAGGATCTCTGGAGTAACTTGACACAAGATGTGGTAAATCTGTTGCATACTGTACTTGAAAAGGAAAATACATCAAAACATCAGATAAGCCATCATGCTGAGAAACAAGAACATTGACATTAACTGAAGAATAAACATTATAGGTTGGATTTAGGTAAGGTAAAAATACACATGCTTATATATTGTAGCATTTCTGTTCAAAAATGCAAGATTTAGGAGATTTAGGAGAACAATTTGGATTGTTCTATCCAAGTCAAGTTATTGAGCAGAGAAGAGCCACTTTCCTCCATTACCCTAAACTTCTTCGTTTATATAACCCCTACCACCATGGTCTCAACCTCGAAGGAGTCAAATGGCAGTCACAGTACAGATGAGAAGCAGTAACAGAAACAGAATGCTCTTCTAGATAAAGAAACTGTGATACAGAAAACATCTGGGTGCAGTTTTCTGAAATAGATATATTGGATTATAGATATAATAGATATATTGATATAATAAATATTATATATATATATAATAGATATAATAGATATAATAGATATATTGGGTTATTTCTCTCATGGAGCTCAAACCTTTTTCAAACCTTTCTAGAGAACTTAATTAATCTTTAATATACCCACCAGTCAAGTGCACTACAATGAGCTTAAGAGCTTTCTGTTGCTGGACAACTTTTGAGAGGGTTGAAAGCCAGGCTGAAACATGGGGATCATTTAACATCAATAAGAAATTACTTAAAAAAAAAACATGTTCATTGTTTGGTAGTATTCAAATTGAATAGGATTTTAAACAGCTGTTAACATTTTCTGCCAGTTGCAAGAGGAAATTGTGAGTTTCTCAGTGCTCTTTACCAAACCATGTTTTGCAAACTGAGACAGATAAGTGTAGCACAAGATAAGACACCTGCACGCTGGTCTTAAACTCCTTCTGAGACAAGGCACCTTAGAAGTTTGCTCCATCAGCCCATTCTTGAAAAGCAGTTTGCTTCCTGGTGTAAAACATTTATGTTGGACTGCAATACCAGGCATACAGATCTGACTAATAATCTTCCCTCATCTTCACAGGTTGAGATGGATATCACAAAGCAGTTGTTTCCTTGTGAGCTACCAGATAGAAAACTGATAACCATGACGGTCTAGAGGTATCAGTCTCATCTACATGACTAGGAAGATAAGTTTATTGGGTAAAATGAACAGGATAAAATCAAAATTGTGGAGGCTAAGCAGCAATATGACTGTCCTATGAAATCAAGGAGGGAGGACAAATGGTGCATGAAGTTACATGCTGGAAACTTGATTCATGGTAGTGGATGTTTAACTGCACAGGCACCACTTTTCCTGGTTTTGTTTGTGTGTTTATTTGTTTTCTAATTGAAATCTAATTTCCATTTAATGAAGCGCTTCCCATTGGACTGAATAGTGAAAAAGGAACTTGCCAACAGAATGAACACAGAAACTGCTGCACAAAATGCAAATCACACCAAAATAAAGCAACTGCCATCTCCTCAGTTACTGAAGTGTTGGCCTTTGTGTGTGCGTGTGCATGTGTGTATTTAAGATGAAGTCTGCACTTCAGAATTGTGGACCAAAGTAGCAAGTCTTTAGGTACATTTTTATCTAGACATCTTGCATTGAGATTGCTCATTTCCTTTTAAACTCTTGATGATATAACATTAAGGGTCTCCCCAGGGGAAATGTTGGAGGGCAGGGAAGAAAAAGTAAAATTTTCTATATAAGCAAGTCTTTATTTCTACTGAATTTATATCAAATCACTGTACAGTTTACAGCCCGCTAGAGCAAAGCAGCCTGAAGTTTCAGTTGTCTGAAAAGTGAAAGAGGAGGTGTTATCAGGAACTTAACCAGGAATTCATGGTTGCAACTTGCTTTTTTTTTTTTTTTCCTTATTTCTTTTCAGACATGTTGACTTATCACTACTGGTTTCACTCAGATGGAATTTCACCAAAGAAAAGCTTTGGCCACAGATTAGAGCACTGACTAGTGACACTGAAACCCCCAAAGTGCCTCATTCATAAGGGGGATCTGAAACTGGATTTCACATTCACAGCTAGGTGCCCTTGGTTATGTAGTTATTGGGCTTTCTGGGATCAGCTTCTGGAGCTTATGAAAGCATTAGTTTGCTCCTGATCAGAGAAATTGGAATTGGGAAAGTTCTGAAACCTTCTGAGCACTTCCTAAGACATGGATGCTATACATTGGTGCTATACATCTCACCAGACCTTTGTAAGTGCTGACCTTAGGAAGCACGGTATTATATATGCAGGACAAACAAGCTTCCCTACCCTCCGCTGTTTCTGTAAACTTGTGTTACAGGTCAAGACTTGAGAAAAAATAAGACATATTTACTCAAAGAGAAAGGTTTTGTTTAACAAGGTTTAAGAAAAATTTGCATTTAATTACAGTTATGGAAACTTGACCATCTTGAAATTAAGCAGAGTTTCCTTGAGACAAGGAAATATTATTATCAGACAGATTTCTTTTGGCAGTAATAGCTAACTAAAAGTTTGGTTTTAATTAACTTAAGCAAACTTAAAAACAGGGATATTAAATTCTTATTAGAGCAGCTTGACAATAAATGAGCACGTGATTTTTGCTCTCACAAGGAAAGCAGGAGGAAAAACTACTTATTGTTTTCCATGGAGATGTGACATTGGCTATATGCCACTTAATGCAGTTTGTCAATAAACTACATGCTTAGGTAAAAATGTTTGCTTTGCAGAGCAGCAAGGTTTTTGTTTGCTTTCTTGGTTTGGTTTCTTATTTTAGAAATAATAAGTTTGCTGAATTGCTCTTGGAGGGAGATTCTCTAGAGGGCTCAGAAGAAAAAAAAAATATGATTTTTTTGTAATTAAAAGTTATTTGAGTATGAATAAAATACTGACTCTAAGTAAAAGATTGTTTTCTCTGCTTATATGGAATCAGATTTTAAAAGATATTGGTTGGTGGTGGGGAAGTATCCATGAATGAAAGGGAAAATAAATCTTTAAAAAATCTGAGCAAGGATCCTTTAGAAGTTTCTCTTCTTTAGCAGTGTTTTGTTTGTTTTGTTTGTTTGTTTGTTTTTATGTACAGTTTTCTGTACATAATTTGTACATAAGATGCTGGTCTCAGTTAGGGCTGCTAAATGGAAAAAAATACCATAAAATCCTTCCATCCAACATGTCAAGCAATTCAGCTGCTACCTATTAATCTGGGAAAAGTGGAAAGTATAGAAAATCATGGCACAGATAACAAGGTAAAGATGAACTGCTTAGCTCTGATGTCCGTATTTCAAATTGCTCTGCCAAAATGAAAGCAATCGCGTTAGCTACAGAGCAAATTAAAAGCTAGAGCTCCAAAACTGAATTCATCAGCTGTCCCTGTGGAAGTCCTTTTCGTGACTACCACAGAGTTATGTAACAAAGTTAGAGCCTATCTGCTGGGTTTTCTGGTTAGGAGCTCGGGTGGGAATTTTTTTTCGATTTTTTTTTTTTTTTTTTTTTTTTTTTTTCCTTGCTAGCAAGACTGACATCTAGTGGCTTGATCAGCTTCTCCCCAAGCATTTACTCGTTATTTCAAGCAGAGTGTTTGCTTTGTAAAAGCATGCAAACCAGACACTTTATCTGCCTATAATCATGTGTTTTGGGGGCTTCATACACACCACTCTTATATTTGATATTCTTCACAAACACTATTTTGGCCTAGTAAGACCTGATCTGTGGAGCATGAGTGACAAACAGGCATGTCCCCCTGCTAGGAGAGGAAGAAGGAGCAGCCTGGAACTAAGCCTGGAAAGCTGTTGCATGACTGTGGACTCAGAGGTCACTTTCCCTTTTTTGTTACTTCTTCACTTTCCCTTTTTCGTTACCCTGTGGCTTCTGAGAAGGGTTGGATGATCTACAGAGCCAACAGCTAAAATCAAGAGGCTGCTTTAGCCATATTGGCTTTGGGTTGCTTCATTGAAGTTTGTTGTTGTGAGGAAGCCCAATCAAGGCTTGCAGAAAATTCATTTAGATTTGCAAATAAAAATTGTTGATCATTTTGGTGGAATATGAACATAGTGGCCTTTCTGTGCATTTTGTTCTTCTCAGATATTGCAGTCCCTGGCAAACAGAAAAACAGAACATATACACAGATACACAACAGAACTTGTACTTGTAGTTTGGCTAGCCCTTCGTGCATTCATTGAAGCTAAATGTGTACTCGTACTTAAATATCATTTAGTACCTGTGCTTAGATTAAGAATTGTTGCTTCTTGATTCCCTCTGTGTCTCAGTTCTGCAAAGTAACCTGAAAAAGCAAACTTTGAGCCCTAAAGAAAGCCCATCTAAAACCAAAAGTACAGATGTTCAGGAATCTACACATTCACACCAGCCTATAGGAACATGACCTTTTTTTTTTTTTTTTTTTTTTTTTTTTTTTTCCTGAAACACCCATCACAAAGTAGGAACACAAATACATCCTCTCCTTCACATTTTTATTCTTGTCTCAGTGAACAGTATGTTCTTAAGGCAAGACTAAACCTGTGCTATTGTTTGAGCATATGCACTGCTGCATAGCAGGGATTTGGTGCTAGCTGGGCACACACTAGCCTCACTTTGCACAAGCATGAGTGACAAAATGAACCTCAAATCAGGAAAACATTGAAACTCCAGTTTCTACCTTTCCTGATGCATTCTGAATTTCTCTGCATTCCTGGGCCCACCCAGGCCACAAAATGAATGAGAGGTGCCTCATTGCTATGCCAATATGTGCCCAGCTGCTATGTACTGCCCTGGGCTATTTCATCAGTCACTGCCACCAGAGCTTCACCTCTTCCCCAGGGGTGAGAGGGATGCCCTTCTGTCATACCACAGATGCCTCTGGCAGGGGGAGTGCCTTCATCCTGCGAGAGGCCACTGAAGCAGCTTTAACACCTTAACAGGCAGTGAAGTGTTTAATTCTATGTCCAAGCTAGATAACTACCTTATATCAGTTCTGTCTCTCTGCCAGACATTTCTTCTTGCACTGTATCTGTAATCATAGGCTGAAAGAGCTTCTTGTACGCTCTGCAAAATCTGGAAGAAACATAGATCATAATGGTATTACAGCTGGTCCCAGCACAATAAAAACATTTTCCTACTTCCTTTAACATTCAATGTTTAGAAAACCTGGAAGAAAGATATAACCTTACTACTTTCTCTTCTTTGTGCTTATTTAATCTGAAGACAGAATTTTATTTCATCTTTTCCCTAAAAAGAAAAAAACTTCTTGTACTGAAGGATAAGGGCAAATAGAAATGTGTCTTTATACATGAAATTGTTTTCCTCAGTGAGTCTTTGGTAGGTAGTTTGCTGGAGATATAGTAAGTTCCCACAGACTATTTTTGGAAGGTCCTATTTCTGTGCTTTCCTTTTCAGGTGACTTTTGCTCTCAAGCCATGCTCAGCTGAGATGCTAGCAGATTCGCCAGGCCAGCTTTAGGTACAGGTCAAATAGGGACCTGTCACGGTCAGCAAGCTGCGTTAAAGAACAGCCAAGGCTCTTCTGCTTTTCTACTCTATGCCAAATCTGTAATAGCCTAGACTTTGCATTGCAACTGCTATTGCCACCACGTAAAGTCTATGTATGCACTTGCTCCTATGTGGGTGTTCAGAGCTGCCCCTTCCCCTCTCCCCAGCGCTCTTCTCTCCCCATGACAAAGTCAGACCCACAGTCTGGAGGCAGCAAAATTCAAATTTCCCCTACACTGTCAAAAATTCAAAGCCATGCAGCAATTTTCAGAAACTGTGTCATAAATGTAACTCTTCTCCTTTTCATATATAAGTATGTGTACATTACTGACTTATTAGTCACATGAATATCATGTTCCTCCTCTCTCAATTCCTCCATTTTCTGCAACCCATTTTTTTCCTAAAAGCAAGGTTTTACAGCCAGGAGAAATGTTTAAAATATATATACACACATATACAGGTCTTAACTGTTCCTCCCCAAAGCAGTGTGATTCTGTGATTTTCCATTAATTTCACCAAAGCAAAAGGGCTGTGTATTTTCACACACCCTGCCTCTACCAGCTTTGTTACCATTGATTTTCCATGCATATTTTTG
The DNA here is from genome assembly GCA_011076525.1 of Nettapus auritus. Lineage (NCBI taxonomy): Eukaryota > Metazoa > Chordata > Aves > Anseriformes > Anatidae > Nettapus > Nettapus auritus. The sequence continues at coordinate 28,853,202 of CM021766.1, read as the reverse complement.
TATCTTACAAACTGAGACTCCCTGATCTGAAGTACATACAGATCCATGTGCACAGTAATGAATAAGGACCCAAAGAGATATGTTGCACAGGAAAGAGAAAAACCACTCATACCACTCACCGACTTGAAAAAACAGAGACTTCCTGACAAACTTCATGTGATGTATCACAGAATGCCTCTCCTTCCTCTGTTCTAGGGGAAGTTAAGCAAAGAGATCAACTTGCAGCACACCCTTATTCAGGGAGATGTTTATTCTTCCCTTGCACAAAAGCGCTGGAATATATGGTCTGCCCATCTGTGTTGCTAAGAAACAGGGCCCTGTTGCCTTGGGACTTGATTCAGAATTCAAAAACGAAAATAGTGTCTCAGTAGACTGCATAAAATCAGCTTGAAACCTAGCAACAAGGCCTCAAGTTCAATGTGATTCTCTTACATGTTAGAAAACAAGGATATTAGAAGGAAAATATGACCGAAGAAAAGAAAACAGTAATTTGAAAATAAAACAGAGCTGTTGTATCACCAATTATCCTAAGGGACGAAGCCATCTTTTTTCTAAACATACTTCTATGACCTATAAGATCTGATGTTTTGCTACCCTGTGCTCTGAGTAGGTTCATATTGATTATAACAAGGGAACACAAAGCAGCACCAGTATTTATACTGCTATTTCCTGAATATTCACCTTGTGCAGTATGACAACACAAGAGTCAGGATACCAGAATTCATTTCCAGTCTCTATTTCCATTATCAAGCACTCTGCCAACAGAATAATTTAATAATTGCTACACAGGCCTTGAAATGATCGCCATTAAAATGGCATGGATTGTAACTGGGGGCGATTACTTAACCACATATACTTACATCACCCAGTCTTTTGTGTATTTGCTTATGTGCAAATGCAGTATGAATAAGAACACAACTCCAGTATAAAATTACAAATACATTAGAGTATCATTGCACCTTAACATATGGCAATTACATGCTGTTGGAAAACGCATTTGTTCAATCAGCTATTACATTATAAAATCTGTTCCCCCTGGTTGCAGAACTTCATTACACAGCTGAAACTTTGGCCAGGACTCCAGTAAAGTAGGCCAGGTCTGAAATGAGTTATAGTTCTCAGCTGAGTAAACACGGCTCAGTTGTTTGTTTTTCTTTTTTAATGTTTCATCATGAAATCATAAGGAACTATTCATCATCTATGAGACATGGCTGTGTACATAGTGGATTTAGCTGGAGACAAAGGAGGAAGCAAAATTTGTTGTTGACAAATTACCTGGGGACACCTGAAAAGTTTTCACATTTTTTTCCTTGTTTTTCTTCTTGTAAGTATACTATTTTCAATAGAAAAGAAAATTAAAAATAAAAACAAGGATTCTTCCTCCAGCATTTGTGAGCTTACAGCACTTGCATGCAGTTCCTTCAGCATTTGTAACTCTTGCAATTGATCAACTGTTTTGGGCCTAAAGAGTATCTGCGGAAATACCTTTGACTCTCTCTCTCTTTTCTCTCTCTCTCTTTTTTTTTTTTTTTTTTTTTTTAGCTTAGTTTGGAAAAGCATTCAGGTACTATTTAGAGTTTACACTGAGGGAATGCATTTTTCTGCATTATTCAGAAAATGAATCACAGAATCACAGAATCACAGAATTTCTAGGTTGGAAGAGACCTCAAGATCATCGAGTTCAACCTCTGACCTAACACTAACAGTCCCCACTAAACCATATCCCTAAGCTCAAAATCTAAACGTCTTTTAAAGACCTCCAGGGATGGTGACTCCACCACTTCCCTGGGCAGCCCGTTCCAATGTCTAACAACCCTTTCGGTAAAGAAGTTCTTCCTAAGATCCAACCTAAAATTCCCTTGGCGCAACTTTAGCCCATTCCCCCTCGTCCTGTCACCAGGCACGTGGGAGAACAGACCAACCCCCACCTCGCTACAGCCTCCTTTGAGGTACCTGTAGAGAGCGATAAGGTCACCCCTGAGCCTCCTCTTCTCCAGGCTGAACAATCCCAGCTCCTTCAGCCGCTCCTCGTAGGGCTTGTTCTCCAGGCCCCTCACCAGCTTCGTCGCCCTTCTCTGGACTCGCTCAAGCACCTCCATGTCCTTCTTGTAGCGAGGGGCCCAAAACTGAACACAGTACTCGAGGTGCGGCCTCACCAGAGCCGAGTACAGGGGGATGATCACCTCCCTAGCCCTGCTGGTCACACTGTTTCTTATACAGGCCAGGATGCTGTTGGCCTTCTTGGCCACCTGAGCACACTGCTGGCTCATATTCAGCCGACTATCAACCATCACTCCCAGGTCCTTCTCTGCCTGGCAGCTCTCCAACCACTCATCTCCCAGCCTGTAGCTCTGCTTGGGGTTATTGCGCCCCAGGTGGAGGACCCAGCACTTGGCCTTGTTGAACTTCATGCAGTTGACCTCAGCCCATCGGTGCAGCCTATCCAGATCCTCTTGCAGAGCCTTCCTACCCTCGAGCAGATCGACACATGCACCTAGCTTGGTGTCATCTGCAAACTTACTGAGCGTGCACTCAATGCCCTCGTCCAGATCATCGATGAAGATATTAAAGAGGACCGGCCCCAGCACCGAGCCCTGGGGAACGCCACTAGTGACCGGCCTCCAACTGGATTTGACTCCATTTACCACGACTCTTTGGGCCCGGCTATTCAGCCAGTTTCTAACCCAACGAAGCGTGCGCCAGTCCAAGCCAAGAGCAGCCAGTTTCCTGAGGAGAACTTTGGGTTTTCAGCTGAAAAGAAAGTTGGAGGTTGTAGTTGAGATTTGTGGTAGGGTTTTGTATTAGTTCAGCCACAGAAAGCTCTCACAGCAGCCTTAAGGTAAACGATGTTTACATGATCCTTTGCAAGTTTATGCTACTGAAGTACCTACAGTTTTACTGAACAGAAAATGCCATCAGACAGTTCCTTAGTTACCATCAGACCTGAGGAAATGAAATCATGATGTAATGCCAGTAGATGGCAGCATGCTACCTGTTTTACAAAGCAAAGGATTTTTATTTTTATTTTTTAAACACACAAAAAAAGAAAGCTGAAGAGTAAATCTTTTTGCTCTACTGCTGCGTAGCAAGAGGGCTTGAAATTTTCCTACACAAAATCACCTAATATTTTCAGCTAAATATAAGCCCTTTGTAGACTTAAATAAGATTAAGGAGACCTTAAGAGTACAAGCTAAGAAAAGCAGTAAAGCTAGCTGGGATCTAGTTTGAGCTGCAAAATCTTCTTAAGGACAAGCAAGCACAGATGGAATATCACATCCAGATTTACCCTTGAAAACCGTAACCAACAGACTCTATACTTTCTACGTTGAAAAAATGAATTTAAAAAAAAAAAAAAAAAAAAAAAGAAGAATAAGGAAGGAAGGAAAGGAAGGAAGGAAGGAAGGAAGGAAGGAAGGAAGGAAGGAAGGAAGGAAGGAAGGAAGGAAGGAAGAGAAAGAAAGAAAGAAAGAAAGAAAGAAAGAAAGAAAGAAAGAAAGAAAGAAAGAAAGAAAAGAAAATATGCCCATCAACTATTTATTTATCATCCTTTTTTCTTTTATGATTTATATTTTATATCATGATATTTTGAGCTTGCTGTGTTCTTCAATATTTTTTAGGATTTTTTAAAACTAGAATTGCTTAGAATTCCCAAGAGTGAAAGAAATAAAAAGACTTCTGGTTTTGCAAACAGACAATGAATGAAACAGTCTCTAGCCTATGCTGGAAATAGAATATTTCCTTTGTTGTTTAAGGGCAAATGGTGGCTTAGTGTTCTCTTGTTATAACTTCTGTAAGGAACAAGTCCACAGATTTCATAAATCCATTTCTTACTTCTGAAACCCTATTAGTGGCTCAGTAGAATAAATCCTGGTTTACACTAAAATAACTTTAATTTTGCTTATTCTGAGTAGTTGTTCATCAAGCCCAGGAATTAGTGGAGTGTCTACCCACTGCAATGCAACTCTTAAATATCCCAGCTAACTTCAGGATCAATGCCTTCAGGTTCAGGTCAAGGTGACATATCCAGCTCAGCTAAATAGTCTTCATGTTAAGCATCACACTGATATAATTATATTGCATTCAAGTGCTGGAGTAATGAAATGCAAGCCAGCTCAGAGCTATTTTAGGCTTCTCTGCACTTCACAAGGAGTTGTGAGGATCATTCCTTATCACCATTCCTTCCATAGAGATGAAAGAAAAGAACAGTCTCAAAGATGAGGTAGGGACATTTTTTTATTTCTTAAAAATGCAATAGGCAGGAAAAATAACTGGGTTACCTGGAATAGAGAATTACCACAAAGTTAATTTGGATGGAAAATTTTAAGAAAGTGATTGATCAAAAAAAAATAAAAAATCATAAAGCTGATAAATCTGATAGCAGTCTTTCATTCTGTTGTTTCTAAACCACACAGAACTGAAGAGAAAATAAGCACACAATAGACAGGAATAGAAATGATAGCATAAAGCTCACTCTTATGATTTGCAGCATCCATCCAAATCAAATTTAAGTCAGACAGCAATTTCCTCCCCCCTTCCAAACACCTTTATTTCATTAAGAATCACAAATGTAAATGTGTGTATATATATGAAATCAGCTTATACTTACTTGGCATTTCTACACTTTAAAACAATTATCACCACATAGTCTCAGTCTAATAAGTCAAGTTACAGCCTTAGCCTTTATCACCAAATTCTTAATCCCTCACTAACAGGATTTAAGTTACCCAAATTGCTGACAAAACTGAAACAGGGATTCTACATTGCTGTGGATTTAATGTCATTATATTAGTTTCTGCTGAGGTCATGACGTTCCTTTTTCTGAGATTGATTCCAGTGGGATTGGATTCCCTGAATTTTGAATTAACCAAGTACTTGAAACTGTAATAGACAACAGTGGCTTGACGTATATTGCTTACATGTATTTGTTCAACTAATTCAACATATTTCTTATGAGCTAATTAACTTTATCATCACACTTTCGTATTTTTTTTCTCATCCCACTCTTCAATATGTTTAGTTTTAGTTCTACCTTTTCTGAAACGAGTTAGCCTTTTTCAGACATTTCCATATCCTCTGTAAGGCTAGGAAACCATCCACCTAAAACGCTGAAAAATAACAACCAGAACTAGGGTCTGTACATCCATGTAGGTTATATATGAAGAACAAAGTCACTCAAATGCATTGACACAGACAGTATCTGCTGAAAATAGCAGTGGGGCCGCTGTAGAGGTGACTAGAGCTGTCTGGAACCTGCTAGAACCAGCTGGATCCAGCTAGAACTGACTGGATCTGGCAGGAACCAGCTAGAATTAACTGGATTTGGCAGGAACCAGCTAGAACTGACTGGATCTGACTGGAACCATCTGGAACTGGCTGGATCTGACTGCGTCCAGCATGGGGCAGCCTCCGGCCTTTTTTCACAGAGGGCCACCCTGCAGCCCACCCTGCTACTGAAACCCTGACAAACACACCTAATACAGCTTTGTATATAAAAAGCCACATATTCTAATGATCTTTGGCCTAACAGTAAAATTCACCGTGTAAGCTAATACACTAAAGCACACAAAAAGATTTCCCTATAGTCCAATGCTAGTAAACCATTAAAGTGAAATCAAGCAGACCATTTTTTTTTCATTAAGATAGCAGTGAAAAGTATATGCTGTGATTTAATCGATCACACACTGGAAGATATCTGCCATACATTAATCAATACCATAAATTTGGGTCCTGCAGTTTCTAAATTTCTGTTCAGAGAAAACCACGGAATTAATGTCACAGGAGGATTCAGGCCTGACTGCAGCATTCATTTAATGCACAACAAAATAACATAATGGGTTCAAATACAACATCTACAGTTGGACTAGATTGATCCTTGTGGGTGCCTTTCAACTTGGGATGTCCTATGATACGAACTGTGTGTAAAACATAATAAATGTTCTGAAAAACATATTTTGTATGAAGTTTGCATATCTATGAAAACTATCAAGTCACTTCATTGACAGTGCAGTCCCTGAGCTAACTGGGAAGGGGTGGACAATAGTATCTTGAAGTACATATACCAGGAATACAAGACTCTAACCTCTCCTTAAGGAAACTGCAGTTATTCCAGATTGGCCTACAGACCTCAATTTCTTTAAACTTTACAGAAATGTGTATCTCTATAAGAGCTTTATGATTCAGGCCTACTTCTACAAATGAAGACAAGTGCAGAACAATTCATAATCTACTGGAAATACATCTGAGAATAGTATTTCCCTTATAAAGAAGAAACAGCACACCTGAAGAAATGTGTATGTTTTCAATGTATCATGAAAGAAAGCTCATGGTAGTCAAGGACTGAGAAAAGCATATTGTCATCATGGGTTAAAAGGACCTCGTTCCTCCATGAAAGAAGGAAAACTGGAGAACCTTAAATGCAGCACACCAGGCTCCTAGAGGTTAAAGGTTAAAAAGTTTAGGTTCTTTAAAAGAATTCCACTGACCACTAGGACATTGCTCAGACTTTTTCAGCCCCTATAATTTAAATTTTACCTTGGTTATATTAATTTCTTCACCATTTATGGATATATTTGGTTTGAATTGTATACATATGGAAATAATTTAGTAATTATGGAATACCCCTAAGCAACTATGGAATACCCCTAAGCAACTATGGAATACCCCTAAGGCTGCTTCAGGCTTGGCTACAGGATCACAGAAGCATTGTTTTGAAGGAACTTTTGGAAACCTTCTAGTCCAACATCTGCTTGAAATAGGACTTTCACAAAACATCAGGCCAGCTTTGGCCTTGTTACAGCCAACTCCTGAAAGCCTCCAAGGATGGGAATTCTACAAACCCCTCTGGGTAAAGTGTTCAAGAGAAAAATATGACTTGGATATTTAAGACAAAAGTTTCCATCCTCAGTGCACTTTGGACATTTGAGTTGTAGCTTGGAGTTGCACCCTGCTGTGCAACTACAGCTACTCACTCATCTGTCTTGGGCACCTTGTTTCTTGAATTAGGTGTTCATACAACCCACTGGATTGTTGCAAATAAAATCCTGGATATCCAGCTCTCATCATTCAATATGCTCTAACGCAGCTTTGCAGATTTCTTTTATAGACAGGCACCTAACTTGGAGGTACGAGAATGCTATGCAGTACAGTTCATAAAGCATCCTTTCGGATGTGTCCTGCAGATTCTTCAAGACTCATAAAGCAGATATAATAGTATTTTCCTACATCCTGAAAGGCATACAAGTTTGATGGAAGGGTGTCTGAATACTAAGTCCTATGAGAGGGGTGCATGATGAAATCCTTACCAGTACCTTTAACAGGCTGTAAAAAGGGGAGATGAAATGAAGAGTTGCATAAGAAGGCAGGGGAAATATAGTAGTCCTAGAGAGTATCACAGACACTGAAGTATGTTGTGGATGGAGGAACTGAGACCAGTTTTGACTAGCACAGCACTCGGACTTCATGCAGTGAGTGAAAAATATAAATCCCCACTCACTCTGTCCACCATGAATGAGGTATGAACCTAATATATGTTCTTTGCAAACTGTGTTGAAAAGACAGTTTCAAATCATTACCTTGTCCTCATTTGCTGTATCAGGATGAAGGGAATTTCTGCAGGATATTTTTACTGGTTGGAAACTCATTTGTTAAACAGCAGAAAAATTTTACTAGAAATCAATAATGGTTTAATAAAGACAATTCTTTAATTATATAGTAGGGCCTTTCTTCTTTCAAATTAATTTTCCAGTAATCCCCATATTTCTCTAACAGATGGGAATAATTATCTTGGGTCTGCTGAATAACCTTAAGCCATTACATTCCTTTAGCTAAGCATAGCTTTATTAAACAACGAAATGAACATTGTCTCTGTAATGAAGACCTGCAATTCTGAATGCTTTATATTGTAAATACAAAATTATACTATTAGAGGCTGTATATTATTTCAGTCAGCTAGGACCCTTTCAGGCAAATCAACTAATTATTTTCTAACACATGCAATTATAAACTGTACAATAAGGTGTTAAAAGTTCTGAATTCCCAAGATTCTTTATTCAGTGTTTCAGAAGCCAAATCAAGCATAAGGTCATTACTACACAGGTGCTATTAAATATATAATACTTCAAAGACTTAATAGCAACTCACATAGATTGTGTATATGCACAGCTCTAAATCACTTATTCATTTATAAATTGAAATCATTAATTCAACTGCTATATTACAATAATGTGTCACACTGTAGGACTTAAAATATATTTACATTAAGGTGGATGGGGTTTGCTTTCATTATTTAATATGCTTACACACACACACACAAAAGAAAAACAATGAGAATGAGTCAGATCAGTATAGGCAGGTCAGTGCACGAAGAAGCCTGGCTTTTATTTATTTAACAATAAAATAAAGGAAAAAGCAAATACTTCTGTAACAAAAGTCAAAGGTTCTTGTTCTTTTTTTTTTTTTTTTTTTTTTTGTTCTCTTAAATGTCTCAGGCTTATACTCACAATCATTTTCCTTCTGAAAAGAGTGTTTGGTGAAAATGCCTTTACACTTACAAACCAGATGTTTATATTGGAGTTCCCTTATGACTGAACGGTGAATAAAAGATATCTTCTATCCTTTGATGAAATACCATTTTGACCTGTTTTTCTGTTCATTCTTTATATTTTTTGTTCTACTTCTGTTTTAGTTTTAGGCCCTTTATTTATTCTCTCCCACCACAGGGATGGTAAGATGATGTAGCATTAGTTGGTGGCTCTGCACAGGTCAGGCACTTTTTTCATGTCTAGGCTGGATGTTGAGAAATTAGGTGTATGGCTTTGGTTAGTGAATGGCTTCTGGCCCATGTCTTTATGGCCTATGGTACAGGAACTGTTGCAGATGTAGGAAAAGAAAGTATTTTTCAGGAAGCTGTCCTTCATAACACATTTATACTTTGTCCTGTTCAAATCTTTTTTTTTTTTTTTTTTTTTTTTTTTTTTTTTAAAACAAATTGAAGATTCTACAATTCTCCCAAGTGAACAAAACTGTTCGATTGTGATGATACCTTGTATCATCTCAAAGATAGTGATGCCACACGGGGCTGGTACACACTTCTGTATACACAAAGCTGTATATCTGCTACACCTTCATGTTGTGTTTCTGTCCTTCTGACTCTTTCAAATGTTTCGCATCAGCTGCATGGCTCTCATTGAAAGGAGGTACTTGTTAGAGTGATCTGCAATCTGATTATAACAACAAAATTAGCAAAAAGACTTTATTACTCACTGTTTTACCTAAGGTTCATGAAGCAATTAGCCACTAATTTAAGACAGGAGATATCAAATTTATTGCTTGGTGAAAGTTTAAGCATATATCAAAGATTTTTCTGAATAAATGCAAACTTAGTTACACAGGTAAAAGCCTTACTGATTCAAATTGCTTGACCTAAAACAAGAACCTGCACTGTACAGTGCCTAGTATTTGGTATTCCAAATCTTTGTATGGTACTCCAGATAAAGTATTCAGCATTCTTTGTATGATATCTGTTTATGTCTTCTGGTTCCAAATGTAATGCGTTTAAGTGCAACTGCAACAGCATATATCAGGGCTTGACTCCTAATTGTTTTGGACAAAAGGCAGTGAACATTTTAGAAGGATTAGATATCTATTGAGTATCTTTATTTCTCCAATTTTATAAAAGTTTTTTACATTAAAATTAAACTTGACATCATCTTTGACAAAGAAAATGTTGCATGCTTATAATCCAGAAAGTAAAGTCAAAATCTCCAACTGTAAATCAGATGGTGATACATGGTCATACAAACAGAGATCAAAGAACAATCTAGATTCTTTTGTAGCAAGAAGGTTTAATCTTATATGCTTGACTGACTGACAGACAGCCTTTAATAAGGGCTGATGAAGAGGGTTAGATGTTAAAAGCCAGGGCAGTATGGCAGAGTTCAGTGAAAGCTTAGGAGTGGAACCACAGAGACTAAGTCCTAAATCCAGACTGGGATGTGTCATCTGGCAGGCAAGGTTTATCTGGGTGTATATCCCTCCCTAGATGGAATTTGAGCTGCTGTTCTTTAATCAAGTGATCAGCTAGAAAATATCCCTTGCTTTAAGAGACAAAATTCCTGTTCTGTGAGTCTTCAAATGATGGCCCCCTGTTAGCAGATATTTTGAAATATTTATTAAATATTAAAAAGGTAAAACTAGCAAAGGATGAAGTCACTAGTTACCTACCAATAACCACCTGGAAATCCACAACAGGCACTATGAAGATCTTAGCAGTAATTATCATAGCAGAAAAGAACGCTGCCCAAAGCCTCTCAGTTCAAATTGGTTTGAATCGGGATAGTTGAAGGTAGAGATGGATAAGCTATCGCCAGAACTTTGAAGGAAAAGAGCTAGATGCCTCCTTCTTGAAACAAAGTGAAAGCTCTCACTATCACTGACAAAATAAAATTAAGAAAGTAGAGAATAGCAAAGATTAAAGTACTCTTTTATGGGCTTCTGTGCTGTGGCTTCTGAACTGGATGCCTTCATCTGCACGGCATGCCTGTAGAGTGAGCTGGCTGAAAAAAACGGTAAATATGGACATGTGGTTAAGAGTTGCCAGAATTAATATTAATACCCAAAAGCCTCATTTATATTTTCAGTTTGCCTTCCCAAGAAAAATGGTCTTTACTTTCCAACAGGAAAAAATGCTTTGCATAATCAGAGGGAACTAAGTGAAGAACTGCAGAGACACCAGAGAATTAGAAATTAACAATCTTAGCATTTCACAATACAGAGGTAATTTATGTATCCCAGATCTGAAAGATACAGAAAGTTACAGATTTCTTTTGGACAGTAACTTCGAAGGACACAGAAATACTGTAAACATTCATAAGAAATGTGCTACCTAATTTGTTTGCTATCATGACACCATCCTGGAAAAAAAATCAGGTAGCCACAGAATAGCCAGAATAGCCAGTCAAAGGCACATCTCTTTTGTCACTTAATCCATGTTGCTCATAATGACAATAAATTAATTTGCTGACATCTCTGATACGGATTTCATTTAAGGATGGACAGATAAATGGATTATATTTATGAGAAAAGACTGAGAGACCTGGGTCTGTTTAGCCTGGAGAAAAGAAGACTGAGAGGGGATCTCATCAATGTGTACAAATACCTGAGGGGTGGGAGACAGAAGGATGTAGCTAACCTCTTCTCAGTGGTTTGTGGGGATAGGACAAGGGGCAATGACCGCAAGATAGAGCACAGGAAGTTCCGCACCGACATGCGAAAGAACTTCTTCATGGTGAGGGTGACGGAGCACTGGAACAGTCTGCCTAGGGAGGTTGTGGAGTCTCCTTCTCTGGAGATATTCAAGGCCTGTCTGGATGCCTACCTGGGCAGCCTGCTCTGAGGAACCTGCTTTGGCAGGGGGGTTGGACCCGATGATCTTTTGAGGTCCCTTTCAACCCTTACAGTTCTGTGATTCTGTGATTCTGTGATTCTGTGATTTCTGTCTCAAAATTTCCCGTGTCTGTTTGTTCAGTGTGGAATTCCTGAGGATCTACTTCAGACAGTCTGACTGAAGAGACTGCTCTGCATAGTATCACTCTGCCTCCAGCTGCCACACAGAGTCACTACTGGCATCTTCACTACAAGGAACAACAGAGATATTTCTCCTCATCTGTAGATACTGGAAAGCAAACAGCAGATGGACTGAGTTTCCAAGTCTGTCTGCTGCTACTATTTCAGGAGAGTCAGCAAAAGAGCCTTGTATTCACTTCCCATCTTAATTTGTTTGTTGATAGTAAAGCTCCTAGTTTTACACAATTTCCAGCTGTGCTAGGTTCAGATCATGACACATAAGCAATTGGAGATGTGATGCAGACATTCATGTAAAAAAAAAAAAAACAAAAACAACAAAAAAAAAAAACGCAGCATCTGCCAAAGGACTTGCTAAGCACCCTCTTCATTTGGCAGGGAGAGAGGAAGGGCAGAGCTGAAGTCACAGCTCCCTTGTGCTATGTGGGGCACAGCTTCCCCGGTGCTCTTTTTATTCTGTCTGTCCCAACCAGGCAGGCAAATGCAATCTAAAGGACATGGGATACATAACTGAATCTCCTTACAGGTTTGTGCTTAACCAGAAGCAGCTTATTCTTGTACAGAGTCCAAGGCTTAAGATTAAATGTGTATTATACCAGAGTCAAATATGCTCCCCACGTGATTACTCAGTGATAGGCAGGAATCAGACAAGATATTCTGTTAGTCCCCTTTGAGGTAAATTCCTGGTATTACTCTGCAAGCAGAGTGATGGTGGTTGTGGTTTGGCACTGTTTTCAATGCTCCTCTAACACACTGCCATTTCCATTCCACTCAGGAGTCAAGAACATCGCAAATGCAACAGCAGAACAAATGTGGACCATCTTGCATTCACCAGCCACATCTGACTGCTGTTGGCAGCATATGAAGCAAGTAATTGAATTTCCAACATTTGCATATAGCCCAAATTAGCTTGGGCCAACTCAGTTGAGGCTCTTCAATCATAACTGAAATGTGATTAAAGAGAAATCAGCTTCACTTCCTTCACTATTAAAATAACACTTGGTTTGGTATTGTCCAACCATGGGTTTCAAGTAATTTTCCTCTGCAGCTCTCATCTGTCTGTTGACATCAGCTACTTTGACCTTAGGCACACGGTATCTCACTTATAAATCAGGTTCATTTTCCTTACGAAGGAAATCAGTTGAGAATGCACAAATCTGTACTGGCAGAGCTAAACACATAGTAGCCAGAGCAAATTAGAGTTTATTGACAAGTCTAAGTTATTTGTTTAATATCTACAGATAGACCAGAGGAACTGAATATTGTGGTAGCAGATGAAATTCACAGTAAACATGTATTGACCAATCTTATTACCAATCCCCATTTTGTCCAATTTGTCCTACCACGCATACACAAAACAGCTCTGACCCAATACACCATTTTTCCAATGATTTCAAACAACTTTGGATTATGTCTTGAGTTCACTCAAAGTAAATGTAAATTTTAAAAAGTAACAAAAAAAAAATATCTGAGATTGCTAGAATCTCCTTGCAACTTTAGATAGTCAATTCCTATTTGAAGGGATACAAGACACGGACTCCAGATGGCTCTTGAACAGAAGGCCTTTATTGCTATTTTTCACTCCTACGTATACTTTCCCCATAGCCCCACATACTGTCCACACGCCCAAATCTGACATACAATTGGTTAGAGACCCTCAGACACGGACCTCGAGCCAGCCTGCAATTGGCCACCACCCATAGCTCATCCTTAGCACTGTAGCCAATTTTCTTTATCTCAACCTTGCTCAAGTTTTTGTTTTTTGCCGCTTGCTTCCTCATTATCTCTAATTCAGGGACGTGTGAAACAGCGCGAAGCCACCTGCAAATTCTTTTCCCACACCTATTAACTTAAGTTTGAATTTCTTTTTGTGTGTGTGTGTGCGTGTGAAGAGCTCAACAAACAATGACAAATAAATAATGGAATTACAAATGATTTTTTTTTTTTCATTCATTTGGAGGAACTAAACATTTTGGCTGACTTTTACTTGTACAATCTATTTATCCTCTTTTGGAAATAGAAAAAGACATCAAGGCTCAGTGAGAAGTCTTGGAAAAGAATAAAGAAGGACTTCACCTTCCTGATGAACTGACAGATGAAGAGATGAACAATCCAAATACACTCAAATCAGTAAGCCCCAACCAGGAAGAAAGTCCTTCCAAGGAACACTGGGAAATATAAGTAAAGTTGTTACAAATTTCCTCTCACAGCAGTGTGGAAATATCCTCTAGAGATGCTCCAATAGTTGTTTGTGACTATGTTCTCACTTCTTTGCAGAATTATTATTATTTTTTTTTTCTGATTTCTGGCTGGAAGATAATTGCCATAAGGGTGTGAGGATTTCTTTCCTGATTATATAGCAGAGCAACACCTGACCAGTAAATTGTGCGTATATGCATTTCATTTCATCATCGGATCAGTCAGGCTACTTAGTCTGACCTGACTATATGATCTGCTGATACCTGTAACACATGGTTAAGTCCCTCTGGCTGCACCTTATCTCAATGTATTCAGATACATGCTTGTTTATATTTTCAAAGACTTTTTATGGAACCTTTTTTAATCTGAGCTGGAGGAAATCTGTGACAAGAACAGAAGTGGTTTAGACAATGAGCAGTATGGAACCACAGAAACTAGGGGTTGGAAGGGACTTCAAGAGATCATCGGGTCCAACCCCCCTGCCAAAGCAGATTCCCTAGAGCAGGTTGCCCAGATAGGGATCCAGATGGGCCTTGAATATCTCCAGAGAAGGAGGAAATTTTATCTAAATATTGCACCAACTTATCTGTCATAACACAATGCTAATTGGTAGGGAAATCTGCTCAATGCGTCATGTACCAAATACCTTTCACATTTTCCTCTTTCCTCTCTCCACAGTTGGATCTCAGCTTACTGAGTGGTAACCTTTTCACCTCCGTGTTCTCTAGACATGCACTTCAGTGTCTCGGCTCAAACCACTTCAATAGATCTGGCCAAGTGAAGCTGTTATATTGCATGCCATGTATTTGTTCATCTCATGCCAACATCCATCTACCTCAAACTGAACACAACATTTCTTACTTTTGCCAAGCATTAATCCACCTGCTGCTTGAGACAAGATACCAGCTCAATGGACCCTTTATCTGCCCTGCTATAGCTATTTTTGTGTTCTGATTTCAAAAACGTTAAAATAATTTGTAACATGAATGATTTAAGAGTTTACGCAAACCTGTAGGACAAACTTACATCTTTTATAGAGTACATTCATCTAAGTATTGCTGGGTATCTGCAGGATGTTATATTCCTGATTATTCTTGTGTCAGGAAGCAGTTTTGTAAGTGCATCTATTTCTGTTCTAACCAAGAAACATATCAGAGCTGCAAAAGCCACCCAGTTTTCTCAGGGAAAAAAAAAAAAAAAAAAAAAAAAAAAAAAAAAAAAAAAAAGATGAAACAGGAAGAAATTGTTCGAATATTGTTGTTGAAATATTGTTTTAGCAGCTTAGTCTCAGTCTGGTAATGCAGGCACAACAGCTGTCCTGGCACAGTTCAAGAGACAGGAACTTCCTAGGTCAATATATCTTGAAACTATGGTTATGCATTGTCAGGAGCTAATAGGATGACTCTAAAAAGAACAAAACTTGTGTTCTCTCATGTGGAGCTTGCAACTTCCTTTCCAGTGACTAGTAAATACAGAATTTCTACAAAATGTATTTCAGTTGAACACTCCGTGGATGAGATACATGCATACAGCTGGGCAGGATCATGTTCTTCCGTTCTATGGAAAAACCTAAGTCCTGAAAGATACATTAATCAAGTTGGAAATCACAGTACAATCTTTAAATTGCTTTTAAATGCACTACAGGCTTTACACGATATGAATTTAATTGAACATTTCAAAACAGATCAACTATCCTTCCCCCTTTCAAAGTCAGGAAGTTTTCTAGGCATATCACGATCACTGGAATAGTCAGCTTCCTATGTCAAAGGCTCTAAAATTAATTAACTTTGCTAAAAGATTTATGACAGGTCACTGGTCTACAACTGACTTCAGTTCACAGCTGAGTAGTTCCTGTTCTTGCATATCTGTGTACATAGCCAAAACCCATATAAGTAAGCTTTGTGAACATCAGAAAGCTTTTTACAACTCCATGGCAAAGGGCACTTCAAAAATTAGTTCTCAGTAACCAACACCCCTGCCTGTTCTGACCTGGAACACCTGTGAAAATCAACCTAGTCTGTGATGAGAATGCTGCATCTGTGATTTGCTTTTTCATCTTCCTGAGACCACTTTTTTATTTGATAACAGAGTTACAGGCAGATAGCATATCAAGAAAAATAAGGTTCAAGATATCAGAGAACCATATTTACTGTTACATAAATAGGTCTTAGAAATGTCAGTGTTTTCTTACCTGCTATTAAAGAAAAGACTTCATAAAATTATTTTAAAAGTTCGCAATTCTCCATAAGATAATTTTGCTGTAAGCTGAACAGCCTTAAAAACCTTACTATCCTCTTTTATAAATCATGTAAATAAAACAAACAAACAAAAAAAATTAGACAAGCACAAATTCATCTAGCAAGTCTGGGAAAGAACAGGGAATTTTACATTTAGTTTTCCAAATAAAAGCAGCTGTTTGCTTTTCAGAGGAAATGGCACATTGTAGAGAGAATCCAGGTGCCTGACTTCCCAGCACAAGTAACTAAATTAAGCAGAGCATCACACTGTGAGTTTTCCAGAACTAGATTCACTCATTTTTAGTACTCTCTACTATTTCAACACATGGATATTTCTAATGCCTCAGTATTACAGATACATGCTATCAAATGCTGTTGAGATTAAAATCTTCACTTTTTCAGGAAAGCCCATTTCAAGCCAAGCCTTGATACAGGTGCAGCAGGAGCTGTTCCATCCCTATTAACTTAAAACTGTAACAGCAGCCATATGGGGCAGCTCATTCACTCCTTGGTGTTTCCATCTGTAGTGTCTGACTGTTTTGCATCTTATTGTTACAGCGTGTGGCAAAGACAGACTTAAACAACCTATATTTTACAGAAAAGCATTTAATACACAGAAAACCTTGATGAGATCATGTGATTAGAAGCATAAATTGGGGTTAAGTGCGAAGTGAGGTTTCAGCAACATTAGGGATATATGAAGAAAAATCCTGTTTCTACTAAGATTTGGAAGGGAAGGGAAGGGAAGGTGGAAGAATAAGGTGAGTCTAAATTGTCATTTTTAAACTTTGTCATATCCCCCTAGTTTTGTCAGTCTTAGCACTGTGTTTCTTGTGTTATAAAAATCTCTTTAATCCTCAAATAGCTCAGTCTCTGATGACTTTCTAAACTGCATTTTTAAAACCATTTAAACATTTTGTATTCCAAATATTCATTTTGACTATAAAGTTAAAAAAAAAAAAAACAAAAAAAAAAAAAAAAACTCTTTTTTTTTTTTAACTGAAATTTTTATTATTTGGCCAAATGCTAGATACTCCTTGTGTTACAAGAAATAAAGATATATATTTTTTTCCTTTTTGTTTTCCTCCTCCCACTCAGGTTTGATAAATCCTAATCGCATTCATTGTCTGTGTTATGTTTTTTCCAAGTAAGAGTGCTATCTTCACAGAGACTCTCCGCTGACATGGAAGTAATTTCTTACCATGAGCGCCTTCACTACCCTTCTCTTTACATGAATACACACAGACTGTGAGACACGTGGGGCACCCCACAGACTCCTGTAAGGTCATAGCAATGTTTTCTGTTCCTTTCCCAATAAAGCTAACCATTCTGCTTGCTGCTTTGTGACTGCAGACGAGCATTAAAATTATGTTTTCAGAGAACCATCTACAATAATATGTTATCTTTTCTGAGTGGCAATAAGTAATAAGAGCCCTTCATGTATAGTTAAGATTATTGTCTTGTCCCATTTAAACATGTCCCATGTTTATTATTTGCATTTATCAAAGAAAAATCTCATCTGCCAGTTTACCACCCAGCCATTCCCTATACCTCTTTATGGCCCATTTCATTTTGACTACCCTGAAGTTGGATCTTCAGCAAATTCTCAGCTTCCTACAATTTTTGCCCAGCTCATTTATGCCTATATTGAATAGCACAGTTGCAGATTTCTGTTTTTCTCTGTGATAACCCCTCCTTAAATTAACTAATCATTTCTGCCCAACGTTGTTTTTTTCAAGTATTTTAAACAATTATTATCCCACAACTCCATTTCTGCAGGACCATCTGGAGCTAAGACCAGAACAATCACAAGAACCCCACTCTGAGCTTCAATTGCCACGTACTTGTCAGTGCCTGAGGAATTTCACAGCAACAAGCCTACGAAATTATGACTTAGCATTTTCCCAGTCCTTTTGGAAATGAACAGGAGCATCCATATCACCTCCAAATCAGAGTGTAGAAACACAGAACCACTGTGATGGGCTACTGCTGGACTTTATCTGCTGGATACTCTCCCCCTTGTCCCATAATGTTCCTACAGTATGGTTCCCTACAAAATTCAGTAGTATTTTCCACTTTCCTTTAGCATGTGATCAAAGGAAAAGATGAAAATATTCTAGCACTTTTTATTTGATGAATATGTGGATTATAGGTGTCACCGGACAAAACATAGTGCAAAGTCTAGCACAAGGACTAGGCAGTTTCAAGCCAGTGCATTGGCTATAAACCCAGGTTTGGACCGAATCCCTAGACTCATAAGATTTTTCAGACAAAGTCCTTTTTTAGTGTTTCTCAGCATCTCTAAACTTATTGCAGCTCTCCCATACAGAAGAGTCAATGTGTCAATTTTGCTTTTAGGCATTTTAGGCACAGTTCCACAGTCAGCACTGTAAGAGTATTCAGCAATGTTTCAGAGTTATGCTATCCCATTGTTTTCCAGCAGTTCAACCTATTCTACCTGTATTCCATTAAGAAAGGGAAATGTTTTTGGTGGAAGAGGAGATATTCCCAGCCATAAGTTTGCTCTCCTGCTGGCATCCCATTAAATGAAACATGAAACCAATACTGAAGTGAAGAGTTTGTCAGAGTTTGAAGGGGCTGCTTTTCATTAAATGTTCAAAAAATATAAATAAATAAATAAATAAAAATCACATTTCCATTCCAAACATTTACATTTTGCATTGGAGGAGCCTGGTTCAGTGGAACAAACACCAGCTGTCTAACAGGATGTATATTCCTCTTGCAAAGTGTTGTGGTAAAACAGATCAATTATCTTCTAACTTGGGGGTCCATCTACTTTGCTAATTCCTCATCCATTCGTCTTCAGGTAAAGTCAGTGATTGTGTCCCAACAAACACCATTCATTCAATGACCCTTTTCTTTGAGAGAGAGGCTATACAAAATGGAAAAAACACCTTAATCCAAACCAAACATTCTTACTCTGTCATGTTCCTTCCTGCCATTGGTGTCAATAGCTGTTTTCACTAAATAAAGATTAGATGTTAGTCATAACAGTAAGTGCAGAATTTCAGAAATGTTTTCAATAAGGCAAAATAAACTTATTCTGCAACTTATTTCAGCACAGTTCTTCCAACTAAACTCCACTGGAGCTGGGGAGACAACCTGTGCTATATACTTGAGGCATTATTGAAACTCTTCAATTTGTAGAAAATATATGCAGTTTGTATATCTTTTTTTTTTTTTTTTTTTTTTTTGTTGTTGTTGTTGTTGTTGTTGTTAAGTATGGGAGAACTAATCAACATTACAGAAGCTCTGGAGAATGTATAGCTCAGTCCCAAACCCACAAAAATTTAAAGATTAGGTACTGTGATTCTAGGAGGAAACCAGTACATCTGTTCAACCTACCAAGGTCCCAGTGAGAGGAACAAGTGTGTATTTTTTTCTCCTGGGTTGTGGAAGAGAAGGTGATGCTCTGTTCTGGCTGACAAGCACACTGGAGAAGAGACCTGTGGTATAGTTCTTCCCTCTGGAGGGGGAAGGCTGCAGATATCTCAGTTGACTTAGTATTGCATATGAATTATTGTGATTCCCATGGCTGCTACAGTCAGTGCCACATCTTTATCCAGAATATATCTGTGTTTGTAAAGGTGATGTATAAATGACATTATAGCTTCTCTGTGATTACAGTTTATGAAGTTATGGGACTGTGTTGTATTTAGGAAACCGCAATTTATGAATGGCAAATTAGGATGTACATTAGGAAGTACCAAGGATGTACCAAGTAAATACATTGCAAATTAATTAACCAAAGGAAAATATTGCCTGTTGGAAAAGCAAGACAGATAGCGAAAAGCTTCTGAAATCCAGCTGTACCAGAAACTGTTCTAGCCTAAGAGTTGCTGACTTGGAAAAGGAGTTAGCGAGCAACAGGACCTGACCAGCCTCTACTTTGAAGTCAGAACAGCCCATAGGCCAGTGGTGACCTGATGTAGCAGTTCAGTGGGTTTCTTTCCCATGTCTCCAGCCACCACCCTGACCACAGCAACCACCTGCCACCTTGTCACCTACCTTTCTCTCCAACACCATACAATGTCCCCCACCTCCCTCCCTGGCATCAGCAACCTGGCTGTCCTTTATTGCTGCACCTACAGAGGCCTGGCCCTGATGTGTGCACCAGGCAGCAGGCAGGCACAGCACTGTGCAGTGAGCAGCCCCTGTGGCTGACACACTGCTGTGCCACCAGCCCTGGCTGCACGCCTGTGAGCTGCCTGGCTGAGCAGTGCATTCCCTCCATGGCCATCCCACCTATGTTATCTGTAAGGGTGGTAAGTGAAGGAAAAGGCTTAGCAGGACACGGGAGGCCCATCTGCCACGTAGTCTACAGATATGTTCAAAGGAATGCATAAAAACTATCAACTACGCACGCAAAAAAATGACTTCCTTCTAGGCAGCTTTCCATGGTTCCACAATCCATTTAATATTTTTTTCCTGTTTCTTTTCAAGGCAAATCTTCTAAGTGTACAAGCACTTCAGAATCCGACTAAAACGTCCAGACAAGTTTGCAAGCAATTTCTCTGTGGAAATTGTAAAGCTGAGGAAGCTTCTTCATAATGTGTAATGTTTATACTGTAGATGAAATATGGTACTCTCTATTTTATTCTCCACATATGAACAGATGTGTTACCATAGTTTAAACACTACAGTAGGTCACTTAGATGAAATAATATTTACTTGGAAAAACAGAAGGCTTATTATTCATTTTATGTTTATAAATAGTGCCAGTGTACTGTCAATTTGTATTTCTGTTTCCACGTGTCCCTCTCCCGTAAGTGTCTTGAATTAACCTTACCATTACATTTCCTTGTTCTTTGTAAAGAGGAATAAAAGGTGCAAAATGTTGTACCTGTGCAGAAATATTAATTTTCAAACACTTTTACTTAAAATACTTTTTTACTTTTATTCAGTAAGATCTTACTTTGGAAGAAAGTACATAAGTAAAATAGCAGAACTTAGCTCTACATGGCTGTAGGACCAGGTTAATGCAAGACCTACCAGCCAGCCAGCTGTTTTCTATGTCCTTTTACCTCTAAAACTTTTCCCTCAGGTTTAAGGACCTCTCTGTGTTAGTAGGGTTCTACTAACAGAATCTCGCAGGAGGCATGAAGAGTAAGATTTTTCAAAGCATTTAGGCCTGGCACTCAGTTCTGCCCCCACTGCAGTCTATGGTAAAACTTGCTTGGGGTTTAATGCTCACAGACTTCTGTGACATAGTTTGAGAGGTGTATAAGAAAATAACAGGATGGTCTGAAATTGATCCAGGATTTCATAAAACTGAGAAGTCATACATAATGGCAGAGATAAGGGGTGCTGGAACTGATGTTCTTCCAAAATATGAGCCTGTTGCTGCAGACAGTTGTGAATAACTACAACTAACAACTTCTCCCATGAATTTTAGAAAATCCTTGTGCTGCTTTTACTGTTGCTACAAGAAATTGCCTAGCCAACAAAAGATACTGTGACAGGAATCTCATGCTTAAAGAGATTATAGATGAGGTATTTAACATGCATAGCACCTGGGATCCAGTTAAATGAGGAATGTAGACTGCAAATGCTCAAGGGGATCTATTAGCAACAACGTCCTGCAGTGAGAGTACCCAGCAAGGTAACAAAATCATTTGTAATAAGGATATTCCCAAGAAAAAATAAATCATTAATGTGTTCCTGCTGTGCTAGGAGTATTCATGACTTATGGAGAGACAGCGGTGGTAACTGGGCTGGAGGAGCAAAACAAGGGGTTCTTTTTACAAGATTGATGGTGTTATTTTATACCAACCAGGTATACAGGGGGAGTAAAACCAATATTTCTAATGACAACTCACTAGAGAGGTTATTTATGCTGTGCCAAAAGATTTCAGATGATGAATTTAAATAGCCACCCACCAAGGAGGTGCAGAGTAAGAACAGTGCATTATAAGACTTCAGACTTAGCTCAGTTTCCAGGCCTATTGCCACTAAAAAGCTGATGATTTGTTTTATAGAAGCAATGAGATTTGATGGGTGTTTGATCTTCTAGAGTCTCTCTTAACCAGTATTTGATCATGGGGTAGAGTCCAGCAGGGGCTTGACATATGATCCAGAATTCTTAACATTTTGTGTTGTTCCCACCAAAGTAATTACTCCCCTCTACATGACCAAGGGTGAGATTGCAGTCCTATATTCAAAAATATAAATAAATAAATAAATAAATAAAAATCAATTTCAGATGCTTTTATTGTAATAGTCAGGCCAAATTTCAGAATCCTTTTTGAATGTGGGAGTTGAGTCCCATGAAAACAAGAGAGGATTCCTATCAAGTCTAACAAACATTTAATCAGAACCTGAAAGGAAAGGAAACTAACTGTATACATCAGCTCTTTCTCAAGTTATACACTTTTGACAGTAAGAGTCTGTGTAATCGGTGACTGACTTTCTTCTAACATACTCTATTTTTCATTGGCTTACTCTTTGGGATGCCCTTTGATAACAGAGAGCTAATGGATTTCCTGGCACTTACAGGCTTTTGAATTCTGACTATCTGCTTCACAGAGAATTACTTAAATTTGCTAATGTTTACCGAATGTTTCTGAATCCTCTGAATGAAGGCTTTAGATAAGGCGATGGTATTGTTGTTTTTCAGCTCTGATAGCTTAACTTGGGATTTGCCTTGATGCTGAACAGAACATTCAGCACATATATGCAAAGCTTCCAGACTTAGGGAAGATTCAATCTTACTTGTTAAGCAAAAGAAGGGGGAAAAAAGTTCGTATTCATTATTTGTAACCCCCTGATGATGATATATGCAGTTATAAAGAGTTTCATTTATAAGTGGTGAGAAACCAAACATTCAGATTTGACAGCATCTCTCAATAGTGTCCTTTGAAAATGGTCCTGGGAGGGGGGGGGGGGGGGGAACAAAAGATTGATTTATTCCAGAAGCTCAGCATTTACATTAACAGGAAATATACCCCAAGATGATCTGTTATAAGTGACTACCTAGTGCCAGGAAATTAAATGCATTACTTTATGCTTTTCAACCTGGGGTTTAGGAATTTAGATAAAGAGTGATTGTCTTTATGGAAGAACATGAAATTTTCTCATTTCCCATTCCTCTTGAGACTTTGGTTTCTTTTTTTTATTATTTTTTTATTTTTTTATTTTTTTTTTCCCAGTGCTCTAGCGTTGTTGTTTTTCCTATTCATTCATTATGTCATGTCAAAATATATTAGCATTCTTTTGAAAAATTATAAACAGACTGAGAAGACAGATGCCTTCAGCATACTCGTTAACTAGTTCAATAACTCCATTTTATTCCTCTCTCAGGTTTTTCATCCTGGAGTACAGTAGGCAAGCCATTGTCTTCTCCCGCCCCCAGCCACTGCATCTGGAAAAGGGAAAATCTTAAGCAAAAAGATGGATTAAAATACCTTTTTCAGCAGCACAATAGTCTAATGTGTTGCTGCACAGTAGTCTAATTTCTGTTGCAAAGGTGATCCAAAATGCCCAGTTCTCATTTCTAGTTTACATGGATTTCTCTTAAAGAAAGCAGTTATTTCTTGCTTTCTAACAGTCACTTTTGTGTAACTTCTGCAGCCATTGAAACCCACAGGTCTGGTACATTGATTCTGGTAGTCATACATGATAGTTTTGGAATGTTACTTTGGAGCTTCTGCTATATCATCCTTCCTATCTGCCTTCCAGTTATTAATGGTACAGCAGTGTGTCCAGTGTCCACTCCACTGCTGAACTCCCCAGTACAGGAGAGATGGACACACTGGTGCAAGCCCAGTGAAGCGCAACAAAGATGACTAAGGGACCAGGTCATCTTTGGTATGAGAAAAGGCTGAAAGAGCTGGGACTGGTTAGCCTGGAGGTGATGCTCAGGCAGATCTTATCCAAGTGTAAATTATAGATTTGTTCTCCATGCAGCATCACGGCTTCAAGGCTGCTCATGGCAATTAGAAGATAAAGGTTTAGTGCAACTCTGCAGTTTTTAAAATAGTATCTCATTGACATCTTTATTATTATGATTATTATTATTTATGACTGATCTGTGTTTAAACCCATCCTCCTCTCTGAAAAGTCCAAAACCATGTCACAGGACAGTCACATTGAAAACATTTATATGATAATTTAGCCACAAACAAAGAAACCTTGTCTTCGCAAGACAACGTGTT
Organism: Nettapus auritus; assembly: GCA_011076525.1. Taxonomy (NCBI): domain Eukaryota; kingdom Metazoa; phylum Chordata; class Aves; order Anseriformes; family Anatidae; genus Nettapus; species Nettapus auritus. The sequence continues at coordinate 28,829,012 of CM021766.1, read as the reverse complement.
AAGGAATCCCTGTGAGTTATGTTTGCAAAGTAACAAGTCCCACAATAAGAGGCAGAGTGGAAAGAAATTTAATTGAGCCATACAGACTGGGGGAATTGAAAAAAGAAACAAAAATTACTAAGCTTTCTTTTTCTGTCTTGGAGCTTCATTTTGTTTTAGAGAAAAAAGTAACCATCTTCCAGACAGCTATATCTTTCTTATTTTATTATGGGAACCTGTGATTAGATGAAACCTGCACGCTAAGTGTCTTCTTTTGTGCAACACTTTTAGCAGCCCACTTGCTTATAGCTGTATTTGCAATTATAGTTCTACAGACTATTTTTTCCTTTCTGTAATCTGAATGCATATTCAGGAACTGAAATGGGATTTTTGTTCATAAATGACTGCAGAATTAAGTCCTTAATGATAAAGCTGGAGCAAAGCTATCCAAAAAAAAAAAAAAAAAAAAAAAAAAAAGAGAGAGAGAGATCTAACACTGGATTCTGGGCTGCCTTGTACCGTGTAAGGCATAAACCAGAGAGCAAAATAATGGATATCCATAAAGTCTGCTATTCTGTTTTCATCTGCTTTTGGTTTTATTTTTTAATCCTTTGGACCTGAAAGCTGTCTGACAATATGCCTAGGAAATAAGTAATGATCTATATCGTAACAGTTATAAAATAAATGACAACCCCAAGAGGAAGATTCTGCAAATAATATTTTATATTAGAGGTTGAAAAATGCATCACAGGTACCACCAGAGAAACAAGAATAGGAAGGAACCAGCAAAATGTTAGGAATAAGGAAGGAGGACTGAAAACAGCTGTGGAAACAAATATCCTCTCTACAAATAATATTTTTTTTATGTCATCTTCCAATTCTTTTATGTATAGCAATATCTGCTTGAGGCAGTGCAGAAGGTTGCAAATGAATATATCCCCAGCATGGCAGCTGTTGCTCCATGGCTAGATATGTTATTTTATGTCAGGCAATATTTAGGTTTACAAGAAACCTCCCCACATTGTTTTGGAATAGGTGGCTTGATGGGATTCCATTGCCAGAAGCAGCAAGATCAAATGTACTGTCTCGGATTAGAATTACCAACTTACATCGCAGAAGCAGGAATTAAACCCACAGTCAAGAACAACAGGATGCAGAAGCAATAATCCCACCCTGTGCAGCCACCCTGCTGATTCATCTTAAGCAAAATTAAATGGGTAGATATTCATTAAACTGCTTGGAACGTGGTAACCTGCCAGGTCCACTGACCACACTTGATTTGGGTGGGTGGGCACCTTGGTGTGAAATCTGATTAGTAGGAGATAGCTCAAAACCCTCAATGAAATGTTTTGTGAAATAAGACAGCCCTGCTGTGCAATATTATTCTATCTCAGCCATGCCCTGCTGGGATTGCAAATAAAACAAGAGTAGTTATAGCAATAAAAATTTACCATATGACTACAATGCAGCAAAATAATTGAAACTTCTTTTACTGACAACACTCAACTTGAATTGTATCAACATCACCAGAAGGGGGAAAAACTATAGCATTCCCTATAAACTATTATTTTCACAGTTTTAAACATGGCTACGAAACGTGGGGACCCATTCTGGCGTAGCCAAGTTATTGGCCATCTTGATTGTTTAGATCTGGGAAACTATTTGTTGCACATCAAGATGGTTATCCAATTGACACGGCAGCATGCAGACTGTGAAAGCATACAGACTTTTGAATATATACACTAGCATGCTGATGTAAAATTGCAGGTCTTAGGTACTTTAGCTTGAAATGTGCTTATTGTTTTAAGGCATACTAGGGTGCAGATGAACAACTTTAACTCATTGTTTCCAAGTGTTTTGGCTCAATTTATTTGACCAATGCCACTTGTACTCCTGCTTTTAACACCCATTTTCAAAACTCTTTGAAGAAAACAATACAAAAATACACCTCTGAAAAGCTACTCTAAAAGCTAGTGTCCCTTTATGCTCCTGCTACTGCAGATATGCCAGTAAGAAGGATAAAGGCAATATTAACAAAAAAAAAAAAAAAAAAAAAGGCACCTTAAGTTTCTAAGACATTTTACCTATTGACACATAGCATCAATTTCTCACAGAATATCAGTATCTCAGTGGGCCCTGTCCAAGTTTCCTCCTACCTTTGACTGTCACTGTACCCTAAAATTTACTTTCAAGTTAGGTTCACACTAAATAGGTCCAATTTAACATTCACTGCTTTTATAGGATTACTCTGAAGGAAGTCACAGCGGAGATGAAGGGTTGAATGAATGCTGCTTCATTGTTGAAAGCCAAACAGCTGCACCAAGGGAAAAAAATAAAAAATAAAACAAAACAAAAACACAGTGATCAGAAATTACCCTAATGTCCCTGCTTCACTATAGCCAAAAGGAAATTTGTTGTACATTGAAGTGTTGGAACTTTAATTATCTCACACTGAACAAGCAAACTTGCTGAGAAAAATCAGGTTTTCTAGAAGTACAATTAGATTTTGTTCCCTCCAGATGTCCCATTTAACAGCTTGTCTACATCATCTGTGAGATTAGACTCAGCCTCAGCCCCTGAGGGTTAACTATTTTATCCCTAGGTTCTTCCCAAATGAAAGTACTGACTTTTTTAGCAAGATGCACAATGCACTTGAAGACCTAGACACGGAGGAGAAATGTTAGAAATGTTGTCTTTAGTAAGATCAGGAAGGTGACCTTAAGATCTGTGAATTCACTAAGAGCTAGGTTAAATTGGCAATGAAGAAAAACTCCAAGACTGTAATTTCTAGGGAGACGGCTGAATTTTCAACTTAAATAAGGAGCTGTTTTATTTCTAGTTTGGCAACCTAAAGAAATAATTGTCATGTGTTCCCTGCAGTAATTCAACCCATAAGGAAATTGGGGCATTGGAACAGGCTCTGCAGGGCAGTGGTCACAGCACTGAGACTGCTGGAGTTCAAGAAGGGTTTGGACAACACTCTCAGACACACGGTCTGATTTTTGGGTGGTCCTGTGTGGAGCCAGGTGTTGGACATGGATCCCTTCCAACTCAGGATATTCTGTGATTCTACGAAATGCTGTTCTAAATAAAGGAGCCTACTCTGTGAGTGCTTAAACCTATGTGACCTAAATCCTGCAAGTCAGTAGGTCATAATCAAGTGGAACTCATATTTGTTGAGACCTCAGATTAAGTAATGTCCTCATTTCAAGTCCATAAAAAATGTTTTCATGTCTTCAAATATAGAAAATTAATATGTTGTATCCATTATTTGTGCAAAGAGAAGACAATTTGCTGTAGCAAAACGCAGACATGCTCCTTTGGAATAAGGAGACAGGCTTGTAAAGAACCTTGTCAGGGAGATTAAATCAAATGTATTTATGCCATTTCCATGTAAATCTGATGTTACATTGGTACAGGCCATAGGCAAAAGTTAAAATCTGTCCCCTATTCCTCCTAATCATGCTGAAGACATGGTACACAGTGTTACCTAGTTCGAGTGGTCACTTCTCTTCTTCCCTGTGTCTGAGCTACTGATTTGGTAGCTTGTTTCTAAATGCAACCTAAGCATCGTACATAAATAAAATAACATGATTGGAGTTTGCCACTGAGCTGGCAATCAGGACAAAGCCAACAAGGAATCTTTGGTCAATCTTTTACTGACCCCTTGTTCTCAATTCTAGAGCTGGGCAACAGGAAAGCTTCAATGTAAGAACTGTAGAGAAGAAATTATCACAGGATGAAAAGTGGTAGAGCCAATGAAGCCACTTTGTCTTCTCCATGCCAACACCTCCTTGAGACTCTGCAAATTCAAGTATGTGCAATGTGAGCTTCAGTAAAAGATTGAGGTGTATGCATAGGCAATGCCTTGCAAGAGCATGGCCTTACTTTTCTCTTCCTCCCCTCCCCTTTGCTGTGTACCTGAGACAATGAAACCCAAATGCAAGGCACCTTCCACAGAAAACAGACACATTAAATTACACAGTAGTGAAGGAGTTACTGTACTGTGTGGTATGTTTCTTTCCTCCTCATTCAATCACATGAACTGCACTGGCATCTATGACTTTTTGGTATTTGATTTTTCTTAAGGAGAATAACTCTGGTACTGTTTCCAGGGACACAATAGCTGTTCCGTTTATCTGGTATGGGATCTGAGGGGTTATAATAAACACCATTCTGTGTATTATATTAACTTATTTTTGCAATAGTACTTGTTTAAGTCTACTCCTTTTGCTGTATTTTTAATGTCAAGGTTAGCTCACATGCCACTAATTATACTTTTAAATTAAGTTAAAATTTTAACTGTGTCATCAATCAATTTTGAGAAATTTAATTTTCTCTAACAATGGCTTTAGGAAACTGGTGCTATCCACAGCCAGAATAGCCATTAGCATATGTAAATGGAAAAACATGGAAAAGAAGATGAGACCTGTCTGTGGCTTTGAAATTATCAATCTCCAAGACAAGATAAAAGAACAGCGTCCCTGTGGGAGACAATGACTTACTTCTTCATGACAGTTATTTAATGTCAATGTACTTTATTCGGATAATAAATAAGAGGAGTTCCCCTGAGCCTGATTGCTTGTATAATGTGCTGTCTTATACAATTAGAAGAGAGTGAGAAGCCAAGCTGGTGTGTGAGGAAGCAAAGTAACTTCATCACCCACTAGCTCTTTCCATATTGTTGGCTGCTCACCCCAGGCAATTGGCAATGCTTCTGTGGCTGATATGGAGTTTCCCACCTGCAGGCTGCCCAGCCACTGTGCAAACACTAATCGCACAGCTGGCTACTCCTCTCAAAATGGATATGAAATTGAATAATGACCACCTAGATTACAGTGAGGTAATATCTTGGGTCTCTTCTCAGAATTGCTGATGTCTCAACTCCTCTGCCAGATTTGCTTGAAATTTGGTTAACAAGTCTCTGGAGTGGACAGAGACTAAAAGGCACAAATATAGCCTGCATAAACTTCATCTTTAAAATAAAATGAGCTTTAATAATTCCATGAATTTGTCCCTAATAAAAGACTTTAGTACATGCCTACATCTGGTGCAATAATCCCTAATTCAGAAAACTAAAAGAACATTTAAGGACCAACCCCATGGGTCAATTAACTACAAGTTAGATAAGCGCTACTGCCTTCAGCAGAATTCAAGTGGGATTGATTCTGTTTTAAGATAAGAATACAACAATCTTAACATCCCAGTTCTGAGAGCCATGTAGGACCAGATGCTAAAGACATCAAAAAATAAATGAGATGCTAACATCCTCAAAAGCTGTTTAACTCTCAGTGAACAGCTAGGTGTTTATACTCAGCTAGAGATTCAAAATTTTAAGAGTCTAGATTTTTTTACACTCATAACTAGCAGACAAAGGATTGTACTTGCCCATTGATGTTTCTAACTTTGTATTTGCTAAAATGTCTATATAAGTGGCACAACAGGATAGCAATTTTTTTTAAGAAACCCAAGATCCCTACAATATGTAGAATCCTTTTACAGGGGCATAGGAGACTGATTTTGTCCCCAGTAAACTCAATTCCTGACAGCATAGTCATAACAAAAAGTAGTAATGAGGACATGCACTTTCTTTTGAGTAACAACAGCTGAACAGGAAAATAAGATGTAAAATATCCCATTGCTTAATTCAGCAAATAGGTTTGTCCATTTGTAGAACCTTGTGTTAGAAAGCTTCATCAATAAGCTGATTTTCATCATCACCAGAAGCAAAATACCCCTCAGTCAGTCCATGCTCATGGCAGAAAGAAAAGATGACCAGGAAAATGCTTACCCTGGAGTAACATTCTGCATTTGAATTAGTCAAGAAAAGCTGGTTTCAAAGTCATCATTATTGTCTGAAGATCATCATTAAAGCTATTTTTAAATGACATCCTTCACGAGAAGGTACTGTGCTCTAAATCTTTATGGCATTCTTCATGCCTTCTGCATGTCTACTTAGTCCTATTGAGAAAGAATTTTTGAGATATGTGAAATGTTGTCATAGAGCTCTGATTCTCTTTAAGGATAAGGTCCTGAACTTGTTCCATACTGACATCTAAGTAAAAGAATGCTATAAATATGTAAGGAATGTGTCTCATATTTGCAGAGTATTTGGACTTTTATTAAAGTCAATTCCAACTGTAGCAATTCAGCACATTAGGTTTTTCCCTTCTAGGAAAATTAAATCATCACATACAGTCACCTTCTTGCCCACTTACTGCTTTCAGCTATATCTGGCTTAGAAAGTTGCATAAAATAAGAGATATTCCTATAGAAACAAACAAACAAAAAAAAGTGGTCTTGTATGAGTGACATAAAAATGTCTTCAAAATGAATTATAAAATTAAAAAAAAAAAAAAAAGTGTTGTCTCACATCTCATATTTCATGTGGGACTTCTGTTCAATGGGATTCATAGCCTTCAAGATTCTTCCAAATATCATATTCCTTAACGATGATTGTACTTTCCTCCATAATAGCTTGTATGGAAATAATGTAAATAGCAGGGTGGTGGTGGGGAATATGTTGATACAGTTCCAGGTGTGCAGCAGCTCTTTAAAGAGCCTGAATAACCTCCAGGAAAAAGTGTTTAGAAGGGAGGAAGAATTATTCCTTGGCAGGATGCTGCTGTAGCTTTGTAAGCACAATTTATATGGATTGGAAAGTTTATGAGAAAAATGTTTATTCTTACATTTTTGTAGAATTTTGGCCCAAAGCACTCTGTCTGCTTGAGAAAACAAAACAGAACTTGTCCTTAAGGTATTTAACTCCTAGAGGCAACTAACCTTTCTGTCTGAAAGGTTCTCTAATCTTCTGCATTTTTACAATGAAATATACAGCAGACCAACGTTTAACAGGAGGAAAACCTAATCCTATCAATAACAAGAATTTAGGTTGTATTTTGTTATCATACTGTTATGAGCAATGGCGTGCTTCCAGTTTCTTGGTTTGTATTGTTTTGTTTTGATTTTCTGGAGTATGTGTTTGAAAAACCCACAATAGCAGAGCTTTGTAAAAAAAAATAAACAGATGTTTTTATTTTCTAGTACAACTGGGTCTCAGTGGCTTGCAGCTACCCCATCTAGTGTTTTTGTAATGGCTATAATATTTATTCATTAAGCTTTTAATGGAACTTCTAAACTGAAAACTACCTGCAGAAATAACCTACCATGGAAATAACCACAAACACACACGCTCGCATGTGCAGCCCTCTCAGTTCCATAGGCTTCTAGCAGGGAATGGCTTCAATCATATTCATGGTTCCAAATGGTGATGCCACTGAGCAGAAGGGTGACACAGAGCCAAGGTCAGAGAGCACATCTTCATCCTGAGCTGCTGGCAAAACACGCCCTTCCCAAGCAGCTGAGAAATGCACCTCTAAACAGTTTTGACAATTACTATTAGTCAGTTGACTCCTCTTGAGCCTGTGGGTTACAAATGTTTACAAAAATGTCATGAAAAAGAAAAATGCTATATTCTTTGTTAGAATACTAGTGAAAATCTACAAAACCTATATTCTGATTTATGATAGGATTCTTTAAAAGCAAGCATTTTGCAGACATGTTCCAGTACTTTGTCTTCATTCATGGAGGTATGTCTAGACAGCTATTGCTATTCTGCAAGATATACAAAAAATCAATCAAATTTATAAATACTGCTAAAACTACTGAATTCACACTTGTACATTAAGCTCCAAGTAAACTGTAAGCTGTTGCATTTATTGAAAGATGTTAATTTTGCCATGGAACAAGGCACAATGTCTCATATGTGAAGGTTTATTCTATTTACACACAGCAACTTCTTTCACAAATTTAATTCACTAACATGCTCCATTAGACTGACCATATCATGTTAGTTATGTTCTGTTTTTACTTAGATAAATTTCCACAGTTTGGAGATGCAGCCTTAACATTTACTGTACAGAGAATAGCTCCAGAGTGAAATTACAGCTGAATGAAATGACCTCTGGATCAGAAGATGTACTGCTTTTATTCCCAGTGGGCAATACATTTGCGGTATTTGAAACTTCAGATCTTTTTACAATATTAGTCAGATTGTTTTGCAATAACTGATAATCCTTTACTTGAGATACTGAAAGGTCCAGAAACAATTGTAGAAAGTATTATAGATGCAAATTTTTCAAAATCTAACAAATAAATCCAAGTAAAATGATTTGGAATTAACTGTTTGATAGAATGAGACCAAGTTAGAGAAAATTTTTAAAAAATTGGACATACACAGATGTATGGGACCTGGTGGGATGCAGTCATGTGTGCTGAGGGAGTTGGCCAATGTCTCAGCTATCTGCGAGAAGTGGTGGCCACTAGCGGAGAGTCCTGAGGATGGGAAGAAAGCGTCTCTTCTGTCCGCAAGAAGTGTAAGAAGGATGACCTGGGAACTAGAGGCTGGTCAGCCTCCCCTTGATCCCAGGAAAAGCGGTGAAGCCAATCATCCTGGAAATCATTTCCAAACCCATCTAGGACAAGGTGACTGGGCACAGTCAGCAAGGGTTTATGAAGAGGAATTCATGCCTGACCCACCTGACTGCCTTCTGCAGCAAAACTACTAGTTCAGTGAACAAAGGGAGAGCAGTGAATTTTGTTTAAATAGACTTCAGCAAAGCTTTCAACAGTGCCTCCATATAGACAAGCCAATAAAGTACAAGCTAGGTATCTGGCTGGACTGCTGAGCTCAAAGGATTGTGATCAGTGGCAAGAAGTCCAGCTGGAGGCCAGTGATTAGTGCTGTATCCCAAGTTTAATATCTTCATTTGTGACCTGGATGATGAACAGAGTACATAATCAACGACTTCTTAATTGGGAAGAGATCTTTTTTTTACAGAGGGTTTCAAAGATCTTTACAGAGCATTGATAGTATCAATCAATATAGGTCACAAACACACACACAAAAATTACTAAAATTTAAGGTCTGCAATGTGACTACAATGAACACAAAATTGCATGGTATCATGCAGCAAAACTTCTGCATAGATGCTCTAGGCAGAATTACAATTTAAACCATAGGACAAAACAATAAACCTCCTATATCTACCTATATCATTACATATGCTCTATATGTGAAACGCACATGCAAATATATATGAATATACTTCTCGTGTGTGTAAATATATAAATATACATACATGTTAAAAAGTTATAAAGAACTGCTTCAGACCAGCATGGGGGGATGGGGGAGGGGGAGGAGGGCTCAGAGAACTGGAGATAAAATTTAATATGAGGAGAAAAAAGGAAAAGGAAAATTCCTGGGGTTTAACCATTTTCTGGTTTGTACACTAAATGGTAGTCAATGGTTTGGAATATTCAAAATTGCCCTGACCTCTGCTATGCAGAGTGCAGGGAAGCGGTGGGTAATTTGTAGAGCTGGCCAGAAGACAAAATGTTTCAAAATGTACAGAAAATAGGTGAAAATGTTTTAAATGTTATTTGATGTTTCCTTCTCTTGCTTTCTCCCTCCTCCCCCAAGCCTATTCTGGTCATTACCATGTCTACATATTTAAGTGCATGAGTACACACATACACGCTAAGGAGATTAGATCACTCAAACAAGATGAGAAATCCCAGATGCAAGCCATGGATATTCTCCATTTATACATAAAAGACAACCCCTTGGGGAATCTAACCGCTCTTCAATTCCAAAACATTTAATGGTTCAGAGAGGATGTGGATCTTAATCCTGCAAACACTTAAACGTGCTGCAGTGTAAGCTGTTAATAGTCTGAAGAAGTCAAGTGTGTAAAGCTAAGTACATAATTTAGTTGCAAATTTGAGGTCTTAAAACACTACAGAATGTATTGCTTTTAAAACTTTTAGTACCTTTTTCCTTAGCAATAGCACACAAAGCGGGAAGAGATAATCACAGCTTGAAAATCTTCTAGCAGAATTATTGTAAAACCTAAAATTACACTCAGAAGGGGCAACTGTTATAACCTTTATGTCCACAGATGCTGAAAATACAGTGGTCTAGGGATTATTTTCAAATACACAATGCTAAGGGTCCAGCTGAACAGCAGGATATCTGTTCTTAGCACAGCAGCAAGTCAGAAAACAGATAGGTAAGAGCATCACTAAGTTATAGACCTATATAGAAGGGAATTCCTAGTTTTACAAACCAGCAAATGCATAGCCTATATCTGACTCACCAAAGGGGAAAGATGTCAAATAAGGACTGTCTGATTATATTGCCTTTCCAGAAGGTTCAGAGATTGGATATTTTAACTTCAGTGAGCCTGCTCTAGTAGTGGAGTTTGAAATCCCAAAATTATAGATGAGCCGGCTTCTGTTCGTGGGGTTACCTGGAGAAGAGAAGACAAAAAAAAAAAAAATATCAAGGACTAGTAGGGGAAAAAAAAATGCTACAGGGAACCTCTCTGGCTTAAGAAGATACTTTTAGTTCAGAGACTGTAGTTACACACAAGAGGGACAAATATTTATATCTCTGCCTCCCCTACAGTATTGTCATTCTTCTTGACTGAGAGCCCCTCTTCCTGTCAACAAGTCTGTATTACTATGTAGACAAAAATGAACAGGTCTTAAACAGCTAAATACAGCAACTAGAAAGTGTTTCATTGTATTGATCACTTTAATTCTAAATATCTTCAGTTGTGAGCAACAGTCCCTTTAGGTTAGTAAATCAGATCACATTTGCTTTCAGATAGTTAAAGTACAGCATTGACCAGCATTGGTCAATTGGTCAAGTACAGCATTGACTTATTCTTCTCATCTGAATGCAGAGGGCATCAGCTAGGAAGAGTCTTAGTGGGATGTAGTGGATGCATTTGAGATATACGCTCTCTGTTGACCTGTACTATAAACCGTGATATTTTATATTGTGACAAGGGACTCGTAAGCATTAATCTCCATTGCATGTCAGGGCAGGCTACAAAACAAAAATTTAACAAGTGTTTGAGGACTGTTAGGAGATATGGGAAGTTTTATTATCCAGTGTTTTTCATTAGATCCTGTCTTCATTTTATATCTGCGGACTGTATTTGGAATTCATGACAGTAGATCATTAACAAAGTATTATATGCAAAGGAGATCTAAAAACACACAGTCAAAACTGAGAGGAACCCCACTTAAATTTGAAGTCTTCTTTTCCTAATTGCTGCAACTGTATTAAAATCCTGTCAATCCCCCCCCACGATCAATTTCTATCAGCACCAAGCCACACAGATCTGTGGGACCGCACCAGTGTAACTGGGGCTCTGACAACACCTAGCATTCCCCATTCTCTTCACATTCTTTTCTCAACTTGCATTCAGACATTGCTGTAGTTTAATAGTACAATTTGGCTCTGCTTTTTACAGTTGTTTTTTTGTTTGTTTGTTTTGTTTTTTTGTATCTTTTATGATGATTTCGTCTGACAGTTTCCACAATAACTTGATGAAGGCATTCTTTAAGCCCATGGGTGGTCTCTGAAACATAAAACTGAACAGCAGCCTAACAGGCAATTATTAGAAATAAGATAAATTTATTTAATTTGAGATTTTCAGACTCATAAAGAAATATACTTATATGATCAATAGAAATGGGATGCTCTACAGTAACACAGCATTTGCACAACTTTGCAAAATAGTTTTTGAACATTTTGTTTATTACAATTTCAAAATGAAGCCTGTGCTTTTTTCCTGTGTCAATAGATTTCTGTCAGTTCTAGTCATGCTCTGTTTTTAAAAAAAAACAATGGTGTTAACCTAAAAATTTAGATGGCCAAACCATCAGAGAGGGAAGTTAAGAGGCCACCAGAGATTGTGCTTCCAGTTTCTTCAAACTACACATGATTAAAAATTTTTTCATGATTTCCTGTGCCAAGAAAGTGCTATCTGCAGTCAGATATCTTAGCCCTCTCCAAGAAAAATATATAGATCTATCAGGGCAACAGACAGGAAACATATTTCCCATTAGTCTGTGGTAGGGAGAATCTGTTCCTTTAAATACTTGCTTAAAGCCTCAGCAAAGCCCAGTGGAAAACTGCTTCTGTCTGTGAGGACATGTTATTTCTCAGTTTCTCCTTACTGTTTGAAGAGACACATGAAAACAGAAATTCTGGGTAAATCCTCAGCAAGCTTAAATCAGTGCAATTTTGGACAGGCTGGACCGATGGGCCGAGGCCAACGGTATGAAATTCAACAAGGCCAAGTGCCAGGTTCTGCACCTGGGACACAACAACCCCAAGCAGAGCTACAGGCTGGGAGATGTGTGGTTAGAAAGCTGCCTGTCAGAGAAGGACCTGGGAGTTTTGGTTGACAGTAGGCTGAATATGAGCCAGCAGTGTGCTCAGGCGGCCAAGAAGGCTAACAGCATCCTGACTTGCATAAGAAACAGCGTGGCCAGCAGGTCCAGGGATGTGATTGTCCCCTTGTACTCGGCTCTGGTGAGGCCGCACCTCGAGTCCTGTGTTCAGTTTTGGGCCCCTCCCTACAAGAACGACATGGAGGTGCTTGAGAGAGTCCAGAGAAGGGCTACGAAGCTGGTGAAGGGTCTGGAGAACAAGTCTTACGAGGAGCGGCTGAGGGAGCTGGGACTGTTTAGCCTGGAGAAGAGGAGGCTCAGGGGTGACCTTATCGCACTCTACAGGTACCTGAAAGGAGGCTGTAGCGAGGTGGCAGTTGGTCTGTTCTCCCACGTGCCTGGTGACAGGACGAGGGGGAATGGGCTAAAGTTGCGCCAGGGGAGGTTTAGGTTGGATATTAGGAAAAACTTCTTTACTGAACGGGTTGTTAGTCACTGGAATAGGCTGCCCAGGGAAGTGGTTGAGTCACCATCCCTGGAGGTCTTTAAAAGACGTTTAGATGTAGAACTTAGGGATATGGTTTAGGGGATGATTTGTTAGTGTTAGGTCAGAGGTTGGACTCGGCGATCTTGTAGGTCTCTTCCAACCTAGACATTCTGTGATTCTGTAACTCCTAACCAGCTAAAGCTAGTTGAAGATCTGTTCTGCTCCTCTAGGGTGCATTTGTTGTTACCCTCCCATTTCTTATTGTATACATATAATTCCAATGGTTTCACATATGACATACACTAAGTAGAACTGCTGAGAAATTTTCCAAAACCATCTTTCAAAAATCAGGATATACTGGTTTGCTGAAACTGTGATTTCTGTAAGAGTTTGACTATAAGCATAACCTGGAAATATACTCACTTATTTCCATTGTGCTAACAGCACAGCAGCAAAAGCTGAGGATACCTCACTTGTGTTTTATCTTTCTTTCGTGATCCTCAGCTGTGAACTCTCTCCCCAGTCCAGGAACAAGACCTTTTCGTAACACAAAGCTAACAAATGTGTTTTTTCTGCTTTGGTGAACGTGTCTTTCCTTGCCAAGCTAGCCACACTTTATTTATCTGTATATTTAGTGTTAGTTAACCACCAAGTTAGGATATACCTCTACCAGTGGTGCCATGTCCATGTTTGGCCACAGCTGGAGCTGGCTACTCAGTGACCTTACTGACACCCCAGCCAAGTAAATTAGTCCCACATACAAGGTAAAAACTCAGATGAGAAATGTAGGTCCAGAAAGAAAGAACAGAGCTGTTAACATGACAGTGTTTGAGGTTTGGTTTTAAATCCCCCTTCTTGAGGGATTTCACCAAAACACATTTTAGTCTTTGTAAGACCAAAGCCTTTGATGTTAACAAAGGTAATTGGAAAAAATTGTGAAAAATATTTCATTAGTTATCATATGAAAAGGTTGTATGTGTCAAAAATATTTTTCTCACTTGTATTTTAGTAGAGCGCATGATTTAGTCAAGACTTTTATCCAGTAATGTTAATTTTTATTTGACAAAAATCAAATGTAGTAGTTCAAACAGAAACACACTAAAGTCAGTAAGGTGAAGAATATGAAGTTTATGGCTACCTACAAGACCAATGCTTTGCACCTTATTCAAGTAGTGTGCATAGTCTATACAGGCTAAAGAATTCTATGTTTCTCTACTTTTTAAAAATTACAACTTATTCCATTTTATGCACACAAATATCATTGGATATAGAAAGAGAAGAAATAATAGTTGAGTTGCATCATACCTAAGCAATCAATATAATTACATGTCACTGCTACAGTTCACTATGGGTAAAACAAAGATTGTTCCATTAATATTCCATCAGCCAAAGTACTTCCCAGACTTCAGAACGTTCAGCACATTCTGCAAAAGTACAGCTGATAGACCTTTGAGTTACGTTTCAAGCCATTATGTAATAAACAATACAAAAGTACTTGAGAAACATGAAAGAGTACAGGGCTGATGCAAAGCAATTGAACCTAATTGAAAGCGTACCGTTGATTTTATTTGTCTCTCAATAACCCCTTTAAGCACTGGAAATGGATTTCCTCCGATTTATACTAAAGCTTATACTGCTTATCCAAAGCAAATTACATTAGATTTTTACGGAGAAGTCCTTTACTGCATAAGTCAAATGTAGTATATACAAAAGGTCAAATATGAAAGAGAATTAGGAGCTAAAACATACTGAAGATGTCATTACTTCTGAAAGCTAAACAGACTGTCAACACTGAGTACATTTACAGGGCAGTTTTAAAAATCATCTCTACAAATTTTAAAAGCATTTTGAAAAACAAATGCCACTCAACGGCCATGCAGTTTTCAGAAAAAAGCCACCAGCAGAATAAACATGAGAAAGTTTAACCTCTTGTAATGATGTAAAGTTAGCCAAAGAATAATCAAAATAAATAAATGCATATGACCATTACTGATTCTGTTTCTATTTATTTGGTGTTGAAGACAGAAATGGGAGACAGAATCAAATGTCTCACTCTGAACTGGAACTGCCAGTTCTTAGTGTGTCTTAGGGACCTTTCAGGACATTAGTTTCAAAGCTGTTAGACCATGTTTTGAAATCCAATGAACCTTAGCTAAGTTAAAAGTCCCACAACCCGCAATTTGAAGGGAAGATTGGAATTTGACTTTAAGGACAGAATTGATTAGATTAGACAAAGAACATTATCAATTTATTGTTTCAGAAGAACAAGTTCGCTTACCATTCTCATATACAACCTGGCACAACTGAAAAATAAATTATTTTTACAAACAGAAAGAACTAAAAACATGAAAGAGCAAGAAAACTCATCACTCTCAATGCTTTTGGATTTGCTCAAAGCTGTGGGCTATCTCTCAGACATCTGCTTCTTACAGGGGGGATGTTATCTGCTGAAGGCAACTCTTCCCAAACATTCTGCATTTGGCATTACTACAATGACCCTTTGAAGCTTTGCAGGGAAATCTCCCCCAGCTTCCAATTTCTGCTCACAGCTTTATTTGGAGTTACCATCTATGTTCTATCTCTGCACAGATAACAAGTACAGCAACATAGGCTTAAAGGGCTTATTCAAATTTACTTTGCCTACAATAGCAGACAGGATTAATGGTATAGCACTGGGGATTCACTGAAAACAGACTTCCATTCATGCCCACAATTTGAAATAAAAGGCTTATAATAAATCACATACAGTGGGCAGTTTTAGCTTAAACTTAATTGGATTCTTCTCTAATTGTTCACCTTTATTTACAAAATATCTCTGAGAGCCTCTAAGTGTCAGAGCTGGGGATTCACCTCTCAAGACAACAACCACCTACCCAAGTGCTGCCCTCAGCTCTCAACCCCTGCTTCCCTGCTCCCGTGCACCAGCACACACACTAATCACTTCTTCCACCTACCCTGCCACAAGCACTGCCTTTGTTCTTGATGATCCCCTTATTTACTTTGGAATTTAGGGCTTCTTGGATATAACTACAAATAGCATTCATGGCTTAGTCTAGAGCTAAATACTTTTAAGACTCACAGATGACTGCTCATTTCTAGTTCACAACTGAACATCATTGTGCACATATTTGGGGATGTTCAAGTATTGGGAAACACAGCTGGTTAGCTTTCCTGACCTATTTACCTAAAATGTTTAAGGCTAGTACTCCTTTATCCATAGTCACTTGCCTGCTGCCTACTCTGGCCTGCTCCCCCAAATGCAAGCTGAGATAATATAATCTTGTTAAATACTGTAGAAGACATGCATTTTGCATATATGAATGATCTAAGGTGCACTGTTACAGAGATCACCAGCATGTTGTCAATAATGCTGGCTGTATTTATGAGAAAGACCTTTCTTTCATGTTTTCTCAAGTATTCCTGTTACACGTACACACATATTGGAGCTGCACAGTCACGTACTTATGCAGATAATCATTAAATCAGTCCAACCTAGCTGCAATGCCTAAGACTTAGTATCAGCAGAGCCTTCTTTTTATCTGAAATTTTAAACATCTGCAATAACTCTACTTTCAGCATTGCCTAAGTCCCTGCTCCTTGTCATCCAACACGGCTGTTTTCTCCAGTTTATCACTATCCTATTCCCTCCTTAGTAAGTCAGCAAATGCACATCTGCTCAGGCTTTGTGCTAAGCAAAGAGTGAAGTTCATTTATAGATGGGACATAGGAGTCCACCTTAAATTAAATATGTATTTAAAAGCTTCACTGAAAAGACTTACATTGCTAAACTGGAAGTTAGTCCTGGGATGATTTTCAGAGCTAACCTTACCTCTCTGTTTCTTCATATTTCTTCATACAATCCATTTTTGGGAAATGCTTCTCTGTGCCACAATGTCTAAATGCTCCTTAACATTGAAACTGTTGCTCCCTATGCTGTATTTTCAGGAAAGCTTTAAAATGTTTACAACAGTGATGTCTTGCACTACATAATCATGTGCAGTATCTTATATTCATCCTTCACTCTACAGCCTTGTTTTTTTTTTTTTCCCTCCCTAACATCCTGCTACTTAAGAGTATGCTGCAAAATTGTAGCATGATTTCATATTACATCATGAGTGAAGGGCGCTTTCCATAGTGCAAACCTGTTTCACATAGTCTATGGTATGCTTTAATAAAACAATGTCAATAAATTACTAAAACCTTTTTTTTTTTTTTTTTTTTTTTTGAAATTGCAGCCTGCTGGCAAGACCTATACTGCCATAAACCTGCACTAGAATTACTTATTTTTTCATAAATCCACTGTCACTGACACAACTCTGTCCCTATGAGAGCTAAGAACTACATTTGACCAGTTGTCAGTTCTTTCAACCACGCTATGCTCTTGCTCTCCTGTTGCTGTAAGAGACTGCAAGGATGATAACAGCAGAGGGAGTTGGTAGAGGAAAACCAGGAAAGTAAAGATGAAAGGTTTCTTTACTCCAGCAGTTGTTATTGTCACATCTTTAGGTCTCCTGCATGATCCATGATGAAAGGTGTTAATCCTCCTGTAAATACCACTCCATCATGATTAGCAGGGGTCAAAGAAGTACCTTAATGTTTAAATTTTGTCAGAGATTCACACTGTTTCTATTTCAATTTCTTTATTTTGTAACTTGTTTGGTAAAATACCTCTTTCTTTCCTGTTGCCTTCTTTACAAATACACCCTTTCAGAAAACAAACAAACAAAACTATAATTTCAGCCATGCGGCTTTCTAGGATAAAAAGTTTATATTTGGTAGCAAACCAGAAAGTTCTCTTAGGAGAAACTTACATGCTTTAGAGAACTGACAGAAACACAGGACTGAATTCAATAGTCAGGCAGTGCCAGTGATGCCTTTTAAAAACTTGCTGATCTGATGGAGCTGACCTGATGCTTCCAGTGAAAAGGCTCAGGGTGTGTGCACGGAAGATGAAGGCTGCGGACACCAGGGTGCTGTGCCTGTGCCTCCGCTCCTGCCCTGGTACCTGCTGCAGGGACACCTGCTCTGCAAGGGGCCACCAACGCCAGCACCTCCTGGAGGCAGCCCTCACCCAACGTTTCCCCTTGCAGAGGTTTAGCGGGTGGCAGGATGCAGCATTTTGGTGTGCAGGGCTCGGAGACTCACCTGCAGCGGCAGCAGCAGCTATGTGTTCCAGATAGGTCTGTGCATCCTAAAGAGAGTGTGATGCATTTCTGTGGCCTGCTGTACAGCCATGTGTGTGTGAAATACTTCGGTGTCTGCAGGGTCTGGGGGCCTAAAAAGAAAAATAACAAAAAAAAAGTTTACAAAATCTTAAAACACTGGGCCACTTCTCTGTCCTCTGCTAGACATTTCCAAACAGGTGCGTCTCCCACCAAGCCTTGAAACACCAATTGCTTGGAAACCACCAGCAACTTGCTGTAACGCCCTGCATTAATGGTGTCCAACGCAGGAGTTTGTGGTTATTAAAGCACAATTACCAAACACCTTTCGTGATTTAAGGAAAGGACCGCAGGATTCATACCGAGCAACCTGAAACCGACTCTTTCCCAGCACTTAACCACACGTTATGGAAGAAATACAGGTAGTACCTCACCGAGTACCTCCAGCAGACCCTGAGTGGCACCCCTCACCCTCACCGCCCTCACGGCAGGGCCGGGGCCGGGGGCGGTCTGAGGGCCGGCCCCGCCGCAGCCCCCTCGGGAGGGGCGGCATTAAGGCATTAAGGGGATGGGCGCCAGCAGCCGCCACAACCACGGCGGCTGCGGAGCGGAGCGGGGCCGGGCCATGGCGGGGGGCGGCCTCTGTCTGTGCGTGGCCGTGCTGGGCTGCCTGGCCGCCGCCACCGCCCGCCGCCCAGGTGAGCGGGGCCGGGGGGGCATGGCCGCCATCAGGGCAGCGGGGAGGCGCCGGCGGGCGGCGTGGCAGCGCCCCCGGCAGGGAAATGCCCCGGTCCGTGTCTCTGTTGCTTAATATTTCTGGGAGAAAAGCCCACTTAAGGAATGGATGCGACAGCATTCTGTACGGAAAACTACTAGAAAATAGTCTATAAGCATATACTTACGTGTATGTTTTTTACTAACTTTTCAAAGCATCCCCTCAGAAGTGGACGTGAGTGGTGGAAAGTGTTTTAATGCTCGTTCAAGTAGTGCTTCTTGTAAGGCTGTATTAATGTGTGCATGCTGGTTGTACTTGCTTCGTTGTTTATTGTATAACATTCATCTTCCTGTTTCTCCACCTTGCAACATTGTAACTGCTACAGCATTTATAACTGTGGGGTTTTATGCCTCTCATCCAAGCGAAGCATGAATAGTCTTTTGGGTGAATAGTTACATTTATATTTCACTTTTTAAAAAAGTGTTTCCCTAAATAATCATTTCAGGATAACTTCTTTCAAAAGAGTCACCTTCTTTCTATTTTGGTGTTTTGTTGGAGTTTAAATCCGCAAATCCATCTGAGCTCTCCTCTATTGAAGCAGTCCTATACGCAGCATCCTTTGAAGTCAGTAGAAGCCAGAAAAAGGACACAAGATCAGAGTGCGCGTGTACTGGTGTTAATGTTTGTTCACTTAGAGTCACTGGCAAGATCTTGGCCCTTGGAGAGCAGAAGATAGAAACTGCTGGGCTATCTGCACCTGAGGAGATGTGCTGCTAGTCTGTGCCTGGACCACTGCTCTCTGGGGACTATTCCCCTCGCTGGCCTGCACCCAGCACTCCCTGACAGCTCCTTAGCCTGGACCCTGTCCAAGGGCAGGTGCAAATCATGTGTCAGCCCTTCCCTGCAGATGTGAAGGGGAAATTCAAATGTCTTTCCTATTTAAAACTCTTTTTTTGTTTGTTTGTTTTTTCCACTTGAGTGCCTTGGAGGTGGTCATCAGGAAGCTGTTAAACATCTGTTCATGGAAAATTGGCCCCTGTGTTTTTCAAGAACCTCTTTGTTTTTTTGTTAACTTGGTGGTGTTCAGGGTACCTGTTACCCGACCTTGTCACTGTAAAAACCCCAGTGTGTTGGCAGCAAGTGCAAGAGTGCAGTTCCCTGACACTCAGCCTAATGAGCTTCATAAAATAGTTTAATTTTTTTTTGTCTGGATAGAGGTTAAGTAGACATGCCCTCTCAGAAGACAATCCTCCAGAAACAATTGTCATTGTCACTTTGGAAATTTCATCTCTGTGTCTCCCAAAAAGGCCTAATCCATATATTTTATGTTTAGTTTTTGCATTTTAATCTGTTCAGATAGAGAACTGGAGAAATCTACCCAATATAGAAAGCAACCAGGAAGACAGCTCTCAGAATAACCTGATGTAACAAATAGATACCATGAAGCATGGGAGCAAATGGAGCAGAGATGCATTAACCAAAATGATTTATTAATCCTGAGCTGAGCTATTTGTACTGCTTAAGGAAGTTTTCATCATGTAGGCTCAGGACTGGATTTAATAATGAGGCCTCAGTCTTTTAATTGAGAGCAGTAGCCTTGATCAAGCAGAGCACTTGCTATTGCTCATCTCCAGCACAATGCTATCCTTGTGTTTAAGTTCTTGCAAAAGTTAAATTATTTTCTGGATTAGGGTCACATTTCTCAGTATCTGGCAGGACCAGTAGGTCTGGGAGGGATCCAGGGAAAGCTCGCTGTATTAATCCTGATTATAGTCAGGAAACCGTAAATAGGGGATCAAATTATTCCTGGCAGGCAGAGTCCTCTGTTAATGAGCAGCAGTGAGTTGTAAGACAGTATATGGGGTGTTTGGGGGGGGTGGGGGTGGGGGTGGGGGGGAACTGAAAATGATAAATAAATTCTACGGTACATGTTCTTCTCAAGATTGTTTTGTCAGCAGACAGCATGTTGTATCTAGACCTCCAAACACAATGGGAGAGTTTGACTTCCTAGAAGTAAGCATCTCCTCATAGTTAGTTTGTGTTGCCCCTAGGTTAAGTTAAACCAATAGTGCACAATCTACAAAGGAGGCTGAATTTCAATCTCAATTCTTAAGTATTTATTTGTGTATTTTATAATTAATTAGAAGTTTGACTTCACTGTTCTAAAGCAAAAATTAAAAATTAAAGTTACTAAATATATAAATCACTAATATGTTTAAAGGTCCTAAAAGAAATAAAGGGAATATTCCCATGTATGTAGTAAAATTTTATTCAAGAATAATCATTCTTAAATGATAAATTCTGTTAAAGCAAACTAACACGAGTTTTTCATTTTGTGTCATGTCAGGATACGTTGTGCCTGTAGATGCTCTAAGTCAATAGTAGGCATGTAAGTCTTGGCATACTTTAATGTACCTCCAATACTAGACAGAGCTGGTAGATAAGCTTACCCTGTAAGTAAATTCCTTAACACTTTGAGTATCAGACGCTGTTTTCAGTTCCTTACTATTTTGTCAGACTTGACTCATTGGGCTGAAAATCGCTGGGTATTAGGCATTGGCAAAGCTTTTCTGGAGCATTCATGCAGAATTCGTGTTAGTCATTCTGAGAATTAAGTTGAAAGAACTACTTATATCAAGATTACTTCTTACAAGTCCTGAATAAGGAAATAAAGATTTCAGTGGAAAATTTAGCCATCTCTCCTAAAATGTCTGTGATTTGAGTGGTAACATTGCATTGGTAACTTTCTCACAGCAAACAGAACAGTGTATGTTTGTCCATCAGTACAATACTTGTACTTGTTTCTGCTGTTGCTGGAGTTAGCACAGCAGTACAAACACAGATAAGAATAGTTTAATCTGTGTTACTGATGATGGGCAGTATTTTCAGTTGTTTTCAGAGTGGATGAGGAGATAGAAAAGGAAAAGAAATCAAACGGTGTTAGACAACATTAAATTTCTATGGAATAGGTCTGGAAATACTAGCATACTTTGAGAAATGAAGAGAGAATATATATTAAGAGCTGAGTGACATTTTAAAGTGATGTGCATAATAATAAGAAACATATAATTTGATCTTTAGTAGGATTTACAACCCTATTACAAGTGAGTACAGTCAGCTGTTTAGATCTATCAAACGATGATCTAATTAAACTGTAGAGGAAAAAAAAATAAAGACTTGTCTCATGTCTAGCTTGATTTATTAATGGAAAACATAACGGATATTAATTGTTTCAGGAGTGTTGCAATTACAGGAAAGAAAACTCATGAGGGTGCTGTAAGAAAGGTAGAATTACAATAAAAAATAGAGGCCAGGAAGAAACTTTAACCATGGCTCATAAACTACTTGTGCTGAAGCTTGCTTGGGAAACATTTCAATAACACACATGACTGACCTTGGATTCTTCAAGGGCTTTTCTTCAAATTCCAACGAGGGATAAGTTCTCGATAAGGTCAACTTGTATGGACATGAATAGCCTACAGGCTACGACAGGCAACTCAGAAGCACAGTGGTGGCACAGTCAATCACATTGACTTCCATCTGCCCTTAGAGGATAGAAGATAAAGCTATTGTTACCTGCTTGGGTAGCCTAAAGCTATATCAGATTAAATCTTTAGTCTTTGAAAGACTATAGGATTCTCCTACTGTGCTTGAAAGAGAAGTCTGTTGTTTCACTTGAGCATCTTCTCCATTGAAAGGGTGGGAATTCATTGATTTGGGAACTGTGTTATAATTGTGGTTATCCAAACAATGATTTGAAAGACTAGATACTGCATTATTGGATAGTTTGAACCAAAAATGTTTTTGTAATCTGTGACACAGTTAGACCAAGCAAAATATGGGACAAATATAAAAAACAAACAAACAAAACAAACAATCTGCACGTGCGAACTGAGAGATCAGACTAATAATACTCAAAATATAATATTATGGAGCTTTGCTTACAGCTGTATTTTTTTAATTCATCATAGAGGCAAGAATTGAGATTAACTTTATCATCCTGACATATACTTTATAGCCTGAAATTCCATTCACAGTCAGCATCAGTTGGTATCCATTTTTAAAAGCAATATATATGTATCCCATTTTGATATCCTCTTGCTTTATTTTTCCCTACTTTTAACTTCCCAAACACTTTGCTGAGCAAGAATGGCTATTCATTACATTGCAGGTAAAAACAGCACAAGCCAGAACTTTACTGTCACTGCATTTGACAGGAGTCATCTCTGATTCCAAAGAGTGGTCTCAGAAATTCTGGTGTTTTGTTTTATTTCTGAATTAGTCTGTATTTTTTTAAAACTGTTGCTAATACTTTTTCAGATTCTGAATCTTAATTTCACCTACCAGTAATTTTGAGATTATTTTGAGGTCATAAGGTCACATAAATGTCCCAAAATATGTTTGTATTTATGATAGTTGAGTATGCCAGCTATGCAAACTGATTTAAAATGTGTAATAAAGTATGGAAACGGATAGGTACTTATGGTATATTCTGCATTTATACATGCAAACTATGTGCAACTATTGCATCCATTCTTCATTTCACACACAGGGCCCCTGTAAACTGGTAGCCTATATGCAAAAGATGGACCTTTGGATAATCCTTTTTCCTCATGAAGTAAGAATCTGAATCTCTCGCATATCAGACACCCCATTTTTCTTCAGGTTATTAGGTTTTGTAAATATCAGTGATGAGTCAAAATCCAGAGAGAAAGCCTAAGCACTGTTTAAATTATAAAAGCTTTCCACATTTTTAACATCTGGAGTAAATACTTAACAATTATTAATTTGCATTTATTGTCCATTTAAACAAAGGAATGTTACTACATAGTGAATTCTATTAAATTT
Source organism: Nettapus auritus (assembly GCA_011076525.1). Taxonomy (NCBI): domain Eukaryota; kingdom Metazoa; phylum Chordata; class Aves; order Anseriformes; family Anatidae; genus Nettapus; species Nettapus auritus. The sequence continues at coordinate 28,805,572 of CM021766.1, read as the reverse complement.
TAGAGTGCTAACATAGCTATTTGTTGTTGTTGTTTTTACTAAGATTTCAATGTGTTTTTCAGTAAAAGTGGTCTCGTACCATTCCACGTTATCTTCCAGTTAAAAATACTTGAAATCTTTTATTAATGTATTCGTTTGACATTTTGTCTCAATGCTCTTTCCTCACAGTTCTTGAATGTCGTCCTGGTGGACATCAGATCCTGCAGAGCCCTTACCGAAGTGTCGATTTTGATTCATCCCACATCCAGCAGTCAGCTATTCAGGATTTAATATGTGACCATTCCCTAACACCAGGCTGGTATCGCTTTATGATTTTTGATAAGCCTGCTGAGATGCCGACCAACTGTGTGGAGGTATTGTTACACCTCATTTGTTTATGAAAAATATACATGTTTTTCCTAAGAATTTTCAGTAAGACAGGTATAAAAAATGACACAGTATGGAGACTGATGTGAAAGAATGTAAAACACCTTTTTTTCTAAGTGTGTGGCATATTGAAGTATGTTAACTGGACAATAAAGTCTTATGTGTTGAAAAATTTTAAACTGCATGTGCTATGGCAGAGGATGATAAATTAAATCACTTTTAGAGCATTTAGAAATGTCACTGATAATCACTGCTACAGGTGATTTTCTCAATGCTAGCGTAGCAGGGATATTGTTGTAAAGCTGCAGCTGTGCAATGGTCAGTCTTTTCCTAAAGCTATGTCAAGCAGTATGAAGAGTTGCAACCACATAATCCCAGTAATTGTGGAGCTTTTAAAAGTGATCATGTTGGAGAGAAGAGATTACTCCTATAATGAAATGAACTAACAGAGCTAACTGCAGATTAGTTCCCTTATCATCTGCAAGTCCACTAAGACTCAAGAACGACTTAGAATATTTAACACTTTAGACTTGTGATGCTTGATTTTGAAGCTATTTCAACATCTTTGTAATTGTTACATTTGGAGGAAATATATCTTTGTAGCATCCTATTTGAAAATACTTCCGTATTAAAAAAAAAAAAAAAAAAGTCATTAAGTGTCATTAGAGTATTTTACCTGTGATTTTTGTTCTGAATTGAAATTGCCTGGGTTCAGTCACTTTAAAAACAAAATAAAAACCTTTTAAAAGAAATGCAAAACAGTTAAAAGATACTACAAAAATTAAATTGAGTTTATAGCACTTTGTCTCTCTTTTTTAGAGCATTATAAAGCCACTGAAGTACCTTTGATGTGCAGCTGGCTCAAGAACTTAAAGGGCTGTGTGCAGAGGCTATTGTTATCCATGCTGTTATCCTGCAAAAAGCTTAAGCAAAATCTGTTTCCTGAAGGAAGGACTTTTTATCATTTAGATTTAATAGAAACAAAATAACTGAATAGTTGTATTTCCTCAAAATGGACACATCTACAAAAGAACCAATATGATAAACCAGGAAAAACAAAGTTTTTCAGAACACAAGTTCATAGAATCACAGAATGGCTTGGGTTGGAAGGGATCTTAAAGATCACCTGCTTCCAAACCCCCTGCCATGAGTAGGGACACCTCCCACTAGATCAGTATGCCCAAATCCTCATCCAACCTGGCCTTGGATTAAACCATCAAGATACCTACTCTGATAATCTAGAAGAGTATTAAAAATCTGACCCAAGCTCTCAGTGCTTAGTAAACATGTGGTAAAAACAGGCTACAATCCAAATAGGGAAGAGCCCAGGTAATTACTGTTGACAAGAGATCTATTTGAATCTTAGTCAGAAAATGAAATTTGTTCACTGACATCTGTCTCTTTGCATGTGTTGACAAAACCAAAACAATTATTTTGAAACACTGAAGTCGAAACAGTAAAACAACTAAAAGGAGTATCTTGTTTTGAAAGTTTCCTCCTTTCCTTCCCTTTAGGAGAAGTTTTATTACAGCTATACTTAATACTTGTCAAAGATTCAGACTGTGTTAATCCATCCCATTTGTGTCTACTTCTCGTAGATTCTGTTTGTCTGATGGATTGATGACACTAAGTCTGATGACTCAGACACTCTAGATAAAGAAAAATGTACTTTTGAGATAAGTTCTGTGTACAATGAGCCTGCAATAGTCTTTAGACTATTTAATACCAAGAGGTATTAAAACAAGATGTTCTGAGACCTTGTTTCACTATCAGGTCAAAGAATATTTGAGGCAATTTATGAGGGAAAAGAGGTTCTCAGAATCTTAAAATTTTAGATTATGGTTATCATGTAAATATTTTTCAAACCCTGGCTTTTGCATACTTTAGGAACTTTCATGGAAAGTTTTTGGTTTATTTCAGTTTACTAGTTAGTTAGCTTAGAAAAATCTTTAAGGTTTTGTGAGGAACAATATGTGCCATTGTCCTTCTGTGTTTCTCCTGTGCTTGCTTTCTGCATCGCAGGACAGGCAGTGATCTTGAACCCGTTCTGGTAACCCATGAACCAGATTCCCTCATCAACTTTCATCAGGATTAATTTTCTGTATTCCATTGTTAAACTCCAGAGTCTGCTGAATCAGACTTAGGTTTTGGTTATTACGAGGAGTATTACTGTTGTGACCTGCATGGCAGCTTCCCTGACCTGAAGACCTCAAATAGCCAAAGTGGTGGCAGGAGGACAGGGACTATTCCACTGCACAGCTCTTGTCACACCTTGGCATAAAGCAAGGCTTTCCTTTGGGATAAAGGAAGCAACAACTCTCTTACATCACCTGTTGCGTCAGCATCTGAACCACAGACCTTATAACATCCACTGCTTCATAAACATCACGGGATTTATGGTTTCTACAAAATCACTGTGGTTGGTGCAGGAGTGCTAGAAGCATGTCCGCTTATAGAGGTGGGGAGTTGAAAGAAAGACTGTGCTTAGTAGGTGTCGTGTAGCTAGGGTGCAAGCGAGTAACCTTGCATCATCTGATGCTTAGATGACATCCAGAAGGTTAGCTGAGCCTTGAGTCCACAGCAAATTGCAGTAAAATGCTTTAATACCCTTAATTGATAGCCGGTGCAGGAATGTTCTATCCTTTGTGCTCTGATAGCCTTCACACAGTCAGTTGCTGTAGGTTAAATCATTATGCCATGACACAACTGGTAGCTCTTTGGGGCAGAAAGCTCATGTATGGTGGCTCCTGCTTCAGGGACTAAATTTTATCCTGTCTTTAGAAAGCCAAATTCATGAGACCCAAATAAGGACCTAAGTCTCTTTTGTGTGTACTTGTATTCAACTTTGAAGGGGGAAAAAAGCAAACCCTCAATTATATTATCTGAACTTTGCTAAAAGCTCATGCAGGAAATTGAATACATACATACCTCCTTAAACCACAGTAACAATTTGACATAGCATTAACCATCTTCTGGCATTTTTTTCTGGTGCTTCAGATGAATCACTGTGGTACTCAAGCCCCTGTCTGGTTATCTCTGAGGGAGTCAGAATCCATGCCTCAACTGGGTGAGATCAAGCAGTTAACAGCCTGCGCGACATGGCAGTTTTTCTTCAGCACTTCAAAAGACTGCTGTCTTTTCCGAATCCCTGTCAGTGTGAGGAACTGTGGAGACTTCTTTGTTTACCTGCTGCAGCCCACCCAAGGATGCATGGGGTATTGTGCAGAAGGTGAGAAAGTACATGCTCTAACTCAATTAAGAGCATATGTTAGCATATTTTTCAAGTTTTCTCATGTTCTGAACAGCAGTGTTCTTCACTTCAAAATTTCTTTCATGTTAACCTTCTTAAAAAGAATATATCTTCAGTAGGTGTTCTTTGGTGTTTGATTATTTTATAGTTATTCAAAAATAGCTGAAAAAAAAAAAAAACCAACAACATAAAACCAGTAAGTGATGTTTCTGTGAAAATGTGGTATTTTATAAGCTGTTTTGCTGAGCATGTCTGCAATAGTTACACATACAAAAGTTTTCTGCGCTCTTAGTTTTGATGTGATAGAAAATGATTTGTTATAGCAAGGTGCAATCACACCACCCCTTTTAATTTTCATTTGGCAATCAGATGTTGTTCAAAGACCCAAAACTTAAGAATTTATTTTTTCCATTTAGTCAGGTGGGGTTATAAGACACATCCAGAAGTCAAAATTCAGAGTACCTACATTGACACTGATACTGTATGAATCACCATTACTGAATGTCTACAGAGTCATGTATAAGAGTAAATGTTGTTTAAGAACTTGATGAAAATATATTTATATCATTTACTGTTTGTTTTCATTAGGCATATCATTTTTGCTCTAACTCTTTTATCTTATTTTTGGAGAGTACATGCATTGTTGCCAGAAGAAAGTTCAACACAGAAATACTCTACTGATACACACTTCTTAGTATGGTGAGAAAGAACTGAAATTAGTCCTTCTACAATGCCTTGTGATGTTCTGGACCATTGTACTGCAGAACCGTGTTGTTTGCAGCCTGAAACTTGAGTATTTCATTATTCCTTCCGGATGCTTTAGATAACTTAAGGAAAGTATTGTGAAACTCTTACGGTTATGGATATTGATAAATAGTGACAAGCCAGTGTGGTAGGAGATTTTTATTAGTTCTGTAAAATGCTGTTGATGAAAATACTTGCAATACTTTTATGCATGAAATAATGTGTTGCTCTAAGTCATATTCTATTACTGACTGCTTGCAAAAGCTTAGTAGCGACACTACTGGTAGTTTTTACTGTGCTTTATTGGCCCATCATTATCCCTTTAGGACCAATTGTTAAGTCATTCTCTAAGAGTTTATTGACAGAAAAAAATGCCAGAAATGGGACTGAATGTCAGAATGCAAACAAAGAATGCCTGCACAATATGACTTTGAATTTGCTTTGGATGATGGGTTCATGAAGAGGAAAGAGGATATAAAAACTATAGGCAACAGGCTAGCAAATTTCTACTGCTTCAAAGCAGAGCAGAGAAGAAACATAACTCTGGGCTGACTCTGGTGAATACTCCAATTCCAAAACACATCTTGAGTTTAAAAGCCCTTTTTAAGGTTATGTTTTTTGCATTTTTGTGCTGCTTTTGTCTCTAGGTTACCACATGTAATGTATTTTCTCTTTAATGCTTAATAGCTGTAAATGCTTGATGCAGATTTGCAAGCAGTTACTCCTGTACATGTTAAGGAATACAAATGTTGTATTGCTGAACCATGGAGCATCAAAACCCGCTTTTCATTCTTTCTAATGAATGAGTTTTTCAGTTTTGCTTCTGCCCTTTCACCTTTGAGCAAATAGCCTCTCCCTGCTGTTAAAAAGCTGTTATTTTCATGTTTAATCAAGGTTCCACTGTGGTTTATTTTGTTGTTGTGTTTGTTTTTAATGACATTCAAAGCAAACAATAGCAGTGCATGAATATGTTTTCTTAGGCCCATGTAGGAAAGATACATATTTTTTTTTATAAAGCAGGTCTGCACTCAATTTGGCTGTCCTAGGTTACAGCTAATAAATAAGAATTCAGATGTGGACTTTGGGAGACAAAAGATGTATTTTAGAGAATAGTTTAATTCCTTATTTATTTATTTATTATTAGCAACATCTCTAGCTATTTGCTAGGTACATTTATATTAAAAGATGTAAAAGAGTTAAAATGTTCTGTACCCTTGCTCCTAGATGCAGCCGCCCATCTTGTGGTCTCTGGCTTAGGGTTTTGTACTGACCACTACCGTAATTGAGTATGAATCAGATTTAAAGATTTATTCTGTTCTGGGAACTTATGCATCAGTTAGTGTCTTATGATATTTGTTTTGTTGTTGTCGTTGTTGTTTTAACATGGGGCAATAATTTATAAGCTTTGGTATAGGAATGTTCTGTATATATGTCAATATCTGAGTTAGGAAGAGTATATAGAAATTGCAGATGCAAAGCCACAGACCTGTGATGCCAAGGTAATGAAAATTCAAGGCATCTGTATCAGTATTTTCTTTTGATATTTTTTTTTCCTTCAGATTTTCTTTGCATCCATGACCCAATAAGGTCAACGCTTTCTAAATTATACGCTTTCTTAAATAAAAAATGTGCTCATTTATCAGTGGTATTGCTTGGTCTGAATCAAAGTTAGAAGTTAACTTCAGAACTGCAACGGCAAAAGTAGTTTCTCAACATAATGTTCAGAGTAAGTGCCGTAATATTAAAAAGTAGTTTTAATAATGCTAATTTACAGATTACTTTGGCAGATTCATGTTATATCTAACTCCCAAGGAATCATACTGTTGCTTATTCTTTTCCTTTTTTACATAGCCCATTCTATTTTTTTTTTCTTCATAAGTAGGCAAATTCCTTTGGATGTTGTTCTCTCCTGTCTGGTGAAATGTTTCATTGCATTTAATTCACTCGGTTTTTTTCCTCTTCAGCACCTCTGTACGGTCTAGAATATAATCAGTTTTTCTCATTTTAATAACTGATGAAAACAAAATACATGTTTTCTCTGATTCCCTAAGCAATTATGTAAGATCTCCACATGTGAAAAAGGTAAATATTAGTGTATTAATTGATAAAGTATATGTCAGTGTTGTTTCATCCGATACTGTTTTTGCACAAAATAAAAAGCACAAACCGCACTTTTGTTTAACTAGGTAAGCTGGCTCCTTCATCATCTCCATCTGTGTCACCACCACTACCAGACATTCCTGAGGTTGTAGCAGAGTTGATCAAAGGCAGCATTTACCTAAGGTGTACCTTTGACGTTCCTTTTGCAAACAGCTCGGTTGGATTCGTTGTGACTTGGTCAAGACTTTCTCCTGAAGGTATCAAAGAGGAACTGAAACGCGAGACAGCAGTTCATGCATTCTCACTTTTAGAGCTAGATGGGATAAACATCAGACTTGGAGACAGAGTATGTTAAAAACTCTTATAATCTCTTCTTATTTTTGGAAATGTGTTATTTCTCTTCTGTAGCTGTTTTATCTAAAGGTTTATGATTTCATAAATGCTCAGCGAATATTAACAGTTGCTAGAGTTGGAGTCCCAGCATCTTTCTCTATATTTTTTTATTGGCAGAAATATACTGCCTCTAGTTCTTGTTTACATTGTCAGTGTCCGTATTAATGCGGAAATGTCACAGAATATATCAGCAATTATCAGTGCCACTATCATTTTGAGACTGTGTCAGTACAGTATACTGTGCCTTCATTAGATAAATGTTTTTTCGAGTTGAATCTTCTTTACCTTTACTACAATTTTGTTTGATACTGTAATTGAAGAATATTTTAGATATTACTATCTAATTGAGAGGCTATATGAGGTAGCGGTTTTGAGAAGCTGTGCTGTTTATGCAGCAGATAGATTTTTTTTTTTTTTTTTCAGAATCAGTCAGCCACTGCTTGATGATTTTGTCTCTGGTATCAGATTAAATAGTTTAATTCTCGAAAGCAGTGTGAGTAATTACATTAAATTTAATGGTAGCAGAATGAAGATCTAGGTTTATATGGTAACTTTTGAGAAGCTTAAGCACTGGAAAGTCCATAGGCTTCCTACCTGCATATACCAAAATAGAGGTTAAGCTTTCTTAGCCAAAATAAAAAAAAAACATAAGAACATTTAGTGTTTGTGTGTGTGTGTGTGTGTACATATACTAATACCCAGCTGAAGTCTGTTTTCCCAAGCTGTTTTGTGTTGATAGTGCAGTGGGGTTCAAGCCAAAAGCAGGCTGCTTGAATGGCTTACAGGCAATAGTAATTGCTAATCCTCAAAAATCCTTCAGAGAATTTGTGAATAGTTGCCTGACGGTGTTAGCTCAGTGACAATCAAAAGAAAAGGCACAGTTATAAACTGCCTGCTGCTGTGATGAATCCTTGCTTTTCTCAAGATCTCAAATATTGCATGCATGGTCATCACATCGCAAAAAAAAGATAGAGCAAAAACTACCACCAACAAAAAAACAGTGTATAGAAGCATGGAACTGGTTCAGTGGAGGGAAATCACAGCAAACTTTCTCAGCTTAAAAAAAGATAATCCAGGCCCATAACACCAGGAAAAAACTATACTGAGAAGAGATAAAGAGGGTATGATTGTTTTGCATTATCTATGATCTAATGGGTACTCAACAAAATTAAAAGGCAACAAACATAAACCATACAAAAAGAAATAAATAACATTTAAGAAAGTATAGAATGCATTTCCACAAGATGTTGTGAGGTGCAGAAATGCTCCAGAAGGGATTAGTTAAATCCATGGAGATATAGGTGCTTATGAAACATGGTGATCTGTATGCAGCCTTTAGTTCAAGAAGTGTCTGAGTCACAGGTGGAGTATTCCAGGAACAGATCTTAGAATATTCAATCTAATTCAATCAATTAAGCAGCACCACTGGCAACTGATATCTTCTGATGTAAACAGTGGAGCAGGCTCGATGAGTTCATCAAGCTGAGGCATTATAGCTGGGTTTTGGATTCATATGACCACTTCATACCAAAATGTATTCTACTATCTTGATTTTTTTCTACAGGTCTACTGTAGCAGTTCTGCTTTTTTCGTGGAGAAGCCAGGTATACAAAGTTCTCCAGTTGAGAGCAAGGATTTTTTTGCTGGTATTAAGGTAATTTGAAAATAAAAGAGTATTTTACTTTATTGTAGTGGGAGTCTTTCTGAGTATGAATGCAGATATGTAACTACTTGGACTTTTTCTGTGTATACACTGTGGGTAGATAGATTGAACATTTCTGCAATTATTGTGTGTCCCAGTCGGATAAGACAATGTAGAATGCTGAAGAAAAGCAAGTAAATCACAATAGCCACAGCAGACAGTGAGTTGTCTGATTAGAAGGTATTAAAATTTATTTTAATAGAAAATTTATTAACTTAATTAATTAAGCACGTTGTTGGCTGTAGTGAACTGGAAGAGTCAAAGATGTTTCTGTATTCCCCATATAATTGAAATGCACAAAGACTGAATCAAGAATTCGTGCAAGCTATAACAACCCAGTGAAAGCCTTGATCTCCAGCAACTAGAGTAGATTCTGATGCTTCATCTGTATTTGTAAACTAAGGAGGGCCATGCTCAGACTTGAGCCCTGGCATACTTTTGTCCATTATGTATAGCTGCTTTTACCCCCTCTGGCCTGATTTTGGCTTATGCCAACTGGCTGTCCCAAAGCATGGCTGACATAAGGCCTGTTCACAGCTGTCTGTGGGGAAGAAGACTTTGTTTTTAGGGAGAAAAACTGGAAAAAGTTTACCTATGTAGATATGGGCTGTGCAATGTCACTTGATCAGTGGCCAGAGAACAGGTCCAAAAGGAAACTTTAATTTGTACTGTAGATTTATGTACTAGTTTGCTGGCCAGGAGCTGGGACCCTGATCCCAGAAGGACAGACTGCACACAATTACATATTGGGGATAATCCTGTTGACTTGAGTGAGGACTTGCTTATCATAAAGAATTTACCTTTCTGCAGGATCAGGGCCAGATTAATATCATGTAAGTGCAAGTAAGTAGCACATGCTATGAAATTTGAATGCATTGTGCTTTTTATGTGAGGTCCGTATGTTTTCTCCCGCCCCCCTGCGACAATACAGCAAATTCCTTGTATACTGATTTCCAGAAGTTACCCAGAGAATGCATATTATTGGTGTTAATGTGCTTTCCTAATCCCTTGCCTATTTAGCTAGCTTTACTTTATCCTTCCCCCTTACTCTCTCACTTTCTGGACTCTTGTCATAGTGTCCTCATCTTCTTCCCAGTATTCCACTGCTTTTCAGACTATCTAGATTACTCTAATCAAGAAGAATGAGCCATGCACCATGTCATTCTGTGTCTAGGTTTTTGTACTTTACTCTTACCTGGTCAGTAGTGGTGCTGTAGTTCACAAAGGTTGTTTGCATTTTAAGTATACTTTCTTCTGTGCTAGATACATCCAGAAACATATGATATATCAGAAGATGGCAAGGAATATAGGCTGGCAATAGAAAGTAGAATTCCTATTCCTTGCCCTGAATTTAACCAGCTTGAAAGTGACTGTAAAATATCACTAACGTTGAGTACTGTTGATGAAGGTGAGTATTATCCTGATTTTTAGTGTGTTGCATTTTGTATGTTTGCTATGTTTATCCAAATATTCCTTCTGGTTTGCTTCTTGGGAGAAGCAGGTACATTGTAAAATACTGTAAAATACTTCCTAAAATATTAAAATATTCATGGACTGTATATTCTATTGTTATAAGTATGAAAGAAAGGCTATAATCCATTACTTGTTGAAGTAGAAGGTAGCTTTGGCAGCTATGGCTATCAGAGCCACATTGACTTGAATAGTCAGAGCACCATAATACTTGCAAAGTTTATAATTTAGTGTTGGTTTTTTTGTTGTTTTTTTTTGTTGTTGTTGTTTTGTTTGTTTGTTTTTGTTTTTTTACCTGTTGTTTTGGAAGTGTTGTATATACAGATATTAAGTCCTCAGTTTTTACTATTATTGTCTTTTTCTGTAGTGCTTTGTCAAGCCCAAGTCCTTTGAACCTCACAAAGAGCCTTGCTTATGCAGACAACCATTTTTGTCACATCAGCAAGACTTCTGTGATTTTAATTTGGCTATCACTGTGAAAAATTAAAACCATTTTCTTGGGTGTGTGTATGAAGGTGTAGAGAGGTGGGTATGCATGACCAAACCCAAGGAAAATGCATAGTAATTTTCATTTATGAACAGAAAAATCTTTGCTATTAGCAAATAAATCAATATTTGTGTTAACAGTAATATTAAAAATGTGACTTGTTTAGAGGGAAGCTCACTAATGATGTGTTTTCATTAAAACAGGTAAAGAACAGTTAGGTTTAAACTTGGCTCTTTCTTCTTGTCATGTGGATCTTCTCCAGAAACCCTGCAATAATGGAATCTGTAGTCAAGCTATAATTTATTTCACTGCTGTGACAGACTTTATGCAGGATGGAGACAGAATTACCAGAATTGCTGTTGAACCTATATCCAGTGAGAATTTTCTGTGGAATGGCTATGTTCCAGAAAGCATACAGGTTGAAAATCTTCATGTTAAGCTCTGTAAAACCAACAGGCCAGAAATATGATGTAAATGAGGTTTCTATTTCAATTGTGACGTGCTGATCACACCAAGATTTCTAAGTGGTCAATTTTCCCTTGGTTTACTTTTATTCAAATGCTGCATTTTCATTTGGATTATTTTTATATATATATTTGAGTATTAATATATCCACTTAGATTGGTGAAAAAGTATAATATAACCTATTTATTAAAAAGTAAATTAATATCATAGGACAAATAATGTGTCTGAGTCTGTTTATGTCTTAACCTGACATGACTTAACTATGTGTTTCTTTGTTTTGAAGATTACAGTGAAGGATCTACCAACTGCCTACTGCTACTCATTTACTGACCCTCATATAATTACATTTGATGGAAGGTAATCACTGGATTGTTGCTCTTAATTTTAAGATTTTTTTTTTGTTCTGTTTTAATCTATGCTGGTGATGCAAACTGTAGTTTTCTATAATTGTGTTGTGTGTTTTATGCTCTTTCTTGGGCAGTAATGATAAACATGCTTCAGTTAGTTAAAGCTTGCTAGTACGTTTGTAATATTTATATTTCAAAATACAAGATTTAGGTTGTGCCAAAAAGGGGAAGCAAGTGAACTACTTCTCTTTTTAGAGGAGTATACCATGAGAGGAATGGTGGCTGTACAGTCTGAATATGAAAGGTGGAAATATCATTAAGTATGAACAATGATAAAATTAGGCAAAACTGTTCTAATGCAAAAGTATTTCCAGTCTGCAGCATAGTTTCCATATTTCTGGTGTAAGTATCGGAATTCCTGTAAGAATCAAGTTGCTAGAAGCTATCTACTGTCAGTATAACATTGTGCTATGTTTATTAATGGCATTGACAGCAATTTATTCACTGCTGTCACTTGCACATCACTAAACCTTCTTTCTAAAGTGAAGACAGCTTCCTTAGCCACAGCTGGCATGGTTTGGGTATGCTTTTGTCTTTCAAAGTGTTTCAAATGCATGGATGGAATCAAAACAAGTACAGCTTCCATCTGAGGGACTTGCGTATTCCCTGCTCAACAGACGCACATTTCTTCAAATGACAGGGTGAGAGGACAAGGATGTGTTGCCTCCAAATAAGGGTGTTCGGCCCATAGCATGGTTCTTTCTGTGAATTTGATAAAGGAACAGAAAAGACAGGTTGTAATGGCTGCTCTGATCGCACTGTGACTAGTACTAATAATAAAGTCAGAGGAGTAATGCAGATTTGCAGCTCTTTCATCAGTAGAAGTTATAGGGATGCCTTCAGTGGGCTTTTTAACCTTCAGTGCAGTGTGATCAAGCTTTCTCGTGAAACAGTGATTTACTGTGATATGTTCTTGCTGGAAGCACGGGGCTTCTGGGAAAGAACTTTATTTTTAATGATAAACGGTGTTGCTAATTTATTTTACAAACTGGGGAAACAAATAGAAAGGGAGCTGTCCCTACTGAATCACGGGTAATCTCGTGCAGTCCCAGCAGGGTGGCCATCTGCAGTTTGTCTGCTGGGCCTTTAAACAGAAAGCAAATCACCATTCTGCAATTAACTATCAAATGCCATTTATAGCCAAGAGGCTGTTAAACTTGCTGCAAAAGTTTTTTTTTTTTCTTTGTTGTTGTTCCTTTTCTTTCTTATTTTTTTCCTCCTCCTCTTCTCACCACTGAATCATTAAATTGGCTATTCTAACCTTGCTTCAGGGAACAGATGGCTAACCCTAAGGGGAAAAAATGGAAGTGACTATTTATGGTTTTCATCTTAAATCATTTTCAAATCTTTGGGAATACGCATTCCCCATCTCCATCTTAATAAAGCAGACCTTTTTAGAAGTATGTGACATTCTGAATCATTTTTTCAAGGGTACTCATACAATCTTCAACACCTGCCCCCCACATGCACACAGTTAAGCGTCTTGCTCTTGCTGTCTGGGTGCATTGCAGTAGAAACAGAAAGGGTGAGAAGCACCTGTGATTCCATGTTAATGTATGCATAAGCACAATTAAAAAGCATTAAAGAATCAAAATGGCTTTATGGTTACATTTCCATTTGCAAACATTGTCTACTTACACTCCACTTGTGACCCTTCTCTATTTCCTTCTTTTTCTGCTGTAGAACAGGTTTGAAATTTTTGATTTAGAGCTTCACAGAAGATATGGTGGTGTTTGTTCAGAACAAAGTTGTACATTGGTTTGCAGGCTGAACTTTTTTTTTTTTTCTGATGCATGAAAATGAATTGCAGTATCAAAGCCCATCAAATATTATAAATCTTGTTTTAAGGTAAAGTTGCTGACACATGGTGATAAAACTGTTTTATAACCAAAGTGACATCACATGCTTTTCTTTTGATTCCAGACTCTATGACAATTTTAAAACAGGAACATTTGTTCTCTCTAAGAGTACATCTCGAGATTTCGAAGTTCATGTTCGCCAGTGGGACTGTGGAAGTCTTCACTATCCAGCATCCTGTAACTGTGGCTTTGTTGCCAAAGAAGGGAGTGATATAATTGCATTTGACATGTGCAGTGGTCAGCTACATGAGTCACAGCCACACTTGTCCGTAATAAGTAGAGACACAACAGGAAGCCATGTCAAAATCACTGAATCCTACCTAGGAAGGAAAGTAACAGTAAGTAAATATTGCTTATGAAGGTAACAGTTATTTTAGCAATTATTTTTACCAGTTCACATCAACTTCAGAACTAAAACATTCTTTAGTTTCTGCAATTAAGCATAATGCTTATTTTATGATCATAGTCCTCTAGCCAGTGTTTTGCTTGTAAGTGATGGATGTTGTCCTCAAAAACAAGGATGTGTCACTGTGCACACCTTTCTGGAACTGTGGTGTCAGTTACAATATACAACACTTGTGTGGATGGTGCCATTTTCTGATTGAATATGCACTTATTTAGCAGTCCTAATTTTCTCAAATGGGATCTCTCTGTGCTATTTGGTCACACCAGTGTCATATCGGAAGGTTGTGTAGGCACATAATGAAGTATGCCAGGTGACATCCGCAGAATTGGAAGTGTAGGTGGTTTCTCTGAAGAGTTTGGCCCTCAGATAAAACATTCATGTTTGCTTTTATAATTCCCTGTAGCTTTTATTTTGTATAGAATTGGCATAGGACTCCACTGAGTTTGAAATAAAGCAGAATTTAAAAATGAAACACTGAAATGTTCTTAATCATTTTTGTTGGTCTGGAAAGCAAGCCATAAAAACAGATATGCCATTTCAAAGTAGATTTGGCTATTAGCATAATAATACTTTAAATATTTAGATGTTATCTGAAGACTTCAGATATTAAATATCAGAGCATCATTAGGCAATAGAGAAATGAAATTTCTTACCTTTTAGAAGTAAAGACACTGAGAGACAGAAAAATTAAGTGACTTGCTCAGGTTTGTGCACCATTAATAATAGAAACAGCATTTAAACTTGGAAGTTATAAGATCTTGTGTCCTCGCAACAGACATACAATTCTCCATGGATTCCCATGAATGATTAGTGTTTCCTTCTCCTTTATGTGGAAAAGAGCATCTTCTTCTTTGGCACAACACTCATAAGCTTTTTTTTTTTTTTCCTTTTTTTTTTTTTTTTTTTCTGTGAGTAAAAATGTATCTGGATTGTGTTTTTTAGTTCTTCAGATTAGCAAACTAAAATTTTATTTCTCAGTTTATTTTCAGTATAGTAATATTTCTCCTGAACAAGAAGAATTAGCAAGCATTGTAGAATAAAATAATGAATATTTGAGACTACTCTGAATTTAGGATTGCATCTGCAGGTAGAAAATTATTCTATTTTAAGCTACAAACACAGAGAATCATGTAGATGACAAAAAGAAAGTGAGAAAGGTGCTCCCCAAAAGTAAATTCATATTGCCAGTATTATCCCTTTACACCTGAAGAGTGAGTGGCCTTTTTTTCTTTGCCCAGCTAATCTTTGATTCCCTGTAGTTTTGTGGTCATTGACCTTCTACAGTATATCTGATAATGATGGATGAAGCTTACTGACCTGAAGTGCACCATCTAGCTGCTTGCTAAGACTGAGATGCATTGGATTTGCATTTACAGCATTTCTCCAGAAGAAGAAATAACAACATTTGTCTGATTTAGAATAGTTAGAGCCAGAATTTAATGGGTTAACCTGGTATGCCTGGCTTTGCAAATTGTTCCTTGGCAACAAACACACTAGATTTTATTAGGTAAATTAAAAGTCATGCTTCTCACAATTATATTATCAATCTCTTTTTAGGTTTTGTTTTCTTCTGGAGCTTTCGTTCGTGCTGATGTGAGTGAATGGGGGATGAGCATAACACTTAGGGCACCCAGTTCAGATTACAGAAATACAATGGGACTCTGTGGCACCTTTGACGGAATTGCAGAGAATGACTATCACACTGCCAGTGGGGTGGAAATCCCAAACAATTTTAATGCTCCTTTTTCTTTTATTAAGGAATGGAGGTAACAAAACACTTCTGTTTCAATCAAATATCATCAGTTTTAGTTCAGCCTTGCCTTTGTGCTGTTTAAAAACTTGTTGAAATAAATAAATTTAAAAAAATCCTTCCAACTTTTAAAGTTAAAATCAGACTAAATTCAGACTGAAGTGCCAAATAAGTATTTAAATACAAAGTGTGATGTAAGATTAGTTTGAGTAGGTTTTGGACAAAATATCAGAAAAGATCTGTTCTCCTAAACTATTTTTTAAAGTTATTCTTATGGGTTTTGTGGTTTAACTGTGGTCCATAATCATAGCTGTATGTTACAGATTCTGTAATCAATCCGGTAGAAGAATGAAACAACAAAAAGCAAAACAAGCTCTGATTCTTTATGGGGAAAAAAATGGACAAGGAAGTTGAGATACAGATTCTTCTTTTTGTTTCTTCTGTAGAATTCCACCAGGAGATAGTTTGTTTGACAGGATACCGGCTTCTTTACCATCTTCTAGGAAAACAGCTTTCTGTGACTGCACACTTGAAGTTGCTGGATTATATCGATCAATGAATAAACTAGAGGCAGTCTCTAAGGCAGAACTTCCTCTGTCTTGCAAAGAAAGTGAAAATGGTAGATTTCTTTCTTTGATACCAGGACTGGATGTCACTGCTGAGTATCTCAGTCCTATTGAGCTTGTCAGAGGCTTAAAGAAACGTTCACCTGCACATGAAATGGATTCCTCTACACTTCTGCAGAGGGAGGATAATCAAACCAAACTTCACAGTTATCTAGTAAATACGCGTATCTCTGCAACCTCAGAGTTCAGTTTTGGTGCAGAAAGAGAAGAAACTTCAAGATCAGGCATGAAAATAATTTCTCCCAGTTCCAGTATTCATCTTCAGGAACGTCAGTCTATTACAAGTAGAGGGAAGCGCCAAAATTATTATGAATATCATCCGGTATTTCTATTCCAAAGTCTTAGCCAAACAGACTTGGAGGGCTATAGGTACTTTTTCCCAGAGGACCATGCCACTGACACAGACCAGAAATTTCTTCCTTCTTGGCCCACACCTTCTGGCCTCACTGAGTCTAGAGCTATGGGACTGTGCCAGCAAGCAATAGCCAATTCCAGTATAGGAAGATCTTGTAGTGGCCTTCTTGGCAGGCGAATAGACGATGCGATCAGTATGTGTATTAAAGATTTGCTGCTGAAAGATGACCTCAGATGGGCAGAAGCTTCTTTAGCTCTTCTAGAGAATGAATGTGAAAAGAGAGTTTTAGAAGAAATAAATGACAACCAACAGGAGCTTCAAGGTTCTGTTGAGAACCTACTTATTGCACTGAAATGTCCCAGTCTCTGTAGTGGTAACGGAGAATGTACAGACTGGGGTTGTGCCTGCTTTCAAGGCTATGGCTCATATGACTGCAGCATACTATCTGGTAAGTGGGAAAAACAATGAGATTTCCGTAATGTTTTCCATATTTGTGCAACATATGTTTATTTTGCTGCCTTTCTCTCTTGCTTTTTATACACTGGCAGGGGTTCCCTATCGTGGGACTGTGTTCAGCAGTCTAGTTCCAATTTAATACATCCATTATTGTTCTCTATCCAGCCTTCTTGTTTCCCAAGGGCAAAACGTGGGCTTAGTTTCTGGTATGTCAGATTTTAAAAAATCACCACTCAGTTTTAAATCCAGAGTACTGCCTCAAGAGATTACTGTGTTTCCGCATGCTGCCTTCTTCAAGGAGGATCTGCTGTACACTCCTGCTGTCCTGTTTATTAACTGCAAGTGGGATGTTTTTGGTGGCTAGCTACATGTCTGTAAGCTAACTGTTAAATGTGGTGGAAGCAGAATTGATGGTGAGGAAAAGAGGTATAGCAAATAGAGCTGGGCAGGGTTTGTTCAGTAAAAAGATAATGACTGAAAATGCAGGTATGCAGCAGTTACACTATAAAAATACTAGAAGTACTAGAAAATGTGTTTATTATGGCATGAATGTTTTCTCTGCTTTATGATACTTTATAATTTCCAAGAGAAGAGAAAAAGTCTAGCTTTAAAGCTAAAACTCATTTTAACAACACAAAATGTTTCTGTTTGTACCTTTCATCAGCTTGTTCCAGGTTTTATTGTTCACATAGTTTACTAAGTTAGACAAAGAAACATATTGCTTAAAGGAAATGCATATGGATGAGTTCAATATATTTACCTTCATTTTCTAACCTCTACTTTGAAGACCAGGCTCCAGAAATTATGGAGCTGGAAAATGCTGGGCTATGCGATATTCGGCAGTATGACTGCACATCAGTGAGAGTTTTTGGACGTGGCTTCAGGGAGTCATCAAGTCTGAAGTGTGAAATTACCAAGTTGCAGGTAGATCTCATTGTATGGTAACAATTATATTTAAACTTCTCAGCGAATGAGGAAAAACTGTCTGACATCTACTAATCATTTGTGTGTACGACCTAATGCTTTAGTAGAAACTAAAAGCAGAGGCACTCAATATTTCGCAGCAGGCACTCAAGTCTTTGCAAGATTGCTATTTCCTCAATGATAAGAGAAATAGGAAACATAATGGGAATGTTCAGCAGCTAAGAGGGAGATAACAGCATACAGCAGCTATCCATCAGGAAAGGGCAAGGGCAGACCTATTAGTAGCAACCAGTACATTGTTTTTTGTTTTTCTTTTTTTTTTTTTCGTTTTTAAGTGCTTATGGAGGGGAAGTGAAGTACCACTTCTTTGAAAAAGGACAGCAAGGTTAAAGACATTACTAGATTTCTGTCTCAAATATAATGCTTGAAATAGCCCTGTTAAAAACATAATAAATCTGTTACAAAAAGGGAGAGACATTTTTGGTGTGTTGTCCATTTCCCTGGGGTAGAATGCCATGGCTATTTATTAATATGTTGGTTCTATATCCCAGGTTTGAAAAGGAGATTAAGAATACTGCACTGTAAAGTAAGAGGAGTCTGTACAGACAGAATGCTGTTACTCAGACTTAGAATTTGCCCAAGGGAAAATTACAACCTGTTTGCAAGTGTTAGCCTGAAATGAACAATCTGTAATTACAAGTTTTTACATCATGTTAGACATGAGAATAAAAAAGCTTCCAAGTAAAACTGGAGTTCACTGATGTGATGATCTGGGGGAAGGGATGGCAAAAGGAGAAATGCTCAATGGGAAACTTTTGTCCCTGACACAAAAAAAAGACAATAACACACAAAAAAAAAAAAAAAAAAAGCTTAGGTAGTGGATATTAAGGTTATTTATGGTTGTTTTTGAAAGATTAAGCAATATGGGCTATAGATTATTTTTTTTCCTGAGCACAATATGTATCCACTCATCTGCAAGTTGGCTTGAAATGAGAAAGTTGAGAGTACGTTTACACTCCATTAGGTTAAAAGACAATTACTGGGAGTTCACTTGTCACAGCTTGAAATGTCTCAGTCTTAACTCATGGCGAAATATCTGGTATAACATTCTTTGTGGTAGAATACTTGGCTTCTAACTACCCAAACCTCCAAGTTAATTACTTTTATTGATGATCTTCTCACTGTCAAGAGCCAGGTTAGAAAGTGAACAACACTGACTCTATCTGAAATTAACAAAGAGGCTGAGAGGTGATTTGTTTTGTTTTGTTTCTTGAAAATACCATGGAAAGGTGGTTTGTTTTTTAATTTTCAGGCTCTTGTAATAATGGCTTTATGCAAATGCCAATGGAGTCACAACAGTATGGAACTCCTTGTATGTTGAGATAAACTTTAATGATCAAAATTTCATAGAAGAGGCTTTTTCAGCAGAATTTAGAGCTAATGTACACTGAAATTTTCATTTTTAATATTTTCACTTTTGAAAGACTAAATCAAATCCATTGTCCATGGACTGGCCTACCATGTTACAAGAATGTAAGACTTCTGCATAATGCTAAAAGAGGGGATTCAGGGAAGTCTGTATTGGAATACCTCAGAGATGAACTAGTGCAAATCTCTTGGTAGAGGTTTGGGTAGGACATGGCCAAGGAGCCCATGATTACACAGATCCAGAATTTTCTTAGATTTTGTAAAGGATAAGAGTGCGTTTAAACCCCCAAAACAAAAATACAGTTTTAGTTTCTTCTTATTTACATTGAATTGCAGAAGCAAATTTTTCTATGAATCTTTTTCTAGTAGAGATTTTTAATTGATTTTTTTTTTTTTTGAATGGTCAGTATGCTTCTGAAAAACAGTTTCTGAATGTGCTTCCAGCTAATAACAAGGTTTCTGGAGAAATAGATTGCATCATATTTTGAAGGTTAAATGCTCTCAGAATCACCTACTTAGAAATATTTAGTTGTTACATTTGTAATTACCCTTGCCATGAATTTCTTAACTCAGTATAAGATGAAAGAAAATCAAAATTTTGGTTTGAATAGAAATAGTTTATATGTCTTTTCAGATTTTTATTTTTTTTTTAATATGGGGCTGTTTTTCTGTTAGTAAAAATCCAAGGCCATGCTTCCCATGTCACGATAGGGATTAAATAAATGCCTCAATTGCCTACAAACTGAAAAAAAGCAGCCAGCACTGTAAAACCTAGTTAAGCTCAAAATGGTTTTGAACTTGCTGGTCTCTTGATTCTTAGTCTGCCTAACTTTAGTTTCTATATGCTTAACCCTGCTTCCTATTGCAATCAATACTTAAGTATTACCATCACTATTTTGTTATCTTGGTCTCTCAAGACTTGGATGACTTGCCCTCACTGTAGTTTAGAAGGTAACTGTACAAGGGTTAGTGGTGTAATCTATTGGCTTGTGCAGGGGTTCAGTGCCTAACTGCCAGTATCCCTTGGCACCCAAAATGATAGCTGAGCCCTGCCAAAACCTCATCAGTTCATTTGACTAAAGCTTGTCCTCTCCTGGGAGCAGGGATGGAGAGGGATAAAGGCACTGATACATTGGATCAGTGCTACTAGAGGATCACCTGCTGCTTAACCCTCCCGTTAATCTCCAGATGTAAGCACTCCTTTTCCTTGGTAAGACCATGCCAAGTACCATGCACTGGGGAAGACTTCTCAGCCTCCTCTCTCACAGGAACAGGCTAGAAATGTACTTGAGAGGAAAAAAAAAAATGGCATTTAACATTTCCCACAGCATTCTAATCCAAAGTAGACACATTGAAACACTATGCAATACATTTTTTTTCCTCTGATTAAAAATATTTTCATATTGCATTTCACTGAAAAACAGATTCTCTGTCCTAAAATTTAGTATAGTGATAGCCAATGGATTCCTGGAGAACCTCTAACTACATCAGCTGCCTTCCAAAATGCCAGGACTGTCGACTGCCAGTTACCGAATGATGGCCAGCAGTCTGATGCTATGGATCTGGTTGATGATAAACCCATTGCCTGGTGGCAAATAAAGGTACATATAGAAATTTCAAATATTCACTTACAGATATTCCTGTTAAGATAAAAATACATTTCATAGATACTCTCCTTTATTTAATGGTACTATGGGTAGAACTCATTTTGCTTAACTTGTGGTCTCAGTATTGTCACCTAGGCTTAAGCATTGAGTGCCATTTGAGAGCGAAGTCCTGCAGGGGAACTTCCCACTCTAAAGGGGTAGATACGACCTAGAATCTACAGAGGCACACATCCTTCAGTAGCAGAAGGCACGAGCCTTCTGTGCATATCAAATTATGTCAGACATGTTTATGGAAAAAATTAGTTGAGGCCAGTCTGCATGCACAAGTATCTGTTGGAGGTAGACATCTTGAGTCAATAAGGTCAACAGAGCCTAGAAACTATTCAATCTACCCTAATGTAAACACTTACCTGTTGTCAGTTAAGTATCTGCCTTGACTTACTGACAGGGTTGATCAGTTTTTTGCTGACTACTATGAGAGTTTAAACAGATAAATGTAATGTCTATCAGTGAATTGAATCCCATGCTAGCAATCTGTGCTGGTGAGGTGTTGATACCTATATGGGTTAATCCATTTTCACTTTACATCTTGCAGATTTCTAATGATGGATTCATTTATAGCAACTCTAAAACAATGATTATATATGATGGAGCCTGTCAGACATGTGAATCACAGGAATCTGGGTTATGTACGCTAAAGGTATATATGCCATTATTCTGTGTTTAGTATGAAAATATGCATCTCTTCAGGTAGAAAAAAAATCTAAAACAAATCATACCCTGTTTACAGCAGGATTTTTTTCTTTTCACAGAAATAAAGTACAGAAAGAGAAGCTCAGGTAGAGCAATTTTGAAAAACAAACAAACAAAAGAAACTCTTTATATAATACCAAATAAAATCATTCTGTCAGTTGTTTAGTTCTAAAAGTAGTGGAAATGTAAGATAGATTAGATTTTATTTGACACAAAAAAATTACAAATACAAATCCTGTGTTTCTGTGATTTACTGTTTGACAACAATTAATGAATCACATTGTCATTTCTCTAAAAGGAGAAAACATGCAACATAGATGGACTCTGTTACGGTGAAGGTGACACAAACCCAACCAGCCCTTGCTTACTGTGCAGACCTGACATCTCAAGGTTAACATGGTCAGTTGTTGAACGTAAGTTCTAAATAGCTGTGTTTTATGTTTATTTTTTGATATACCAAAAAGTTTTGAAACTATTAAGTTTAAAAATTTATGGAAGTACTGAAATTTTGAGTTTAACTACTTAAGCATTTTAGATAAAGCACTATTTTAGCTTGTGATTTGATCTTGGTTTTCATTTTGCATTTCTCCTAATTTCTGAAAAGGATGCTTTCTTTTATTTTCTAGACTAGTCTTGTTGTCAGTTTGTATTTTGTTTTTTGCCCTTTTTGCTACTATTCAGCTGCTGAAATTTAACAATTCTTTAAGCCTAAGTAGCAGGTTGCAGTCTTTTGATATTTGGAACAGTTATGTCCACAAATGTTTGTCTTCAACATTTAGGAATAAAAGATACTTTCCAACAATCAGATACATGTTCTTAGTTTTTTTGTTGTTGTTGTTTGTTTGTTTTCCATTTTTTGAATGGATAGTCTATATACAAATATTGGATAGCCTATATATGAAGAATTTTGTCATAGGAAAATTCATACTGGGAGGGGGTCTCAGGATGCTATCAACTCCATCTTCCTGCTTAAATGTCAGTTGTGAGCTCTGTTCAGCTCACTCACAAATTAACTTAGGGTGTTAATAGCAGCATATAAACTGCTCTCTTTTCATATTACCTTATGTGAAAACTCATACTGAAAGCCAAGATAGCTACATCCCAGTTCCAAAAGAATGAAATGTGATCTCCTGCAGAATCTGGGGAGTCAAGGGATTTCCATGAGCCCTTGGCTAGAATTCAGTATTACCAAAGTGAAAAATTGGAAAAGAATGTAAAATAGAAGATGCAATTCCCCCAAACCAAGAAACACAACCTCTTCTCCAGAGTGGATGACATCAGGAACAGGGTGTAAGAGTCTAACTGCTGAGGCATTGATTACAAATTCTTTCCTCTGGGATTTTTGCCACAGTTGATGGTCTTCTGCTTGGAGAAGCGGTCACTTCACTGTAAACCTTAATTTAGCAATCTTAATCTCCTTCCTACATCCCAGCTCCAAAACCTACACTCTCTCCAGGGCTTCTGCTTCTCCTCACTTCCCTGACCTTTCCTGATCTTTCACTGACCTTGTCCTGGTGGTGATCTTGCCTGTTTATTTCCACCTGGTGTCTTTAGAGCTCTAAAGTGAGTAAGCTGTGTGGCTGAAATGCTTCCAATGAACAGTGAGCGCTTTGCTTATTCCCTTATCACCCTATGCTCAGTTTTGTTAAGATAACAAAAGATAACTTCAGCCCATTCCCAAGTAGTGCTTAACAATGTTTGTTCCTTTATTAACAGAAACACCAATTAACTCTGACTTTCATGGCTTTCCATACTTTGATCTGCATACTGTAACTCTTTGTAGTTAAAATACTGTTTAATTTCAGTAAAATCTCAGTTCTTTTTGTGTGTAGATGTAATGCATTTTTACAAGCCCTTGAATAAAGTAATTTCTTGTTAATCAATGTTGTCACATTTATAATGAAAATATCTACTGTTTTTGCTGTACCATTCAAATAATATTAGAATTTATAGAAATAATCACATACGACTTCCTTAACAGAAGTATATGTTCCTTTTTAATTTTTATAAGTATATTGCTACTGTTGCTTAAAAGAGAAAATATCTCCTTTGTTACAGACAACCAACCTCCAGTACTTGAAACTTTTCAGGATGTGCTACAGACCTTTTATGGAGAAGACTTTGTATATCAGTTCTTGGCTTCAGATCCAGAGGGCTCTGCTATTCTTTTCACATTGGAGTCTGGTCCTGAAGGTGCCAGTCTTTCCCCATCAGGTCTCCTTTTGTGGAAAGCTGTGTCAAAGAATCCCCAGAAATTAACATTTTATTTGACAGATGACTGCAATGCGGAGACTAAGGTTGAAATAGAGGTAATTAATTTTATAGTAAAAAGACACGTGATAGTAAGATGTTTACAATACCTAATTACAAAGTCATTGCTAGTTCATAAAAAGAGAAAACTGTCTTATTGGGCATGTCTTGTAGGTCAGGGTAAAATCGTGTGATTGCCTAAATAATGGCTCATGTGTGACAAACATTAATTTCCCACCTGGAAGTGGAAGATACCTCTGTGTGTGTGTGGCTGGATTTGAAGGTGATCTCTGTCAAGTGAATACTGATGACTGTAAACTTAACCAGTGTGGTATTGGCAGATGTGTGGATGGAATAAACAGCTATTACTGTGAATGTCCACCTGAACTTCAAGGTAAACTACTACTTTATTTACACACATTTATCACACTTAGTGATAAATAGGAGTTTTTAATTTCATGTCTGAATATTTTTAAAGTTTTGACTGAAAAGAGCTTGCTGTTTCTGTGAAGAAATTTTAAGGTCTTGTGATTTATGATATACTTCAAGATTTTTCTTGCATGAATGCAAGGGTTGATTATAGTGAAAGAGCAAATGATTATGAGAGCAAATTTTCCATGTTTTCCTCTGGTGAACATGGTGAAATAGGAGTCGTGGGTTTGGTTACAGTGTGATTCCTCCCATGCCTGGAGATAAAACAGTTCACAGAGCCCATCCTCTTTGTTTTCCTCAATAAGCAAGAAACTTGGCATATGATGAAAAAGCACGCATAGCAAACCTATTCAGCTGTACACAGCAGATATACTGAAATACTTTGATGTACTTAATAGATGCACTTCTTTGTGTTCATTATCTGCATACATTGTGCTTTTATCACTTATTGACATACTGTCAAAGTCTGGTAACAACAGTATTAAAAAAAACTATATTTGAATGCAGGTAAAAATTGTCAGGAAGATGTAGATGAATGCCTTTCCGGTCCTTGCTTTCCTGGAGTATTTTGCTTCAACACTTTTGGTTCTTACTATTGTGGTCCATGCCCGAATAACCTACATGGAGATGGGAAATCCTGTTATGGTAAAATGATCTAATTTTCAAAAGAATGCTATTATCTGACTGTAATCAGATAAAATATCTTTGGTTGTGCTATATGTTTCTAACAGTAACTTGGAACTCCTCAGTAATTGGCAAAAAAATTGGTTCTCTCTGACTGCTGGGATTGAATCTCAGTTGTTCACAACACTGGAAGGCAGTAGGTCACATAGTAGTAAAACCCTTTTTCAGATGATTAGAAAAAATAGCTACAAAATGCCCAGAATTGTTTATCTAAAACTAGAATGGCATGTGATGTATTTTTTTTCCGCATTATTTTCCTAATATGAGTAATTGTTGACAACATGCTTTCCTATTAGACTGTTTAACATTGAACTGTTTATTCAAAGCAAGACAGTTGCAAAATAAGGTGCCTAAATATTTATTTACTCTGTTATGCAAGTCCTGAATAACTTGTATTTTTAAAATACTCCACTGAAAACCTTTAAGAAACAATTTTTACTCTTCACCTGCTTTCTAAATTTTGAGTTATTTTATGTACTAAAACTTTGCAATTTATTTGCTGTTGAAACAAAAGTGACTATTACCTTTCCTTCTCATCTGTTGTTTTTAGAAACCTTTGAAGACATTTCTGTTGAAAGAAAGGATTCCACAGGAGAAGCTGAAGGTAATAAAGGTGATTTATTATTTTTTTTAATGAAGACAGTGAAATTTCTGATTCATACTGATAAAAATATAGTTGGCAAATTAAAGTTTTTAGTAAGTTTTATTTTACTCACTTTTATTTCTCAGTTTTAATTTAATTCATTACTTGGATTGCATTCCTATTTCTGATCTTACAAATGACACTGAAATGTCAATATCAACAAATCCCTTAGGTCTGTCAAGTCATTTCATTGACAGGGTGATGTATGACATTCTTTCTGTTGCCTTTTGTTTTTGTGACTAACCACAGACATACAATAGGTAACATGGGGATAGGGACATCTGTTATATGAGATAAGCAAAAGTTTCTGGCATTATGTTGAATGCCATTTTCATACTTTAAATCAAAAGAAAGGTGAAGGATATGGCAAATGGATGTCCTTAATTCCAAAACTCTGTAAATGCTCTTGCTGGCATTTCCAGCTCTGTGCCTGCTGGGGCTTTATTGACAGGGAATTCTCCTTGGGTGTCTTTTCCCTCTATCACTGACACGTTAGCAGGGCAGGAGGATCATTCTCTCACTCAATTGCCAGTGCTGGATAATTCTTCATCAACTGCAAAGTATTTTGCTTTTCAGCCAATATAAATAAATAAATAAATAAATAAATAAATCAGAGAAATAGCACTGTGCAATGAGATTTGGGGAAGTTTTAACTTTTTGTTGACCATTTTCTAATACTGTTCAAAATGGGGTTTGGACAAATCTTAAGTTAGGTTGAATAATCTCCTCCAGCTCAATTCCTGCTCAGACCCATAGTGCTAAAAGCCCACATAATTAATAATAATATAATAATTACAATGCCACATTCCTTTCCACAATCCACCAAAACACTCACTTTTCCTGGGCAGAACATGGGGCACTTGTCATGCATTTTACATTGCTGTCAAAGAGGAAGCTGAGTCCATCTCTGTCACTTATAAAACACATGTAACATCCCAGTAATAAAAACCTTTACATAAGTGAAGATAAAAGTTTGGAGAATTCTCAGAGTTCTCTGAAGTAACTAAACTGATAAAGTAATGTATAATACTTTTGCTAAAAGAAGATGGATTATTCATGTAAATACTGTTGATAATGCGTCGGTAAGTATAAATGTGTTTAAGTATATTTTGTGACTAAATATCTGCTTCTAGACTCTAGGTTTATTACCTGAACTTAGATACACAGATAAACAATATGCAGTATCTTTTGTTTAAGCTCTGTGTTGCAGTTATCTAGGTGGTAGCAATATACGGTGTTGGTAATTTGCTCTGACAGTAAAGCTGTTTATTGCCCCAGCATGGAAAAATCCCTAGCTGCGTGCTTATACATGTGATGCTTTCTCCTTATCTTCCATCAATGAAAAGGCCATGGTGAGTGTGGGAAAGGAGATAGCCAGAGTACCTTTATCTGCTCTGATTATGCCAGCAAGGAGTTATGTTCTACTGGGTACAGGTTTTCTGGTGTAGCACATAGGAGGCCCGAAGCACACAGTGAATGGGTCGTATGTTTTTCTGTTCAGAAGACG
This sequence comes from Nettapus auritus, assembly GCA_011076525.1. Taxonomy (NCBI): domain Eukaryota; kingdom Metazoa; phylum Chordata; class Aves; order Anseriformes; family Anatidae; genus Nettapus; species Nettapus auritus. The sequence goes on along the minus strand of CM021766.1, from coordinate 28,778,508 downwards.
TTTCATGCCCTTGAAGGAAATAAGCCCTGTTATATTTTTGTATTTTTCTCCTCCTTTGTTTCTAATATTCTTTAGGTTTTCAACAGTCATCCTTTGGCAAGGTTTTCAGCATCTCAAGCTATATTCCCAGTTCTACAGATGTGCCTGAGAGATTTATTTCTACAGAAATGGCCAGTAGCAGCACTCCACCTGCCTCCACAGTAAAAACAGTCACCTCTTGGAAGTCATTTAATTCTCAGAGAAGTGCTTCTGTACAACCGGCTGTTACTGGAAACGTTGCTCACACTCTCAGCACCACCAACAGTCACCTTACAAACACAGAAGGGAGTTCCTCAGTAAACACCATGGTGACCACGTCATCAAGGAGCTATGCTATATCACCTGAGAAGAAAATAAGAGCACAAGTTGAGCCCTACAGTTATTTTGAGACTCACAAGAAGGCTTCTTTTAGCAGCACAACAGATACAAGCAAAGAGTTTTCTTTGCCAAACAAAGTATTCAGAGGCAGAAATGCTCACAGGGTTCAGTACCTGTTAGCCAAGCATAAAGCAAGTCATTTACCTGTTGTTCTCATTAAAGTGACTGTCTCACCAAAAATGCTTCCTGAAGATTCTGATGAAATCACGGTTCCTAGAGCAGTCACCTGTGCTGATTTACCTTGTTTTCCTGGAGTACCTTGTGAGCCAAGTCAGGATGGAAGTGTCAAGTGTGGTCGTTGTCCTTATGGTTATTATGGAGATGGCTTCACTTGCAGAGGTATTGCAAATAACTGTACCATTTTTTTTTTTTTTTTTTCTGAAGAAGAATCTTATGATCTTTTTTAACCTGAAAGTCCATTCTTACTGTGTGATCATTGAAATGCATATAGCATTGAATTTCCTCATTTCTGCTTATTGATATTGGCATAACTTACAAGCTATTGTATGGATGCACTTAATATTTTTCTAATGAACCTCAGGCTCCTCACCTACAGGAAGGGGCATAACTGATTCTATGTGATATGTTTACTGTGCTAGGCAAGACACAGTTTTGCGGAAATGCCACTGTCTGTTTCCGTATTCTTTCCATTGTTCTCTTAATTGCCTTTCAGCAATATGTAGACAAACATGTGGCAAAAATACGGAGTGTGTGGCGCCCAATATTTGCAAATGCAAACCTGGTTATGCTGGTTATAACTGTCAAACTGGTAAGTATGGTATTTTGATTTAGCCTGTGGTATCTCCTATCAGTGAATTAACAATTTCAAGATTGTTGTTGATTTCACACAGCTCTATGCAGACCTGATTGCAAAAACCATGGGAAGTGCATTAAGCCCAATGTCTGTGAATGTCTGTCAGGATACAGTGGCTCCACTTGTGAGGAAGGTAAACAAAAGATTTTCTACTATTGGATCAATAAATACCCTAAGGGTACTGTAAATAACTTTCCTAACTGTGCACTCTAACAGGAAAGATGTGTGTTAATTTTACTTTTACTTTAACAGAGATTCCTGTGTTTAGTAAGTTATGACAGCAAAATACCATATTTTGATTTAACCTCTAGCTCCTTCAGTAGTACAGTGTTAATCTAAAAATCATGAAAAAACTGGTTGGTTGCTTTTTATTTATCACTCACTTCTGAGCAAGCAGATTTACTATGCTTTATCCACTGGACATTTGTTCAGAGTTGCCTTTCTCCACTTCATCCTTTCAGCACCTTTTAGGAAAACGAAGGTCAGTGAATCTCACCTCACTTTCATGTGCATGCATGTGCATTCCCACCAGACAATGACCTATGGTGAAAATCCAGTCCCTCTATGCTAGACACTATCACTTAGGCATTGCCATCCCTAAACTGGCACATACAAATCTCTGTGTCTTTGAGGATGCAGGTAAGAATACAAAAGGATATCTCAAACAACCCTCTGAATTCTTTATAATTCAATGAAGGACAATTTTGAAATACCTCCATGTAAATACTGTCTTCTCTCTACTGACTATATAGAGAATACTAGTTGTCTTCAGGTGGTGACCCACTTTGCTTACTTGTGATTTATTTCTCTGTAAGTACAAGTGTTCCAAATCCTCTTAGGAAGAGTTCCTAATGGCACGTAATGGTGACACCCTGTGGTGGTTTCACAGCACTGGGCAGCTTAAACTCCAGAACAACTGCTCTCTCACTCCTCAAAGGAAGAGAGGGAGGAAATGGATGGAAGATGTCTCAAGGGTTGCGATAAGGGCAGGGAGATCACTCATCAGTTGCCCTCACGGACAAAACAAATCCAGCATATGGAGATTTATATAATTTATTGCCTATTGCTAAAAACAGACAAAAGCAGTGAGAACTAAAGGCAACCTAAAAACACCTTTCCCCCCCCATCCACCCTCTTTTACCTTTCTCCCCATTACTCTCCCCCTGTGCAGTGCAGGGGAACATGAAATGCGGGCTGTGGTCAGTCCCTGATGCTTCGTGTCTGCTGCTCCTCCTCAGTTACCCTGTCCCTGCTCCACATGGGGTCCCTCCCATGGGATGTCGTCCTCCCTGAACTGAGCCTGTGGGGACTGCCTACAGGGGGCTGCCTTAAGCAGCTCTTCAAGAGCTGCTCCTGCATGGCTCCATACCACAGGTCCATCCTCCAGGAGCAAATTGCTCCAGCACGGGTCCCCCACGGGCGGCAGCTCCCCCCAGACCCCCTGCTCCTGCATGGGCTCCTCTCCACGGGCTGCAGCTCCGGCCCAGTCCTGATACTCTCCATGGGCCGCAGCCTACCCCAGGCCACATCCACCTATTCCACCGGGGGCTCCTCCACGGGCTGCAGCATGGAGATCTGCTCCATGTGGGACCCATGGGCTGCAGGGGGACAGCCTGCTCCACCAAGGACCATTCCGCAGGCCACAAGGGAACTGCTGCTGTGTGCCTGGAGCATCTCCTGCCCTCCTGCTGCACTGACCTTGGGGGATGCAGGGCTGCTTCTCACACCTCTCTCCCAGCTGCTGTTGCACAGCAGTGGGTTTTTTTGTTTGTTTGTTTGTTTTGTTTGTTTGTTTTTGGTGGTGGTGGTGATTTTTTGTTTTGTTGTTGTTGTTTTTCCCTTCCTTGACTGCTTTTGCAGCAGGGTTTGGTCCATTTGTGTGCTGACCCAAAATGTCTGTCTATTTTAAAAACTGTAATTCTGGGCACATCTAACTTCTGAGCTTCCTCAGTCTCTTTGGTGGATTTATGGTATGCATTTCCTTAAACCTTTACCATAATAAATATTTAATCTTAGTTTTTTTCTGCAGTATTTGTAGTAATTCTTCTTACATGAAGATGGTAACCAGGGAAGCTTTCACAGCAACTAGAAAAGTTCACCAGTGACTGCAGATGCCTCTAAGTTAAACACTCCCCAGAAGTGGGAAGACTAAGGTCCTGTCTGGAAATTATCTCATGTTTCCTTTCTTTAGAATGACCACTGATGTTGGGACTCTGTGTACTCTGTTGGAATTAAATTCTTGTTGTTTGTTTTTGTCAAAAACATTACGTATGTTCCTTTATTTCCTTCTTTCCTCATTTTCAATTATTAACATTTCCCTTTTGCTAAAGCATAACCAGTTCATGCATCTTCTTAGAGGCAGTTTCTTGAACAGCATAATTCTGTATCTGCAGCACACTGTAAACCACCCTGTAAAAATGGAGGCACATGCTTGGCCAGAAACCTTTGTACCTGCCCATATGGTTTTGTGGGACCAAGATGTGATACATGTAAGTGAAAAAGCGTAAGTGAAAAATACAGAACATTTTTCCTGTTTATTGGGAGCAACAAAGCAAATTATGGTTAATATTTTGGATGTGCTAGCAAATGATATAAAACTGTGCCTCTTTAAAGGCTCCCATACTTGGGCTTTATGAACAATAATTAGATATTACTTGTCTATAACTTTAAAAAACATAATGCATTATAAAAATTGCAAAAGGTTTTTAATGTAGGGAACAGGAACATGGAAACATTGAGCTTGTGGAGCATGAGACACCTACCTTCACAACAAACAGATGATTAATGTTATATTGATTAATTGCTGAGATATGTCCAGAAGCTAGTATCAGTGAATGGCAGTTCAGAAAAACTGTGATACCAGAAAACTAAATTAAGAAGCACATTGTGGGATCTTTTCTGAGCTGGCATGAAAATTGGAGAACTTGCTGTGATTGTAGCTGAAAAATTGAAATTAGTCTCACATCAATCATCTTTTATATACTAAATTCTACATGCTACAATTTGGCAATGCCAGATTTGGGGTAGATTTCATAATGGTAATTTATATCATTCAGAGACTCCAAATTTAGTTATGCTGTTTGTAGATAATTCACCTGAATGAGCTACTGCATTCCTGACCTTTATTTGAAAAAGAGTTTTGTTTGTCTTTTCCTCAAATCCCAGGACTCTGCACTCTCACTTTTCCTTATTTTGGTTTCAGTTGTGACACAAAAATAATCTGTTCTTTGTTAGGTAAGACTAAAGAGATGTTATCCTGAGAAAAATGGAGACATGATACTTTAATGTCTTTGTTAGTCTTGTGTTGCTCTATCCATGCAGCTACACTTGCTGAAGTGATGGACACTTGAGTGAACTTCCTTGGAGCTCATCAAATCCATAGTGTAATCTAAACATATCTTAGCCTTGGATTTCTTTTTCCTATATTTGTTTAGGTTTTTAATACTAAATAAAACCAGATGGATAGTGGATAATTATGTGTAAGGATGTGTCATATACTACTAGTGCTAGCTTAGAGACTGGGTCAATCTGTTCAGCAGTTCCTCTGGAATTGTGGAATAGTGCAATTGTATATAATTTCCAATTAGAAAGAACTCAAGAATGAATTAAGCATAAAGCTGTAGCGTATTTACTTTTTTTTTTTCTTTTTTCTTTTTTTTTTTTTTTTTTTTTTTTTTTTATACATTGTTTTCCTTGTCTGCTTGGATGGCAGTGGTTTGCAACAGGCACTGTGAAAATGGTGGTGAATGTCTCGCTCCAGACACCTGCCAGTGTAAACCTGGATGGTACGGACCTACATGCAGTACAGGTAACACGGAATAGTCCCCACTGTGGACTCCTGCATGTTCCACAGTCCTGGGAGATTGTATGCAGGGCCTCCCATAGTTTGAAATTTGGAACCATGTGGCTCTGACAGCAGCGCTGGGTGGCTGCTGACTGCTGGGGAGCTCCTGCACCCCCTCATATCTCTGCGTATTAGTTCTGCTGCCAGTAGCAGCTCTATGAAATCTCGTACTGATCCCAAAGGTTGCATAGAGATTTTAAATGAACAGTGTGACCTGCACTTATCTGAGGTATTTAATCCCCATCCTTGCAACAGAAACAGATATCTTACAGACTTCATTTTGTTGTCATGCTTCTCACTCTTCCTCACCCTGTTTGTGCAGCGATGTGTGACCCTGTGTGTCTTAACGGTGGCTCCTGTACTAAGCCAGATGTTTGCCTCTGCCCACGTGGATTCTTTGGTGCCCAGTGTCAGAATGGTAATCTTTTTTTCCTATTAGCTGCCATTAAATCTATGAGAAAACATTATTAACTTAAGACACAGAATTCTTAAGTCACATACCTGAGAAGTGGTACAAAACAGATTTATTTATTTATTTATTTATTTTAAATTTGCTTTCTCTGTCTTCCACTCAACTCTTGAGCAGTGCTCAACCATTTCACCTGTGGCATTGTACATTATATAGTCTGGTTACTTGTGTATGCATTCACAATACTGACACCTTATTTTATTCCGTATTTGCTATTGATGGCCAGCAGTAGGATTTTTACTAGACAGGCCTGATAGTTCTGAACACCTATATGAAAATAAGAATTTTAGTGTTGCACTCTTGTTTCCTACAAGTATATTACAAAATCAAACAAAATGCAAACCACAGCCTTTCTCTTCTGTATCTTTTAGCTGTCTGCAGCCCACCCTGTAAGAATGGTGGTCATTGCATGAGAAACAATGTCTGTACTTGTCCTGATGGCTACACAGGCAGAAGATGTGAAAAAAGTAAGCCAGTGGTGAAATCCTTCCAGGGTCTGAAAGTAATGTAAACCATTATTCTGTAAACCATTAAATGTATTAAACGGTAAATGTTTTTGACTTTAAGGTATCTGTGAGCCAAGGTGCATGAATGGAGGAAGATGTGTGGAGCCAAACGTTTGCTCTTGTCCTTCAGGGTGGGGAGGAAAAAGATGTAACACACGTAAGTATTGTAGTTAAGAGGAGAATCACACCTTAAATATAATATATGATTAAAGGACCACCCTGTCCACATGGATAATATGAAGTTAGTGCCAAAGAACTCTTAAATATACACACATTGGAAAATAATGGTCTATAACTTTGCAGCAAAATTTTGGATAAGGAACTAATAATACCATGTAGCCTTTAGGCTAAATCATGAGACCAAAATATCTTTTTAATTCTTGTATAGCATATAATATTTGTTTCTTTCTCGATTGTCTAAATAAGAAGCATCTGTATTTTTGAATACATATAACTGCAGAGAGCTAAGTCAATGAAATGAAAGAATTTCAATTTGTACCGTAGGTAATGGAACCAAATATCATAGAAAGAGAAGTACAATGAAAAACTGGAAAACTGGGAACATAGTGGGAAATAAGTGGAATACAGGAGGCAATGGCCATAAACTCTATAGGAAAGGTAGAAATAGGACTGTGACGGTAGCACAGCTGTGGTTCACAGTGTATCTTAATGAAGTTATTGATGGCACATAAATAAAATGTGACAGCTTGAATAAAAGCAGAGTCTGAATGAAAATCAGCATGAGGATGGATGATAGAAATCCAATAGATAAAATGTTAATGTCTGTTGTAGTACCCCACCTGAGTCTCAGATGTCGATGTGGCCAGCGAGTTCTCTAATGGCATGGAAGAAAAAACATTTCCCATGTTTTTCCTTCTTTAATTCTTGGAAAGTTTTATTGAAAAAAAAAATCACCGACATTGACAGGGGTTAAATATCCTTGGATGTTGTAGAAAAGAGATTTCATCATCAAATAGTCAGTTAACCAGTGAGAAATAATAGTGCTTTAGATTGTGGCCTAATAAGCAGGAAAGAACATGCAGAAAACCGGTCGCAGAAAATAATTTTGGGTCAAATATGAATGGGTTGATTCACCATGAATTAAAGTACATGATAGATAAAAGATCTTTCACTAAGGTTTGGATTTTAGAAAGTTGTATTTGGGGAAAAAAAGCAAAACTACAAACTGAATTCAGTATATTCAGCTTCTGTAGCTGCCTGTGATGCATCAGAACATCTCAGTGCCTTTGTGGGCCTTTTTGTTTCTGGGTCCCTCTTTAATAACATATTGATCTTAGGTTTTCAGTGAAGGGGACGTGACTTTTGTGCATGAAAAGCATTCAACATCTAGTGAGCATCCTGAAATTTATATAATAAGTAAAAGTAACAACTTGGGATATAACCAAACTTTATGATGATGTCTGTGCAGCCATCTGTCTTCAGGAATGTAAGAACGGAGGGGAATGTATTGGGCCAAGTATGTGCCATTGTCCTCCGCAGTGGGAAGGAATCCAGTGTCAAACACGTAAGTTTACAGTATGGGCCACATTGATCTTTTTGCTTCAGCACATTTTAGAATGCTTCAGAAATGAGCAGTGCCTAGAAGTCCTATTCCTTGGTTGTATTCTAACCCAAATCTGTGTCAAAGGCAGGACAGAGAGTAGATAATCCTGTGCCCATTATGAAGCCCTCAAGAATACAAACATACCCTGGAACCATGGCTATATGCAGTGGGTTGCGAACACTACAGCCTGATAAAAGCCCTAAGAAACCATTGCAATAGTTGGAAAAAGTAGGGTGCATTAAAATACACCTTCTGTATGTCCCTCTCTCCACACACTTATGCTTTCAGTATGTTCCCATATTAAATCTGTATCTTCGTATAAATGGACAGGCATAAAAGCATTGTTGGTTCCATGTGAGTGTGAAGACCTAGTCTACCCTTAGACTAAGGGTATTCCTGCTGTGAAAATACCTACCAAGTTCTCAGCTCCTTTATGCTAGCAAAATATATAGAGAGTGTAGCTACTTTCTTCACCAAGTTTTCATTACTAAAGCCACATCTCTCTTTTGGCATAGCTGTGTGCAATCAGAAATGTCTGTTTGGAGGCAAGTGTGTGTCACCTAACGTATGCTCCTGTCGTCCTGGTTACACTGGAGTCCTCTGTGGGAAGAGAATTCAGGTAAATTAAGATGCCATCACAGATGTGGAAATTTGGAAGTCATTATTTAGCCCTCATCCAATGATGCAGCACCAAATACATGAACTGTGTTTGTGTTATTTTCCTCACTTCAATCTCCAGTGAGGGAAAGTTCCTAAAATTCTTGAGTTATTCCAGTATTTTATGAACTCTCATACTCATAGTTACATAATTCTCCCCAACTCTTAAAGTAAATTTCCTATGTTTCTAATTAAGGTGATTATCTCTTTTTCTGCTGCAGATGATGACTTGGTATTTACTCTTCATAACAACTTTCATTCCCCGTTTTGGGGAAAAGTATCCCACTGCAGACTTTCTTGGCTTGTATGACGTCAAGCTCTGATCTCTCTCTCTCTCTCTCTCTCTCTCTCTCTTTTTTTTTTTTTTAAACTAACTACTCTGTCACTCTTTTCATCCCTGTATCATGCAAACATTTATTATCCCCAGGTGTGAAGTTGGGCATATCTTTACTTTCTTGCATGATAGTGAACGATGACCATTTCTCTGCTTTGTCTTGTCATTTTCTGTTATATTCCTTTTGCTTGGGCACTATCTTTCACTTAAGTTATTTAATTACACATTTCATTACAACTGTGTGACATCTGAAGTAGAAAGCAGTCTACATTTCTCTGCATCATCTATGGCTTTCCTCTTCTGTTAATTTCAGCATATTTAGACATTTTTCTGATGCTGGTAGAATTCACTTGGAGGAGCTGGAACATACCTGATTTTCATACTGCATGCTGGTGCTATTCCTTTACACCCATCTTTAATTACATGCCACTGTTCACATGTGCACTGTTTTTTTTTTAAAAAAAAAAAAAAAAAAAACAAACAAAAAAAAAAAAAAAACAACATTCAGCTCTTTGGTCTCCTGCTGCAGCCAAGAGACCAGCCTATCCTTCTCCTCTTACCTTCCTTTGCCACGTACTGTCTTTTAAGGTATAGTCTATACTGTGACTACTAGATATGCAATTTTTTTTTTTTTGGTGAGGAATAAGGTGGGTTTTTTTGTTGTTTGTTTGTTTGTTTGTTTGTTTTAAAAAAAAGAAGAAGGAAAACAGCACTGGTTTTACTTTCATCTAAGCCGTAATTTTTCCCAGTTGAAAATACTGGGAGTTCATATCCTCTTTCTGCTCTATCAAGTAAAATATACAGTGCCATTAACATTTGTATTCAGATACCAGATAATTTGCCAGAGATGGGGTAAATATTTTGAAGAAATTGAAACAATAAATAACTGCTCGTATACACTTTGAAAATACAAAACTACACATGTTGATCACCATAAAGATGATAGAACTGTAATGTTTGTGGTATGGATTTCCAAAATGTGACTTAAAATGAAATAATTTAGATGAAATGTCTACATAAGTACATCCTTCAATGCATTGGTATATCTTTAATCTAGAAAATACATGGCTGGTCAGTTGGACAGTGCTATACCTTGATGAAAATGGCACATTTTCTTTCTCAATTTTTTCTTTCTCAAACAAATGAACAATCTGTATGCACAAACTGACCTTGACGTTGTTTCTTCCCATATCAGGAAAACAGAGTTTCATTAAAAATGTTTCTTCAATAAGCAGGTCCAGTTAAAGTCTCTTTACATTTATTTATTTTTCCCTCCAAGGTACAAAGACATCATGGTTGAAGGAAAGTATACCAATTAAATGCTGCATGGATGTATAAGACTTGAAAATAGCAAGAAGTTTCGAAGGCATTCGTGGAGTTTATTTAAATGAAAGGAATATCCAGAACAGTATTTTAAAAAATTCATGTTACAGTCATGAATTTTTGAAGAGCTTTAGTACAACAATCTTGTAGTAGCTGTAACACATGTTTTTATATTTTTTGCTACCTCAGAGCCACTGGACTCACAGATTTCATGAGCCACACACACCCAAAGTTCTTCAGTCTGTTGATGTAGTCAGCTGGACTATGATCTTTCCTTTTTGGGAGTGAGACTGTAATATCTGCTGAGCATCTCCAGGAAAGCAGGCAACACATAATCACTTGTGAATAGTACATTCTGGTTTTAAGTGTTGTTTACATAGATAGTATTTGGCAGCATACAGAAGAAAAAGCAGAGGTATTTTTTCTTCATCTCGTATTTGCATTGCTCTGACTCCCTGGTAGTGAGGAAGAAGGGGGGAACCAAAACTTCAGTAGTAGCAGTGCAGGCAGGGCCCTATGTCTCATGAGCAGTTGACCAGCAGCAGAACAATTCTGGTTTCAAGGTAACAATCCTTCTTCATTACTTACACACACATGCGCGTGAGTACAGAATGAATGCTGAGCCTGTAACTTTCATGCTCCTATTTTGAAATAGCTTTTTGAAAGATGAGGAAATGGAGTCTTTTAGAGAAAAATGACAATGTTTTACTTAGAGATGTCCCATGCTGAACTTTAAAATAGGAACTGACAAGAGTGTAAGCATTTGTTGCACGTCATGCCATCTCTATATATCAAATCAGAAACTGTTTGTAAGCACTCCATATGGATATATTTTTTCACATTACCTATTGTTCCAACCAATTGTTATCACCAACCCTAAGCCAGATAACTTTTGAGCAAATAAAATTCTAGTTTTTTTCTGAAGTTTCCTTCTTTCTTCTACCTTCCCCTAGAGGTGCAAAAGCCATTTCAGTTCCCGCAGCAACTCAGTTCTGGTAATGGACACAAAATTCCCTTTAGCTAAGCCATCTAAATTTACCACTTTGACATGTTTTGGGCTGTGGGTTGTTTTTCTTACCAAAAAATAAGCTTCAGTATTTTCTGATCTCATGAGCAATATCCCATTTACGTGCACTAATTCTGAATGGGAAGAAAATCAAGCTCATTTTGACATTTAGTGCCACTATGGGATGCCAACTGCTAGCTCATAGCTATTAGAGCAGTTCTGAGCCTAGATTTTTCCTCACCTTTTGATAGTCCTCTTAATCCATTCGGCAAAGTATGTTGGCATTTGTGAATCTCAGCATCATTCCAGAATGATGCCTGATGGATTTCTAAGTGCATGATGTTTATTTCAAAAATATTTTTGATCTCCCACTTGCATTCTAAGTTTCAGGGGTTCAATAGGTTTTTTTGTTTGCTTGTTTTGTTCTTTTAATCCAGCATCCAAGTGGCTGGTAGCCAGATATACTGGGAACTGTTCTATTATTTAAAACCTACTTCACTTGAACTGTTTCCTTTTTCACAGCTCACAATGATCTCTGTGAACAAAACCTGACTAGCTTTTGGAACTCATGCCTCAGGATGAAACCCTGAATACACAACATTTGTAAAATGTAGGCACAAAGATATTGCATAGGCTCATCTTGTAACAATCCCTACTCCATGTGTCATTTAGCTACAGAGTTAAGGTAACACCTGTCAGGAACAGTATTTGGTTAATGATTTTGTACAATCCTCCATTCACAAAACTGACCCAATACAGATGCTTTTCTAGGATTTCAGGCTGAATAAATTTTTTTGTTTTTGTTTTTAAATCACACTGTTTAATATTTCCCATTAATTTTCAGTGTTTCTAAAGGCAGATATTATTTCTTCTGCATCTTCCAAATGCAAAACAAAAGCACATCTATTACATGCTCCATGCAAAGTTAAGCTGTGTTCCAATAAGCACGTGAAGCAGAAAAATTACTAGTACATGCATAGAGACACATAATTACTAGGCAGTTTTGAAGTACGTGAAACTTTTTTTACTAGATTGTTCATCATACACATGGAATAGGATTTGTTTATTGTAATTTGAAAAGCAGAATGCAGTAACATGGCTCAGTATAACACAAGCTTAGTCGTTAATGAAATTGTTCTAGAAGTTCATAGCCTGATCAGAAATTAAGCCAAAGAGGATTTAAGGACTTGGAATGGGCGTTGGAGCAGTTTACTGCAGGTGTTGCCACAGTACCGGTCAAATGGAATAAAGGGTAACTTGTGCCAGACAGAAGCTTTTATGCTGATTCTTAGCATATTAGCCAGGTTGCAGTAAGAGGAAAGAGTTTTTGAAGAAGTAAGTCATTGTTATAGTCTGCATATGTCAGAGTTTGTCCATCAGATTTGGAGTCAGAAGTCAGTAGGTAGAAAAAAAGTGGAACAAGCAAGAGGTAAAATAAATCAGTATGTCATATAAGAATACTGGTCTCTTCACTGAGCTTTGTTGCACTATTTCCTTAAATACTGAAGATACCTATGCACGTCATCCAATGTACAGCATCTGGCTGGGCTAAAATTGCTCTGCAAGCCAGTAGAAAGTCTCCTAAGCACAGATTGAATTTTATCCATGAGCCTGAAAAGATCTTTCAAATGCTGTATGATGAGTATTTTCTGAAAGAAGGAGTCACTCATATCACAGGATATATCACAGATCTTAGCAAGGACTCACCTGATATCCATATTGGCTAAGATTAAAAAAAAAAAAAAAAAAAAAATGGTCCACGTAATTACTCTTTTTACAGAAGTTAATTATATATTGTCATTGCTGAGAAGAGAAAGTAACATTTCCACCATTTCTTAGTTTAGAAAAATTATTTGCTGGAAGTGTTTGTCAATAAAGGATATTAAACAGATAAACCAAGCAACTCCATTCTTGGTACAAATACTGACAGCAGAAGAGAAAATATAAGCAGTAAACTGCAAATGTAAGTACATTAAAAAAAAAAAAAAAAAAAAAAAATCAAAAATGCAGCCGGCAGACCTCTCCTACAATTTTCCTGGTCATTTTAATGAAAATCAGAGCATCTGCATAAGGTGTTGTAGTTAACCCCAATAAATAACCTGTTCTGTCTCATTTTTATTGACCTTTGAGCTGTGTGCATAACTCTCTTTTCACAGGAAGACAAGCCTAGCTCCAAAAATTGCATGCTGTAACTGGTAACCATGTTCAGCCTTCTAGTGAGTGGGAGGGGATGGAGAAACAAACAAAAGAAAATGAACACTGACAGTTCTTCAAGCAGATATATGTGGGACTGTGGAAACAATCATTTGGGGACACGGATGTCATTTATAATACATTATGATTCTGTTCTATTTTGAGATAACTACTAAGAAATTCACTTTTAAATCGATTTAAATATTGTGGAGATCTAAATAATGATTTTTCTTATAAACAGAAGGAAAAGCAAATCCTTCAGCCAGCAGATGGTGCTACAGTCAAGCCGTTTCTAAAATACGCCATCGCATTTGGGGCATTTCATCGAATTACTGCTTACTTCACTTCAGTCATTTCTAAACAGGGAACTATTTAAATCAGCAGTTGTTCTGGCCAGCCCAGAACATGAATTGTAAGTCTGCTTCACTGACTGTTCCTCGCCTTATGTTCCTAATGATATTAGTATCGCTTTTCAGTTCTAACCACCATTATTGTCACTTTTGGCTTTATTATTAGAAGCCAGGCTTTTCAGGAACAATACTGAGATACACCTCCTTTTATTTACATACTGCTCATTTACTGCAAAACCTTGTGTCTGATGCATTTTTTTTTTCTTTTTCATTCACTTCCCTGCAACCAGTATTTCATCTGAGGTATTCAGCTTCACTCCTGAATTTCTCAGTTGCAGCCTGATTGCTGTAGTGAGCTGCAGTAGACACAGCATTTCATCGTCATGTATCCTACTCCTGAACTGTTGATGAAATCATTGTTCCATGCATGAAAACCACATTTTTCACTAGCATGTCTGAAATATCCAGTGTTCCATAGCAAAAACAGCACAAAACCACACACTCCTCTTACTCTGTCCCACGTCCCTGGCAAAAAAACCTCCACAAGACCTGTAGCAGGTTTCATCTGAACCGAAACACAACAGCCTCCAAAGCACAGGCAGAGAAAGGCTTCTCAGCTACACAACACAACTGCTTTGTAACAGAAAAAAAAAAAAAAAAAAAAAAAACAGCCTTAGGAGCTATAACGCTGTCTTAGCTCTGCCTGCAGTATGCTTTGTTTCTCTCCTTATGTTTGGTAAATGAGGATGGCCCATTTCTTTTGCTTCTGCTCAACAGTTGGTAGCTTGTAATCCCTGGAGAAACAAGTCCATGTAACTCACTCTGCCTACAAAGGGTACATGATAAGAGAATTAATTCACAGAAACAATGTTATTTTATCACATGGTTTAAAATAAGGCATAGCCAGATAGACCAAAATAACGCAAAGCTGAAACTCTCCCACTGAAAATTCCGTGTCACCTAGAACACAATGAAAATCAATCTAAAAAGACTTATTTGGACATTTAGAAAATTGCCTAGTTCAACTTGCATGTTTTGGCAAAACCTTCCTCAAATGTAGCCTTCGAGGAACAGCACAGATGAACCATGGAACAACGCCTGTTGAAGTCTGTCAAATCTGCAGCCCACCCAGAATGCTGCAAAACCTAAATGAAGCCAGACTGGAGCATGGCCAGAAGGCAAACCTCGGCAACCTCCACCCAGGTGATTCATGGCAAACAAGGCTTTTCCTCGCTGCCAGCCTGTAGCCTCCCATTTCATTGCTCCTGCAAAGACACAATCTGAGCGGAAATGAATCATCAACATCTTCATCTCCAGAATGGAGATAAAGACATTTCCCTAAATTGCTGGAATAAAGTAAAGAAATACATTGGAAGTACAGAGGTAATCAGATACTATGATAGTAAAAGTAGTCAAGATAAGGACTCTTTCAGAGGATCAGTAAGGAATAAGCTTTTAGAAGGTAACAGTAGAACTGTCTGAAGAAGTTTTTTTTTTTTTTTTTTTTTTTTTTTTTTTTTTTTTTTTTTTTTTTCCCTGTTGTTTTAAATAAGGCTTAACTGATCAAAATCCAAATCTGATTGGGGGTGAGGGGCAGGAAGCACACAAAAAGCAAGAATCAGGGTTTTAATACAATGCTTTGCTCTTTGCTGTTATTCCACAGAGGTGCAAATTCTGCAAGTTTCCTCTTGCAACTGTGTCATCTTATCAAAGGTACATCAGACTTGAACTAACATCCACTTCTGACGATCTGAATTAGGATGCTTTGTTTCACATGCTTTTAAAAAATACATCACTAATATAAAACATCAATTCTAGTCAGAAGAAAGAAAACCAGAAGAGAATAGATCCATTCTGAAGCACTTTATTTGAAGAGTAAATTTTATTTAGGTCAGCTCTATCAACCAAGACATAATACTCCTGCTTATGAAGAAAAATGAGAACAGCAGAAAATCATACACTGCACACACAGGAGTGTGCATCACACACTAAACACACTTAGATACTTGGAACAGCTTTGTTACAATCAGCAGTACTTCTCTTTCATACAGAAAAGCATTCACTTAATATACTGAAGACAAAAAGCTACCTGAAATCAACTAGTTACCATGTTTAATTTCTCCCTCCCCCAGACTTCATCTCCATATGGTGAAGAAAACGCAGCTTATCTTTGCTGAAGTTGTTTCATTCCTTCCTTTTCTTTGTACACTGTAGACCAGAGTAGGGGAGTCGACATCTGCACACGTTTGGAGCTATGCATTTTCCTCCATGCTGACAAGGTAGTTTACATACAGCTGAAATGAGACACCAGACACACAGTATGTCTTCTGCACAGCACAGGATCGTTTTTCTTCTTTGTCTCACTGTACTAGCAGAATTGTTCCCTGGAGACTGCACAGGGACAGTATAAATAAAAGCATAATGGAAGAACCGAGAAGCAATGCCTCTCAATTTATGGCCTCGTGGCCTTCACTGGAATACAGCCACAGTACAACTAGTCTTACTCATTATCCATTCCCCTTTTAAAACACTATCATTTCCATTGTTCTTTAAGGCACAGACTATTTTTAGATGGATGTCTCCATGGGAGTGAGGGACCAATAAAAATTTCTGCTGAAACTTTTTTCAAGGCAGTTCTTGGATCTACGCATCCATGAGGAAACAATTACCACATACTAGCTGCTGCTTATACATTGCCCTTCTGTTTCCTCACTCCTGTGAAAGAAGAATGACAATGGGGAACTGAGCAGGCACAGCTTCAGTTGTCCCCCAGCTACACACTAGTTAAGGAAACAAATTAGAGGGTTTCAATCTGCTTATGAGTGCCTTTGCCAAGAGAGGTCAAACCAGATAAAGATCTATGTAGTTCAGGCACAGTGATTATTCTGACATTAAGAACCTAACCGTTTCCACCATAATTGCTGCTGCAGGGAGTGGAATCAAGGATTTCATAGTTTCTCTGCATATCCCATACTTATCTTTTAATATTATGCTCTATCACAACACACCGTTGAATACAAAGAACAAGCATTTTCCTGATCAAATGGGAACACTGAAGTATTTATATGTTAATGTTTGTTTGACAACACATTGCAGAACTAATGCTAGCCAATTTGGACTCCCAGAGCCGCACAAATATTTCATACGCAGGAGGACATAATGCACAGACTTTGCACCCATCCTATCCAGTTCAAAAGAAATGCTTAAGTGAGCTGTCTCTCAGTGTCCCAGAGAGCAAATAAAAAGCTTTCCTTTTTTCATCTCGGGATTATTGCCTTTAGCATCAGGGCAGAGCTGTTACTGGCATACAGGCCCATGCAGCTCTAGGTAGATTAAAGGTTTTATAATATTCGTCTGCTTCCGTGAATCAAAATTTGGTAAAATGCAAGTGGTTTTTCAGCAGGAATGTCAGTCAGAACTAATCCTCATAAAAGGGTGAGAGAAAGCTGGCTGTAAAGAGCACCTGGAATTGATTCTCCCAATTTATCCTTGAAGTGAGGAGCAAGTTTCACTTCTCCACATCCATAAAATTTAATGAAGCTTCTAGCCCATGTCAGTAGTGTTAGCGTTTCTGTAATGGCCATTTTTAGTTCTTTAAACCATGGTCTCAGTTTACACAAAATATTTCTGAAATACAGTATATACTAAGTAATAAATTTGGTGACAACCAAAACTGAATCTGAAGTTACTTGAAGTGGAAAAGCTCTGTCTTTCTGACCAATGTGAAAAGCCTTCTATTCCTTATGCATACACGTAACATCTCCAGTATGCAGAAGAACCTCTCATTTACTATTCTACAGTACTTTTCTAGCAGATTTGTTAGGCACTGAAGATTTGAACACTACATTGTGCAAATCACACAAGTAGAGAAATGGATACAAGAAAAATGTCAGAATTTATTTACCTAAGTGACATGCTCCACCAACCCATCCAGCTGGACAGCTACAAATCCCAGGAGCCACACAAGCTCCATTATTCCGACAACCTTGAGGACAAATTGCTAGAAGGAAAGAATGGGTAAGCCAGCAGGATTTATAAAACTGATATAAAAGAATCCTGACAGAATGAAATATTCAGGATGATACGAATCAAAATGGCAAAACACATTTTCTTCTAGGTCAGATGCTCAACTGGTATTACTCTAAAGGCATTACCAGGACCATGGGAATGAAGAATAAATAAATAAATAAAAATACACACACACCGTGTAAGATCTTTTGTTTAAATGTTAACAAATGTACACCTTAATGCAGAATAATTTGTGCTATTTTTTTGGAATACATACCAATAACGCAGGTCCCTCATTTCTGTTTCAGTGCAATGACATTCCATAGTTATTAGCCTCTTAATTTTTTTAAAATGTTGTCACTGCACTTACATTTTCATCAATAAATTCTATATGTAAACACACAATGTACTACATATGTCCCATGCCATGATAACGTCATCTCATCATCCTACTTCATAGCAAAGCAATGCAAGCATCTGAACAGAGATAAGAGTTTCTTCATCTTTTCTCCCAGGTGAAACACAGGGTGTAGTTTGGTTTAGTTTTTTTGTTTGTTTGTTTGTTTTAATATATGAATCAAATTAGTTAGGCTTCTGCCCTTGAGAATGCAGTGATAAAAAAACTGAGACTACTTCAATGATGTATCTAGCAAATTATTTTTGTTTTTACTGCTCTCTCATCAGAGTCCATCAGGCCTTGTTTACAGGCTTAGGGATTGTCGGCATTTAAGTGGTACAGATGAAGCGCGTGAGTGTAAATACTCACCCTCTTGGCATCTTGATCCTGTCCAGCCTGAAGCACAAAGGCACTTCACAACCCCATTGACAGAGATGCATTCCCCACCATTCTGGCAGCCTCCTTCACAGCTTACTGCAGAAGAACAGCATACACTCTACATTTCAGGAGCAGCAGAGGAAACTGAACAGATATCTTTAAAAAGCTGGCCTACCATTGACTACTCATTTTATCACATCTGCAAAGACTAAGATTTTGACTATTCGTAGCAAGGCACAGCTCTATCAGGAGTTAGCAATGATGACAGAACCATGCCAACCCAGCACACCGTTAAAATTAAGCATGTGCATAAAAGCTTGCTGAGCATTTAACCTGAGAGTACCAACTAGCAAGTATGATTATAGTTATGTCACAAAATAGCTGTGCTCCCCCCCAGATAACTGTGAACCAAATGATCAGCTGCTACACCACAATAACTACTATCATGCATATTCTTATCGATTTAGCCAAATCACAGCTGGTAAGTAAGCAACATGTGGTCAAGAATTCACATATTTCCTTCCCTGGGAGTTCCTACACATAACAAGAGCAAGAAGAGAAGGGGACATTACTTTGACAAATAAACCTATGACTATAATGCAGCTGAGTGGTGCTTTACCAAAGGTCAGCTAAGCAAGTCTCCTCATTTCAGAACTGTTCTACGTGTCAAAGCCCTGAAGGGCTAATTAATGAAGCATTATTTATGGCAGACATATGACTGGTATCAACTGTGGAGTGCACTATCATCTCTGAAATATGGCATAATCGCTGTTCTGTACAATCAAATGCATCCTTCCACAAGAATGAATGTAAATGTATACAGCACCTTCACTTTACGGGAGAGAAACTTCTACCCTTCATTATAATGATGGACAGTCAGGATGTCTGCTTGATGCTTCATAGGAAAAGCTTTAAATCCCTCTTCTACCACAAGTTTTGAGCATGAATTCAGCTAACAGATTTTTGGCACAAAGGCTGAATATGCAAAGGCACACAAGTTTACTCTGGCACAGCTAGAAAAGCTCTTCAGAGCTTGTTTTCGTATTTCTTTATCACACAATGTAAGTTGATGTCTTTAACAGTGCATTGCTCTTCACAGCAAGTTTGCACATCCAGGCTCCATAAGCCACAATACTGCACCTTACAGGTGACCACAAGCACGTCCTTTGCCCCACAGGGAGAACACACAAAACAAAAGCAGCACATTTGCTTGGATAGAGATCCAAGTCTAGCCTATAGTAATAACATAAACCAATTCCCTATTCTGCTTTTTCTGTTCATGTAGTATCACATTGCTTCAGATTCAGACTCTTCTGAGAACGTCAAGCTCTCCCTTCTAGACCCTACTAACATATGCTTTTTTTAAAAAAATATATATATATATATAAATATATATGATATAATATATATATATCATTTTGCTGGAAAATGAAGCTGACCATGCTCCAGTTTACCTCATTGCTGTCAATACTGTAAAATCTGCTCAAAATGAGTAGTTATTTCTCAATGCATTACACTTTACCATTATACAGATCTTCATTAAAAGACAGCTCCTTATTTTTTTCTCATTTGTCTATAATGTTAACAAATCTGTCATCAAAGTATCATCACTAGTATTTGAATTCCCATTCAACCTAGTTAACATCCCAGAGTTATAATTTAAGGTTTGGTAAACTTGGACATCACCACGCTACATACGTTCAGGTCACACTTTCTTCATGAAATACCAAAATACCCATCAGTAACAAGGCTTCAGAGAGCTGCAGAAGCTAGTCAAGTTCATCCCCAAATCCACATTAGGTTATGTTTTAAGTAAGCTCTGGTAGCTATTTAACATTAGGAAGGAAATACAACAAATGCCCATAGAATAAACACCAAGAATAAACAGAGAATCCAGAGAGGTGTTTCTAGCTGCTCTGACTGCAGTTAGAAAGAATGCTTAGCAGGTTCTCAGCACAGTGACAACAGCCAAACCAACTTAACAGTGCCTCTTCATAGAGAGCTCCTGTCAAGTTTTCAGTTGATATGCAGAGCCTTTTCTGCTGAAAGAAAAACAATGATTTCTGTTCCTTCACTCTTGGGATATCTTGCCTGCTACCTTGTTTTCCCTTTAAACTGTTTCAAGTTTGCTTCACCTTTTATCACAGAACTCATGAGTTATATCAGTAGTCTGATGAGTTCATAACAGAACAACTTTTTCTTGGATCACCTTTTCCAGCCTGTGCATATGATTGGTGGGTTTCACAAAACCATAAAAATTGGTCTTTGTTACTCCTCATCTCTGCCATCTCCACTTACCTATCAGGAGCACATCACTACTTGTAACTTTAGCAGTTTGCCCTCAGTATTACTATCTTGCAGGTACATAAGTGTTTCAAACACCTAACACAGAAACACACATCTATACAAATCATCTGATGAAATCAATTAGAAAAAAAGTCTGCTCTATAGCTAAACAGCATTTAAAACATGAAATATTTACAAACACATAAACAATGCATTTACAAGGGAGAAAATTCTCTCAGTTTCTCACAAGAAATTCTCAAACAAGAACAAATACATATACTCCACACTATTATCCTGCAAGAACACAGATCCTCTAGGATGTACTTTTTTTTTGACAGTAAAGTCAGAGGTCTAAGAAATTAAGGTCATTATTTCAAAAAGCATTAAGCCTGCACTTGAGAAGTCCCAAATCCATTTTGTCTGTTTTCAAACTTGGAGTCTTTCTGAGCTATCACTCGTTTGGGTTTTACTCACCCTTATGACAGTATCTACCTCCGTAGCCGGGTGGACATCTGCATTTTCCAGGTCTCAGACACTCCCCTCCATTTTTGCATTTTGGATAACACGTGGCTGTAAGAAAGGCAAATAAACAAACATTGGCGAAGCTTACCAAAGCTAATACTTAAGTACATGAGAAATGTGCATTATCCTAGTCTGTGAGTACTGTCTTCACATTTTCTAAGATATGTTTGCTCTGCCATCCCACACTGCCAGTGAAAAAGTTTCCATGCACAGAGATAAGTCATCGCTTCCTTCTTCAACACCTTTTTTTTTTTTTTTTTTTTCCCCCTCCGTTGGCCTATCAAAGACCTATTGAAATGTCCATTTAGAAATCATCCAAGATAAATGTAACTTCTGTCATAACTAAATCATTTGTTGGGAGAAAAGCATCTGTGGCCATCCTAGATTCCACAATTCTTTCATTGCCGACAGCTTGGATATGTCGTGTAAGGCACAAATAAGAAGCTCAGTTTTGCAAATCCTTGCTAGGATTTTCATAAATCATTCCTCAATCACCCCTGGTTTCTGAGAAAACACACATTTATTCACACCCAAATTTTAGGAAGCTGTGTGTTTCAGAGAGTCTGATCTGAATTACCTACAGGTGTGAGATGAGCTCTCTGCATGACATTGCTTTGTCCTTGGACTAGATGAGTGAGAAGTCTGAGACTGATGGAAGAGGAAAAAAAGTAAGCACTGAGTAACAACACATTGCTTGGTGGCAACATCAGGGCAAAATCCAACTGAAAAAATACATTAATATCTGCAAAATGAGTATTGCCTGCAAATAAAGGATGCCTACACGTATGAAAGAAACATTCAGCACTCAGCTCCACGTAACTGTTTTACTAGATGCTTTCAGCTCATTGTAAATGCCATAAATTAAAATATCTCCACCTTAGGAAAATTCTATTTCTCTATTTTTCCCAGTTTTATAAGGCTTATTTTATGTATGCTAAAAATATACTAGTATCAGTATCAGAATACCACTGTGGAGTCACGTACAGAGCAAGAGAGCAGCTTTGCCCCAACAACCTAACAGTTAAATCTGACACCACTTGCATGAAGAAAACAGCAAGAAAGAAGCTCTAGTGTGCAACAGAAAGGAACCAAGAGAATAGCAATGAGATCCCAAAAGCACAGCTCTGTGTATTATGCAGTGCTGGAACCCTACACTATTCTTATCTGTTAACTATTACCATTTGGACAGGCAGATACTTTCCCATATGGTTGGGCAAAAGGTTGGACTAGATGATCTTAGAGGTCTTTTCTAGCCTGAATGATTCTATGATTCTTTGTATTTATAGAATTTATAGAGCTGAAGACTCTCCATAAGGCAAACACCTTTTAGAAGGCATTTGAATACTGAGCTGGGGCAGCGTGAAAGAACTTTGTCCTGAAATCTGCAGCCTACAAACTGCACATCTTTTCCTTATGCTCATTTTATGCTTTGCCAAAATATCAGCAACTGCTCTTCGACTTTCCAGAATAAGCAAGACTGTATCTCCAGCGCACGGGAGGAATCTGATCTGCAGCTTCTCACTAGAATAAAAGCTATGCTAAAAACACCCCAAAGGATTTTGCAATATCCCAGTGACCAGTGAGCTCCTGAGGCAGGTAGAACCTGCCACCACAACATGCCTGTCTGGCATGTCACTGCAATCCCACGTGGAGCAAGAAAGCTAAGCAATAAAACTCTTCTGATAAATCCACTCAACAAGAGACAATTGCACTAGGAAAGTCTTGCTCAACTTTTTCCCCCTGTTATATCCACATTTTGAGATTCCACAGGTTAGGTTATTTCATGACCTATACTGAACAAGAACCCGTGTGTGTTATTAGATCCATTTAGCTTGCAACCACAAATTCCAGTAACAGTTTGAAGACCATCTATTTAAAAACTAAGAAAAAATAACTTTTTTTTCCAAACACTGGATTTTTTATTTTTATTTTTCATGACAACAGATTTTCTCCTTTCCATCTGTATTTTCTCAACAGCCAGGGAAGACTAGAGACATCAACTTTTTTGCTGCCCAACTATTTCAAAATCATGATATTCACATAAAAATCACGGGACAACCCCACCGTTGTGCACACAGAGTTAGATGGACGTGTCCCATCTTTCATTTCTATGATTTCTGTGAGCAAGAAGAGGAAAATAAAAAGTTAACTCAGTGGGTTTTCTTGACAGAGCAAGGGATGAGGTCTCATTTCTTCATAGTTTTTTTTTCCTGCATTGATGGCCTTATCGGAGAAAGCAGTGTTTCCCTTAATACCAGGTCATTCACCACTCTAGCTCATAAACAGACCTGTGTCTCTGATGATCTTTCAAACCTCCACTAAACCAAAACAGGGTTCAGTATTTGACTGGAAAAAGCTCTCACAGCACTGCTACTCGTCCCTGCTATGCAGTGTGTTACCGGGCACCATAACCCCAACCCTGGCTCTCCATAAACCAGCGCTCCCCACGTGACTGCAGTACGGGCTGAAATTTTCAGCACCTGTCACAGAAGTGGCTCAGAATGCTCCCTGACGCAACCCATTTCAAAGTTTAGAAGAATTACAGTTTAGATGAAATGCACTGAGAACTAGGAGAAATGCAGTACAAAATGCATTACCTCTTGCTACAGGACATGACATAAGGCAACACAGCTTCTGCTGATACTGACCAGGTTTGAGCAATTATTAGCCACAGTGCTCCAGAGTTCAACTTCTGAAGAAAACAATTAGAAATTGGGAACATTACACTAAATAGGTTTTAAATTGAAACTCTTCTTGCTAGTGTTTTGTGCATCGAGCAACACTATCAGAAATGCTTCATCTCCCCTTGGAGACCAGCAGGAACAGACCTTTCCATTCATCCCAACTTACCCACCATAGAAACAGGGTCTGCAAGTGACTCTGTGGGTCTGGTTATATCTAGGAAATAAGTTCCTGTATTTTTACGAGCAATAGGTACTCTGAACAAATGAGGGACCAAGCAAACAACATGCTTTCTACACGTTTTTACCTTTTCCTTGGCACTCATCTCACTGACACCACCTAGCAGCACCACCTAACGCTGCTCAGGTCCAGACGGCCGTCAGCCCTCCTAAGGCATCGCCCCTTGCCCGGGGGGTTTTACACTCACAGCGAAAACGGCAAAGGGAAGCCGATGCAGAAGCTCATTCAACAAACAGGTATTTAAATGCTCTTCAGACGATAAAACGCGACCCGCTGACGGCACCACAGCCATTCCACACCCAAGCGAGCATCTTCACCCACCTGCTGACCGCCGGCAGCGCTCTCAGCACCGTTCCCCTCACCCTGCCTCCATCCACCCCACCTCGCACCCCTCCTACCCCACACCCTCACCCCGGCCCCATCCCGTTACCGTGCTGGCAGAGCTCGCCCTCGTAGCCCTTGGAGCAGAGGCAGGTGCCGTTGCCGAGGCACAGCCCGCCGTGCAGGCAGCGGGGGCTGCAGGCCGCCGCCGGTCCCCAGCCCCTGGGCATGGCAGCCCCCCGGCCGGGCTGGGCGCCACCGCCGCCCCACAGCCCCCACAGGGCCAGCCACAGCACCAGCCGCCGGGGGACCCCCCCGCCGCCATCACCGCCGCCCCCGGCCCGCCACGCCATGGCCCGGCAGCTCGCCGCCGGCCCGCTGCGCTCCACTCCCCGCCGCTCCCGCTCACTCCCCTTTCTCCCCCCGCTCATGCACGCCCCCCTCGCTTTTCCCCCCTGTCAGCTTTCTCCTCCTCCTCCTCACCCTTTCACCCCAGCCGGTCTCACACACCCCCAGCTGTCCGTGAGGGGCGCGGGGCGGAGGCCGTGCCCTACAGCTGGGGAGCTAAGTGACCCCCATATTGTGCCGGTCCTGCTGGCACAGGGCTCCCTTGGCACCTCCTGGGCTTCCTAAATGATCAGGGATGAGGTCTCGCACCCCTACGCTTTGGGACAGTACAAGTGTAAAAACCCATGGCTTCATGGAATTATTTCAAACCAGGGAGGATTGTTAAAGCGGAGAGCTGACAGCAGAATGTGCTCGTGAAGCTGGATGGCCAATGCTAAATCATAGAATCATGAAGGTTGGAAAAGACCTCCAAGATCATCTGGACCAACCATCCCCCTACCACCAATGTCATCCACTAAACCACGTCCCTAAGTGCCAGGTCCAACTTTTCCTTGAACCAGGGATGGTGACTCCACCTTCCTTTCCAGGGATGTTGACTCCACCACCTCCTTGGGCAACCCATTCCAATGCCTGACTGCTCTTTCTGAGAATAAATGTCTTCTAATTCCCAACCTGAACCTCCCCTGGCACAACTTGAGGCTATTCCCTCTAGTCTTATCATGTTACTTGTGAGAAGAGCCGACTCCCAGCTCCCCACACCTTCCTTTATATACCCATATTTTGAGGGAGATGCACAGCCACCAAATAAAGAGTTTAATGACTGAGCAGCTAGCAGGTGGTCATTTAGCTGGACTAAGCTGTGTGCAGTTCAGCGGAGCCCATCTTACCATGAACCATGCCTTTTGTCAACCATTGCACCTGTTCTCAGGATGGCATCTGTAAGCTGTAGCCACAGCTCTTGTAATATGACTGATCATCCCACCTCTTCTAGACTAGAAGCTCTAGCTTCTACTCATCTTCATCTTGGAAGTCAGTATCATACATGGATATTATGACAGTATTTGAAAGGGAATTTGAGGGAGAAAGATGGCTGAGTTATTAATCTCACTGCCATTTTGCAGATGGGAAAACAGAAGGAAAATCAGTTTCAAGCTGCTTCCTCAACCAACATGTAGTCTCTGGGAATGTATTGTTTGGATAAAATCCTGTGAAAAAATCAAACAGCAATATTTCAAATATTTATCTTTAGTTGCAAGAACATAGGAAAAAAAAAAAACTGATCAGAAAACATTTTTTTTTTCCCCTCATTATTCCCATCTTTCATGAACATGTCCTATCACTTCAAGTAATTCCCAGAGAAAGCAAATACTTTCAATGCCAAGATCGAGCCCAAGTGATTTTTTTCAGGGGACTTTTATTGACTAATAGCAATAAAAAGATAGTAAAAACACTTATACAAATTGGGTACAGAAAAGTGGTATAAACCTCATGCATCTTGTAGAACTAGAGAAAAATAAACAAGCTTTACTTAGCCAGTGAGATCTGACTTCCAACTAGTTCTGCGACTGGCATAAAACAGCATGACTTGTTGCCTAGATGAATCAGTAGTATCACCTGATAAGTGAGTTCACTTTAATTGGAAATTAAAGTTTGTGTAATTGCTTGATAGAATAAAAGGAAAAAAACATATATACTGTTTATGTTGGAAAACTGGATTTTATCCCTGAATTTAGAACATACAGTTCCTAGAAGGATTAAAACACAAGGCAAGTCTGCTGCTAATAGTATAGTGCACTGTGGCTTTTTGCAAAAATTAAAGTGAGTGTAATATGAGCTTTATAAGACTGTATTTAGCTTTTCAAGGAACAAAGTGACACGTTAAATGATTAAACAGGAGCAGCCTGTAAGTGCAATACAAAATAACTGCCTAAAATGGGCACAATTTTCCTCTTGCTTGTACCCAGGCAGCCATAGCAAATTTTACGATACCAATACACATACAATTACATTCATCCTGCGCAGTGCAAAGTTGCAAACACCCTTTGCTGTAATGTTGATGCTGCAGAAAACAAACAAACAAACAAACAAACAGACAAAAACCACAGTGATTTAATTGCTTGTGCATAAGTTAGAAAATTAACAGAATATGACTTCTAGAATAAAAAAGTCAAAATCTTGTTCATATTGCAGTTCCACTTGTGTTGCAGAGAGCAGGGTCTCCTGTTTGTATATACACTGTTCCTCTTGAAAGCATGAGGGTAATTGGATTGTGCAGTTACAGCACTCCTGGTAAAATTACTTGCTAGAAATATATTGGGGAATAAATTCTTCCCAAAAGGAATAGCTTTGTTTATGCCAACCTTGCAACAGCAAAAAGATACAGAAAGAATGGAATCATTGACTCTGGGCTATATTGTTCTTTGGGTACATCACAATTTTACACGTCCTTGAGTTTTGCCAATAATTTTGACCACATTGGGTTCTTCATGGAATTATTTTTCTATTTTTGACTTT
The DNA here is from genome assembly GCA_011076525.1 of Nettapus auritus. Classification (NCBI taxonomy): domain Eukaryota; kingdom Metazoa; phylum Chordata; class Aves; order Anseriformes; family Anatidae; genus Nettapus; species Nettapus auritus. The sequence goes on along the minus strand of CM021766.1, from coordinate 28,751,335 downwards.
TCTCCATATCACAGTTTAGTGTGTAAGCGTGCATTTCTGATATAAATGCCTAGCAACAATTCATTCACACAGAATTCTTTTTGTGTTTTAATGACTATTCTTCTTTATGTATGTAGGGAGTCTGACTTTTAAAGTACTATTTATTTTCAATCCCATATCCCATCTACCCTGTTCCAAAAAGATGACTTCTGATGGCTCAGATTAATTAAGAGCCTTCCCCCCAGCTCCCTTTTTTTTTTTTTTTTTTTTTTTTTTCCCCACCTCTCTCTCCAGGTTTCCTTTGAGGATCTTAAAATAATTAATACAAAATAAAGTAAATCGTATTTTGAAATATGGTAAGTACCCCTTCAGCAGAGATAATTAAATGCAAAGACTATATTAAATAAGCATGCCCAGGTGTTTCACTGAATGAAAGAAATTTGTTTAAACATTATCTTCTGTAGAAAGGATTAGGTTGCTTCACCATCTTTGTGCATCTAAATTCATCTCAGGGCTTATCAAATTTGCTGAGTGCATGTCTGCATTTTAAAGGGTTTGTGTCACATTAACTGAGGCTCTCACTGAAAACAGAAATGCCTCCATGTATCAGACATGTTTTATTCCTAGAAGCACAATCTAATTAAAAAAAAAAAAAAAAAAAAAAAAAAATGGTTATTGAAGCTGCTGAGTTCACATTTCGTAGTTTTAGAACTACAACATTTAGAGACTCATCTCTTGCTTATTTAAGCAGTAGAGGAAGGAGCATCTAAATCCTTCTGTTATGATGTCTACCTGCATCATAGATAGCAATATTTAACTGCCTCTTCAGGGGCACTGCTCTCCAGTCTAGAGAATACAGGGATGAAATCAAACTTGCATTGTTACCCATATATTGCATAGTGATATACTGCAGGAATGAGGATGCTCACGTGGAGTTGGGATTGTGTTCCATGTAAGGCAAGGTAGGTACAAGGCTGGGCTCTCCCACAACTCCACAAGAACCCCACTTCTCACCATCCTAGAACACACACGTCTCTTGCCTATTTTCAAGGACTTATTACATTGTATTAGCAGATAACTTCACATAGTATTGGTCAGCCAGCCATGGTACAGCACAACTTGCTCTCAAAAGTACTGACTTGTAAGACAACGGTAAGTCTAGAAAGCAGGATATGGAATTTTGGAGGGTAATTGCAGTGTGGTGCTACACAATAAAGCAGGATTAGTTTGTTAATTAAGTAGATTTACTGGGGTGGAAGGAGTGTTAGGAGGTGCTATACAGTTAGCTACTTTCCCAGCACTGTTAAGTAAGTGCAGTTTCAAAGCTCTGACACGATCACAGCTGCACTGTTACAGTGGACTTAGTGCTGTACTTAATTATTTCTAATAACGTGTCATCCAGATATACAGAGCTGACACTTTGTATATCAGTGTAGCATCACAATTAATATGCACATGTATAAGTACCTTTCAGCATAATTTGATCTCCATTCTATCATTTATAGATGAGCCATCAGGTAATGACACTGTTAAGTAGAATTGTTCAAAGCAGTATCCCAACTCAAACCCATGACAAATCTTTCAGATAATAGCAACTTACGACCAACATCAGTCTTATTTGTTGACAGTTGGCATACTGGTCTGTCTCACACTGCAATTGGGCCACAGAGGTATTTGAAAAATACATACAAAGGTCAATATAACTCTGCTGAAAGACAGACAATGATATATGAATTTATTTTCAAACATTCCCATTTATGAATTAGATGAGCAGAAGTTATATTTATACAAGCATGCCATGCAGATCTCTTATTGGCATTGAAAATTAAGGGCCTGCATGGACTGCATGTAGATTATCTCGATTAGTTCATATAGACCTCACTTCACGATGTGATGCCCTTATTTATCTCAAACAAATATATTCTTCCAAAGGATGCCAGCCCTTTACAAAACTTTTTAAACAATTATTAGAATAAGTACTTTTCTTCATGCAATGGCAAACTTGTTATATGTGATGTTTAACCAACATTAAGACTGAAGTGTGCTGAAATCCTTGTTCACAGATTTATATTGTTTACAAGATAGAAACATGGAAGTGGTAATCTGTCAGCGAGATATTTTGGAATGAACACTTCAATTGTTGTGATTAGTTATAAATCTCTCACACTGTCACCTTTTCTAGGCATTTCCAATTATAGTGAAGAATAAATTTGTGCCTGGAGACTCTGGGTATCCCTGAGCAATACACGCGTATTGTTAAAAGACCAGCCACGCCCAGTACAAACAGTTTAATACTTTTCAAATCTCTGTTTTGGGCAAGCCAAGGTCACTCCATCACTACTCCATCATTTGAACTCTGGATGTAAATTACCTATCAGGAATTTTTTTTTTTTTTTTTTTTTTTACCTGTTACATGTTTACTGAGCAAAAATTTCAAGGCTTGTCTCTTTCCCTTGCGAACAGCTTCACTTCCAACAAGGAATTAAGGTTACAGTTTAATTTAATTCCACCTTTTGGAGGTGTTTGGTGATATCTAAACTAAAACATCTTCCATTTCTACAAAGCATTTAGGCTAGTGGCTCTTAATGTGATTTCACAAACAAATAATTGTTTCAAAGCTGCAATTTTATAAAACAAGGCCCTAATCTTCTGCTGCCCATCACCTTGGTGAGTTGCTTCAACAAGGAAGGACCAAGTGTTTACACAAATACTGCCCCATTTTATCCCTTTTGCAAGCTGAGCCCAGTCTCACTGCAGTAAATAAATTTATCCTCATACTTAGGTTTTAAGATCACCCCAGTTCTGTAAGTGTACTAAGCACACCTGAAAGGTGCTGAGCAAAGCAGGCACCCATCAGCTTCGGTGGAAACAAAATCTGTCCTTCATATATGAACATGACTCCTTAAGATCAAAGTCCAGATGAACTGAAACTCCTAGACACTTCATGCAGCTTCCTTTGGAGTCACACAGAAGTGTCCCTGTTGTCTTCAACACTGTGGTATCAGGCCTTACATCCCAGAAAGGCATGATATTGCAAGGTGCCAAGTACCTAGCATTTTCATGTGGAGTTTAAAGGTCTCAGTATTTTACAAAGTCAAATGGAAAAATAGTCCTTTTCTAATATACTCCGCTGAGGTGCTGAAGTGAGCTCACAAGCAAATGAAAAGAATTTGATTTCCTCACTACTCGAGGGCTCTCAACCGTGTCCATCATAAATAAATGATTTTTTTTTGTTCACTGAATCTTATGTTTTGCCCTCAAAGAAATTTGGCATAATATCCAATGAAAAGAATAATTGAATAGCACTTGGTGTAACTACTGAGTATAACTTTAATACCACATCACTGAACACAGTACAAATACCAGGGACCTAATCTTCTGTAAATTAATTGAAGTAGAAAGTCCACGTTCACAATTCATCCTGATGAACTTGAGGAAAATCCCAAGAGAGGAAATACTAATTGAGACAGGATTTTCTCCTCACCCACTACTGAGTAGTGAATTGTATATATTGTTCCAGAAGTTCTATCTGTGCCTTACAGGATTCTGCTTTATACCCATCATCTGTCCATCGTAGGTATCAAATTTTATTAATCATTTGTATTTATATAGCTATTATTGTACCATAATCCCTACACACTCTTATGCTGATGTAAGCCAAAGTAACACCACTCAAGCTGCCCCAGAGCAAAACCAGTGTCTGTGGAAGTATCCAGAGGCTCATCCTCGGGTCATAAAGATACCACTTTGTCTGCCAGAAAAATGCTGCCAACTTTAGGGTGAATGTGCCTACTGTTCAACAGTGCTCAGCAGCACAATCCAGCAATGTGGAACAGGAAATGAGTGAAAAAGACCACATCTAATTGATATTTAGATATGGTAGGATGTAATTACTCATGCTGGAATTCATTCAAAACATCAGCACTGTGAATGCTCCCTTATTAAAAAACAAAAAAAAAGTTGTGTTTTTTTTTTTTTTTTTTTTTTTTTTTTTAAAGTACAATCAGTTCTTTACTGTCCACAAACAGAGAAGACTTTAGTTTGGCAGCTGATGGTTAATAAATTTGGTTTAATACATGTTTTCATGGTCTTCATATCATTAAGTCATAGTATCTTAATTCTACCTCTGAATAAATAAAGTGGCAACCCAACACAAATAGCAAATGATACTTGGAAGATTAGCAGAACCTGACAAGTTTAAAGTTCATTTTTGATGCTGTCTGATTGTGCTAATTTTCACAGCACTCCTGAGGGACAGTTAAATAGCACAACCATTTCACAAATGGTGGTGCAACAGAAAGTTCTTAGGAAACTCCCATTCAGAACTAATAGCAAAGCTGGGATATACGTGGTATTATTTGTTTTAGACTTGCTGACATGATTTGAAACTTGGACCGAATATTTCATGTGATCTGTGCAAGCCTGGCCAGGAAATTATTACAAAAGAAGAAAGAAGTCAGGTATTAGTTTATTAGTAAAGAAAGCTGTCCTTCCTCTGAAGTACAGTAGACAACATCTTTCCAGCCTGCACAGGTATGATCATGTCAAAGGATCACATGTCTCTAGACCTGGAATATGGGCCCAAGAAGCTTCAAGAGTAGGAGTTGCCAACCTAGATCTTTAACAACAGCAGGGCAATCTGGTTGATGCTGAATCAAAATTCATTTTAGCCAACCAACCAAGTGAAATGGCCATTAGTATCAATGAAAATAACATAAATGAACTATATAACCAGGTGAATGCCATTAGTACCATAGCCTGGTGAAACTATGGAACCAAAACACACCTTTTTCACTAAAATACAACATAGTGGTTTTGCAGGCTGCAGAACCACAAGTACTGCACTTGGCACACTGAAAGAACTATTTGGGAGGCAGGCCCCAGTGCAGACAGCAGGCCTGCTGACTCACTTATGTGTGGATAACAGGAGGAAGAAGTGCATAGATCCAGGAATACAGGACATTTTAACATTAAACACACACACACACACAGAAACATGATATTTGTTAGAGCCATATGTCTTTGAACAGCCCACTTAATAGCTGATCTCAAATCTCTATGCCTGCATTTAGGCTGAGCCCCTTGATGGACACCAACTCTGATTGACACCTTTGTCTACACTTACTGTGAAGACTGATTACCTATAGTTTAGTAGTAATTGTAATATTCTTATATTTACAATGCTGCAAATTCTGAAGGGTTTTTACAGCTGTTTTTCTCGTTTGCTTTGCCTAAATCTTCAGATTCTGGAACCCTGTGAGTAGTTTCAACTCTAAAAGCATTTCTAATTCCTAATAGCAGCAAAAAAAAAAAAAAAAAGCTCAAGAATACAATCCCAGGAAACTCAAGCAGATAAACTTCTTGAAACTTCTTAATTTCTGCCAACTTCTAAAAAAATACTATTTAATTTTTAAACTGTTATTTTTTGTGTCTGTATTTTGAGCTCCTAGGGTGAGTAATACAGTGCTTAATTTTGCTTTTTTTATAACAGGGGAGCCTTGTAAATATATGCACACCTCTGAACACAAGCACATGAATACAGAGATGGAGATGACATTCTAGCCATGTCCCAGTCAATAAATCCTGAAACAAATCTCCAAAACACAAAAAAACTCATTTGCTAATGCAAATCTGCAAGCATTGCTAACACAATCCCTTGCATCACCCCACTGGCAAAAAGCAATCATATCACATCACCCTGTAGATGTTGATCCCTCCCATAGCTAAATAATGGATGCTGTACCACATACATGGGACTTAGATGCTGAACAGAGGAGTGCAGACTTCTGCAGATACCACTCTGGCTGAAAACAAGCTCAAAAATAAGTGTTTCAGACAACTGAAATAAAGCATTTGTTGATTAAATCTGGTGAAGATAAGTGCAATAAAAGCCCAGGTGCTTAGAATTGTCAGATCACACTACTTACGTGTAAGGTGATTTTGCTTCCAAATTTAATGTTGCTGGCTGCAGATTTATAGGTAGACTGGACATATGCACTATGTTATATTTTAGGAAAATAGAATAACAGAAGTTAAAAAACAAATGAAATCTGAAAACCAGCCTCAATTCTACAGCTTGTAAGATAGCATCTTCCCTTAAGCCATGGTTAATATTAATGTTGAAATCTTTCATTTTTACTGATTTCAGTGATGACAAGGTCTAGTCCTGCATTACTCCTTTGACTTAAGTGAGGAGAGTAGACAATGCTAGAACATACCTTCCCCATTTTAACATTGTCTTTTTGTCAAACTCATTAGGGATCTGACTTCTTACCCCCCCCCCAGCAGAATGAAATACTATATAATAACATAAATATTATATAACATAACATATAATATATAATAAATATTATATTCTGACAGTATTAATTAAATCTCATCTCCATCCCCTCTTTAGAATTGTGTCTGGTGGCAGCAGTTCAAAGTGATAAAAATTACTTTTAATCAATAATTGTATTTCAACACCACAACAGCAGGTGACAAACGTTAACAATATTCACCAGCAAAATCTTTCAAGAACTATCATATCTGCATAAACAATTGTGTAAAATTCCTTTTATGTGTGTGTATCTGCTCATGTTTGGAAACATGGGGTTCTTTCTAACATCCTATATTGGTTGACTATAGCAGTTTACAAAAATACTTCAGTAAGAAAGAAATTTAAGGAAATTCACTGTTAGAAGGTGATCGACTTGATTCTTTCATGGTTGATATTTTCATGCTTTATACCATATTAGTTTATGAGATAAAATGGACTGCATGGTCTATGAAGTAAAGGAGAAAACTTCTGTTTCTGCTCTCTCCTAGAACTTCTAAACTTGGTCACTTGCTGCGATAAACTTGGTATCCTACTGCCCTGACACCTTAAAATAAGCCAGCCCTGCAAATGTACGTATTTGCAAGGAATATGGTGACAAAGCAGTCACACTCTTTCTGTAAGCTGCATATCTTCCATTTCACTTTCTTTTTAATGGTGCTCAGAGGAGCAGATGGTCTGAAGATCACAAAATCAGGGCCATTGCTTCCCTCCTCAGACAGCTCACTCCAATGTTCCAGGAGCAATTCATACTGACCTTTATGCCCAGAAATCAGTATGAAACATCAGTTGTTTTTGACTCACCATTAAAAGTTTTTTTTTGTTGTTGTTGGTTTGTTTTTTTGTTTGTTTTCATTACACAAGAACACAAGGCTGATGCTCCAAGGACTCCTGGTTCCTGCCTCCTTAGCACCCTTTCCATCCAGCACCAACACCCCTGCACAAACTGAGAACTCTTGATGCATAACATCAGCTTCTTAAGTACATTTTTCTTCAGAAAGAGGGCAGAAGGTATGAAAAACATTTTCAAAGGCTTAGTTGTTTACACCCACATTAATTTTTCTTAGTGGACAATTAGACACGAGTTCCTCTTGAGCAGCATGGTCAAAGCCAGGTAGCAATCATTTTGCTTACACAAAAATCACCGACATTTACACAGGGCAAAACCAGCATTACCACCTAACTTCTAGCCAGTAGTAGGCTTTTGTATGTTATCTTTGTAAATTACTTTCTTTGATGTAACGCGACTGACTGCAGAAGCAAAATAAGCAGTATACACTCAAAACCAGGTAAGACTGATTTTGACGGAAAACGAAACAAGGAAAGTTACAAAAATTACAACTGTGAAAGTCTGGGTTATATATTTTTGTTCCTTTTCACATTAAGACTAAAAATAGTCTAATAACGGTTTGGAAAAATAAGGTTTTATTTCATATTTTCTAGTGCTAAGAACACCTAAATGGCATAACACCATATTCATAGATGTTTTTCCTCTGCTGCTGTTATCTGTATGCTGAGGTGGAAGTCAATGCACAATACAGTCTAGGAGCCTGAATGGAGTTATTATGAGGCCATAAGAATTTGGTGTTGCCTTTGAAATCCTAGCATTCAGTATTGGCCATTACGGCTTTGCAACAGAGTTAGCCAGCCCATATAGTACATCCCATTGTCTCCCTGGGACTTGGTGAGCGCTCAGATCTAGGCTGTTCACAGTTCATAGATACAACGGAGCTAAACTGGACTGTAAATACCTAAATTTCTTCCTTGTGTACGTCATCAGCTCTGCATCTGTGGAATATTGTCCAGTCTACAACAGATATATCTATTCAAATGTGTCTTGGTTTGCAGCCAGCTGTTGCTTTTTGACAAGTCCCATCAAATAGCCAATAATTATGTATTTTTGGCATCCCTAAAACTACTTCCTATGTCTCTCAATTACTCGCCCCCAGCAGAACTGCTGCAGTTATTAGCTTTTGCTTCGCTATGTCATTTGTGTTATTCTAGTGCCATGTGAAGTATGACTTCCTGCCATTTATTTGCTAATGGCAGCTAGCTGCTTTTTCCCCCAGAGGCTTTTTTATCCCCAGACCTACTAGATTATTTGCTGGCCACAAGTATGATAGTTCTTCACTGTCAGTACATCCATCAGTTTCTTCAATTCTGTTCACAGCCAGCAGTATAGGCACTAGAAGTCCTTAGCAACAATTAAATGACTACAGTACAATTTAGAGGTGCTTTCAAAGCACCATATCCAAGCAGCACGTAACACACTATCCAATATCAACAAAAAAATGCAACCTAGAAGCATGCCATGGGATTTATGATTTTTTTTTAATGATTTTTTTTATTTTTTTTTGTGTGACCAACTGAGATTATAGCGCAGTCCTGAAACACAATTCCATGTTAACATATGCATAGCAATGGTGCAAACAGAGCTGGCAGATTTTATATGTTTTTGTGAAGAATAAGGAATGCTGAAGTTGATTTGCTTGGATTCAGCCAAAACTAAAGCTCACTGAAATTCACCCCCTCTTTGTGTTATTTCTCTTCACAAGAAGAAAAACCACAATTTTGCAGACTTGTTTGCTCAGCCTTCATTAGATTGGTTATTGAAATAATCTTTTATGTGTTTAGGAATATCATAGACTACTATCCTGGACTTTGCTCTTTGGTGGTGGGGGATTGAGGAGACTCTAGCAAGGAACAAAAACCTAATCACTAACAAACAAACAAGAGCTGAAGTCAGGACAGCAAGCAGTTGAAGCATGGAAGCAGCAGAAGCTTGTATACTATGCAGCCCCATGGCCTGGCCTACTTAATTTTTCCTTTTACTGTCTTTTTTATGCTCACTTTCTAAACTGTGCAATTAGAGGATGCTCTAACAGCAGATCCCAGCTGGAGCCCAGCTGTGGTGTTTTAATGGGTAAGGCAGTTCACGTGGGGCAGGCTACATCATGCGTGTTGGTCTCTCCCCCAAAGAGATGTGGATGCCATCAGTACCCTGGTCTAGGGATAGCTCTGCAGTTCTGGCACTCCGTGACATACCATAGAGTCCTCTGCCCCGTGACCAAGCAAATTCACTGTTACAGAGTATGTCACTGTGTTAGGATTTGGAAACAGAGAAAGTTCCCAGTTCTGATCCACCTCTGACAAAAAGAGCCCCACAGTTCAGAGGAATGGCAATGAGCCATTTAATTGTGTGTCAAATACTATTATTGTATTTCTGTCTTAAACACACAGGCATGATATTGGGTTAGATGCAGAAAGCACTAATACTGCATTATGTTGTCAAGGAAGAATTGCTCAGCATTCAAGTGGTAAGGTATACAATAAAAACTAAATTTAAAAGGTTAATGTGATGAGAAGAGCTAGAGAAAGTGCTATGAAGAGATTAATAGAAATCTATTTAGAAGAATTTGTATTAAAGGTAACATCCATATGGATATTCGCTTTTTTCAATATCATTGCAGGCAATATTATCTTCTCAAACTCTTTCAGCTAAAAATCTTCTACTTCTCTTTGATCTATTTCATATTAGATGGTAGGAAAAATGTTCAAAGTACATTTTCTTTATTATGATGGCAGATTTGTGAGGGATTTTATGGTATGACTTGGGAAAGAGAAAACATCCTCTAGCATATGGGAGAATGAAGTACCTCTGATTTACTGGATATAAACTTGTTAATAAAGGCAGAAGGAAAGCACTGCTGGACTGTCTATCACAGCTGTTTAGTTTTCAGTCCATCCTCACACTAACACATATTCCATTTATGCTTTGCTTCTAAAATCAGGTTTACAGTCTGCAGACAACTTAAAAACAACATAGATATAATTGCAGCCTTTACAAAAGAACACAAATTACTACTCATAACAGTATTCATTTTTCCTACATTTTGTTGGGGGCAAGTCAGCAATGTAGATAATCATTAAAAAAAACGAAAACAAATTTGTCTTTAACAGGTGCAGCATAGGTAAAAAACACAGACATGGGAAAAAAATATTGTGACAACTCTTTATAACAAAGAGAGCTAGGGGAAAACAAAACAACAACAACAACAACAACAAAAACACAACGACAAGCAAATCAGGTACCTTTTGGAGGCATTAAATGACCCCCTAAATTGCATGCCTCTGAGGATTCACACATATATCCAATTCACACAGAAACTGATGTAAAGCTCTAACTGTACTTTCTATGGTTCACCGATCCAGAGAACTTCAGCATGCTTCTTGCAGAAAGCAAAGACGGGCTAATACTTTTACCTAGGAGCCTGTAACTTAATATTAACTGTTAACAAAATGGATATGTATTTTTAAAATATTTTCTTACTTTACCAGATTTTATTGGAATAAGTGTTCTAGACCTCAATTCAAGTTCAGTCCTACTCTGTGTAAAGAAAGAAATCCCAGTGTAACCTCTGGCACCATGTAAAATAACCGTTGCCATCAGGAAACCTCACACCAACAGCACTTACTATTTCACAAGATAAGGCCATATAAATTTTCAGAAGCAAAACCAGAAAAATTTGGCTTCGCTTTCAATTTATATAATGTGTACGTGCTATAAAACGAAACTCATCCTTCTATCTCAGGGCAGTAGGTGGCTTGCTCACACCCAGAGCCAGCCCGAGAGCTTCAAGCATTTCCACTGAGTGGTACCAAGGGAATTGGAGCTGGTAAGTGCTGCTGAACAAGCACCTCTAATTGAAGCTAATTACAAGCCAAGCTAAATGAAGAGGCTCAGATAGTGAAGTAGGGGGAGGTTAAGTCATCTCTAAGGTATGATGGCACTTTTTGCCATTCCCTAAAATGTTCTGCTTTATAATGCTTCAAGGGATGAAAAAGTCTGCTTTCCCCTTGGCAAATGATTTCAGCAGTTAATTAACATTCTGGATAGAATTTTGCACCTTACCTTTACTGTGATTTTTTAAATTATTATTAGTATTTTTTGTCTTAAATATATTCTTGTCAGCCTTTTGGAGACCTTTTCCCAGATGAAATTAACCCAAACAAAATCTGATTTTATATTGTTATATGCCTAGAAACTGTACTTACGGGCAAAGACCCTATATAGTTATGCAAATGGTATACAGCACTTAAATTCAGGGCACCTGGTCCAATGAACTGAGCAAAATTGCTCCTGTTTCTAAAAGATACAGTGTTAATTAAGCAAAAGGTTTGAGATGGCCATGAAATAATCCATGAATTGTAAATTTCCTGACATGGCTCTGTTGCAAACTTCAATAAAATGAATGAATTTTCTTCCAGTCAGGAAAATGTACCATGCCTGCAGAAATTGGGGTGTTAATGCTGAACATCAGCAGTATCTGTGAACAGCTACAGCTCCTTGGCAGCAGAGGGCTCCTGCATCCCAACACATCATCTGAAGCTATCAGCAAGCTGGTGCAGACCATAGCCACACCTTGTCCTTGGTGATGCTCCTGGGGCAGGGTATAACAGAAGGGCCACAAAAGCACGAAAGCAACATTAGGAAACTGAAGTTTGCCATAGTTAACTGCGGAAGAACAGGATTTATATTGCCTGTCACTAACATTTTACCACTGTGGCTTTGGTAAGGCTTTGACGCAGCTGCACACGATGCTCTCAACCAGACACAAGGGAGATGCGCTGGGAGGGAGGAGGCTGCCATGGGGTGAGAGCAGAACTGGTTAGAAATACCCCCAGCAGTTATCAGGAGCTCTCTGGCATCCTCAGGGAGGGTGTCTTGCACAGGGTTCCTTGGGATTATAGCCTGTAGATCTGTACCTCAACATAAGCCATGTCAGCAGCTGTCGTAGCCTGAGGGACTCAGCTATCTTAGATGATGTGCAAGAAAATTCTACACAAGAAAACTGGGGAAATGGTGGGGCTTTGTGTGTCCAGCAGACTTTAAAAGAAGGAATAAAACTTCTCTGGTTTGGCTGGTGCAGTTTATGGCTACCAGCACACCCAGCAGCTCCTGACTGCAGAAACAGGGGGTCCTCGTAATTTCATAGCAATGTCCCAAGTGTAGCATATTTTAGGAGCCCGGTTATATTCTGCTTGGGACTGCTGACCGCTTCAGCCCCTAGTACGGTACAGATGTGAAAAAGCATGTGTAGGCCTTAAGGCTACCTTAGTCCACTTCCCCATGGACTGCAAATTCCCTCCTTTTGATTATTCAAAACAGGTCCAGCAACTGCAGCTGGAATAGCAAGGTGGAAACAGGCAGCATCTTCCTTGTTCAAAGGAGACCACGGCTTCGTTCTCCTGAAGCAGCTGGTATTTCTGAACTTAAAAATAAAACATGATGCCATGAAAAATGTGCTCATGCCACGTTACTTGATAGCTTTTCCATCACTCTATGAATACAAGATGCACTTTCAACCCATTTACACCTTTGTGGCTTGGTAATGAAAGTCTATGTGAAGAAAAAACCCGAGTAGCTAAGCCCAGAAGCTAGTCATTATTCTTTTTGTCAGTGGCTGCATCTAAGTGAACTTTATAAGTAATTCATGATACTTTTTCTTTTTTTCCTTACTCTACAGTTTTCTTATTCCACTGTCCATTGAGACTGTGATTCCTTGTTGGGCTTTACAAAGAGTCAGTGGTTGACCAAGAAGGGACAAAGGAGGTTTGTGACTCTGTGTTGAACTGAGGGGCTATTACATTTTTAACTAAGTTTGAGAGGAGGAAAATGTCATCTAGGAACAAAAGGAGCATACTCAGTCCGTATGTCAAAGCCTAATAAATCTTTTCTTTGATTTGGTGATTTGTGAATAGATAGTTAAATGGAAGCTACATTCCTGAATGAACCCTTGTAGCTTTTATCCATTTGTGACACGAACATGCTTTCCTGAGTCCCGAAACCAGTGCTTTGGGAGGCACATTCCGACAGAGCTGTTAAGGCCACTTTCATTTCCTTTCCCCAAAGAGTCTGTGTTTGAAATGGTCTCCAGATAAAACCAGAAATTAGGACTCCACACTACTACAAAGCTGTAAGTGAAGCCTGTCAGCAAATTAACTACTTTGGAGTCACACAGATGGAGAACAGGTAGAAAATATAGACAAAAGCTTTTTATTTGGAGCATTGCACCGAAGTATTTCTGGCAGGTAAGACCACTTCCAAAGCTGTGGGCCATATCTTTCCTCCCTTGGACTTTCTGTAGACCAGGTGTATCCTTCTCCCTGCCACCTCGGGAGCTGGGGAGACAGGTAAAGCCAAGCACTGTCCCAGCATTCAGCTCTGATTCACCTTACAGAGCTGCACCATGAAGCAGAATGCAGCTGCTCCTCCACAGCACATTGGCCTTTGGGGATGGCAGGCTGCCAGAAAGCCTGGAGGAGAGCAGCAGTGCCAGGACCAGCATTGCTTCCACTTCACGTGATCTTGACAGAGGTTTTCTGAAACACAATAAGGGTACAACTGTCCCAAAAGAAGTATTTTGTTAAGGACAGTACCCATGCTCCTCTCACCATCCCAGGTTCTCCTTACTCTCTGCTGGTGATCACACATCTCAAAAGCAGGGAAGATTTCAGTTCCTAGCAGTTGTTAACTCTCTGCCTTACACCTTTCTCCCCTAAATGAGCAAAACACCAGCCTCCTCCTCATCTGAGAGCTGAAATCCGTACAGTGTATAGATACGTGCACACTGCAGTGACAAATACAGAGGGATTTAACTTTAATTGTGCTTATTTGTGTGACTGCTTACCTACGTGATGCCATTAACAACACCTGGGCTCTGTAGCTCCAAAATGTTGTCACAGGAAGCAACATGAAATTTAGGCAGCTCCCTGAGGGGCAAGTTGATCAGGACACCATGGAATAACAGTTTAGTCTCATGTTGCTTTTACATGGGGCCCTTCCCAATGTCCAGGCACCAGAAAAGGTGAGTTCATCCTCATCTCTCTCTGTCTCACCTGTGGGAAGACTTCAACACAAAGAGAGTAAATGGCTTTGCTGAGGTCAGTCCTGAGTCACTGGTGGAGCAGGACACAGATCCCCAGTGCTGGAGCTTATTCTTACCCTCCTCCAGCACCAACACACAGTGACTCAGCAGTGAAGACAGTCCCTGAAAACAAATCCAAATCCGGTTCATCAAACTCACACGAACTCTTTTGAAAGATGCCTGTGTAGCTCGAGAATAAGCTCATTCATTCACGCTCCCTTCACTTGCCCCATCCTGCACCTGCAGGGCACAATGCAGAGATTGCCAAGTTTCACACATCCTCATGGCACTCATTCATTGACTCATGCATCACCCTCTTCTGCTGCTGCACTCTTTTTTTAAGGATTTAAAGCTCAGCACTGCAGCTCCTTTCCTGATTTTGGGATGTGGTGGGTCTGCCAAGCTACAGTTCATGTGGAATTGCAAGAGAAGAGGACTTGTGAGGCTGGGAAAGGGAAAGAAAGCAAAGCAGATCCCCATTTCAAAAGAAGCCCTGCAGGAGCTTTACAAAGCTTCTCCAAATTAAAATCAATTAGAATCAAATGTGTGGGAGAGGCAGCTAATACAGTATGGTCAGAATAAAATGGGCTATTGGCATTTAGCGTGGTTCTGGAGAAACAAATCTTATGTGAACACTTGGTCTGGATGTCTGGTCCCAGCCTGCCTATTGCCATTGAATGCCACCCACCAAGCACAGGAATGAGGGAGAAGTCAGTCGAGATATCAGATCCTTACTTGTGTCAAAAATTGATGGTTGTACAAAAACAGAAAGATCCAAAAAATATCCCTGTTGTAGAAAGGATATAAACTGCCCATTGCTAAATGTCTAATCTAAGGAAATCGCTCATTTATCCTTCTGACAGAATTATTATTGCTTTTTTTAAAAAAATAAAAAATAAAAAAATTGAAAAGGAAGTTCCTGGCTACCATAAAAGTTTTAAAAGAAGGAAAATTAGGGGTGTCTAGATTTCCAAAACAAGCATCCTTTCTAAGAAACAAATCCAAAATTAGTCTTTGCTACAAATAATCCCATATGAGCATGTTTCTGAGATTGCAGGCTCAATTATTTTTA
The DNA here is from genome assembly GCA_011076525.1 of Nettapus auritus. Classification (NCBI taxonomy): domain Eukaryota; kingdom Metazoa; phylum Chordata; class Aves; order Anseriformes; family Anatidae; genus Nettapus; species Nettapus auritus. The sequence goes on along the minus strand of CM021766.1, from coordinate 28,736,040 downwards.
CTGTGAAAATTAGAGGGGATTAAGAGGATACAAGCACAGCATACTGATTAAGGGAAAGCAGAAAGTTTTTGCTCAGCAGACGTCTTATCAACACCACATCCTTTAATCCAAAGCACAAATGCTTAGACCATCACCTCACAGATCTGTTTTAGCCATTAGTCTAGACAGTATTCTGGGGTGCAGCTTTGGGAAGATTAAAGAGGTGGTATTGTCGTTGGGGCACTGAGGAGCTGAAGGTAAATGCCTCTCTGTGCAAGGGTAAACACAGCTTCCCGGACAGTCTCCCACCAGCAGTCCCACAGAAGCCACCACTAAGTTTAGGAAATGAGGTAAAGGAAACTCTTCTCGCACCCATGGACAAGTGCAGCAGGCTGACCTGTGTCAAGCTCAGCTCCGTGTCCAAGGCTTGGTTATCTGAGGAAATCTATGGCCTGAGGGACTGAAGAGAGGGGTAAGAAAGAAGAAATCTTACATTTTGTCAGTGTTGTCACTCTCATGACACACAAACTCGTTCAAGAGAAACTCTTCACCTTTCATTTTCACCATCCGTTAGCTTTTCTAAAGTGCTTTCACAGGTTTGTTCACACAATTAAACGTAGCAATACTTCCCTCTCCCCCCCTCCCCCACCAAAAAAAAAAAAGTGGACAGATGTATATTGCTCTTCCACAGCTGAACAGTTCAGATGAGTGCAAAGAGCACCTGTATAGCCAGGAACCAGCAGCTCTAGAAATCTTCCGTAACATTAATTCACAGTTCAATCACAGCATTAAAAGCATAACAACGAGAAAAGCAACTTTTCCAGCAAGAGACTTGGGAAAAACAAAAAAACATAGACAAATGAATGCAAACTACCCTAGGACTTGGTTCACTTAAGTTGGCTGCAGACGGTGCGTTGCATAAAGCCCAGTGCAGGTTAGGACCTACATGGTAGAACCCACAGATCTAGGCAAACCCTTAGCCTAAGAAATGTCTTTGTTTCTCCTCCTAATGTAATTAAATTACATTTAAAATTTGACAGAATTTGCTGGAAGGCTTGTATTTGTGATAGGACACTAATTCATCCAAGAAGTTGCTGTTTTATATAGTATGAGCCCCCACAAATTTGACATTTATGACAATGCAGGTACATGGCAAAGAATATGTTCTCTACTATATTTCCCTTATTGTATTTAACAGCGCAGAAACCTAATTCACTTGTGGCTCTGCAAACAAAAGAAAATAGCCCTTTCTATGGCTGTTGTCATTTCAGGATTTTTTACTTTAAAAAAAAATATATTTTTTCCGGTTTTCTAAACATTATCTCGGTGAAAATCTCACTGGGGAGTTTGTTTAAATATTTACACCATATTACGCGTACATTTTTTTTTTTTTTTCCAACTAGGCACACAATGACCCAAGGGTACAATGACGTGGGTGTGCATATAGGAGCGAGTAAACACATGCACAAAGTCACTGCCTTGAATGCAGGCACGGATTAAGATTAAATAAACAACTCCTGTCTATAGACATCAAATACCAAAACCAACAGGACCTGACAAGTGGAATTTGTCACGCTGAGGCTCCTGGGGCTTTCCTGCAGGACGCATGCCTGGCATGTGAGAGAGCACGTCCCTTGTGTCACACCACACAAGTGGGGCGGCTGCAGGGACGCCGAGAGCACCTGCTGGGGAGGTGTTCTGCAAGTCACGGGCACTTGGGGAGGAGCATGGAGCAGCACAAGATGTATCCCCACAGGTGCTGTGTGCACCTGAAACCAAGTGGCCGCTCTGAAATCCATCAGTCCTGCTCTGTCCTCCAGGCTTCGCATTTCCCACAGTGAGCCTGACTAATTCACCAGATGAGGAGGCTTGAAGGTCCTCCGAACAGTAGTAAAGCTAAGGGCTATTTTCCAGTCATCCAACAGTGCTGTCACATCATGTACGTGACCAAACGGAAGGGGTCAGAGTGTGCAGGCAGCACTTCCCATTACATTACAACCACTGGGCATTTTTTAGTTCAAGCAGCTCCACACTGCTTCTGAGCAGAACGCAAATGCTATATCACGGCTCTAGTGATGCCAGCCTTTTCCAATCTCTTTAAAATAAATCACTAGTAGAATGATGAAGATTCCCCCAAATAAAAATAAATAAATAAATAAATAAGCAGATTTACCTAAGATCTACAACCTACATTTTGGCTTCAAAATAAGTGTTACTTTTTCCTATTTGAATAAAATAATAGTAATAATTATTAATAAAAAGTAAATATTGACCAAATAACTCAAAATAAAAAAGCAAAACGCCCATAAAGTTCAAAAAAATTATATATAATTTTCTCAATTCAGGTAAGGTCTGCTCAAAAATCCTTGTTCAGTGCAAGCCCTCTGCTAACTACATCACGGCTTGGACTGAGTCCATAGCTAGTTTGCAGCAGAACAATGCACAATTTATTCTCCACTCACTGCTTAACTAGGCAGAATGTGACACAAAAGGATGTTTCTGACTGAATGTTTTAGGATTGCCAGAGGTGCAGGAATAAGTTTTGCTAATATATTTAATGAATATGATCGACTTTGCATTCTTATGCATATTTGTTGCTGCAGCTCCCTCTACGATCGTGTGTATAGATTGTGTATTCTGAATACCTGTGCAGACATACGTCTTTAGGAAATAAATGAAAATAAACAACACGGGTAGCATTGTTTTAAGTAATTTTTCTGCCAGGAAAATATGTAACTATTTTCCTTGTAAATCACAAATATTTGATGTTTGATGTAAGGGAACTAATCATGAGACTGCTCTATTGGAAAACACCCAGAACAGAGGTGAACAGGAGGTTAGAAACCTGTAAGAATGAACATCTCTCTAATCTCATTTTTTTTTTTTTCCTTCAAGCCCATAAACATGCTTTATAGGTATCAAGTAATTAATTCCCAGAACCTAGACATTTTTAATGCTTGTTATTCTTCCTTAACTGTGGCATGCTACCTGCCTGCCTGGATAGCCATTACTGATCATCTGAAACTGTCAGGTGCTTGCTCTTTGCCAGTTAGGCAAAAAGCCTACCTACATATGATGGTGTAAGGTCTGCAAGGTTGTAAAATGCATTTCATACATGGACAGATGGAAAGTTTTGTTCTGGATATCCCAAGAAAATACATGGGTTATTTATATGAACATCAACTTCACTATTCACTTCCAATGCATCTCAAATGACAGCTAGACTAGAAACTGTATTTCCAGCATCCTCCACCTGACACATCCATGGTCATGGCCTCCAGGCATTATTGTGTTTGTACTTAATATGCTTTCAGGTACAGCCAACAAGCCAGACATTTCTATCACATGTGCTACAAATGGGTGCTGCACCCTTTGTAGCCAGGAGTAAGGCCAGAGGAAAGTGGGAAAGTCTGCTGAATAAACTAAATCAGGAAATGGTTTGGACAGCAACTTGCTGAGGAAAGGTGATGTATATTGACATTCAGGACCTGCCTTCAGCTTGGTACACTGTCACACAAGAACTTCAGTCCGTATGTCAAGGCAGCTGGGGCCATTAGCCACTTTTTCCCCAGTCATCCCTGCTCCAGAGGGAACATTGCTCTAGAGAGAGCACTGGATGATTCAGTCATTATTTATCATCATGACATCCCTCCTGGGACAGTTAACAAATGAGTCCCACATGTCTCCTGAAAATCTGTCAAGACCATCAGTATATTACAAAGAAGGCACAGACAGTCACTACATAATAATTCTTCTGGAAAAAAAAAAAAAAAGTCTAGACAATGCAATATTAAATCCTAATAACTTACTCATCAGGAAAAAAATCAAACAATCTTATTATCTGATATTATAAATGCCTACCTTCTATCATGGACCTTCAGTGCTCAATAACGAGAATGTGTGTTCATGCATGCATATGTATACACACAGGCACATGTCTATATATATATGTATGTATATGTATATATATGTACACATATAGACAAGTCATCAGAGGTCAAAATTACTGAGCACTTTTATTCACTGAAGAGAATCAAAATCTACAGGAGAAAACTGTCAGAATACCAGTAGTGTTGGTACATTTGCTCTTCATATGTATATCTCATTTTTTTTAGTAGACAAGCAAATCATACTGATTGATCTCACAAACCTTCACCAAATTCAAATGCTTGTCATCTTGATTTAAGTATTTTTCATGGGATCCCCAAAATCACAGGCCCAGCTATGCCTGTGAAATTCCCTATATACCCTGGTGTCTCTTTGTATACCAAGTCCCCCACTTGGGAATCATGACAGGAACTGAAACTGCCTATGGGGCCCTGCTCCTACAGCAGAGTTAAGTGCATCTGAAACAGAATTCTGCTTCCTGGAAATTTTTTAGTTTTCCTTCTAGTTTCAAATAAAACATAAATATTTCCAGTAATACCAAATTTCAGCCAGTGCTGATAACTTAATGCTAAGACTTAAGCATTTGGGCACTAATCAGTAAATGTCTGTGTACGGAGAAATAAAAGATAAATAAGCCTATAAAAGAAAGATCAAGATACTGTAGTGACAAAAACCAGATGTGTCTCTGGAAAACTGTTTTAGGGCTAGTTTTGTAGTACACCAATAAAACAGCATTTAAATGCATTTGGAAGAACTCAGTTTAAAAAAAAAAAAAAAGTTTTCAGATAAAATCACAAGGGAGTGCCTTAAGCTTTGAACTGTCCAAAATAAACTACACAGCTACCTTCTTAGCCTGCTTATTTTATATTACTTTTAATAGAATTAGGGATGCAAAAGGTAAACCACCCATGGAAGACTTAAAAACCATGGAAGAGTTGTGTATCTTTCTATCAAGCTACTTGAAATTCTAGTACATTATCTTAATTACACTTTTTGCTGCATTTGAATGCTTTTCTTATGCATGGAACATTTAAGATTTCATTAGCAGGACCTTCAATTTTTCTAAATGACTTAAATGATCTGTTTTATACTTCTATTTAAATGATTAAGTTGACTAAGGAAAGTACCAAGGGATTTGTAATAGAGAACAAAAAAAAAATAATTACATGATTCTTCTTTTCATGGAAAAAATATGAAAAAAAAGTCCATAGTTTAAGATGAGCTGAGAATTACACGAGTTGTTTTGCTAAACAGTGCTGTAAAGTTGATTTTTGCATCTACTTTACAATTCCTCCCTCTTACACCTACATGTTGATAATACTGTTATGCATGATCTCATTAAATTTTTTTTTTTGATTCTTTGCACAATTTAATTCCTACAGTTCTCACTGTTTTCTATCACCACCTGTCAAACAGAAAAGGAGAGCATTTAAACCTGTTAAATAAGTAATATTCTTGCCCAAGAATAAAACATCTAACTCCGAAGTTGGATCGGAGGTATTCATTTATCTTTTAAATGAATAGCCTCATTTTGTAAAGTACTACATAGATGCAAATCTCATTAGCTTTCCATGGGATATTTAAAAATTAGTCCACCTTATCAATATATCCAATATACATTCAGCCTTTCTGAGTAAAGTACTAGCAGAAGTAACACATCTGTTCTTCCTCCTGGTAGCTTCCATTGGGATATTGGATATATCTTTACAAGCAATATCTTGCTTTCCATAAAGAATTCACCAACACATGTATTATGCAACATATCACATCAGCTCTGAGATGAGTAGGTTTTTCATTTGAGAGAGGGTTTTGTTTCTTCATAAAAATGTAATGTCTCAGTGATATTGTACATACTTACATATTCACATCTTTCATGAAGTACAGCTATGCTTCCTTCACTAGTGAAACAAAGATCCAATATTTGACTTTTTTTTTTTTTTAGGAATACTCCATGCTGTTCAGGGAAAGCACTCATTGATGTCAAGTTAAATTTGAAGCATGACATGACCAGCAGTGATGAGTAGAAAAAGATCTTGTCTTCTATACCATCAGTTGCAGTCAGCTCTAAAGTCACCTGATGACATCAGGATTCATACTCATGAAATGTGAATTGATTCTTCAGAACAAAATTTGTTTACTTAACTAATGAATAGTCACAGAGAAAATTTAAAATTATTGTTCTACCTTCAAATGACAGACTCCAAAACAGCTCTTTTGCAGCGTAGAATTCACAGGCTTAAAGACAAGACCACATACACAATGGATCAGTACCCACATGGGAAAACGTGTGTATGTGTGCACGTACCCACTCACTGGCTGAATCACCAATCATCTCATATAGCTCCATAATAAAGTAATTACTCTTCCTGACATTTCAGATGAGATTTGGGTCAGATTCTGAACCATCCCAGCTTATGTCTCCTGGCAGTTACCTCCATGCTTCACTCAGCTCCTGCTATCAATCAGCCATTCTAATGGAGTGACAACTGCAAGGCAATCACATCATTTGCAGCTTGCTGTCCCGCAGGAACCCAAACCCAGGAACTTGGGTGCATTTGTATGTAATGCCCCTCCAGTTGTCAGGTGAAATGATCAGATCATGAGGGAAAAAAAAAAAAAAACAGTACACCAAGCAAAGCCACTGACAAACCTTGTACTGCTACACTATAGCAAGTCATAACAGACCATGGCCTCATTGCCTACAAACATGACAATAACTGCTAGGGTCTCACAGTAGCAGCTGTGAAACTATAATCACTAGAATCAAGATTTCCTGGAGAATTAGGAAGAAACTCTAGATTGCTGAAAACAGTTAATTGTACTTGCTTGGACTATAGGCATCAAACAATTACAGAGAGTATGAATGCATTTAAGACTTTACCCACTTCTTATGGTTCAGTATCACAGTATTAGCAATACACAAAGGTTGCCAAAATCACTTTCCCAAAACACAATTTTATTCAAGAATGCATTCAGTGAAGCCCATCATACATCATCATGTGAAGCCCCACATACATTGTCAGCTCAAGGCCATACAAATTACCCTTAATAATTACCCTTAACAGTATTACCTTTTAATATTACTTATTATTAAAATAGCTCAGGGGGCTAAAAGAAAAAAAATAAAATCAAACAAAACACCATCCTCATCAAAAAATCCCAGACCACTTTCTCTGTTGTATGGTCACTGCAAATATCTTCTGCAATGTCAGAGATGTTCCTCAGTGTTTTACAGACATCTAAAAGCTACAAAGGAGCACAGGTGTGAAACACTCCAGTATCTGCTCACTGCATTTGTTGTCACATTAACCATGTGCACTCTCCCAGTGAATTTCCCCTCCCCCAGCTATTAAGAAACAACTCTGCCACCCCAGGCTATGTTTATTGGTCAGATATCCATTTACTACAAATTTAAGTGTCTGCAGAAAAAAGATGCAACTCCAGATACACTGGTACATGTAACTCTCAAATAGACTTCTGTTTATACCACAGGGAAATTGCTTTTAGAAAACTGATTTGCTTTAATATTTAATAGTGATGTTTAATTACATATCTTGCAGATGTTATATCCTACTAAGTGTCTCTGTAGTAAAGGGGTAAGAATATTCACATTTTAAAAATAAGTAAGGCAATTTGCTCTCTAAAAGTTACAATGTGGGAGCCAGGGAAAAACTGTAAAGTTTTTCAGTTTCTAACACTGGATCTGAGCCATTAAGCAATACATATGAATTAAAATAAATTACCAGATACAAACTTCAGGTCTATTACATGAGTGAGTGCACTAAAAAGTATATACAGATGCATGTTTGAGAAATAAGATTTGTCCAGGCATGTGTCAGAGACTGTATTTGGGAGACAATTCTCAGTGTACTATTAACAACTCACTACCATCAGATGGAAAAACTCATAAGTATGAGCAACTAAGTTCTGTATTTCAGTCCCCAGATAGCAGCAAAAAGTCCCTTTCAAGGTTAAATATTCATTTAATGTACTTTAAAATGCCAATGAAGACCTCTAGTGGAGAACAGGATCAGAAACCGATACCAAGATAGATACATTTGCACAATGCAAGAGAGGTTTTCAGCATCTTTCCCAAAGGTATGCAGTAATCATGGATTAGAACCACATAAAACACTGTCACTAGAAGAGCTGAATTTACAAAACTTTTACTCATCTCTTTGAAATCCATTATTCATTCCATCTCTTTGTAGTCCCAAGCAGTACATATTAGTGCTCTATACTCTGGAACATAACATGGATTTAAAGCCATTACTCTGACTTGTTAAGGGAAACATGCAAAACAATGAAGTATTCAAGTGGCCTCAGTAACAATGTAAGTGCCCCTGGGACAGAGTCCACAACTGAGGTTTTTAACCAAGAACTTCTCTCAACAAAGCTTTTTAGTTCAGGAGTCTGAACAGAGTGCTTCACCTCTTGGTCTAAAACACATTTAGCTGACTCTATCAAAGTTCATATTAATAGAATGGCAGTGATATTAATTGCTGTGTTGGTACCATTTCCTCCCACTGGGGGATAGTGAACTTGCGCACTTGTAGGTTTATGAACAATCCAAACCTACTGAATTCAGGAGGGCCACAGCTGCGGCAGAATAAAAGCTAAAGCTGCCTCATGAATTAAAACACTGCAACACTCTCTAGTTCTAGAGTCATTTAAAATTTGCCAATTGTACAATTTTTCTGCCTGAAAGCAAGCACATGCTTTGGCAAACAATTATAACTACCCCAAATATTTCCACACTGAAATTTTCTTTTTTCTTCTATGAGGCTGGAGAAGTACTGGGACTCTTTCACCTTTCAGAGACCTGAAGAGAGTATCTTTAGAAGAAAAGCTAGAGTGCATGGAGAGAACACATTTCCATACAGACAGGTCTTACAGGCTCAAGATCAGAGGTTACCCAGCAGCAGGGCATGCTAAGCATGAAAAAATTTGCAGCCATCTGTACAGACATGCCCTACGCCTGAAGGCTCAGACCTCCCTTCCAGACTTCCCAAGGGAACTCTGTAGTCCCACACCTCACTTCCAGCTAGTGATGCAGAAAGGCCAAAAGGTATCACAGACAGTATGTGGACACAGAGGTCCCAGATACTGCCAGCCCATCCTGTTTCCTTTTCTCAAAATGGTATGGAACCCCCTCCCTGGTGGTAGGAGAGCATCTACAAAAGCTTTCCTTCTGCCCAGGGCCTACTGCTTCTTACCCCATGCAACCCTCACAGATATTCCAATGGCACAGGCTCACCCTCCACATTTCTGCACCCTTGCAGAACTGGCCAATTTCCTCAAAAGGCCACGCTGTCATCTTTAAAAGAGTGTTGTAATAAGGAGAGGTCCAAAACAACAGGAGAAAGGCCAGTGTTGTACTCACCTTCAGGAAAAGCCAAAAGGGGAGCTACATGCCAGAGGGAGAGCTATGTGGCAGTCAGCCCACCAGGAAAAGTCACAGAACAAGTCCTAGAAGATACTTCTGGGAAGGAAGAGGGGTGGAGTGGGAGCAGCTAGCATGGATTGTGAGTATCATGACCAACATGACTGGATTAGGGATGAAAAAAGAGCAGTAAGTGCCATTTACCTCCACTTTAGCATAGGTTTCAAGACCATCTCCCACAATATTTGTGTATCCAAGTGAGGACATTATGTTGTGGCTAGGTAGACAGCTAAAGGAGTTTAAGAACTGGCTAGAAGATTGGTCTCAGAGGATGTCTGTTAACAGGCAGCACTCTTGGGTCAGGAGGCTGTCCTAGGACCCGTGCTGTTTAAGAAACCATAACAATGACCTCGAGAAGGTGACAGCGCACCCTCATCAAGCATACAGATGACACCAAAGGGGAGGGGGCAGCTAATATGCCCAAGGGTAAGGCCTAGAGTATTCAGAGTGGCCTAGATCAGAGTGGGCTACAAGTACCCAATGAAGTTTGACAAGGCCAAGTACAAAGCCCTGCACCTGGCAAGGAACAGCCCCTGCAGTGGGACAGGCTGGGCATTGTGGGGCTGGGGAGCAGCTCTGCTGGAAAAGGCCTGGGGGGCTGGCAGGCAGTGAGCTGAGCGCGCACAGGCCCGCAGGGTACCTAGTGGCATGCTGCTTTGTGGCAATTTCCTAATCTTTTGAAAAAGACTGTCATCATTGACTCACTGCTGATATATGTATAGTCAGAGAACAAAGACAGTGGGCAGCACTATTGGGCAATAATGGATTTTAAATAAATACTACAATTCAGCTCGAATGTTAAAGTACGCTGTGGCTACCAGGCCATCTCAAGGAGACAGAGGAGGGAAAATGGATTGTGAATTTGGTAAGATTATGAATTTGGGAGCTGCATTCATATAAACTGGGCTGCTCAAATTCACTGAAACCAACTTTTCAGCATTGACAGTCTGTTTTCATGCTGCTGCTCAGTTAAAACATTCAGCTCTCCCATGCTTTATAAACCTAAATAGACCTCTGAAGGGGAGCATTTCACACATTCAGAGTGAAAGCCATATACTGGATTTACTAGATTAATTCTCCATTTCATTTGAACCATTCAACTGGAACAGCAGCACCACTCCTTTCTGAAAGGTTATTTTTGCATCTGGTTGCATTTAAGCACTTGTGGTGGAGGGAGGCAGGGGATGGAAGAAGGATGGGAAGCAAGAAGTGCACTTTTAACTAGGTTCGTCTCTTCAGGAAGCCCTCTTCAGCTCCTCGCATAACCTGACCACCACCCACGTCTGTAACCAGGCTGCAGCCAGGAGCACATACAGCAAGGCCATGGCACCACCTATTGCGGGAAGGCAGCAGTGCATGCCTATGTCTGCATATTACTTTTCCTTTTTTCAAAAAAATAAAAATAAAAAATGTAAACACCACCAGAATGGAAACTATGCCTCAGACTGCACTATAAGTAGCTACCAATTATATCTATTAATAAGTTGGCAACAATAGTGTGCTTTTGTTCTCTCTCTTTTTTTTCTTTGGGGTAGGAGGTTCCTTCTGTTTTTCAGATGAAGGACCCTGCATATTCCTTCCCAGTCCCCATGCTTTGGTTTGGGGTTTAGCTGCTCCCGTCAAGGTTACAGAGTAACCTTGAGACGTATTCAGCATTTCTACTGCTCTTTTGAGACAGAAATTGAATCCCTTCTGTGTTTGAGAAGCCCATCCTTCCGTTTAAATAGGATTTTTCAATTATTAGCATATCAAACAGTGTAGTTGTCAGAACACAACATAAGATTAGTGCCTTTTTTTTTTTTCCCTCCCTTAAATCTCAGCTTCCTTCTGTCCTACTGTTTTGCATTTTCTGTGAGAACAAACCAAAGGCAACCAGGCTAGCCATCTGCAGAAGCAAGACAGTGGTTATGTCCACATAAAAGTTCATTTTATTCCCAGAAACCAAAGAATTGGAGCCTCTATGAGCAATGCTGGACCTCCCAAAGTCTACAAAGCAACACCTCAGTCCTGAACACCACAAGTATTTACCACCACTACTGAAGGGCTGGATCCTGGCACATGGGGTGGCAGAGATGTCAAGGCAGCCACAGTACTCTCCTGCTCATAAATTTATCACAAGACAGTCAGGCATGTCAAGTCACACAGTAGGTTAAAAGTGGCTTGGAAATAGCATCTCTGCCCAATCTCTGGGACACGAGTAGCAGCAAACAAACGGTTGCAGATGGTACAAGTTTTAGAATCTAAATTCTGCAACAATATGTTGGACTTTTAAGGTTAATTTTAATATTTCTCTGCATATTTGATGAAAAATTCACAAGTTCAGTGTCAGGATGGGAATAATTCTTAACTTTTAACAAGTTGATTGTGTCAACTTGTTTAAACACACTATAAGTACCATTTGGTTGCAAGCTGAGTGAGTGAATTCAACCACTTAAAGGGATCACCATGTAGCAGCCACTAACCTTCATAAAACCAGGAGTATTTATTAAGACATATTTAACATTTAAGAAATAATACATATCCCACTAGAATGTAAGCCTCCATAAACTATGAAAAACATATTCAGTAGGTTTTTAACCTATTGTTTTACTAGATGTTACCGACTACCACTATCGAAACAACAGTATTGTCACATGAGGGTCAGAGGAAGGGTGCGATAAAGGCAAATACATTTATTTCTCCACCTCAACTACGTGGCTAAGGCTACTAAAAACATTACTTCTTCCTGAAAACCTCCTGAGAATGATATCCATCATTACCTTTCAGATATCCGTAACTGTAGGCAGTGAAATGTTACATTTCAGCAATGCTGAGGCTCCTTAATCAAGTTCTAGTTTTGCTGTATTAAGTAATTCACTGCCTCATGAAAAAGTAGCTCCATTATGGAGCAGTGTCAGCTCCGCAGTGCCTATGACAGCTCATTAAACTGTGTGGCACCTGATACCAGTAACACAGGAAACATGAGTGAGACATCCCAGGTCTCAAGCTGAAGAGGCAGGGATTCCAGCAGAAAGAAAAAAAAAAAAAAAACCACAACCAAACAAAGATGTAGAGGGATCTTTACCTCATCTGACATCAAGAATCTTCCAGCAAAATTAAACATGTGGCCTGACATTCTTTAAGTTGCCAGATATACATCATTTTCACACTCGAAGGCAATTAGTGTCATTCACCGCTAGCGTGCCCGAAGTTCTCTCAGGTGAGCATATTAGCACAGTAACATATCCCACGTATGGGATCAATTACACGGTCATATAGAAAGACGTATGAAATTCTGGGAAGCATCTAAAGCCAGCCAGGGAAACCTACAAAATAATTCAGAGATTTCTGTCACTGTCAAACTAGGTTATTTTAAGATGTCAGATCTTTCAGTAGTTATGTCCCCTCAGATTTACATTGTTTGTTCTAAACTAGCAATTTGGGGGTCTTTACACTTGTACTAATTCATATTTGCTTACCTGTTCCTATCTTTCAGTATATTTTTCACACTCTTCAGAGGTGTTTGAAGTTTGCACGGTAGGAACTCACCTTTGTACCTTCCTAACTGCTCCGTCTGTAAAAAAAAAAAAAAAACAAACAAAAAAATACAGGAGAGGAATCCAAATCATAGTTTGAAGTATTTGGATCAAATAAACCTTTTCACTGAAAACAAACAAACAAAAAACACTTTTGCCTACCTGTCCCCAGACAGGTACAGAAGCAGCTCTTCACAGATCTTCAAGCTCTTATTTATACATAGCAAAATACCGACTGAAGTTCATTATTCTGCAATTTATATTGTGCAGAGGCCTTGCCCAAACAGGAAACTTTGGACAACTCTGGGAAGGAAAAATACTATAGGAAATAGCAAATAGCAAGCACGACAGTTATCCTTTCTCATTTTAGCTTAGTTTTAAATATATATATATATATATTTTAAAAATACACAAGCTGAAGCAAAACAGCCCCCAAACACCACAGCCTAAGACCCCATTAGTTAGCCATTAGAAGTCAATGAAGATCACCAGTGTAACATTCACAAATATACAATAAATAAGCTTCCTGAGGAGCAAATTTAAAAACGAAAACCACTGAAGTGTTCCAAAATATTGGTAACATTACCTGTAACATCACAACATGCTATGAATGCTTCAAATACAGACATGTTCTTTGTTGCCTGCTGTTAAATGTTAAAGCTTTTAGGCAATGGTGGTTCTTAAAATAACATTGTAAATAGGTGTACTGAATCTGGCTAGGATGGAGTTAATTTTCCTCCTAGAACCATAATGGCTGCTATGTTTTGGGTTTGTGGCTAAGAGTGCTAGTAACACTGATATGTTATCGACATAAAAGTCTTGGGTAACACACAGCACTGAGGTTTCCTTTTTCATCGCACCACCTTCTTCCCCCCCATCTCCTGTTGCAAGTAGACTGGGAGGGGGAAAGAAGATGAGAGTACGCAAAACCAGGAGAACTGATCCCCCACCGACCAAAGGGATATTCCATACCTTACAAGGTCCTGCTCAGCAATAAAAGCTCAGGAAAAAGGGAAGGAAGGGGGACAACTGAGGTTATGGTGCATGTCTTCCCTATGTTAACATTTGCCTACTGACAGGAAATAAATTCCTTACTTTGGTTTGCTTCCACACACAGATTTGCATAACCTACTAAACTGTCTTTATCTCATCCCATGAGCTCGGTTTTGCCTTTCTGATTTTCTCTCTCACGTCTGTGGGGTGAGGTGGAAGTGAGCAAGCAACTGAGTTGGAGGGCTTACCTGCCTGCTGGAGTCAACCCACCACAGCAGCCTAGGGTTTTGAGCCAGATGCTTCAGCAGCCCAAAGTCAGACAACAGCAATTCATTCACATGTGGTGCTTTGCTTTAAGATACGCCAGTTTATTACAGACTTAACACAATAAAATATAATATCAAAAAAGGTAGACTGCAAAATTCTTACACCACAGAATGCCAACACTTCCAAAAATTGAAATTATACCTTTCAAACTTCATGAACACTTGTGGGAAAAAGTTATAGGGAGACAAAGAAGGAAAAGAGAAAAATATTACAAAGTCAGTTTAAGAAAAGATACGTGACCCAAGCTTTTTTTAATAGAAAATTTAATAGCATTCTTCAACTCAAACAATGCCATCTAGAACCAAATATCCATAATGAAGTTAAATCCAGATTTTGAACCTCTAAAGAATAAGATCCATTGTCCCAGTTAACTTGCATTAAGATAGCTTGTGTCCAAGTCATTCCAAGTACCCCTTAGTGTTTATTTATCATGCTGAAGTTGATAGACTGTTTGCTACACAGTTACAAGAACAACAGTTTACAATTCTTAAGTTACAAAAATAGTTATCACTCATTAGTATTTCTATACATATCTCAAGCTATTATATGCACACTCTGTACAGTGGATGTTAACAGTGGTTACATTTGCTTCCTTAAAACAAAAAAGGACTACATCACTCATGGTCAGACCCAAAATATTTAGGCACCCTAATCTGCTTGCATGTCTGGCATTAAACATCCCTACTGACACAAAGGAAAAGCAGTTTCAGTATCCAAATGAAACACTCACCCATGTTGCAAGACCCTTATGACAGTCTCACGCTATGCTGCAGGGCTTTAACTGGACAGATTCCTTCTGGAGAACAGTCCCAGCCCAACAGACTAACCCACAGGCAGAAAATCAGGTTTCCATGCCAAAAGCTACAGGGGCAGCACTGCAATCTACCCTTTCATTACCAGAAACCCCACCTAAAGGTCAAAAAGGAAAGTGGCTTCTCAAGTAGACAAAACATGTTTTTGACATATCCAAATAATTGTTTCCAACATGGTTTTAGCTGGGTTTTGGCTTGGGCTTTTCTTTTTCTATTTTTTTTTTCCCTCCTCCTATACAAAGTCACCAAAATAATCGAGATTTTTGGCATGATCAGGGCTAACACTAGCAAACATTTTGCTGGTGGCAGTAGTCCATTATTGAAGTGTATTGGCTGCACTCATATTTATTCTTTGCTTTCAGAAGTAATAACAAGCCTGGACACACTGCTGGGTTTTGGCATTTTTTTAAAGGCAATGGAAAAACTGAGTTCTCAGAGGTATTACTGCTAGCCTTGGTCATCTCTTAACTAGATGTCCAGTCCCACTGACATTTAAGATTCATGTAGGTGTCTGACTCTGAAACAACTCACCCTGTGATACTGCCTGGTAACAGATATCCCACTACAGACTGGGGAGAGAGAGGAGGGGGAAAAAGCAAAACCACAACTAAGCCCCACAGTCTACCCACCCCCTCAAAAGGGAACTTTAAATGGTAAGAAATAACACTAATATTTTCTGAATTTGGAAATCTCGTACTGGTTCAAGCACCATCCTTCCCATCATGAGGGTACAACATTTCAGTCAGATGGCTGCAGACCCTAAAAGTTCAACCCAAGCACTTAGAGGCTGAATGCTTATATGGTTAGCTCTACACACCGCACACTGAAAAAGCCCAGAGTATTGTTTGCAGTGTACGACTATGAAGAAATTAATTCATTTGCAGAACTTCAGGGACAATTTGAAACAAAGTCAAATAAAGCATGTACTTAAGTCTGTCAGCATAAGGCTGCAAAATATACCACAACGTTAATATCAAGGTCATGCAAGAACCAAAAGTGCATTAAGAACTTCAAAGCCATACCACAAAGGAAAAGATTCTTATGCTTGCCTTCACATAAGATTAAGAAGCAAACAATTGGCCCCTAAATAGCAAGATGAGTAAACAAATTATAAATGAGCTTCTACAGACTCTTTCCTCCATCAGGAATTCAAGAATAAGCACAAGGTACTACGTCTCTTAGGAGGAAGGTTTCCCTTTTAATCTCTCCAAATGGTATTTGATGGTTGGATCTTTGAGTTCATTTGGTGGCTTCTTTCATTCATTTTTAAAGCACCTTATTTAAAATGTTAAATAACTTTGTTCTCCAGGGCAGAGTGGCCAAATAACTAACATTTTTTTTTTTACTCATTTAAGTGTTTCATATTAATTTACCTTGTTACAATTTTGGCATTTTACAGTTTTTGTATACAGAACACATTGTTTTGTTGATTGTGCCATTGCAGTACAACACCTGTACCACTATTTCAACTAAGAGCTTCCATTTTGAAGTGCAACAGCGTTTGCTACAGGAATTGCTATGACGAGTTCAAGTGACAGGAATTATACCAGAAATAAATCATTTGAAATATAATAATGCAACGCTACTATGTATGTATTTGATAGTATTTTAAGATTAAAAGGAATTTACAAATGAAATATTCATTACTTCAGGGAAAAAAAATCCATCAGAAAGCATCTTACACACAGGCAAAATAAACCAGAAAAGACAATGGCTCTTCAAGCTGACATTCTCAAAAGAATTTATACTTTGTACTCATTGGTCTACAGTGAACCTTTGTTTAATAAAACAAGCAAACAAAACACAACTGAGATAAATACAGAATTATTATAGGTCTCTCATTTGCAGGTGCTCTTCTTATTGTTTGTTTACAAAGTTATGCAATTTAATATTGTCTTCCCTTGCTCCCTTTGCATAGTATTTCCAAGCTTAGCCACAGAAATCAAGTCCAAGTTGAACGCTCAGATGCCACATCAGCTTATCTAAAGAGATGTTCTATTAAAATTAGTAGTCAAGTTCAAACTCTTACTTTGTTTGGTTAATAACATGCTGACATGTTTTGCAAGCACAAAATAACACACACAGAACTGTAAGCCTTTGATTCTCCTGTAACTGACTTAATTTGAGGATTCATCAGTACGATTTTTACTATGTTGCCTCTATTTTTTAGGTAAGAACTGTTAGTTATTCAGTAAGCCTACCACAAATTAATGGTGTTAAAGTTTACAACCATTAGATAACCCAGGTGATAAAGAGATGTAAGAAAAAAAAAAAGCAAGAGCTTTATTTCTCCCCCACATACACAGAAAGAATAATTCTATTCATCATTCTTTATTTTCAAGTAGCTAACACCAAGCATGTTATGCAGTGGAAGATCCACAGACTTAAGTATGTATTTTGCTCGGTATGTCTGCCAGTCTTTCCAATGTCAGTTGGAGTCTCTCAACACCACATTCAAGTGTAAAATCCCTAAACACAAGCTTGTTCAAGCAGCATTCACTGGTGTGACCAAACAACTGTATCACTGTGCCATTCCAGTTATTTTAGATTATTTATTATCCTTTGAACTGGTTTAAACTGGTACAAAAAATATCTGCCTAGAGTTCTTCTGTTGTTCTTTCTACTTAAAAATGAAAAAAAAAAAAAAAAACAAAACAAACAAAAAAAAAACCAACAACCTTGAGGCTTACATACTTGGGAATAGAGGAAAAAAATCCTATCACTTACTGGTTGACTTCAGATCTGACATGGTTTAAAACAGAATTTTCCCCATGCTCCAAAAAATATTGATCTTTCTATGACAGACAACATAGTAGATGTTACTTCCCAGCTTCTAGCCAGCTCCCCACTATCCTGGTCTTGAGTTATCAGCTCTGTCTTTTCAGACTACCAGACCAGCTTCAGCATGTTTTATCAGACACAAGACAGAACCTCATCTATGCTCTAGGATGATTAGTAGAGCCAGTTGTGAATTAGTTTGCCTTATGATCATAAGGTGTAATAAAGAATGTTTAAAATGCCCAGATACAAGAAAAAAATTCAGAACATAACTAAGTCATCAATTATTTCCCTATCAAAGTTCTCCTAAGCCAACATCTTCATCAATCAAAAATTATAGGAAACTGACACTGTAGGTTCCAATACAGATACATTTTTTAAAGACATTGTGGATGAGTGCTCAGAGCATTCAGATTTTTTTTTTTTGCACAGTTACTCATTTTCTTTTAAATCAGTCTTACTCAACTGATATGTTTCCCAGCACCTCTACCCCTAATTAGGTCCACCTAAAGAATGATGATGAAAGACAACAGAATAACTTCACTGAATTACTGAAGCATAAAACATCAATAGTTACAAGAAGTTACTCAGCAGCCTTTTTCAATAGTGTTTATTACTAGTTCGTTTTAATTAGCTTATTTCCAGGAGATAGGCAGCATAAAAACCGCAACACCTATTTAAAAAAAAAATAGAATTTATTGCAATGCAACGGTCTCAATAGTACTTTTTTACAGCTGCATCTTATTTAATACTGAAATAAAACAATCCTGATCTAGTTAATTTTAAAAGTTTTGCCCCTAACCATTCGAATAGTCAGTCTTCAGAGGTCAAGCAACTTTGGACCTCAAATTTAGAATCACCGTGTTTGGTAAAAACCCTGGAAACTCTCATTGTGCAAACTAACTTAACAAAGCTACTTTTTAATAGTTTGTTATAAGTCAGTTTCATGACTACATCATCATTTATTCTTACAGAAGGAGTTGCTTTATCCTCACTTACATAACCAATGTGAACTGTGAGTGCTCAGGAGATTCAGGTAACTGCTACATTGCTTACTGAGTTTGTGCACAAAATATGCATACCCCAATGCATGAACACTGACAAGTAGCTTAGTACACAGTATATTAAAACAATAAAAATACCATAAATTTACATCAAGCTGCCCAAACCCATATTCAAAACAGCTTCCCACTTACATCCTGACTACACAATTTTGATTTTAATAGCTGTATTCAAAAGTTTAATCAAAAAAAAAAAAAAACAAACTGGAATGACACTGCCCAAGTCTTACCCCTTCATTTTCCACAGTTTTGAATTTTTCCTTCGTCAGTAGTGATTCTGGGGGATTTCTTTTTTTTAACCTTACTTTAAACCTAACAACATACATTCTTCTTATAACATCACAGAGGTAGCAGGGGGAAATATGAAAGAGAAGATGCCAGATTCTAGAAGTTGCACATTCAAGTATAGCGTCGTCCATGAGTGCTTTCCTGGCTTTCACAGACTGCATGTCACCTCTAATCAAGTATAGCAAATGAAAAGTAGAATCCCAAAACAAAGAACTATTGCCACTAATACTAGTTTCACACCCAGATACCTCAAAGCAATCTTGTTACTTAAGTAGTTATACTGTAAATTTCAAGAGTCAAATATCCAGAACTGAAGTATAAACTTAAAATTTATGAGTACCAATTTTTCTAAAATGCTCATTAGTGACACATTTCACCCAAACAGACAGAAATACACAGAGTTACTCTAAGTTGATGTACCACACTGTAAAGAAAGGTCCCAGTTCAGTTCAAGAATCTGTAATTTCCCCTCCCCCTCCAACCACATAACTTGACAGAAGTGTTTACAGTAACAGAAAGCAAACAGAAGGGGAAAACACTACATTTAACAAGTGCATCTATATACATTTTGCACCTTCTCCCTCCTTGCATTTCAAGTGAACAGGCCACCAGGTTTGCTATGCGTTATTTGCACATACTCTCACCTTTACTTAGTACCAGTCCTATTTAAAGGATCTCTGCAAGCATCAAGAGCAGTCATTCCACACTAACTAACAGGTGCTTTTACTGCGGAGGCTGAAGTACATTTAAATATTCTGACTGGCCCAGCTGGTAGGTTGTGTTTCCTCCACAGTCCACATACTGGTATCTTTCTTGGGATATTTGCTCAGAGTGGCCAAAGTAAGAGGTTGTCACTGTCACTCTTGAAAACACAAAACAGAAGAGACATTTATTTTGTAAGGGGCTTTAAAGTTCCCTCTTCTAAAAACCAGTGTTTTAAGTTACTAGGGTTTTAAGGAGCTAGTTTTAGGACAAAATACATATCAATCAGAACAAAGTTTTAAATAAAATAATAATAATACAAAAACAATACCAGTTTACACTACCCACAGATTATTCCCATGGGAAAAATTTGGTCTCCTGAGCAAAGACTTTTTTTTTCTAAAGATCATAAAGCCAAGGTTTACTCATTGATACTTTGTTTTGGAAAGGGAACAGAAATGATTACAGAAGCTATGCAATGGTTGGTTTACATACCATCCCTCCACCCACAAAAAGCCAGGCAGCTATTTATGCAATCTGACACAAAACTCTGGCAGAGTCGCACAGAAGTCACACAAAAGCGTGTGACTGCCTCAAGGTCATAAGGTTCTCAGCAATTTTTGAACAGCAGCTGATACACATAAGTTCATTTCAAAATATTTGATATCTTAGTAGCTCCATGGCCACACCCCAACTGCAGAGCAGATACTGTAATAATAGTCGGAATTATTCAAGTATCATTACTTTACAAAATTTGTTAACAGAAAACGTCTTTACACAGTTCAGTTTCAAGAACTATGAGGCTACCACACTAGAAAGTAAGTTGACTTCATTTTATCTAAGATACACAAACACCACGATTAAATACTTCTGAGTAATATTTCAATAAGGACTACGCGGCTTCTAAGGTTGTTTCCAACAAAAAGGAAGTTTCCATACTTACTGCATCATCACTACTATGTTATGCACTTTGATAGATGCTAAAGTACAGAAGTCACTGCAAAAAAAAGAAAGAGAGCTATTAGATTTGCGTCAACTTTTCTAGTCAGTTATCTAAAAAGCAAGAATTGTTGCTTCATCCGGAAATTCTGCTACCTGTATATTTACAGCTTGCAGAGTTGCTAATAATGGCAACCAAAGTATTTGTTGAAAAACAAGTGCCTATGAGTGTATACTCAATCCAAGCCTATTGATATACAGACTTGCTTTCACATAAAGCATATTCACACGTGCTTGCTTACATGTAACAATTCCCAACAAAAACATCCCGTGAAACACCACTTGTTCCATCTTTCAGAAGTTAATCTCAAGAACTACATCGCAACACGCCTTCACTGGTGAAGAATTCTACTATAAGGGCATATAGGCATAATTTGCTGTGATTTCACTTCAAGTTATCAAATTTAACTATAGAAAGGAAAATTTACCCCCAAAAGATCCATGTTACGCTAGCTACAGCATCCTGCTGTGTAAGATCAGCAATTTCTATCACAAAGTCTTAGTATGCTTGCTCCAGAAATATCAAGAACTTAGGAAAGCCCCAGTATTTTTGCACTGATTCTCTTCTGTATTATGCAAAATGACCTTTAACCAGTCTGCAGAGATTGCAAAATCAATTTTTGTTTTCTTACGAGACAAACTTACGGACTTATATTTTCTGGAAGACACCTACATACCTGTTATACAGTGTGATACGTAAGTGTATACTCCCCCTCCCTCCCCCCAACCACAGAGCAATGAGTTGCTCTTGATCACAGATTTATCAGCTCAGGAATGAAAGTCATGCGATCAATGCAACAAGACTGTATGACAGCCACTCACAGTATTTACTTGCAATTGTCATTCTTTTCCCTAGCATAAATAAATATAGAAAGAAATATGAAACAATGGACAAGCACAAGTGATAAAGATGATATGAAAATACAAACTAAACAGTTATTTTATTAGAAGTTGTTTTATATTGGTATCTCTAGTAATGATGAAATATTTTTTACCTTTTTTTTTTTTTTAATGGCTAGGCTTGAAACAGGATTTAGCCGAATCATACTGCCAGATATTTTCAGTTATTGTAGTTTTCTAATCCAAAATACAGACAACCTGTAACATAATGGTTATCAGGTTCACCTCACACACAAAAGGTCCCTGGAAATTTTCAGGTTGGAAACTGGGAGAAATTTCTTCTCAGAAAGAGTAGTCAGGCATTGGAATGGGTCGCCCAGGGAAGTGGTGGCATCACCATCCATGGGGGTGTGGTGGTTTTACTCGGGTGGGCAGCCGAGTTCCACCACAACCGCTCTCTCACTCCCCCTCCTCCAAGAGGAGTGAGGAGAAAATACGATGAAAGGGGCTCAAGGGTTGAGATAAGGACTAGGAGATCGCGCAATAAGTATCGTGACGGGCAAAACAGACTCAGCATAGAGAGAAAGTAAGCAATAAATCTTATACTAACAAGCTAGAGAAGTGAGAAACAAAGAAAAGAAACGAAAAGCACCTTCCCCCTCATCCACCCTCTTCCACCTCCACCCCCCAAGCGGCGCAGGGGAACGGGGGAATGGGGGTCATGGTCAGTCTGTAGTGCTTCTTCTCTGCCACTCCTTCTCGGTCACTCTCGTCCCCTGTGCTGTGGGGTCCCACCCACGGGATGCAGTCCTTGCCGAACTGATCCGGCGTGGGCTGTCCACAGGCAGCAGCTCTTCAAGAACTGCTCCAGGTATGGGTCCGTACCACGGGGTCCATCCTCTGGAGCAAACTGCTCCAACCTGGGTCCCCCACGGGCAGCAGCTCCTGCCGGGTCACCTGCTCCTGCGTGGTCTCCTCTCCCCGGCCTACAGGTCTGGCCCGAAATCTGCTCCGGCAGGGGTCTTCCACAGGCCGCAGTCTCCTTCGGGGCACAGGCTCCACCGTGGTCTCCTCCACGGGCTGCAGCGTGGAACCCTGCTCCACCGTGGTACTCCATGGGCTGCAGGGGGACATCCTGTTTCACCATGGTCCTCACCACAGGCCGCAGGGGACTTCTGCTCCGCCACCTGGAGCACCTCTCCCCCTCCTTCTTCACTGACCTTGGCGCCTGCAAGGCTGTTTCTCACTCCTCTCACCCTCCCAGCTGCTGTGTGTCGCAGCGTTTTTTTCCCTGTCTTAAATATGCTCTCGCAGAGGTGCAAAACAACATCGCTTATTGGCTCAGCTCTGGTCAGCAGTGGGGCCCTTACCAAACATGGGGCAGCTTCTAGATCCTTCTCACAGAAGCCACCCCTATGGCCCCCCCTGCTACCAAAACCTTGCCATGTAAAGCCACTACAGGGGGTGTTTAAGTAAAGGTTGGACATGGTGCCTAGTGGTTTGGGGGTGACATTGGCAGCAGGGGGATGGTTGGATCACATGATCTTGGAGGTCTTTTCCAACCTTTGTGATTCAGTGATTCTACTTTACGATTCTGTAATATAAAGCCATCTAGTATCCAAGCACTATTTTGTTGGCAAGCAAAACACAGAGATATAATACCAACTTACTGCTTTTTAAGTCCAGGTTATCTGGAAAACAGCCTTTTATACAAAATAAAAAACAAAATACATACAACATCACCATAAAACTACACAGCATGAAAAGGTAGCTAGGAAAGTACATTGAAGGTAAACTGCATAAATCCAACTCTCTAAAAATAAATGGGTGGAAATACCCTGTAGGATGATGACTTCATCACACAGGTCTGCTGAACCCAGATAACACTTCAGTATCTCAAAGGTTACTTGACCTAAGCCGATTTTACAAGAAGCCTGCTCTCTAGAGTCAAACTCACTCTTTGGTTATGCCTAACCCAAGACCTAAACTGAGCAGAAGGGGGAAACATCAAAATGCCTACAATATTGTGATTCACTGTAATACAGAGAGTATTGCGGGTTCTACAAAGATTATCTCAGGCCTTTCCTGGAAAGTTTAATATTAGAATCAGGGGGAAAACAAACAAAACAATAACAAATACAAAATCCTGCTAAGATCAGCTAAAACTACAATGGCTGGATACGTAAACTAAGGCAGCTCACTGTCTGTATCCTGGCTTCTTCTGAGCAGGGAATCCAGGCTTTCAAGACCTGCGGTACAGAGAAAGAGCTGAAGCTCATCAACAATAACCTCTCAGACCTGCTGACAATTAACTAAGACCAAGTGTTTACCATGCAGAAAATCTGGAGAAAATAAACAACTAAAACCACTGTGTGTGTGGCTCTTAATGCATTGTAAACACATCACAACTTAGCTAATGACTGCTACCCTGTATCAATCTGTACGAGCACTTAGATCCTTAGCTTACTCAAACTTCCCTACTTTTACAGGTCTTTATTACCAGTTACAGTCTACGTTTAGCACCACTTCACTGAAGCAAGAAGTATTTTCTTACATGTGCAGGTTATGTATTAGCCTGCTTTTCCAGCAACATTCACAAACACCTGGTGCCCTGAAGGAAGCAAAGTCCACATTACAGATTACAGGCACAGACACACAGTAGCTTCTCTGCTTCCACTCCAAGATAGCCTTATTCACCTCTAAGCTCAAGCAGTAAGCACAGCATTGTTCCACACTGTTGCTGAAGTTACAGCTATTAAGCTGCAGAATGGCCTGAAATCCATTTAGTTCAGATCACACACAGAACAGCTGTTGCCTGTCCACATCTCTCCACACATCCAAAGTCACCCAGGTTTATCTAAGGGCTAGACTGAAATTAAGTTTCAACAATTGTTGGCAACAGACTCTCACAGCATTACTGAAGCTGAGGCAACAATACAGACCACGGAAGAAGTTTCAATGTATTATTGTACCAGAAGTCAAAAACCACAACTAGGTAAATATCAGCACAAGTTCTATGAAAGCCACATCCAGAGGGTGAATAGGTTCACAGGATTCACTGTTTACACAAACCTAACTTATATGCCTTTTAAGTGGTGACAGAAGCACAAGACTACTTATTTAAAGTTAGCGGCCAATTTGCTATTTCACACCTTTGAAGCTGGAAGAGTCCCTCTCTCACCAAAGGGGCTGCCATCCACTTGAACTGCACGCAGACCTGAAGTCTCAATAGTTAAGAGTTCAGAGTGAACAGAAAGTTAATTTCAGCATAAGAGAATTAATGGTTGGTTTTGTTACCAAAATATACTGAGCCCTTGGTCAAATAAACCTTCTGATGCTATGAACAAAACAGCTTAGACTTTAAGTATACGCTGTAAACACTGGTTATGGTCTGAAGAGCAGAAGTATAAGCTAGTATTTAATTCTATACAAATTAGAGGCTAACTTCCTCTAACTTCCTCAAGTCCCTCCACAGAAATTTACTGGAAACTTATTAGGGAATGTATCAAAAAAAAAAACAACACACATGCACTTCCACACCCTAGCTGGTCCTAGTTATTACCAAAGTCTAAACCGTTGGGAATACGGATACCACTCAAAGTACTGAGAACCAGGTACAGCAAGCCACTATATGAAACCACTGAAAAGAACATGGTTTAAGTATTTTGCAGTACTGTTAAACTCATACAAAGAATGCCATGCCATCTGTGCAAATATATTTCAGCTGTTTTTTCAAAAGCACCATCATTATTTTTACCAAGACACAGGCAAGTATTTAGAGACTGGTACACTTACAACATGTAGCTCATTTCATCCTGTATGACTGTGGGCACCATATAGTCAATCTAAAAAAAAAAAAAAGGCAACAAAAAACAACTGAGCAGATTTAAATATAATGATTAACATACATTCAACTTCAAAAGCCTGTCCCATTTACCTGCTTCATATCCAGAGGACCAATGTTGGTGATGTTGTTTAGTCGTGCTTTGCCAATAACTGTTTTTGAAAACTGAACTTGGGCTGTGATGTTTGCTACTTCAACAGAATAATAGTTGTTGTTCGTTATAT
Source organism: Nettapus auritus (assembly GCA_011076525.1). NCBI lineage: Eukaryota > Metazoa > Chordata > Aves > Anseriformes > Anatidae > Nettapus > Nettapus auritus. Next base: position 28,710,347 of record CM021766.1, on the reverse strand, counting down.
TTAGTGTATTCTGGAAGAAACAAACAAACAAACAAGCCTTTAAGAACTAACTATTCTGTGTATCTCAACGAAATTACATTTTTTAATTTGTGTATGAAACAACAATACCTAAAACTATGAAAGTATACTTTCTTGCCTTTGGTTGAGATGGAGGGGAACCACCATGCAACCCCTTTTTCAGGGGTGTTTAAATATATTGAGCAGCACCAAATTCTGCACAACTCCACTTGTGACCACTCTTCACTAGAAATACTGACCATTTCTTCCCATCTTCAGTTATTCCTTCCATGAAATTTAACTATTCCAGGACTCTTTCCTCTCATGGCTACTTTATTTAATTTAAAGATACTCATGAGGAACTCCACAAGTCTTTTGAGAATCCTATATTCACTGTATTACCAAAAAATAATCAAGAGGCATGTGGAAAGAACTCCTTTAAGTTTTATGCTAAGCAGGTATTCACTAACATTCCTGTACACACTACATGCTCTACATTTCACTCATATTCCCCAAACAACGAAAAGAATTCCACAGTCCTTTTCCATAAAAATAGAAGATCCAATGGCAGCCTACAACTATAGCTACAGAAACCATCCACAGCAAGTCCAGCTACATTTTTCGAACTGCTTGTTGTATCTGCTGGTATTTCTTAAGACACTAAGCTTACCAGTTGGCCCACAATTCCTACACATAATAAACTGCTGCAGCACCATCTCCTGTTGCATGTATTACAAACACCCAAACAGATAGACAGTCTTACCGTAATATTTAAATATATTATACGTCTACCCTCTTCGTAAGTGACATACACTGACTTCACACCAATGTATTCAACGTCAATTGAGCGAGGAAACAAGAAGAATACAGCCAGCCCAGAAAGAAGTAGACATACAATAACAGAAGCAGTCACGTAGAGTTTTCTGGAGTTAAAACAAAACAAAACAAAAACAAACAGAACAAACACATTTCAGAATCAAAAGCATATTAAAAGAAAATAACACACCACTCTTCTCATTTAAGTGATAAGAAGAATGACTAGTTAATATAACCAGCTCAGCCTATTTCCAGCTTCCATTGGTTTCGGGGGGAATGGGGAATATGCTGCGCTTCATTAATTTGTCACAAATAGAGATAACACTCTTGTGTATGTATGTGTATATATATTCTGATGTGTATGTATATATATATATATATATATATATATATATCAGAAAACCAGTTCCAAAACACATGGTTATCCCAACCTTAAAGAGGTAAATGGAAGAGGAAAATATTAATGTGCTTTAAGACAGAAGCACTTCCTTTAAAATCAATTTATAGTAGAACTTTTGACATTCTTCAGCATACCACAACACATCCAGAAACAAAAATAAAGTTTATGCCTTACACAGGATTCTTTGTCATAGAAGACTTTCTGGGAAAGTGTCAGGAACTTGTTTAGATCCCTGCTAAGGGACTGCAAATATGCAATTAATCTAACATAAAAGAGGGAAGGGAGTTTAAATAACAAATGTATACAAATAAAAGGTTCTATGGTAGCTGTGGTTTTCTTAAAATCAGAAGATTAGGGGAGTATTTCTCCAATTTGGACTATTACATCAAATCTATGATCCAGGATATCTAAGCTAGCATTATGTGAAGTTGTATTTTTCCTGTCACTCATTTCTGTTTATTATAGAAACATCGAAACATTTAGAAAATGTGAGAACAATTACTTTAATTAAACCTTTAAGTAGATCCTAGAAAAAGATAAATATTTTTAAAATATGCTATATCAGAATGGTAATTTGTTTATTCTGCTAGCAGCTCTGAGCTTTTCAAATTAATTTCTATGTGATTTATTTTGTATTTTACTAGCCCAAATAAATTAATCCCTTTACTCTAATTTAAACTTTAATAGTGAAGGTGTATCTTCTTATATCAATTAAGACGCTATAAAGCTTGATAAGTGGTTGCATAATTACAGTAGATATTCAGATAATTACCTGCACGAAGTGACGGTGCAGTATTACTAACTTTATAAGACACAGCATGATGAGAGCGTGCACACCTATTAATAAGTAACTCTCCCAGAGTTAGAGGTAAAGGTTCATATTACTCATAAGCAGGGTTCCTTCAATACAGAATGCAAGAAAACATTCCAGTGATTTTGCTTGAATCCCCTTAACACTATCTCATTTAAATTGAGCAATTTTAACTAGAAGAGAAGAAATAACTGTAGATTCTCATAACACAACTATCAACTTACGTTCTTCTTGGCCTCAGTCTCTGATCACTGTATGGAATTAATGCTACCAGCTGGTTTTCCTGCCCTAAAAATAAAAACACCCTTTCAGAATTTAAACACAAAGAATCATTACTTCTGAAGTTACTTCAGATAAAGAGTAGCCTTCGCAACTTTACAGCATCAAATAATGAAGATGAACATTCAAATTCCAGTAATACTCTACATTCAGAAAGAAGCTCAGGCAGTTATAACTGATCCAGAAGGTGTTGTGCATCTCCTCGTCAGGAAGTCAGGGAGTCAGGTTTGTTTTAAAACACATGCACATATGGATTTGGGTGGCTTTTGCAACACGAGTTGTGCCCAGGCTGCATTCTGGGAATCACTGGTACATACAACTGTTTCTCACATGACTGAACTGCAGCAACCTGGAAGCCAAAGTGCCCACTGGAATTTCTCCAAGCAACAAGACACCCCACCAGCCAGCATTTTTAGGATGCAGATATCTTAACAGCAGAAACGGAGAGTGTTAACACCAAGGAGCTACTGAAAATACACAGACTACACCTGTCTTTGTATCTTTTGCCATTTGCTATTAACAAGCAGGTGGAATTGAGATTCACCCACACGACAACACAGAAGCCTCAAGAGCAAGTCTGGTTTGCATTTTGAGTCAAATGCCGAATTTGATCAGTGCTATCGCTTACCTAATTAATCATGCTGAAGTGAATCCAAGCTGAATTGCTAACCTGAGCAAAGCATGCTGAGCATGTACTAGTATGTAACATCAACCTCAGAAAAAGCCCTACCAATTTAAAACAGATTTTCATCTCAACTTCACTATACAGAAAACCTAAAGCTGTCCAAGTACCAAAATGCAATTTCCTATGATTATTACACAGTTTAGACATCATAGCACATGTTGTGGTCTTCCCTACTAGTCATGCAGCCATTTAGTCAACCCTTAATTTCCCCCTCTCCCCTCAAAAACCCCAAACATTATTTTTATTATTTTTTAACTACTGAGGAATAATTAAAAAATGGTACCCACTGCTTTCTTACTGGTACACACCAAGCAGGTTTTTAATTTTCCCCATACCCTCAGAAAAAATATCAGTACCTTGCATACCACCCCACTACAGACATCGCTTTTCCAAATAACCTGAAAGAGTGGCTTAATACAAGTTACATCTCTGGATGACATTTGGCATGTACAGGGTTTATCTGTCAAACCATTTGTTTAAGTGCTGAAAACCCTGACATCTCAGCATTTTTGTTTAAAATCCATGTGTATACTTTTAATCTATGTGTAATACTTTCAAAGTATTATTTTTCAGCAACAGGTAGACAAGGGACATCCCAGACATACTGTCATTCTACAGAAGCACGTGATGTTTTAGAATTGTATTTTTCAAACAAACATTTCTGGAATTTGTTATTCCATATATAGCTTTATGTAAACAAGTGATTCTCATCCAACCACAATCAATGTCCAGAGCACAATCTATTAAGGAGAACTGAGTATTATTAACTGCACCTCCCTGTGCACACTCAGCCACCTGTTTTCAGAAGCGGTGCTTGTTATTTCAAAACTCTAAGTGTTATGAAGCTCTTACTTCCATTGGCCTGCTTCCCTCATGCCAATACAACTAGGAAGTAAGGGAGGGGTAAGGGGGCAGTTCTCCTTACAAGTTTTGTGGTAAGTAACCTTTCTTTAGAAAAAAAAAAAGAATCTAATTTTTTTAAAGTCAAAATATTAGATCAACTTTCATTTACACAGACCTGCGCTCTTTTAGTCCCCATGCCTAGGGATATTTAAACATTGCCTACATTTGCAGCAACTTTTGTGAAGCTGCATATTGCTTCAAATAGTTCAAATTTGGTACTTAAAAACGATGTATTAAAATGTCTCCAAAGTAAAAGGTTTGCAACTTCCAACTACAAGAAATAGATTTAAATGTGACTTTAAAACTGAGAAGCAAGGCACACTGGATTGCAAAGACAGAGAAGAGCTATCAGGTTAGCAGTCAATGTTGATTAAATATCCATTTCATTCATACGGTGCAATAAAAATAAAATGCGTAGTGCTAAAATGTAAAAACAATTTAAAAACATCTTTACTATGAGAATTATGTGCTAGGCCTTGTTGTAGTTAGTATTGCACATATTTCTAAGGTAAATTTAGGGGTTTAAAAAAAATTAAGAAAACTTACCTCGTGGAATCCTTCCTGTTCCCTGGCAGGTAGGACAAGTGACACTGTCCCTTCCTGTGAATTCCACGTAAGGAAACTGCGACACATCCCCACATCTGCCGTCCTCATTGTGCAGCTCTGAGTGAACTAACCCGTTCCTCATATTATCCGACACTGTACCTCCATCGTAGCCATCCTCCTTACACGTATGCATCGGTAGATGAGAAAGAGATTTTCCCATGTCTAAACAAAAGGCAGAAGAAAGTTTTTTTCACAGAGAATGAATCAAATATGGCTTGCAACTTATTCCTCCACATCAAGTAGCTGTAAGCCTATGGTCACTAGTCAGCCTAGACTCCTATAGCCTTCTGTGTAGTTAGATACCTTATGATTTGCAAACTATAAAGGCCCAATCAAGCTGGAGTCAGTCCCCAACTAAGAATCTAAACTGCATGAGAGACCCGTGCAGGTCCTCTGACATGCACAGGTTAAAGGAAGACTGACGAGAGGCTTCCAAGGCAGAACAACACAGCTGCTGCCAACAGGTTGCAACACTCCAGTAGCACTGGACAAACTGGCACAGAATACATTGACCTCTGCATAAAATATTCAGGACATAATGTGCTCTAGAAACCAAGTTCATGATGTTCAGTGGATTCTGCACACACTACGGGCCCGATAAGTTTTTTGGACTTAACTTTTAACTGTGTTTTGAGAACACAGGATCAGCCAAAATTACAGAACTTGAAGTGTTTAAACTGATGTTTCTCTTTAACCCCAAAGAAGACAGATTCACAGTAAATCTAGGGAAAAATGAGAGCTACTTAAATGTGAATGCAGGCAACACGTAGCATTTATAAAAACTTGTCAAAAATATTAGTCACAAAACAGTTTTTGTTACCTCTGTAAACGTTATATTTTTCTCATGAGCACAGTTTTTCAGCAAAGCCACTGAAACAACCACGAAACACTCGAAAACAAAAGCCACAAGGAAGTGATACAAGTGGCAGCCTTCCTAGTTTGCAACAGGTGTGGAACAATTCAAAGTTAAAAAGAAAAAGAAAAAAAAAGATTTGTTGAGCCTTGGCAATCAGTTGTTCAGCTTAACCCCGTAACACCTTCTAGTTACCTACCACAGAGGCCCTAACCGCACAATTCACTAGCGTCTTGGGGAACAGGGGGATTTGAAATGAGTATGCAAAACTCATTCAGTTTTCCTACTGCACATGGAATTTTTAAATGAGGTTGCTAGTAATGATCACGCTGGTCCACCGAGAAAGGAAGCACGAGGAGGAAGATTAAAGAATCAATGCAAGCCAGAATATGTTAAACCAACCACTCCAGACAAAACAGGAAGATCTGAAATATGCTGATGGTAAGCACATAAGCACAACATTTATTCATCTTAATGCCACAAAGGCAAGGCAAATGTAGGAGGGAAAACATAACTATTGCTGGCAAGTCCCAGTTACTGTTTCAGCAAACACAGTGTTATTCATTTAAGTAATAAAAACCTTATGAGAAGGAAAACTACTTACACTTGTGTTGCTACAGCAATTTTGAAACATTCCAGTTTGGGTGTCATTCAATAATAGAAATTATTGAATTGAAAATTGATGCTATTGAGGAAAAGTTTCCTGAAAAAACAGTTGAAATTTATTCCACACATGGTATTTGCTTACTGTTGTCCCTGTAGTTTACCTATAGCCTTTAAGCTACAGAACTCAAGTCTTGCAGATTAGGCAACAGCCATCACATTGACAGGTCTGAAAGCTTTGGGATCAGTCCCTAGCCCTGTTGCATTACAACCACATTCAATTTACCTGATCTACTAGTGGTAGATTCAGGCTATGTCAACATTAAAAGTAAATACAAAGCAATAAAAGCACATCTAGAAATAAACAGTTATTGAGGATCCAACATCCACACTATGCTTGATTTTGCGGGTTTTATTTCATACCATCTCTAGCTGAGACTGAACACCCATGTGCAACTGAAGCACATCTTCTAGTTTTAGCTTCTTCCAAAATGAAGTGTTCAGACACTTTCAGAGCACACTGTGATGTGAACCATAGCACAGCGAGCGAGGTTAACTGCAAATTCATTTCACACCCTTGATTTGAATTAAAAGAGTAATGCAGATGTATCCCCCAACATCACACATACCCGAGTTTCAATAATTAGACTTTCAGTGTTTTCCTACCATCAGAGACTTAGAAGACGTGCCCTAGTTTACAAATGAGAAAACAGATGATAACCTCCTAGTCAAACGTGTTCCTCCAGCATGTTCTCTGCACTACTACAGCTGACCAATGCTTAAAAACACCTTGGTCTTTTACCCAGTGCTTCCATGCTGTGAACAACAGTAGTTCTGAGACCATCTTTGTACCTGACAGCCTCCATCGCATCACCACAGCCTCAAGCTCAACTTTCTTAACATCAGTGCTTCGCCCCAGCCTCTGACTTGTAACTGATATATATGCTCCAGTCTCCCTGAAGTCATCTTTAGCTTCCTTGAATTCAGTTTGTTAGAGAAAACTTGTAAGAAAACATTGTGATAAGGCAGTTTTGTTTAAGGCTGCTCCCTTCAGAGTACTCTGACACTCCGGTAGGACAGAACACAACAAAACGAAACCCAAATAATATGCGAAGAATAGAAAACAACCACATCCTGAGTCACACGCGAAACTTATGAAAGCCACTTTTTGTTTATGAACTTGGGGAAAAATTTGTAGAGTTTAACTAAACTGCTGTACTTTTCCAAATAAAGAGCTGGGTGCCGTTTGTACTTATTTGCACATATATAAACTTGAGATTAGAGACCTACTTCGTTTTTGAAAATAACACACGGCTCTTAGGCCCGACAACCTCCTGCCGGCTGTGGCCGATCGCTGGCACGGCAGGCTCCCCAGAGCAGCGGCAGGAGGAGGCACAGCCATGACTTGGCAGTCCCAAACCTGCCCCACTGGGGCAGAATGGTCCCGCGATGTGCGACCCAAACCTGCTCTTCTTAAACATACCTCCCCCCACCTGCCCGGGAAGGCTGGCGCTCCCCAAATTAACAAACAACTCAGGACGCTGCCGACGCCCCCATATTCGCCCCCAGGGACCCCCACATGCACACAGACGGCTGTTTGAACAAACACTCCAGAGGGCCAGAATCACGGCGACCACCACCCGAGCTGGGCCAGCCCGGCCCCGCCGCCAAACGCGCCCTCGCCGGCCCGACCGCCCAGGGCCCCGCCGCCGCCCTCAGCCCGGCTCCCCCCGCAGGCCCCGCCGCCGCCCCGCGCCCCCCCCCCACCAACCCCGGCCCCACCTGCGGCCGGGCCGGGCCGAGCCGGAGGCTCCGGGCACGACGCAGCAGAAGCCCCGGCGCTGAGCCTGGAGCGCAAGCGCAGGGGGCGGCGCCGCCGCTGTTCGCAAGGGCCGGGCCTCCTGGGGGGGAGTCCCGGCGGTCAAGGGGCTGCTGCGCTTTGGGGGTGGCCCCGCTGCGGGGTCTCGTCCTTCCCGATCGGCGCCGGGGTGCCGGGATCGCTTCTTCACGGGGCTCGGGGCTGCTCGGGGCAGCCCCCGGCCTGCTGCTGCCGCACCACAAAATGGGGCGCGCCGCGGGGCCGGGCTGTTCCCAGAGCAACCCAAGATGGGGGAAAGGCGTTGGAAGTAAAACCAAAGATAAATGACAAAGATAAAAGGAATTGGCCCGGTCCTTCCTCCAAGTGGAGGGCAGAGCGGGTTTCCTAACTTCCAGCCGCAGTTCCGTGCCCTGCCTGCACTTGTACATCTCCCCTCCTCCACATAAGCTCTGCGTTGCTTTCATCTCAGGGAAAAAAGTGTTTTTTTTTTTTTTCCCCAGATGATCATGGTGGTATCTTAATAGCTAGCATCGTTATTTTCTGTTCCTTGTTTGATCAGCTCTAGTGGAAGGAAGTTACTGCACTGTGCTCCTGGGGAAATTAGAAGCTTGAGCAAGGAAAGCTATGACAGGTCAGCAAAAATAAAAATAAAATAAGGTGGTAGGAAATGAGGCACAACACCACTGTCAGGGGCTGCAATTTGGCTTTATAGCCCACGTCACATTTTGCAAGTTCTTGCACAATCAGTGTTTATTCAGGGCATGAGCGGTGACGTGCTCGGAGCATTTTGCCAGAGCACAATAAATGAAGTATATTGAAACTGAATGAACTCGAGGTTGTTGCTGTCCTTTGCGTGCCTGTATCTGGTCCATGATGAGGTTATCCAGTGTCTGTGGTGACATAAGAAGACCACTCCGGGGGGATGCAGGGCAGCCAAGGGACAAGAGGCTGCACAGAGGGGATGCAGCTGGGAATGAAGGAGATGGAGGGCCAGAGAGGAGCTTGGCCCAGCTTGGGAGCTATGGTCCTACTGCAGAAATTAATCAGGACACTGGGGAGCAGAGGACCTGGAGGAAACCACATAACAAAGTCCAATGGCAAGGACAGGGGCAGGTTTCAAGGGATGTGATAAGTAAGCAAGGTCATTATGACAGCATGGGGTGGGCATGAAGCCAGGAGAGGATGCCAGGCTGCTTCAGAGGTGATGGGAGGTGACACATGGCCTCCAGCATCAACCCAGAGCTGCTGCATGTGTGAGCATTTCTGGCAGAGCTCACACCTCACTCTGTGTCCAGGAAATGATAAGCAAAAAAAATAACCCTCACCTGCACAAATATGCACTCAGAAAAATAAATAAATAAATAAATAAAAATGGTTTGCATGTTTCTTGACCTGGGCCAATGCCATTACATTTATTCCTTTTATCCTTGGAACTTTCTGGTGTCTTCTGTGAGTTTAAGAGGTCACATCCAGCAATTGTCCTTACGCCTGGTTTGCCAGTTCAAGTAAAGGAGAGGCCTGCATGCTGCTTGGTGGGGACTGTACTTCTATAGCCAGGCATGGTCAAGATCCTGAAAGCAGGGGGCAAGAGCTGGCACATTTCTTGTCCCTCTTGTAGACCTTCATCCAAGACTTTGGCCCATCACTGTTCAAGATTTCTGAGGTGCCCACACAAAGCTGCCAATGCAGCATGGTTAACCATTTTGTGGGTTCCTAACTATAAAATTATGTGTAAGAAACTTTGAACAGAGCCCTGGCATGTTTGGGGCAGATATATGAACGTGGCTTGTTCAGCAGCAAGTGCCAAATGATGTGAATTTGTAGGCCTGGCTGTTGTCTTCACGGACTCTTGGGTTTTGGTTCTGTCTCAACTTTATATTGTCCCAAGGAGCACAAATGCTGTCATGGTTGCCAGCTGTTCAAACAGTAAGTGAGAACACTTAGTGTTTGCCTTTTGAGTAGTTTTTAATAATGGCAGTCAGGCACATTGACCTGAATCATTATCCTACAAGGGACATGAAGAAAAGGTCTAACAAAAAGGTTTTTGGAATGGTCACACCGAATTCTGGCTACTCAAATTATTCAGTCTGATAAGTTCTCTCAGTACAAATTTATTCAAGAGAAATACTCCTGGTGAATTTGAAGTAGCATGCAGACTTCAATCAAATCAGATTTTTTCACCTCTGACTGTAGCAGTTTTTATCCAACATTTAAACTAATCCATAAAGCCAGATGCATGCAGGTCAGGGTGTTATATCATTGCCTTGGAAACTGTTTCCCTTGCCATTATAGATTGCAACAGTTGAAATCTGCATGGCTTTTGAGATAATTCTCTTACTGTAATCAATAGAGACTGTTTCTTATTAAAGACATCTCCAACTTGCCATCACCTTTCCTTCTGTAGCTTTGATACCTGCAGAAAGTGTTTTATTTATTTATTTTTTCTCCTTCTCTCTTTTCTAAAGTTTTCATGATAGAAGGGAACGTACCTCTGGATATTTCTTTGCTTTGTGCTGTTTTCATTTAGAAATATATGAATATGTGTTAAAGGTAATTTAAGAAGGAGAAACGGAAACACTGGAAGGATCTTGCTCACCCATTAAGTGCTTTCAGCTCCTTCATAATTATCTTAAGTATCATATGTTTGTTTTAGGCTGAAGTAATGCAATAAAAACTGAGAATAAGCAATAATGTGAAGGTCCTGTAAAGTGTCACACCCACTATGCGGCTTGAAAAGCACGCAAAGTATGTGGTGTACTGATAACAAGATGTATGCATTAGAAGTACACTAGAAGTGCCTAGATATGTGATGAGGTGCTTGGAAGTGGTATGAAGTGTGTCACTGAGCTTGGACTGATCAAGACAGTATGCCTTTGGTTATGGAAAGGGTATTTGTACTAAGGAAGTACAGACAGCACAACATCCAGTACTGCTAGTTCATGAAACTGATTAGATTATGCTAACCATGACTCAATTGGGACTGCATGCTTAAACACAGACACAGAAATTAATCACTTAAAAAATGTGTGGTAGGTGTACAGTATGAATGATACTGTGAGTGGTATGAAAGGGAAACAGTCAAATGGCAGAAACAGGGAAGCTGAGATCATCACCTTTGGACTGAGTTATGGGACAGCTGAGAGTAATAAGAGCTCTTAGTTCTCATAGATCACTAACTGGGTGCATTTTATACTTCAGATAGTACATCAGTAAAGAAATAAAGTGATGAATCTGGCTTCAAGTTGACTTTTGTGGCTGGGATATGACAAGTGAGTCAGGTCCTTGAAAGAGCTGGAAATTAGCAATCTCTACAGCAGTCAGTTGCACCAGTGTGCACCTGCATGACCTCAGAAACACCAGAGATGAATTAAATTTAGTTCTTTCCCCTCCATGATGAATATCAACCTAGTAGCATTATTTATCTGAAGAAACTTCAGATTGGCCACATTTATTTCGCCCTTCAGAAATATAAGCTACTAGTTTGGTAAGCGCTGAAGCTAATGAAATCTGGTCTCCTATGGATTTACCCCTTGGCAGACTATTTACCTGAATTATAACAAGAATTTCTGTTATGACCACATGCACCTAACATCTTCTCCTGCAGAGCGTTCTGGCAGTAACATGCAGGCCACATGTAGAATTTGTAGAAATTTGCTGACTGGATAGAAAGTTATTAAGTATTAACTTGTAAATGTTCAATCCCTCATCTCTTCTGCCTGGTTATCTATCTTCATGAAATTTGTATAAACTTTATTATCCCTCAAACTCGTCTGAAACTGGCCAACACCTTCAAAGTTATTGAGTGATTGCATAGACCTTGTTTTCGTGTAGCCTACCAGGCTGAAAATGGGTGGCTTACTATCTGAATGTGGAGGTAGATACGGAACCCATTTGTATCATCAGCCTATCTCCAAGTCCAGAAACTTCCCCTCAGCAAAAAAATCAACCAAAACCCAAACCAACCAACCAACCAAACAAAACATCCCAAACCCAACATCAAGATTGAAAAAACGATGATTTCTGACTAATCTAGAATATAAAGTAGCAATATGGGGGATCGTGGCCACTGACCTGTTGCTGATGGGAGAGGAGGCATTTAAGAAAGCCTATAACTACTTTAGGTTGGTCATTATCACTGGTTTGTATAAAGAAAATAATAATTTGCAGAACTGCTACAGTTGCCTATGTGGATTATTTTCTTCCTCCACCTTAAATAGCCCCAGGAATGCTTGCACTGGCATGTTTTAAAGACCATGTTTTTTTAAACTTTCCTCTATCTCTTGCTTATAACGACAGCCAAGAGAAAATGGTGATTCTCTATAATGTGATTTTCATTTTGAGAAACTTGGGAAAGAGGTGTAAACTATCCTGATAAAAATTAAAAGCAATCCTAATTTTTAGTGATTTCTTGATTCAGTAACATGACAAAACTCCTATTTTATTCACAAGTCATCCTAGTCTCATTCACTAGACTGAGCTATGCAGTATTTGCAGTGTTTACTTGTGCTGGGTTTCATCATTGAAGGGTAGCTGAAGTCATACCCAGGCCAAAAAAAGAAAAAAAATACAGATAGAAAAAGAGAGAATTCTGCCAGTCATTCCAAATTTAGGTGTATGTAATCTGAAGCAACCTTACTCCAGGCACAGGATAATAGGACAATAGGACAGACCTGTGACCCAAATCCACCCAATGTATTTGATCAGCAACATACCAGTCACCTTTGATGTTGCATCCTGTGCCCTACTGCTCCTTTGGGCTGTGGATGCACTAAATGTAAAGAATTAAACATACATATATTGAAAATCCAGTGTATTAATTTGATTTGTTTTGATTTGTAAAAGAGTTCAGTTTTTGATACATTTTTTTTTCCCTTTCTGAAGTATTCTCTGTATTCTGGAATTGCTGATTTTAATGGTATTCTATGGTAAATAATTTTAGATGCATGTAATACCTGAACACAGTGTGTCACAGGTACTTGCATCGCTATGTGTTTTCTGATGGTAGGGCCTGTGCACTGAGTTATTCTGCATGAATAAAACATAAACAGCCTTTTATAACTGACGTGTTTCTGAAATATTGCACAGCTACCAATGACTGTCATTGTTGTAAAGACTCCATGGTCTTCTGCTGTGTGTACTTCATAGTTTCTGTTCATTACACATGCACAAACCTTAAATTGTGCATTAGTTGATGAATAAATTAGATGATTGTGTTCCGTAGATAGACAAAGAGGGGATATCATTTGTGCCCACTCCTCCACAGTTCTGATGCCGTGTATGAACTATGGCTCGCTTGCTGCAATACGTGATTCAAATAGTTTGAGAAAAATAGCCCTATTTCTCCTGTTTGCGTATTCTCACCTTTAAAACAAAACAAAAATAAAGCTGAATATTGATGAGGGGAAACAAAACTGACAATAATCCACAAATCTAGACAAAGAATAATAAATCTTCTGATCGATTGGGTGAATGACCTAGTGATTATAGTTTAATGCTTTTCAATAGCTTATTTCAGAACAAGGTTTTTACAAATCACATCCTGAAGCATTTGTCATTACCTTAGAGGAGTGGTGGTGGCAGCAGCTGGGGCTGCGTTCAGCCATGCATACTGACGTAGAATAATACCTATTGAGCAGCCCCATTGATTTTAGACTCATCTGATTTACATATGATCTGTGTTGTGATTTCTGATAGAGGAAAATAGAAGCAAGGGGATACTAGATTTATTATTTTTAATTTGTGGCTTGAGTGGCTTTAACCAAATGGGCTATATGCAGAGTTAAAACAGTTATTGGGGACTTTTTCACTTGTATAGCTCCCCAGTGGGAGACCGTGAACAAGTAATGGAACATGTGGTATTTTAACATTCAAATTTTATTTAACTTTAAAAAGGAAAGTAATGGGGAAAGTAATGACTTCTGTAGAAGTTGCATAAACCTTTGAGGAGCTCTAACTTCCTGCTTTGGTAAGATGTGTGAGTGATGATAACCAGTTTTTCACTGACTTTGCCAACACATCAGAATTAGTATTTCACAATGCAATAAATAATTGTTTTGTGCTATTGTTTTATTATTTATGCAACTTTGTTAATGAGCACATGCACACAAAAATATGAAATCCACTTGTACCTGGTAAAGTTCCTACAATACTTTAATAAAGTGTCTTGGGAGAAGTCTGGTATTAATTCCTCCATCTCCCACTTGGTTTGAAGACTTGAGAGCTTTATACAACCTTCTGCACAGTTTATTCCATCATTTATACAAATAAATTGATTTATAACATAAGCCTAACAGATGCAAAAAGTACTTTTTTTGGGCCACTATTGAAATATGAGAAATTGTACCCATAGCAGATAAGTAAGAGATAGCAGAATGTGCAACATCAGGAGCACCAGTGTGAACAGATAACGCTGAGGAAATTATTTCACCAAAGCCAGCTTGCCCCTGGCTTTTTAACTTAAATGCTTTTTATTGTGTGTATTGCAACAATAAATATCATATTAATCAGTAGTATATGTCAAAACATCCTCAGTAACCTACCTACCATAGCAAAATGATAGATGTTTTTTTTTTTTTTAAAGTAGCATGGAGTGTGTTAGCCTGCCAGAAAGCCTACCTGCAAATATATATGAATATATATTCCAAACATTAACAGTGTAATGATATCATCTTTCCACTCACATCTAGTCACACTCAGCCCTTAGCCTCTTCTGAAAATCTGCCAGGTAAAGGTGCCAGAAGATACAATTTTTTATTTCTGGGAAAATGGACAGATTCAACCAATTCACAGAGGTTACCTACACTTTGAGAGGTTTAGCTTTCAAGTGATAGCAATGTTTCCTTATCACTGACTAGACCAGATTCAGAAGCTTTGTAAGGGACCTAAAAATTCATGAATATCCCAGAAATAGATTGCCCTTAACTCTCTCGCCTTCCAACAGGGTCTTCCATGTAAAGGTATGGTTCTGGTTATTTTTTAATTTTTATTTTTATTTATTTTTTCCTGTTCAGCTGACTCTACTTTTAATAGTTTGGTTGTTGTTGTTGTTGTTGTTTTTTCTGTTCATCTTTTGTATTTTAAAACTTGTATTATAAAAACAGTATCATAATTTGTGAAGACAAATAGAAATAAAAATTCATAAATCTGTTTTAAAGAACTATTCAAATACTGGTACTATGCAAGTCCATTTTCTTTCTTAAGAAAAATACTTTAATAATCCCTTTATTTGTTTTTGTTGTTGTTGTTGTTGTTGTTGTACAAAAGTGCTTTCAAAGACAGTGTTTAAGCTTCTATTCACAACAGAGTAATATGTTCTGCAGAACTTCAGTGGGTACATACAGAAGAGATGGAATTAGGCATTAATATTTCAGCTTATCATAATCAGGAAAATAATTTGTCATGGAATAGATTGTCATTTAATTGCACTGCAGTTATCTTAATGAGTATAATCTGTTATGTCTGATTTTTTTGTCTACTTTTGCATTTCTTTGAAATAGGATCCTATTAACATGTTTTTCATGACATGTTACGCCAAAATATTTTATTGAAAATTTAATCAAGCTATTATTCTGTAATCTCTTACTGTAAAAGTAGTTTGACCTGAATAGTCTTTTTACAGAGTATGTTCCTTGGCCTGAATGGCCTTCTTATGGAATACAGAATACGTTCCTACAGAATAATATTTCTGGTCAGTGCACAGTGAAAATGTATTCATTCCTCTAATACACAACATAGTTTTATTCTTTTTAAAGGAAATAGAGGATTCCATTGCAACAAAGAACAATGCAATTTTTAAACAGGATAATATTTTAAGAAGTTATCCATTCATTCTTTGTTCTGTAACTGTAGATGTATGGAGAATACAGGCATATCTTCTTAAAGATTAAACTTTTTTTTTTTTTTTTTTCCCATAGAGCCATGCTTGTTTCATTATTGCATCATGCTCACAGATCAAGCACAAATAAAAGCTGGGCAGAGAATGCATTGAAAGTAGCCCTGAGGAGAAGGATCTGGGGGTGTTGGTTGATGAGATGCTCGATGTGAGCTGTCAATGTGCGCTTGCAGCCCAAAAAGATAGCTGTATCCTGTGCTGCATCAAAAGCAGTGTGGCCAGCAGGGCTGGGAAGGTGATTCTCCCCCTCTGCTCTGCTCCTCTGAAACCCCACCTGGAGTGCTGCGTTCAGCTCTGGGGCCTCCAGCACAAGAAGGACATGGAAGTGTTAGAATGAATCCAGAGCTGGGCTACAAAGATGATCAGAGGGCTGGAGCACCTCTCCTACGAAGACAGGCTGTGAGAGCTGGGGTTGTTCAGTCTGGAGAAGAGAAGGCTCCAGGGAGACCTTATAGGGGCCTTCCAGTACCTAAAGGGGGCCTGCAGGAAAGCTGGGGAGGGACTCTGTGTCAGGGCGTGGGCCCTTCCCTAAAATAGGGAAGTTTTAGATTAGACAGAAGGAAGAAATTCTCCACAATGAGTGTGGTGAGGCACTGGCATAGGTTGCCCAGAGAAGTTATGGATGCCCCATCCCTGGAATTAGATGATATTTAAGGTCCCTTCCAACCAAAACCATTCTGTGATGCTGTGATTTTAGGATTCTAGGATTGATTCTATGATTCTGTGATCTCTGATTCCTGATAGAAACTTTTTCATTAATAATAGATTGTTTCTCTGCTGTTACTGCATTAGATATCAAAATTAGCCTCTAGATTTTCCTTTCCTTCTTAGAATGGTGGATAACAAAAATTATATGCATCTATTGCTAAATAGATCAATCTTCAGAATTCCTCTTTTGTCTTGTATCTTCAGATGTTAGCCTCACAAAGATTTGGTTGACCTTACCTTTTTCCTCAATACACAGTCCAGCAACAGGAAGGATTATAGATTTGCAGCTAAAGGATCCATATCTTGTATAAAGCAATGAATTTTGAAATAATCTTTTCAATAAGTAAATCTAACAACACACTTCTCTTTCTGGTGGTTTAGTGTGTTATATTTATGCCTGTAATCCTTGAATGCTCATTTTCTCATGCATATCCCAAGTAGAGCCACTGAAACTGAGAAATGATCTAAAATGACCAGAAATAATTTGAAGCCAGCTGTGAAAAAAACAACCAACCAAACAAACAAAAACACACACATTCCTGTAATATTTGTGTAGTGTCTGAAAAACTCTTTAGCAGAGGTTAAAATGCCCCTTTGACTAATTATGAGATCATAAGTAATTAAATCGATAGCTAACTTGTTGGATTTTTAAAACAGATTTGTAACACAGGTACCCTATTAACATTCAAAAGGAAATATACAACTCCATTTATGCTCATGCATAAGGCAAACAATTGAATGGATGACATCTGTTGCCCTAAGTTAGACCCCAAGAAAATAAAATTTGCAGACGAACACATTTAAAAACTGTAGAAGTTGCTGGAATAACAGAGAAAAGAAATGCTTGAAGGACAATTTTTTTAACTGAGGAGTTCACAGCTTGTTTTGAAAGTGTGAACATTCCTCTGCTGAAACACAGTCATTGAAATCTGTGTTTCTGGGAATGTTTATTCTCAAAGCAGAATGTTTGGACATTTCTGTGAGTGTCTGTGAAGAACAAGAACATTTATCTCTCGATTGGAATTAAACATATGGAAACTGGGTTACTTTTTTTTTCCCAGACTGCCAATTTGATTTTATTTCATTTGATTTCGTGTTTTGAGAAAACACCATTGCTGTCCAGGGAGGGGACGCAGCCAGCACAAGGCTATCTGGAATGTGAGGATATCTGGCTAACAGCTACTCAGCATAAAAGGCAAGAACAAGAGACAAGAAGAGGAATAAATTAATCATTCTGATACTGCAGATCCTAAGAAGCGGGAGATAACAAGACAATTACAAATGCAGGAACTCTGAGGTTGCAGATTGATGGGCCACTGAAGGAGATGCTGAAGCACAGCCTTGAGGAGGTTCAGCCAGAGCTGCGTCGCTGGAAAGAGAGAGGGAAACAAGATTATCATAGATATCATGGGAAAGAGAAAACTCTTAATGGGGTATTTGAGAGGACTCATGAGGTTCTGTAAAACTTATTATGGTATGTTTCGGGGATTGTGGGAATGAACAAAACATATTCCTATGGCATGTTTAGGGAAGGCCAAATGCGCAGAAAGGAAGAGATGGAGACGGTTCAGGGAGGAGTGAGTGGGAAAGTGGAGAGGAGGGGAGGTAAAAAGGGTCAGTCATGTGTGAGCAAACTGCTGGCCAGTGTGCGTGTCTGGCCAAGCGCTGCGCTTGATTACCTCAGTCTATCTTGTTATTAAACTCTATTCTCCCCACCTATTTTCCCATGTGAATGTGCTGACCAACAGTGAGCATCATGACAGGCTAGCTGGTGACTGAAATTAGAGGTCAGAGTGCCAGCGCCTGCACGCAGAGGCTGTGCATCAAAAGGACCTATGTGTGGTCTAGGGGCCACTGACCAGGGAGACTGGAGTCAGCTGCCAGAGACCTGCATGCACACATGGGATGTGCTAGCATGCTCTGAGCCTCATTAGCTGGCAAGTAAGAACATGATAAGCCTCCTGAAGTGCTCACGTCAGTGTGAGTGCTCTTGGTGCAAAGCAGTGGGTGTATGGGTGCTGGTGAAGGCACGGTCCTCTTCATGTCTGTCTGTGTTGCCAATGGTGCCTGTTTGCATCTTTGGACTGCCTGGCTGCTGGTTGGACTGGGAGTGGGAACAGCAGCATGCACTGCAGCAGGAAAAAGCCCTGGGGGTTTGCAGCCCACAAGGCTATGCTTACCTTCAGCTTACCTTAACAGTCACCTCAACCTCCTTTCCCTCACATTTGCTTTGTAGCCCACAGTGTATCTACACCACATCTGTACTGAGCACAAGCATAAGATGAGCAGGGTGTTGGCAACTGCAGGAAGCAGTTGTCTGCATGGCACAGTTGTCTGTACATCCACAGTTTATAACTTTGCTTTTTAGCACTTTCTCAGAGGTGGTGACAGGATTTTCTAAACATACATATGCCACAGGATTAGAAAACTTTCCTTTCCAGAGAATAACTGAAGCTAATGTGTGAGTGCAGCAGAGGTTTCAGAAATGTCTGTTGGAAATCTAGGTATGTTTGTGGAAGCCCTCTTCATATATTACAGTAGCACATTGATTTAAGATCTTATTTCAAGTCCACCTCATGGATCTTTGGGAATGACATAGTTTTTGCCATCAATATGATCAGGCTGAAAAGTTGCTTTCTATCTTCATTTTTATTCCTGAACGTACACTTTTGACACTTGATTTGTGATAGCTGACACCTCAAAGCTGATATATGACTCAAGAGTTAAGAAGCACGGGGCCAGACAGAATGAGCTAGCTATAATCTCTGAAACATACAGTACCCTCTGACACCAAATGTGAAAATCATCAGCATGTGTGTAGTGTCATACAGAAAAAATACTAAAACAAATTGGAAAACTACTTGATTTTTGACTCAGAGGAAGTTAAGCTTTCAAAAAACTTGCTCTGTGTTTTCCACCTTAGCCCCTTTCTTTTCAAAGATATAGAAAGCAGAATTATAGTCCTGTATTTTACATTCACTCTGTGTTCTTCTATCTGTGAATTCCAGATTAAAGGGGAAGGTGCTAACACATCACTAAAATGGCCACTAAAATGACACAAAAAATGCACAGGGGAGTATGAGGGTTAGAATAAAAGATAAATACATGCTATCAGGCACTGATATGTGATCAAATCTGCTATATACGTTTGAGAGCAGCCACACTCATTGTTTTGGAGAGTGAAATCTGACTGTATGACAAAGGCTGTTAACCTTCTTGAATTAGGAAATCTGTCATAACATCTGAATGAGACTCCCAGCCACTGAAAGGACTATTTGTGTCAAAAAGTCAGAATGCTTTTTGAAGAAGTCAAATTTAACCCCCTTCTGCCTATTTATCTGTTTCACAGATTCGGAGGAAAGGCCATATGCCATTACCACCTAAAACAGATAAATAAGCAAGTTTCAGCAGGGGGAAATGTAAAGGTATACCAAATGGTTTGTTTTGGTTTAGCATCTTTGAACAGGGACTAAAAATGGCCAGTGTCAGGAAAGGCTTCCTTCAGTTCAGTTTGACATTTAGTTTCCATTTTGACCTAACAAAGAAAAGCAGTATTGTTTGGCTCACTAGAGTCTAGATTAGGAAACTGAGATGTTTTATGACACTGTTGGAATGGTATCAATCCCAGTGAAGCTTATTACCTAGCAGTAGGAAGAACACTATTTTACCAAGTTTTAGAAATAGAGCAACTATTACAGTATTTTATGAAAGGTTCAGCTCTGCCGTTGAAATGCATCTGTGCTGTGCACCCACCTGCTGTTAGCTTTAAGTTATTTGGTTAAATTTCTAGGTTTCACTAAGGCTTGCAAAAAAGGTTGAATGGTTAACTTTGGTGTCTGTGCAGAACACAGCAACTGGTGTCTGGTGCTCACCAGGTATCCCTCAGAGCTGAAGCAGGTGACGCTCAGAGGGGCTTCATGGATCTGGGCATAAAGTGCACTATGAAATATGTTTTATTTTGGATATTCTAAGCACTTCCTTGCTTTAAAAGTCTGAAGAGAAGCTAAGCAAGGAGGAGAGCATGCATATTGCATTCAGAAATATATATATATTTTGAACCTGGAAATACTCACAGAAGATATAAGGCTGACTCAGCTTTTTTTTGTCTTTCAAGTTTGTGTATATACGTAATGGCAAATATTCTGCAGGTTTATCTTTTTATAATAAACTGGTCCTTCCCCTTTGCACTCAGGAAATCTGCCACCTGCTCTGTATAAATGCATGCTAAGTAATAGCCTTAATAACATGCTAAGTAGCATGCTAAATAAAAGCAAAATACATCTGCTCTCTGGGGATAGGACAATTTCAACTGTCTGAGAATCCTCCAGCAGTGCTGTCTGAGCATCCCACCAGAAGCATAAGCTAGCACATGTGAATCTTATTCCAGCTCAGAGTTTCAGCAGCTTCTAGTTATTTAAACCTCAACACTGAACTTATATGGAGAATTTATTTTTCTTTCATTCTTTGTCAGTGCAAGATTTCAAGGCCCAGTAAACAATGTATTCTTTAACTATCCAGCTGTAAGTGGTTTAAACTTGACTATGTTTTCTTCTGTGTAATAAAAATCTCCAGTAAAGTAAATTCTGTAGACGTGTAAAGATAACACTTCTCCTAGCAGCCTCCTGTAGTCTGGGACAAGATTTTGAAGCGCACTAGCAATTGTAAATCAATACATGTCAATTAAATGTACATGTGGCTGCCAGTTTAAATTTGTTCTGTATTTATTTACTCAGGTTTGGCTGCTACCAGTTATTTTACTTTTTATCAACTACAAGCAACATGAACCTAACAATGAAGAATGATGCAAATGTAACGATCCTATTGATTGAGCTAGAGATTCCTCTCCTCGGGAGAGATTGAATGCACCTACTGAAACAGAAGCCACTTAGGTAATGGACTTAGATGAGCTAATATCCACTAAAACTCTCACAGAATGGACATCATGTTACGTGTCTCATGAGGGTATCTAGGTAATAGTCAATTCTTGTCAAAAGGAAGTTTTACCATAGTTATGCTTCAGAGAACATTAAGGTGCGTCCTAATGGCCTCCACAGCTCAGAATAGCTCAGAAATGATAATGAATGAAAACACAAGTGGTTTCACTTCAAAATACTGAGCATAGTTTATAGACATGTTTTTCCTCAACCTTATGGAAGATACAGACCCTACTTCCTTATCCCTTACCATTTGCATGTCTATGTTTCTTGTGGCTTGATTTCAACCCTACCAGTGATCCTACACTGTCAGTGGACAATTAATATACAAAGCTGGCAAGAACAGCAGCATTTACCCTAAGGAGCAAATGGGGAATCAATGCTGCCTGAGCTCATTATCTGTGGGTGCATCTGCATTGCCTGTATAAAGTGCTATTCTTGATAAGTGACAAACTCAGCACCCACCTCTCTACGATAATGCAACCATTTCAAGATTCTGCTTTGCTTCAGATGCTTCTCTAGACAATTGCATAGGCACGGGAAGGTACCACCACTGTGATGTTTTTATGGTTCAAGTTAAAATATATTTTGGAAACTTTGGCTCTTAAACTAGAAGTGGTCTTTCCAACTCCAAATTTTACCACTTATTTTAAGATGTATGAAGCAGATGTTTATCATTCATCTGATGGCCAGTGGAGATGAAATTTCATCTTTGTGACAGAAAAAAAGACCAGTCACTTAACTGCTTGAGAACTGAATCACCCAACCATCTTTGATGCCATATTCTAAAATATTAATGTAGAGGTGTGTATGTCTTCCAAGTAGTACATAACTGTCAGGTTTATGTCTCAGACTGACATCCAACTCACAGTACTGAACTGGGTAGGGCCTTCACTCTTAACCTGCCCCTTTGCCAGTACAACAGCTCTGGCTCTGGCCTTCCATCACCTGAGACATTTGCTCATTTGTTTTTCCCACTTGAACAAACCCTTGTTCTGTTCATGTGTTTGAATGAGATCATTCTGCTTGATTGAGATAATATCTTGCTTTTGGTAACGGCTTTTCCAGAATAATCGTAGAATCATTGACTCTCCTGAGTTAAAAGAAACCTACAAGGGTCATTGAGTCCAACTCCTGGCTCCACACAGGACCACCCAAAAGATCATATGTCCAAGGACTTCTTGAACTCCGGCAGGCTCAGTGTTGTGACCACTTCCCTGGGCAGCTTGTCCCAGTGCCCAACCACCCTCTGGGTTCAGAACCTTTCCCTAACACCCAGCCTGACCCTCCCCTGTCCCAGATCCATGCCATTCCCTTGGGTCCTGTCGCTGTCCCCAGAGAGCAAAACACAGAGCCTGCCCCTCCACTCCCCCCTATGGAGTAATGAGAGATGGAAACAAGTCCAGAGGCAGTCACCAAGGTCAGCCTGAGCCCCAGGAGTACCAGGCAGGGCCACTGGGACAGAGATAGGTTGAGACCAGGCCAGGATGTCACCCACTGAACCAGGAGCCTCCCTGTACCTTGTCATAAAATTTCATAGTCACTGGCTACCCTGTCTTTAGGCCAGCCCTGAACCTGGGCAGCCATACCTGCAGGGAGGAGGATATGCTTGGCTCCCTGCCACCTTGAGATGAGGCTTTATAAGGGGCAATTCAGCTTGTGTGTATGCAGAGGATGAGATTATTTTTAGAACGCCAGTTTATTTTTGCTGGCAGGTTAGAGACAGCCGCTGTCATTGTCTTCAGCTGTTGGAATGTGCCTAGAGGAAGGATAGAAACATGCAGTCCATTCTGCAAAGACCACGTGTCCTGCAGGCTGTTCTGAACAGTGAGGAAATTTCCCCAAAGTTATGATTCACGAAGGGGAAGTGTGTGGTGCAGAGCAAGGGGCTTATACTACGGCTCTGTTCCAATATGCAATGCCCCTGATTCATGCAGTGCTGTGGGGAACTTCAGGTCCTGTAATCTCATCCCTTCTGCTCTTTATTTAATAGCCCTGCCTAAGCTTAATATGACTGATTATGTGTAGTGGGTTTACGTGGCAAGGTTTTGGTAGCAGGGGGCCATAGGGGTGGCTTCTGTGAGAAGGATCTAGAAGCTGCCCCATGTTTGATACAGGCCCCACTGCTGACCAGAGCTGAGGCTATAAGTGATGTTGTTTTGCACCTCTGTGAGAGCATATTTAAGACAGGGAAAAAACGCTGCGCCACTCAGCAGCTGGGAGGGTGAGAGGAGTGAGAAACAGCCTTGCAGGCGCCAAGGTCAGTGAAGGAGGGGGAGAGGTGCTCCAGGTGCCGGAGCAGAAGTCCCCTGTGGCCTGTGGTGAGGACCATGGTGAAGCAGGATGTCCCCCTGCAGCCCATGGAGTACCATGGTGGAGCAGGGTTCCACGCTGCAGCCCGTGGAGAAGACCACAGTGGAGCAGGTGGAGCTGCACCGACGGAGACTGCGGCCTGTGGAAGACCCCTGCTGAAGCAGATTCTGGACTGGACCTGTAGGCTGTGGAGAGGAGACCACGCAGGAGCAGGTGACCCGGCAGGAGCTGCTGCCCGTGGGGGACCCAGGTTGGAGCAGTTTGCTCCTGAGGGATGGACCCCGTGATACGGACCCATATCTGGAGCAGTTCTTGAAGAGCTGCTGCCTGTGGACAGCCCACGCCGGATCAGTTCAGCAAGGACTGCATCCCGTGGGTGGGACCCCACAGCACAGGGGACGAGAGTGACCGAGAAGGAGCGGCAGAGAAGAAGTGCTGTAGACTGACCATAACCCCCATTCCCCCGTTCCCCTGCGGCGCTTGGGGGGTGGAGGTGGAAGAGGGTGGATGGGGGGGGGGCGGGGGGGAAGGTGCTTTTGGTTTCTTTCCTTTGTTTCTCACTTCTCTAGCTTGTTAGTAATAGGCAATAAATCTTACTATCTCTCTATGCTAAGTCTGTTTTGCCCATCACGATAATTATTGCACGATCTCTTCGTCCTTATCTCAACCCTTGAGCCCCTTTCATCGTATTTTCTCCTAGCTCCTCTTTGAGGAAGGGGAGTGAGAGAGCGGTTGTGGTGGAACTCGGCCGCCCACCCGAGTAAAATCATCACAGTATGTCAGCGCAGGCAATATTTTTAAAATTCCTTCTTTCTTTTAAAGCCATATTAATCCCCAAACAAGTGCACTTGGAGCAAGTAACTCTCTCTTTTTCTCTCTTCACTGAAAAATATCTTTTCTGTTATTGTTGATATTCAATTTGAATATAAGAAGGTCAATTTAAAACAGATCGGTTTCATCACAGATCAAATTGCTTTATTGATTGGAACTAAGAGGAGCATAACTGATCAATGATGCAGAGAGTACAAAACCCAACTGTGCTTGTTCAGGGATAATATTTTACCTCCAGCAGGTATGACTAGCAGTCAGCTTTCATTAGCTGAAGAAGCAATAGAAGTATATAATGTCCTAGAGGATGCAAAAACTTAGGTGCACTGTTGGATGTAATGCTTGTTCACCAGGTGCCCCTAAGACCCAGTTTGTCAGGGTTCATCAGTTCTTGCAAGGCAGAACCAGGAGGCTCTGCGCTGCTCTTCCTACTGCATTTGGTTCCTGCAGGTTCATCAGTTCTATGCAAAACTTGTTCTGCTCTCCATTGATGCTTAACTCACGCATTCTCCTAAAAGAGAGGCTCCCGGGGAACCCCAGCACGTCTGTAAGTGGACCTCTGGGTACTGCATAGGCAGATTCCTGCTGTACGGTGCCTGATCTAGTGGATTCTGCTGGAATTCATCAGGATAATCAGCAGAATCTCTTTGCTCATGTTTTTGGCATAATTAATTGCAAACCAGCTACATTGCTCATGGAAATAAAGTTGATTCTGTATTCAGAATCTGATCAGGATGCACAGCTAGAATTGACTCATGCCCCATTCCCTGGTCATGTGCTGCCTGTGTCAAAGTTCCCAGTTGCTTGGCTGTATGATTATGACTCATAAAATCCCACATATTATTCAATGCTTTTATTGCACCTAAGTGCTTTGCAGAACAGTGAGACGGATATAGCAACAATCAACATTCGGACTTTCAGGGGAAAGCCTCACTGCTGCTAATTTTTTTTGCCTCCTTGTTCTGCTTTCTTGTTAGACTGTTGCCATTTCTTACTTTGGCTTTGTATATGATTTACAGACTTATAAAATTACTTAATCTGCATCAGTTCATCTACAGATCAAGAGTGTAAAGTCTCCAGATACACGGTTTGCCTTTTACCTATGGCTTTCTTGAAAAGAAGCAGCACCAAGAATGCAGACAACACACAAATCATGCGCTCTTATGTTAAAGCCTTGCTCAGCAACACTTGGACAGTTACCTAGATCAAACAGAACAAAGCTGGGCGTGAACGTAAGTGCAGGGGATTATGGAAATGTGGTTTACAATTTGCTACAAAGGCCTTATTCTAATAAGCATGAAAATTAAAATAGATACAAAACTATATAACACATCAGTTTCCATTACTTCTAAATGGTCTCATTCAGAACCTGGAGAAGAGCACGTACAAACATTTTCTGAGCTCTGTGTGAGTGAGGATCAATGATTAGAACAAAGAGAACCAGCCCTTGACAAAGTTTTTTAGGGTCTATCCTAATAAAATAGTAAATCATACCGTTCCTAATGAATCAATGCTACTAGTCAAATGCATAAAACAGAAAATGTGGTTAACCAACAGTGAAACTGTATAGAGGCAATTTCACACTGTGTTGCAAAGTGTACAAAATAGATAAAAAAGAAAAAGAGAAAATGTTGTTTTGTTGTTGTTGTTGTTTTTCTGTTTCTTTTCTCACAG
The DNA here is from genome assembly GCA_011076525.1 of Nettapus auritus. Classification (NCBI taxonomy): domain Eukaryota; kingdom Metazoa; phylum Chordata; class Aves; order Anseriformes; family Anatidae; genus Nettapus; species Nettapus auritus. The sequence goes on along the minus strand of CM021766.1, from coordinate 28,684,227 downwards.
TAATAGGTATATTGAAGCTACATATGGTAAGAATATGTTCAAAGCTTCTGATGAATATACAGTTTTCTCTTGATAAATTATTCCATATATGGAAATAATTATGTCTTAACTGTTTAAGTTCTATTTCTGTCTAATATTATTTACAATTTCCCAAGACATCCAGTTGCTTGGTTTCACTACAGTTTGCAACTTTTACTAATGATCTCTCAAATTAATGCTTTGCATGAAATATTCATTTATACTATAATGACACTACTAGCTGGCAACTCCATTTTCTACTGAAAAAAAAAATCCGCAACACCAAAACACAAGCATTTTAGCAGATAATAGGGATGAAACAACAAGGTATACCACTGCCAAGACTACAGCAATCAGGGAAGGTGTTGGTAAAAGGTAGTTCAGGTTTGCAGATATTAAGTTAGCGAATAATGATAGACTGCTCACATGAAAGAGCACTTAAAAAAAAAAAAAAGGTTAAAAGTGTCTTTGCAGTGGTAGAGCTACAATATAAAAAAGTGTTACACTTAAAACACGAACAGTGGTTGTAATTTCTATGAACCTTTGAATACATGTGCGTGCCCTTTTTGTGTTTGGTAAACTGAATATGGTTAATGTCAGGTAAGGGTTTCCCCCCTTTTCTATATTCTTTTATTTAGATGATGATGCAACTCAAACTAAAGGCTCTGAGATTTTGTACTGATGTGTTTCTAAATATTTCTTAATCACTTTGGTATTGTAAATGTCATCTTAGAACTTCCTAACCTACCTGACCCTGAGGACATACAGCCAGAAGAGCCTACAGGTGGCTCATGAAATGAAGTGGGTGCTTTACACATTTATCAACTTTTTCTGTATAAATGAATGAATTCCTGATGCTATGCAAGCCAGTGGTCAGTCTCCAATAGACTACAGAGGAACCAGAGCTTCAGCGATTTTTGGTGATTTTTTTTTTTTCAGTAATTTCAAATATTCTGTTATTTTCTGTTGTTATCATTGTTTTTACCCATGCCTTACTTCTCTAAAATGACTTCTTCTAATAAAAATGTTCATAATTTTTGATATTATTATTAATATTGCTGCTGTATTACTCATAATATTATTTTTTTTAATGGACATTATTTAAATGTATTGCCATTACAAGTGAAAAAAATGCACTAGCTTCAGCAAAGATATGAGATATTTATATATCAGAAAGCTTAGAATACTGCGTTTGAGAACATGCCATGTAAATATTAAGTTCTGTACTTATGTTAATGCCTTACAGCGTTGCATTATTGCATGCTTCTTTAGTGGGACACTGGACCCTGCTGGCCAAGTTACAAAGCAGAGCATGTTGAAGAGCTAGTAATGATGCTGAGGCTCAGCCAGACACCTGTGTCCTCAAAATAACAAAATATTTATCTAAACTCAATCAAAAGGGAACCTAAAACAAGCTACGTGGTTCTTCAGTTAGTGGTTTGTGTAATGTGTCTGCTTCACAGGGGATAAGCATACATTCTGATATAATCAGCAGAACACTGTTAAAGTGTGCAAAGCTTAGATGAAGAAAAACAACTTTCCACTCAAAACTGAATTATAAATTATTATGATTAAGATGTGACACTTATTTTTGCATCTAGGAAAAAAGAACATGCATAATATGTTCAACTTTTCATTGCAGAATGAGTCATGCTATACAGTTAATCTCAGCTCATCTCTACTAATTTTTTGTTTGTTTGGTTGGTTGGTTATTTCATTTGTTTTTCTGCTGTTGATTTTACAAATTCCATTTATTGTTGCTTGTTTGTTTGTTTATTTGTTTTTGTTTTTACTGATACTATTGTGAAAACAAATATAAAATATTATATTGCTGTCTCTACTATCTCTATTTCTCTAAAAGAAATTTGAGGGTCAAAATCACTGATATCACTGATAAAGTCAATATTTAAAATAAGTAATGTGTCACAAACTAAAGAACATAACACATTAATACAGTGAAACTAGAAAGGGTAAAAAGAATAGCAACAAGCATGCTGAAAGATACATGAGAAACAGATAAGCAGGGTAGGACTCCTTAGCCTCAGAAAGAGAAGACAGTTGAGTAATGGGGCTATATAAATTATGGGTAATGATAATAATGTATAGGCAAGGAATGACTATTCAATATAACTAAGAAATGAAATCAAATTATCAGGTGACAAGCTCAAAAGAAGTAGGAAGAGGCATTCCTTCAGAAAGTACAAATTTCTCAGAGGAAAACATTGGTGTAGATTTTTAGGGATGCCAAAACTTTACAAAGGTACAGAAGCAATTCAACACATTCATAGAAGAAAAAATCCATCAAGAGTTATTTACCCACAGTAAGTTCACATCTTGGAATTTCAGGAGGATGGGTTTACCCATCTTTAAGCTGTTCTGGCTTTATGTCCTCAGGGACAGATGTGTTGCAGTGGTCTAAGATGGCGTTTACAACACCAAAGAGATTTATTTCAGTAAGAAACCTTTATAGAAGTACACTATTACAAATTTTCATAGCCTGTAGTCTGATTTACAAGCTATTTACAATTCTGCCCTTCCTGGTTGAGGAAGTCCTTGGCTGCAGAACTCTGGAAAAAAATGAGTGTATTGGGGAATTAGCACCAGATATTTACCTTTTCTTCCCTCTTTGGCCACTGTTGAGGACAGGTTATAGCCTACATCAACTATACTAGCACAGCTATATCACATATAGCTTGGATACACAAAAAGCACAGAGTCAAGCTATGAAAGTGTATCTGGGCAGCTGTGAATGAAGTAGCCATGCTAACACACTCAGATCATATCAAACTTCAGTGATACTGCAGATTATTCTTTCAGATACTCCTGTGATAGAGATAAAATTTTAAGAACGGATATCTAATGGTCTGCTGGATAATCTTAAAAAAGCTGGGTGTATCTATGTAGCAGGTAATGAAAACCTGATGTGATAGAAGTAACTTCTCATTTAAATGTGGATGACTTATGTAAAATGTATCCATGAGAAAATTACAGTTTAAGATCTTTTTGAGAGATGTGTAAAGGGCAATATTCTTTTCTAAAAATCAAATTTTTATTTTGTTATTATTATTTTATTTTATACATTTTTGTAATTTGTGTAAAAGATGTCCTTGTTTCTGGAAAGAAAGAAAAAATTTAGTGGTAACACTATTGCTCTGGCACTAGCAAGGCACAACCATCTCTGGTTTGCCCACCTGATGTAACAGGTACGTCTGTTCTGCTGACTTTCCATAAACTACAAGAGAAGAGCAGTTGTGGTAGTATATACTGCAGTCTCCTGAGGTTAAGTCACATGGACGTTTATCTGTTCATATATGTACAGATATGGTGACAAAACGGTTCTGTTGTTCTTGCGGCTTGCACAGAACAATGCAATCTCTTCAGTTACTGGTATAATGGAATCAGTACTCATGCATATGTAAGGAATTTTCATTTATTCGTCAACCTCACTTTGATAAGAAAAATCACTATTATAGTGTCCGTGGGTTAATGAAATGTAAAAAGTTTCTGCCATGTGTCTTGGAAGGGAAGGCAACAGAATTTTCACATTTTAAAATGTAGCCTTTCTAATCATAAAACTATTTATAGTTTTAAGTGTTTTTATTTCTTGCTAAAAAAAGAACTTACATCTCCTGGTTTAAAACTGTAAAGATGCTCTTCATAGGACATTTTTTTCCACAGAAAACCTATCCACAGAACAGGAACAGAAACAGTTAGCTCACACACTGACAGGCTACCAAACACTCCATTAAGAATTAGAGGTTTTACATAAACAAGTGAGTGGATAGTTTAACTATTATGTTCATTCCACGTCTGACAAGTCTTCCGAGGTTGTCAACCTGTACTCTGACACTGCAAATGCTTATACATGTCCTGATATTCATGAATATGAGTTGCTTGAGTGAATACAAGACCAAAACCAGAATGTCTTTGAGCCAGTGCTGCTGCTCCTGTGCACAAAACTGCAAGACAAAGGCCCAGGGGACCAATTACTACAGATGGTTTGGTGAGGTCCATGTCTGTCAGTTAGGACTTGGCCTGACATCAACAACTCATTTTACATCAATCAATGTCTATCATGTCATCTTAGTGTTTGCCCCTAGTTTGAGCTGGACTGGAAATGATGAAATGGGATTTGACTACTTAATAGGCCAATTCTCTTTCCAAAAAATTGATATGCTAATATTTATATATATATTTTATAAATTTCTTTGAAATACAATTACAAATTCATGCTATAGCTATTAGTGCTTTATTATACATTATCATGAAATATGTAGTAATGATAGTTGAACTCAATGAACATTTGAATATTTTCACGGTCTGATTCGCTGAAGTTCTCCTCTGGCCTGCTTCAGTATGTCTTTCTTAACACCAAAGATTTCTTGCTGCATAGAGGTTTTCAGATTCCTTTATACTAGCACAATCTTCTCTAAAAGTGAAGTTTCTGACACTGAGGCTAAAAAGAAAGGGCCGTTTTTTTGCATGTGTGTGGCCTTTTCTTCCTCAAGGCCCAACATACGACTTCTAGTCTCCAGTCTATTCCTTAGAGAACATATAATGTTTTAAAAGCATAATTTAGCTAAATTAGTGAGCCTTGTTTCACTAGAAGCCCCACACTATATGAGCAAAGAGACTAATTAGCTGTTAGCCCTCTTGGGTATCACATTGCCTGCAGAGAAGGGCTGAGATCACAGGTGCGAGGTGTGGGTGATTTATCTCCCCCCTCTCATTCCTTCCTTTACCAGGCTGGTTATTTTGCCTTTAAATGCTGATGGATTGCCAGTTCCAAGCTGTGATGGATTCTGTGTGGGGAGTCATACAACAGTGAAGCAGATGTGTGAAGACAAAGCCTGGGTTTGTTGGTACTCATGTGGCTGCATCTGCATGGGTGCTTTCTTTTAATGGTAGCAATTTAGGCATGCAGTAATTCGGTAATTTTGCAGATACGTTTGGCTTACTCAAAAAAATTATCAGGGAACAGCAATATTCTTAACTTCTTAATTCCTACTGTTCAACTAAGGAGGAAGAATGTTTTAGACTCCCTTATTCAATTAAAAATTATTACCCAAAAGTTTAAGATTTACTTAAAGCTACACAGATGTTCTTGACAGGGCCCTTATCAGAAAATTTACGTCACAAGAAAAGAGTTTGTGTCAGCAGTTAGATATCTGAATATTAGAGGATAATGACATGACCAGCCAATATTGTTTATGACAGAATTTATGCATACCTTTTCATTATTTATTTAGAAATTTAGTTTTTTAACCAACAATAATTCAGTTTAAAGAACACAACAACATTTTAATGAAAACTTCTTATGCCGACTTATGCGAAACTTTTGCCCATCATGGTAAATTCATTTGATAACCGATATTTTGCACTGGAATTCTTGTTACATGCTTGCACGCATATGTTAAATACATATAATCAAAACATTTTGCTGGCAGTACTAGCTTAGAAGTTAACATAGGAAAATGAATATAAAATTTTCAGAAGCACACATTGGCCCAACTGTCTTGTCACTCAGATGTATAAAAAAATAAATCAAAACACAATGTGGCCAACTTCTTTGTCAAGGATTTGACCAAAGGTTCATTGATAATGACCTAACACAACATGTCCGTCTTTGGATTTATCTAAAACAAAAACAATAAAAGTTGGAAGAATAAAATTATAGCAATTAAAACAGAAATGAAGATAACCTCCACTATTACCCTTTAGCTTCTGTGATATTATAGAAGTAAGAATCAATATATGTATATATTTTTTTGTGTGTTTTCCTGGGTGCTTTTCTACTCAGAGTACAACTGTGTAGTAGAACTAAAGCACTGTAAAATACAAATACTGTTTAGTCATGCTTACTGGGGGGATCTAGAAAGAAATAAATTAGTTGAGATTAATGCTCTAGGATGTGTTCTTGGGTACAATATATGTAGCAGATTATGCACAGGGATGATGTGACTGCAATGTCAAGTTAATTAAATGCACCTTCAGTCTTCAGTGTGTGAAGTGACAGAATAATGAAATTTAAATACAAATAATAGCTGCATGTATCTTAATTTAGAAGCTGGTCATACTAAATGAGGCACAGTTATGAGAAAGTACTATGGAAGCTGACACTTGGTTTGTAATAAATATTTTTAAAATTGATCTATGAACTCTTCAAAGTTTTGAAGAGTAGTACTTCTGTTAGTCGGTTTTAAATTTGACAAACTTACCATAGGAAAGAAAGGTGAAGAAATCATTAGTAAGGAAACGTTTTAAAAATAAAAGGATTATTAAATAAATGTAAATTCTTAAAAAACTAATCTTACAAGATATGAAAACATCATGTAAAATCAATATAAACTTTTGACAGGCATCATTGGCATGAAAAAGGAGCTCAGCTCTAGCTGAATTAAACATTTGAAGTCTTGGCTGTAGGCTGTAGTAACAAATTTTACACAAACATAGTTCATGGGAGCTGCTTTGGGAGCTGCTTCCTCCTATCTGAGAATAATTCAGAGGTGGCTTGTTAGAGAAAAGCCCTTTCAAAACTGATACTGGGCTAAGCTCTGAAAAGTGTAAGTTTTTCTGGGTTTAAATTTTAAAGATAAGAATTTGGATAGGAATATGATAGCTCTTAATAGTTATTTATGGACTCTTATATTTGGAGTCCTGCTGATTAAATTAACTAAGAGAAATTTAGTTAACAAGGTAAATTGGAAGAGTGGGTTATACAGAGCCCCTTTCTCAATTTTTCTTAGTTATTTTTCATAAATAAATGAATAAAATTTCACGCTGTTTGTGCTCTGACCTTTAAGATCATTTACAACACAAGTGATTACATTTCAAATGGGACTGGGGGCATTTTTGCCCTGGATTTTAAGGCCAGTATTAACATTTCATAGTTCCTTTAATAATGAAAGGCACAACAGGGAAAACTGGTATCTATCTAATGAAAAAGAATATTTAGTGATTGCTATGAATTAACCAACAGCTCTTCTAAAGTGTCTAATGGCAAGCTGTAGAGTTAAATGAAAGTGAGTGATGCTCATTAGAGTGTGCTATGACACCTAGTTAGATTCATTAGTGCATAAACAAAGGTTTAAACCACAGAAGACAGGCATGCAGTTTCATCTGCAGTGGGTTGTATTTGAACAAAAAAGAAAAAGAAAAAATTATGAAAGAAAATGGTATTTCAGAAGTGCCGTGTGGGAAACTAACTACTGTTACTGGTTGCTTATCCTTTTAAAAAACAAAAACACCCCACCTCTTTGGCTTCCTAATATTATAAATGAGCATATATATATATATATATAAAGAATAAAAAAAAAAAAAAACTGGAAAAAAATCAAAGCCTCTGAACTAGCTTTCTGATCTCTAACAGGCTTTCTACTTTAGGATTAGCTGCCTCGCATCCATAAAGCAGCTACCAACTGCAGATCTGTGTCCGCAGCTCTGCTTGCTGGCAGCAGAGCCTGGGTGATGACTTCCCAGTTTAAAGGATGCTGCCACTTCTTTCCATTTTTTTTTTTTTTTTTACTTGGTTTAGAAAAATACAATGGCTTGGATAATTTCATTGTGATTTCATTGCATTTTTAAGCTGCTAACGTAATGGCATTGAATTTAATAATATAGCTGCAGTCCCAGCTCCTTACAACAGGAAGGGAGTTCCTGAGAACTCCTTTCAAATGGATTTCCTGCCTTCATACCCACAGTAGTGAGTGGGCTTGGGCACAGGAGCACACCGACCTTTCCTAGGAGGGAGAGGAAGCCCAGGGGCAGCCCTGATGCAGGGCTGCTCCTCCCAGCCACGTCTGGCTAGAGGGGAGAAGTTGGGCAGCAGAGATACTTGCCTCACTTGTGGCTTTTGGTACACCCCTGCTGGAGAAGTGGTAATGGGGGAAAAGCAGAAGCAGCTAAGCACAACCAAAGTTCCCTTTCTGGATGTTGTGACTCCTTCTGGTTGCGGTTTCCCTCAGCTTCTCTGGGGGAAACCCCCTACCACAAGGAACACAAATTTCGGAGGATCCTCTTTGTCTTATGACCACTAGAAACCACCAGCAGTCACTAGACAGAAACTATTCTCAAATTTGTATAAGCTATTCTCAAATTTGTATAAGCTACAGGCTGTAGTACAAAGGTTAAACTGATAGAAATACTAATGACACAACTGTACTGTTTTGTGGAGTTTGCTCTGCTTCCTTTCTGAGCATGTGCCTGCTTATGCTATGCTCATTTCTTCACTTTTTCCTGTGGCTATGTACCAGAGGATACTGAAGTTGTAATCAGCATTTCTAAATTAATTCCAAGTTAACTGGACTTCCAGCCATCACAGATGAGCTGCTGGCAAGGTTGTGGGGATGGTACCACTGCTGTGTTTGCAGGGCAGCTGCTGTACTCTTGGCTTTAATGTATGGGAGGAGTTGCTGCCTGGCTCTGGCTGCTGGAGCAGAAGCCTGTTTTTCAGGGGAGTGTTTTGGAAGGGTAATTGTGTGGGAGCTGTCATTTTAGTGCATTACTTCATCGTATTTAATAATAACCAAATTAATGAGTCCAATGAGACTGGATTACTGAGTCCAGTGTGCAGCAAATCGTGGGCATTTCCCCTAGAAAAATTAAAATTTGTTCTTAGACATTATAAATCAGCACTGTTGCTAATACTACAGCTGAGTTTCTATCATAAACTTCAAATGCTTTCAGTCATTGCTGCATCTCTTCACAATTCTATGTCAGTCATATGAGTTTCCAAGTTGTTACACTAGTTCTGGGGCATCACATTTGAAGGGAAGCAAATGATGGGTTCATACTGTGAGGCCCAGTACAGAAGAGTCTTACTTGATGCCAGCCTGGAAAAAAACAAAAGCTGATGACCACCCTAAGACAAAGAGAGAAGGAATTTTGATTATTGGTCTTAGCAAACTAATTAAAGTGATGCAAATTATCTGAGTAATGTCAGGTTAACTCCGAGCACTATAAATCAAAGCTAAGGGTGAACTGTGTCACCTTGCTAAGGTGAAGCAAGACCTTTACAGATGCTAATGGGGAATTCTCCAGCCTGTAGGTTGTTAAGAATAACAGATAGGCAACTGGGGCTTTTCTGCATCTCTGCTGACCTCTTAAACAAAACAACTCCTGTGGAAATTCTGTGGGCTTCGAACTTCTTTGCTCAATGACCTTTTGCATAGTTGTTCTGGAAAATACCATTTATTTTCCTGATCAACCTAGTACTCTTTCTGGAAGGTCCTTAACTCTATGCCTGTACATCTTCTTTTGGAGTCATAATTGTCACAAAAGACCCACAGTGATAGATTAGGCCTATGGCAGTGTAACCAGACAGATAAGTTAAGAAACTGAAAATGATGCTTCATTAACACAGAGCAGCATGCTGATATGTCACACAAGCATAGAAATAAAAAAGTGTCTTGAAAGAGTGTAATCCAAATGTGAACATATCATAAGCACTGTTGAACCTCACTGTGGTAGTTAGAAACTGTACTGCACAAAACAAAAAATTGATGAATTAGAAAGGAGCTTTTCTTGTGGTCAAGAGGCTGCTGAGGGGGCACGTAGTCACAAGGGTTACTGTGGGGTGACTGCAAGTGAAAACAGTGAGATCAATCGTGTTCTTTCCAACCTCTGCTTCACTGTTTACTGAGTTCATTCAGATCTTTCCTGCTAAGGAAAGAATCCTGCCAAGGATCTGGGGGCAAATGCAATGCTATAGCAAATGCCCTCTGATAGAAGGCCAGGGATCTGTACACTCATTATTAGCTAAGAGGTACATGGGCTTTTTGCCTTTCCTTGCATTTTTTGCTGACTCCTTTTAATTTTTTGCAGAGGTTGTTCTAAGATCTCAGTTACAGCAACTCTTGCACATAAGTTTTTTGTTTCAATTTTTGTTCTAATGAAGGCCTAGGGTTTCTTCTTTCAGATAAAATCGAGCATGCAAATTGAATATACTATGCTCTTATGTTGCATTCCCATCTTAAGTGAAAATGCTGCTAAAATTTACCATGTTTTACAATCAGAAAACATATTTTTTATAAACACTGGCCTGATGTTCATTGGTAGCCTGGATTACAATGAGGGCTACTTCATCTTAAGCTTTAAACTGAAATGAACCATAAATGAAAACACTGTAAATGATTCTTAGTAACGGTAAAAACATCTGAATACTGTGTGCATAATGCTATGTATAATAATGTGCATATTCTACATGATGTGACTATTTTTTTTTCTGCACATATTGGGGAAAAGCCTGCAAATATTTTTGGGTAAATATTGAAAGGTTGCACCTAACCATACAGTCTAAGCATTCATTAATTCTATGTGGGCATTAAAGCAGTAATGAAAGTATATTCCTGAGTAAGATGTTGAACTATGGTACATACAGCACTTAACGTTGAGGTCCAACTCTATATCATATTAATTTTACTGAGGTAAATGACAGTGACATTTTCTTAAGTTTAGTTCCATCTCTGTATCAATCATTTTACATCAAATTACACTGTTCTTTTCACTCATTCTATCCCTTGAGCCATTTTTTAACCCATTTTCTGCTTTTATCTTTTATAGGTTATGGAAGAGAACTTGAAGAAACTGAAAAACAGAAGAGATGTAGCACTGCTCTAACTTTCTACTCAGGTAAATAATAAAATGAAAGAAGTGGCCAAGCTCTGAAACATTGTAACAAAAGGCATCAGCACATCCATGGTGGTGTGTGTGCAGGGGTGCTGTTTGCATCAGGATGAAAACAAAATTAACTCAGAGAGAGCAGACTCTTAAAGACGCATTATTTTTTAAGTAGCAGGAGATCCAGAAAAGAAAACATCCCTCCTAAAAACTGCAATATATTTATTTGAGTTTGCCTTGCATATGGTGTGCTAGACACAAATACTCTCAGTCCTTGCATGAGACAAGTAATCAATAAAAAAAAAAGGCTTATGTGTCAGCATGCAAACAGGTGGTCTGGTTATATATCTATGCAGAGAGGGAACTGTCTACATTTTTGTAATAACATTAGCATGAGTCTTAAAAGTTTTAAAAATCTGAATGCAGTAGTGCCTTTTTCTGAACTCCTTCCAGACTTACCTCTAAGTAATAACATAATCTAGAAATAACTATATCTAGGCAAGAACATAGAAGGGGAGTTTTTTTGTTTGTTTGTTTTTGTTTTTAAGTGTCTTAATAAAAAGGACAAGATCTATGATCTATGTTAAAAAAGTGGTGTGGCACTGGTGGCCAAGACTTGATTAAAGAGGGTCAGCTCTTGAACAGGTCAGCTGCAGTATTCTTTAATAAAAAGCAAACAGACAAAATCCCCACTGAAATTCCCAAAAAGTCACATAAGAACTCCAATTAATTTGGAAAAGAGGATGTAAATGTGTGAACTTTTTTTTTTTTTTTTTTTTTTTTTGTATTCCTAACATGTAGACAGAAAGCCCGTTTTATTTTCTTCACTGCAGTGCATACCTATATATGCAGTGCAAATACAGAAAATGTGAATCCACCATCATGGCATACTGAAAATGTTTCTATCCCCCACACACCATTTTTTTTTGCATCCCTTCATTTGTCTTGAAGTCATCCCAAAAACCATGTCCAAAGTGACACCATGGTGTATCTAGAATGCTTCAATGCCTGCTAAACGATGCATCTTGACACTTGCAGCAGCTAATGGCTGGCAGTGCAGAGCAAAGATGGATGTACCCACCTCACCATGCTGACCACAGCAGTGGGAGGGATGCCCTATGGCCTTCCTGTACAACCTGCAGCATGAGGTTTTATTATCCCATGTCTTTAAGAGATACAAATGTTCCAATCATAAAATTATCCAGCTTCTTGTGAATATGGAGATAATGTAAGTAGACGCTGTTGCATCAAGTAGGTAATGTAAGTGAATATGTAATTTAATAAAGGAATGAGCTGTTGACTTAATGAGACAACATTGCTTCTTGTTACCAGAAACTCAAAAAGATGGAAGTTTATTTCTGTGTGGCTCAATTATTTTCTTCTCCTCTCATGCACAGTAAAAGGCTTCTAACTAATGGCCCTGACTCATTTGAGAATAAACAAGTGCTCCTTCCTGTCTAGTCACGTATGGTATGTAATGACTTACCTTCCAATTACTTCATTTATAAGCTATAACGTCCAGTCTTCGGTTAACAAGGGGCACTCAAGAAAACTAAAGCTAGTCTTGGACAGACAACTTACATCCAAGTTATCTTTTAGTGTAGTTCAAAGAGAAAAACAAGAAGAATTAAAATAATTGTTGAATATCTGGATGAAAAAATAAATGATGCATCTCTAAAAAGTACTAAGGGCAGATGGTAACTAAAGATTTATTTATTTTTTCTCTCTTGAGGTTTTAAAAATAAGCTGTTAAGCATAAATCAAAGGGACTTTTTAATATTTTACGATATAGCATGCAGAATGTGACCTGAGTGCTGCAAATGATTACAAACATACTTTGTACATCTGAATAGCGTCATTGCAGCCAATCACCCTGGAAAAAACAACATACTTGTAAGTATTATAATTAATAGGATTTGACATATTTTTATCGTGACCAACAATTTTAGATATTGTAACTTACTGTATTCATGAGCAGACCATCTTTCAGAACATCACCAGAAAGTGCAGTGGTTTTGAGCATGAATATGCAGTTAAATACGATAGTCCACAGATGGAGATGGTGCTTTCTTTTGATATTTGTCATTTTCAGAATGAATGACTTTATACATATATATGCATAACTTCCTAGATGGCGATTTAAACCAGGAGAGGGTCTTAACTTATCAGTAGATGAGTTTTCTAAAGACATGCAAAGTAAAATCTATTGTAATGTCTTCCCTTTGGAGCTTTATTAAAACCTCTAATGTATTCTGAAAAGATGAATTAAAAGATGAAGTATACTGTGCAGATAGTATTTTCAGATTTGGATACAGGAAATGACATTTAATTTTAATATTCAGTAGTAATCATTTAAATATTAGGTGCTTTCATTTTTGAATGAACAATTTTTTGAAAGAACAAAGAAATGGTAGCTGTACCAGTTATGTGTGGGTTAATATTTGTGTATTTATTCTTTATCAGTTTATCTTCTTTTCATTACACTTTATATCCTTCATGCCTTGTAGCTCTGCCTCATAAAGCCCTCTGTCATCTATTCCCTGATAAATATTACCTTGTGGACCATTACACAGTTTTATGGCTTTTCTGCATGAAAAAGTGATTCCTGATGTATTTCTGCTTTTGGTTCATGACATCTAAGGCTCTATAATTCAGTTAAATCCTCTAATCAGTGTTACCAAGACAGAGTAAGTTTCCTCTGATTTATTTAAATTTTGCTGTTCTTTTACTCAGAGATTTAGAAGTTCACAGCTGATAATGGAAGGAGAGATGACCTAGCATGGAAAAAGTTCTACAGGAATCGAGAGAAAAAATTACAGATTTTTTTCATGGGTTTTCAGTGCTCTCATGTGGTGGTTTTACTCTGGTGGGCAGCCAAGTTCCACCATGGCCATTCTCTCACTCTGTCTCCTCAAAGGGGAAGGGGGAGAAAATATGACACAAAGGGCTCAAGGGTTGAGATAAGGATGGGGAGATCACTCAACAATTATAGCAACAGGCAAAAGAGACTCAGAGTAGGGAGATAAAAGATTTATTGCCTATTACTAACAAGCTAGAGAAGTGAGAAACAAAGGAAGAAACTAAAAATGCCTTCCCCCCATCCACCCTCTTCCACCTCCTCCCCCTGAGAGGCACGGGGAAATGGGGGCTGTGGTCAGTCCCTGACGCTTCGTGTCCTCTGCTCCTTCTCAGTCACTCTCTGCCCCTGTTCCACGTGGGATCTCTCCCACAGGATGCTGTCCTTCCTGAATTGAGCCTGCAGGGTCTGCCCACAGGGAGCAGCTCTTCAAGAACTGCTCCCACACGGCTCCGTACCACAGGGTCCATCCCCCAGGAGCAAACTGCTCCAGCACGGGTCCCCCATGGGCGGCAGCTCCTCCCAGACACCGTGCTCCTGCGTGGGCTCCTCTCCATGGGCTGCAGCTCTGGTCCAGGGCCTGCTCCTGTGGGGGCTCTCCATGGGCCACAGCCTCCTCCAGGCCACATTCACCTGCTCCCCTGTGGTCTTCTCCACGGGTTGCAGCATGCAGATCTGCTCCACTGTGGTACTCCATGGACTGCAAGGGGACAGCCTGCTTCACCATGGTCCTCACCACAGGCCGCAGGGGACTTCTGCTCTGGCGCCTGTAGCACCTCTCCCCCTCCTTCTTCACTGACCTTGGCGCCTGCAAGGCTGTTTCTCACTCCTCTCACTCTCCCAACTGCTGTGGAACAGTATGTTTTTCCCCCCTGCCCTTTGTTAAATACGATCTCACAGAGGCACAAGCAACATTGCTTATTGGCTCGGCTCTGGTCAGCAGCAGGGCCCTTCTCTAACATGGGGCATCTTCTAGATTCTTCTCACGGAAGCTACAGCTATGACCCCCTGCTACCAAAACCTTGCCACGTAAACCCACTACATCATAATAGAAGCTGCGTTATCTGTCTTAGGCAGCACAAGCCTACACCTTTTTCAACGCAAACTTGACTTGGAAAGGAGGAAGCTGGGAGGCGGAAGACTGATGCTGGCATGTTTGTAAGTGACCTGAATGCTGCCTCAGAACAGTTAGGATTCCAAGAAGAATGTATATTTCCGAGCTTTTCCAAACCTTTAGACATTTAAGTTTCTAAATAAATTGTCTTCTGCATCATGATATATCACCCGTTACAGTGCAGATGATGGTGTTTTCCTTTCATGTTGTGGAAAAGGAGAGGAGCATTCTGAAGGATGCTATTGATGCTTCCCCATGAAGTGAATATGAGTACTTCCCCACAGTGAGTATGTACTACAAAAAGTAAAATCAAATCAAATCAAAAAATCAGAACAATTTAAGCCATGTGTTAGACATCTCGCAGACACTTCACACCTTGAGTCAGGTTCTTGCAGCATAACGAAGATACAGCCTTCAGTGTTTTGACACACATAGGTTCTGGACTGGTTCTTGAAAAGATTTTTCATGGCTTTTCTTCAGGATCTGTCCCCACACACCCCCACAAGGAAACTAAGTGGAAATTCTGCCAGGTATCGACAGAAAATCTTACCTTGTGGTTAAAGTAGGTTAGGATGAATTATCAGAATTAGAAATGGAAATAACAATTAACTGTCTTATGGGTAATGATAAGAAATAACTGTGAACTTCAAGAATGCTTAGTTGGAACTTCAAGCCCAGTGAGCTAGCTTATGTTCATGCATGTTTGTTCATTGAAATCTTATGTTAAAACTGTGTTTTTGTTTGTTGGTTTTTTTTAAATAAATTAATGAGCTCTCCACATTTAGCTTCAAGTAAAGCCCTCAAGTAAAATTCTAAAATAAGCATTATGTTGATCTAACACACAGTTAGATTTCACAACCTCTGTGGTCTTAATTGTAGCTTTAGAAGATCAACCATTCATCTGAAAGCTTCTTTTCTGAACTTCAATACCAGCACCAATTTTCTACTTGCTCTGTAGTGAGTAACCTATAGTCTTATATAACAATGAAATGACCGAATTGAAGAACAGCTGGAGGGAAAGTGTAGAAAGCCAGATGAAAGTTAGCAGTGCCCCAGCATACTGCCCATTATGTGGTGAGTATTTATCTCCCAGGACTTAAAAGCACCCTATTAAAACTCCAGAAAAACAAAGCTACCAATGAAAACAAATGATGAAATGGCTCAAACTGGTTGCTAAGCTATAAAAAGGTTTTTGATAACTTGTATGCCTAAGTGGAGTGCATAAATAGCAACATCTCTGATGTACTAAAGCTACTAAATACATTATTGGTTCTGAGCAGAACGAATAGATGCCCTGATGCATTGCAAGTTGTCTTTAAAGAATATACTTCCTTGTAGCTAAAGGGCTACTTTTCAGTGAAAATGACTGTACTTAGCACTTGCAGCTCTATATCCCGTTAAAGGCTGTTTCTCAGACTTTCTTTTAAAGTCCAGAATGGCCTTTTATAGAATCATAGAATCACAGAAACACTAAATTTGGAAAAGACCTTTGAGATCATCTGGTCCAACCATCACCCTACTACCAATGTCACCCACTGAACCATGTCCCTACACACCATGTCCAAGCTTTCCTTGGCTACTAAGATGGTGAATGGCCTAGAGGGGAAGACATATGCGGCTGAGGTCACTTGGCCTGTTCAACCTGGAAAAGAGGAGGCTGAGGGGAGACCTCATTTTGGTCTACAGCTTCCTCATGAGGGGGAGTGGAGGGGCAGGCGCCAATCTATTCTCTTTGGTGGCCAGTGATAGGACCTGAGGGAATGGTGTCTAGCTGAGACGGGAGGTTCAGGCTGGATATCAGGAAGAGGTTCTTCACTGAGAGGACTGTCATGCACTGGAACAGGCTCTCCAGGGATGTCGTCATGGCACCAAGCCTGTCAGAATTCAAGAAACGTTTGGACTGTGCACTTAGTCACATGGTCTGAATTTTTTGGGTAGACCTGTGTGGTGCCAGGAGTTGGACTTGATGACCCTTATGGGTCCCTTCCAACTCAGGAGATTCTATGATTTCCTTGAACACTCCCAGGGACAGTGACTTGACTGCTTCCCTGGGCAACCCGTTCCAATGCCTGACCACTCCTTCTGAGAAGAAATGTCTCCTAATTGTTTTAATTGTGCTTGGAAACTAGTTTGAGCTGATGATTAATGTCCAGAAGTTTCCAGATAGTTTGAAAGACTAGCATGAAAGAAAGAGTATTATTTCCAAAACACAAAGTGTGGTTAGTTTCCAAATCTTAAGATAAAAATGAACACCAGGAAATCTGAGAAATGAACTGTAATAAATCAGTACTATCACTTCACAATTACAAACACATTGTCTAAATTAGATAAAAGTGGTGAAAAGGGCAATTTTAAACCACACCACCTCTTTATGAATAGCTTCTGATGCAGGCTACATGGTTGGTCCATGTAAGTCTCTGTGTCTGACAATATGGGCACATCCCTTTGTTTCACAAGGGAAAGACAGCTGGCTTGATAACATTAGAGGACCTCCATTTCATTGCTCCTGGGATAGCAAATCCATTTGCTGACTAATATACAGCTTTGATTAGTGTCCTACTGGCTGCTGAGAGTACTTTTATAAGAATTATTGTGATCTGCTGGATAAAGTGTTTTTTCTCTCCCCTACCTATCTAACCAGTCTGATGGTTTTCTCACGTTGCAATAATTTGTACTGCTACTTTACACTGTTTGGGAAGGCTAGCATTCAACAGGAGACTGCAAGGCACTCCCTTTGCCAGGATTCCTGTGATCCTACACACCTGTGCTGTCAAAACCTGCTTGTATTTTAAGTTGAACTGGAACACCTTGTTGTGCTGTCTCTTATTCCCCTCCTTTATTTTTTATTTTATTTTATTTTATTTTGCAACAAGGTCAACAAGGCTAGTGCTTTTTTTGTAGATATTCTTTGATTTTTTGTTTTTATTATTTTTTTTTTTTAAAGTAAACACACCATGTAGCATTAAATCAAATGTTTTCAAATGTCCTTGTTTTACAAGGTAGACTTTTGAGCAGTGTTGCCAAAGTGGGAAAATACAGCAATATTGTAATTTGGGAAACTGCTTTAAGCAACTTTCAGTCCTACAGATCATAAAGTAGAGCTAGAATTAAACTTAAAAAAAAAAAAAAATAAAATAAAATCTAGTTCTAGAAGCTTAGAAGGTCCTTCGGTATTTAATATTATAAACTGACATATTTTTCTTAATTTTATTCATGCAAATCAAATGTAATCAGCACATTCATCTCTGTAGAAAACAAAATTAGAATTGATCAGGTTTGTATTAGTAAAATGAGTGAGTCCCAATGCTGCCTAAGCTTATGGGAAGCTCTACTTCTCTTTCACGCTAATTAATAGAGCATCTGTGCCCTTAGCTCTCTTAACAAAAAATGTACTTTAATACATCAACTTCTTGTTTCAGAGATGTTTGAATTGTGTTGATTATCCTTCTAAAATGACAAAATACAACAGATGTTTCCCACTTCTTCTGGGAAGGGAAAGTAGTACATCCATTTTAACAAGGTAAGGAATCCAGTTATTGCAAAGGCTTTAAGTTAAAGTGGGAAGATTTTTGAGAGATCTAACATCTCAGGATCGGCTGTGGTTTTCTGTATATATAGAATTTCTTCAAATATTAGCATGTTTTCTGATTACAATTCCACTTATAATGAAGAAAAAACACCTATATTAAACCAGTTTCATGCCTTTTTTTGTTGTTTTTTTTTTTTTTTTTTTTTTTTTTTTTCTTTTTTCTTTAAGAGTAAGGTTTTGATAATGGTGGTTGATTACATCACTGACTGCCCAACTGCAAAGTGACTGTGCTGGGTAAGTGTGCAGCACTATTTCTGGTGATGGGGAAGCAGCTACCAGAACTGGCATTTTAGTATGCTTATCTTAGAAAACTGTTAGTCTGATTTTAATGTAAAGAGCAACAAAAAGCTATAGATACAGGCCTTGGTGGTTGAGAAGTGCCAACATTGCATATTGACAGATCACTGTGGATTTAAATTCTGCTTGAGGAACTAGCCTAGTGTGCCCTGAACATCTAAGGCTTGTCTTGGGCTTAGGCATGATGAATCATCTGAATGTCATGTTTTATATTTTTGCTTAGAGCACCTTTTAAGGTCAGAAGCCTTAAGGAATATAAATACCCTGTTCTGTGGCAAGACTGATTGAAGAGTTGTACAGTCACACTGCTTCTGATATGCAGAAATTATCCTTATGACTACATCCAGGCCTTTATTCCAGAAACACTTGTTTGGACCATGTGGTAAGCATATCTCACTTTGACCAAGTGACTCTTAAACTGGAAACTTCTAAGCCCATAAAGGTACTCTAACATTATATAGAATGGAATTCTGAGACTACCTAAAGACGAAGATCTGATGTTAGACATCTTAGAGCAGCATTATGCTATAAGATACTAGCCAAAATCTTGAAGATCTGAGCTACTAGCATTAAGAAAACAGGCTTGAAGTTTTGTTTGAACTTTTCTTGTATAGGTTTGCTTCAATGACACGAAGAATATTGCATTCTGTACACACATACCACCTTTTCTGATTTTTCTGATTCATTGATTGCTTTCTTACTTTTTTTTTTTTTTTTTTTTTTTTAATCTTGCATTTTTTATTAAGTTTGCCCTATAATTTACTCTTTTGTTATGACTTAACGTTAACAGGAAAGGAGAAAATTGAAGAAAAGAAGAAAGATAGCCTGTAAAGGTATCTAAAAGACACTTAAGTTTCTGAAGCCTTGTTTTTCCTTTCAAGTGCCTTTTATGTAGCAATACACATGCATTTCCACCAACTCATATTGGTACAATCATAAACTGCAATTATTAAAATAGCTGGATATGAATATATTAAATGAAATTTATCAAAAAGAAAACTCAATCTGTTATGCCAGTGCTATGTGCACTATCTCCTAAATAAAGGGAACAACTCTCAGCATAGTAAACTGGATTCAATATTGTTTTTTCTTTTTTCTTTTTTCTTTTTTTTTTTTTTTTTCTTTTTCTCTTTTTCTCTCTTTTTCTTCTTCTTCTTTTTTTTTTTTTTCTTTTTCTCTCATTCTCTTTCTCTCTTCGTCTCTTTTTCTATTCTTTCATTCCTTCTCTTTCCTTTGTTCCTTCTCTTTAACCTGCTGTTTGCTTTCTGATGAGGTGTTTAGGAATAATGACATTAATTGTCCTTACCAGACAATGTGACCAACTCTGTAAAAATAATGAATTTGATCAGATTATGCTGAGGAAGCATAGTCAGCAAACTTCCTTTGTAGAAAATGAATTGGTCAAAGCAAGGCAAATTAAACCCTCTTCCGGGGGAAGACATGCATAAATTATATCTCAGATAACAAGGTGACCTATTGATTTAAACGAGCAGTCTTAAAAAATATGTATTGCAGGAGTTAACCAATGGCTTTACTGAAGTTTTATTATAAAAATTAGAATTTGAGTAAACCTTGACACTTACTAAGTAACTAAATCAACCAGCTATCCGTGTAACTAAGATTGATATGAAGAGGCAAGGTGAGCATCACCATGAAGGTGACGGAGACAGTGCTTAGGTCTGATCTTTTTATTTTTTTTTTTTTTAATTTTTATTTTTTATTTTCTTTTTTTGAAGGGAGAGAAAATTCCCAGAGACTTGTAAAACCCCTTACACCATTTCTATGTTATTTTCAAGTACAAATACTAAAGGCAATACTTGAAACAGTGTAATTTCCTTTCCTCCTTTGAAAAAGGAGAGTAACATGATGCTTAAGAGGTGGAAGGTTGTCATATATGAAGGGAACTTACATGCTGCTGCAACTAGTTTTGCTGCATTCATAAACCAGCATCTGCTCTTGCAAATTGGCTAATTGTATGTGCAAGCAGGTATTCACTAATTAGATACTCAATTATCCATTTTGCTCAAACAATGGCCATTTGCATGTATAAAATTAAAGGTTTTATGGACAGCTAGCTCATCCCCTGCTAATGAACATTAAGCAGGGACCATCTTAAAGACATCCATCAACATTTCAAGGCTTCAGGGAAGTCTAGGGGCCTGGAATTCTCTTATGAATAAGCACTGTGTAGCATTGCCTAACAATTAAAGAATATATGTGGCAACATTAATATCAGAAAGTAGCAGAACCCAATATAAATGATAATTAGGAGAAATGACAGCTCAGCAAAAAGGAGCAATCGCGTCATTAGTGCCACTAGGGGCTTTGTGAAGCATGCTCTTTACTTTACAGCTATAGGAAAGGGAAGGGGGTAGGGAAGAACAGCTTTTGATTAGGCCAGATAGTTATCCAGACATTCAAATCATTGCTTAGGCAGATTGGTATAATTTTCTAATTTTAAGAAGTGTCTAAGTATGGCTTTTCAAATGGTTTTCAATTAGCCATCATAAGTGCTTTTCAAAAGTAGGACTTAAATATGATTCCAGCTCCTTTCTTTTATCTTCTCTCCATACTGTGTTAGAATGATTACTCCAGAGTGACTAACTGATAGCCCTGAAGGCTTTTTAAAATAATTTTTAAACTAAAATGTAATGAACATTGTACATTGTGAAGTAGAAGAGAGGTTTCCAGATCTCTCTCATTTCTTTCTGAGTCTCTCGTGAGGGTTCTGTGTGCCTTGTAGGGATGATGTCAGTATTATCCTTGTTCATAAAACAACTGTCTAAGCTTTGAGGCAATTGTAAGAGGAAACAAATAAGGAAAAGCAACATATAAAGTTGAAAATTGTTGCTTTCTAGCCAATATCATATTCACAACTTTTAAAACCATAAATCTTATACCTTTGTTCACCACATTAAAATTGAAAAAAGCCTTCAACCTTGGATATATAACTGCCAGTAGTGCCTTCATTTTATATTAAAAAATAATTGCATAATTCTCTATGCACCTCAGATCCTACAGACCTGTTTCTGATCATGCTTGTCAATCTTGTCTGTAATGGTGTGTGTCAGATGGAAGAAAAAAGTAAGAAGATCTATCTGAAATCCCAAATCCCACCAGCTCCCAACTACTGAAACAATGTTCCTCTTGATTCAGTCTAGCCTGGTCTGATTATTTTTCTGGGTGGGTTATTACTGTTGAGTGTTTGGAAAGTTGGAAGCCATGGAAAGAGCAATGCTTGTCCCTGGCCACTTCCAGCCTGAGGCTCTTGCAGAATTATTAGTCCAAAGGATTCAGCCTTGTGTCTGACGATCAGCTGAGCACCCCACTCTTTAACCCTTCACTCTGTAATTTTGGATTTGTCTAGCTGATTTAAAACAAACAAATGAACAAAAAAAAACAAAATACTAATTTTTTAAGCCTAGAGATGTACACTGAAAAAAATAATATATGTTTCTGAATCCTGAGTTTAGCTCACAAAAGAAATTTTTATTATTAATTGTGTTATTAAACATGCATGTAGTACATTAGTCGATGAGTCAAATTAGTCAATTAAGTACTTCATCTATTTTATTCTTTTAAAATATGTAAACGTGTACCAGAGATAGTAGCAAAGTAATAATACCCTCAGCAAAACTGCAGGAAACTTTGTTTTCAACCTCAAGGACAGAAATTATGATGTCCTATCTTTCTCTCTTTTTCTTTCTTTCTTTCTTTCTTTCTTTCTTTCTTTCTTTCTTTCTTT
>CM021766.1:28590665-28661980 GCA_011076525.1 Nettapus auritus | reverse complement strand
TTTCTTTCTTTCTTTCTTTCTTTCTTTCTTTCTTTCTTTCTTTCTTTCTTTTTTTCTTTCTTTCTTTCTTTCTTTCTTTCTTTCCTTTAATCCTGTTTTTGACATTTTTACTCAATTTTTTATGATGCTATTGATTTCAGCTGTAGCACTTGTGAGCAGATTTTTTTTGTAATATAGGTTAGTTATTTCTATTTTTCCTCTGAGCTATACCTATCCTTTTGCTAGATACTGAGTCCTTATTGAATCATTTAAAAACAAAAAGTTCAACTCTGATCAGAAGAAAACCTGGAGAAAGTGACTAGGAGCTTCTATAGCCAGGAAAGACAAATTCCCTAATGTTTCAGAAGACCCAGTCATAAGAATAGATATGAAGAGTGATTTTCACCTAGGGGATTTTAGAGGATATAAGCATAACTATATGCACAACTCTGCAACCATTTCTGCTGGGCTATTTTCATTGCGATTTATCTTGTTATGGTAATATGATACCACTTCACAGAATGAGAGTACTCTGCCTGACAGTAAAATGCCTTTAAAGACTACCATAACAAAATATTTTCAGATTATATATACTCTAAAAATGTCTTAAATTCTCTATATACACATTTTCACAATAATTCTATATAGGCTATTCTATACCATGCAGAGTTCATGCTGTATTGCTGGCAAGTCAGCTTAGATACCATGAGATCTGCTCTGTGGCATTAGAATAATGCTCTATTAAAAAGTTATGGAGTTGATATTGTGTATGCTATGCCATGTTCCAGACTAGTAGAAAATAATGCAATCTTCTGTACAGAAAGTATTGTCATAGTAAAAGTGATAAAGCAAACAGAAAACTCACTAGTGAAACACATTCCTATGTTTTATGGGCACACCATCTCTTGATACTATCCCTTGCAGCAATGATGTTTCTGTTTGAGCCAAAATCAGTGAGATGCAGTATGCATTTGGCCATACCTGAGCAACCAAACACAGAAAAGGATATAAGAATTTTAAAATTGAAAATGGTGTTTGTCTGGATTATAGCACATTTTAAAAATGACCACTTTTAGTGGTCATGTTCAGTTCATGTGTGTAAGTGATAAGCTGATCTTGTACCTGCTCTCAGTAAATGAAAAGATCCCAATGAACTTTTACGTTGTTAGACCAGTTCCTACAAGTCATTTACATGAAATACGTATTATTTGTATAGTGTCTGAATAGAAAACATGTATTTAATGCATTCAGTATAATTTTATGGTTAAAATTTGAAAGAAGTTGAAAGTATAGATCTCTTCTCACCAGGCCTATTCCATTCCCAGAATCAAAGAGCATGGTCTTTTTTCACATAGCCATGTAAGGAGATTCCCTTGAGAGAAAAGCAGTACACCAGCAAGGCTGGAATGAGTGATGCTATATTTGCTCTTACAGATAAATTAGTGACTGCTAGCAGCACACTAAAGAACGATGCTGGGGATGCAGTTTGAGCTTGCTACTGGCAAATCCAGGAAAGTCTCCCTGGTCTTCTGTAAGAAGACTGGATATTTACAGCTCCTGACTTTTGTATCTTCAGTATACAGCACTTTGTTGCAGACTCAAGCCTTGTTCATTCTGCTTAAATTTCAGCTAAGCTGTATGTCTTGAAATGGGATTATCTGTATGTTTCCTTAGGGATGATGAAAGTAATGAGCAATTAGCCCACAGTGGGCCAGCTTTTCATGAAAATTCCTTCCTTCTATGTATATTCTGTGTATCATTAACAGAAACTGACCTTTATATTCTGAATTGCCAAGTCCCTGGAGTTTCTCTAATCTCCAAAAAAAAAAAGAATAAATTTTTTTTTAAAAAAAAAAAAAGATGAAAAAAATGAATGTTTTGGTACCTCATCCTTTTCTAGTTTAATTCCAGTGTAAACATAAATGTCAAGAAAGTACTCCTCTATTTAGTAGTTAACTAATGTTAAGAAGGTTTATTATCATTAATAAGGGTAATAGCCATCTGTGGTTTCATATAGCCATTGCAAGTGTATTAATGGTGTGCAGTAAAGGTTCTTTTTTTCCTAAATCAGTTTTTATAATGCTAAAGCTGACATGCTTTTGTTTGGTATATACTGGATGTGCACTGAATGTCAGAGTTTCAACTTCCCAGGTAAGTACTTGTCAAATAAAAGTGCTAAGTCCAGTGCAGAGCACTTTCCTGGAACCTGGATCCAAGACTGGGCAGTCCTTACAGTCTCTGTACCACCATTCCTTCACTGGAAGGTGACGGGTTAAAATACTGACATTAATTTGGGATTAAACCATCTATTTTCTCTCCCCTATAGGATACAGATTATCAGGTATATATGTGCTTATACATATATGTATATCCCTTTGTAAAAATGCATTGATTTTTTCATGAAATTAATAATTATCTCATAAATTTTAAAATGTCTCTGATTCATATGTCATAAAGAACTGTGTGTGTTGCTTAAAAAATGTGTAGACACACAGGAGATCTCATGTTTGAAGACTGTTCCTGGTAAAATACTCAAATAGGAAGTGAAGATTCAGTGAGTATCCTTAGGTATGCTTAGATTAGCTGAAACTTGGAGAAACCAGTGAGAATAATGAATGGATGCTCTGCTGCACTGTAATGATGCAGTCTTCTGTACAGGCACTTTTATATTTCTCTTCTAAGGGTAGTGTAGACTTTGAGCTGTCCTGTCTCATGACTGGCAAGTGACATACAGCTCTACTGGAATTGCATCCTATCCTGTTGCTAGGAAAGACCCCAGAATACTTAGTCATGAGAGATGGCATAGATTCTTACAGTAGCAAGAGACCACATGCTTATTGGCTTTGCAACCACAGAGGACCACAGATATAATGTAAAGTTAATGCTTGTAACTTAATTTCCTCTTTCAGCTTCTTAAAGTGCAAAGTGTTGGAATGATTCCTTTAACCTCAATGATCTGAATAAAATTGTCACTGCTTGTTGCACACAGCTCTTAGCAGCAAAGCTTGTAGGCCTTAGGCAAAATATATTTGCCTGAGAAGCCAGATCCCTGTGCAGCAGCTTAAAAATTCAAAAATTGTCAAAAAAATGTCTAGTTCTGTCCTGAAAACATTTTTTTGATTTAGTTACATAAATGTCATTTTCAGCTTTCAGCAGCCACATTGCCCACCCCATTGGTATTCTGCCCTTGTGCCCTCTGCTCGTGCCTGTCCATGTGCTGGGCAATGTGATTTTAGGCTCTTTTTCCCCCCTTACACTTGTAGAAATAGATGGGAAATTAAGTATTCTTGTGTGTTTCCTCTGCCTTGGGACATATGGCCAAAATACCAAGGGAGTGGTGCTCAAGTCAAATTGATCTGTTTATTCTTGTAGGGCATAGTCCTCAGTCATCATTGTAGTCCTTTAATAATAATAATAAAAATAAATTAACGGATTTTGATTTTGTGTTGGGAAGAACATTTCAAATGGGGGAAGGAAAAAGACATTCAATAATTTCTTATGTCAAGGTTCAGACAAACGCAGATAAGCACTGAGTTGCATCACAGGCATGGGCAATATCAGTCTGCCTGTGTTTTATCATCATTTGTGCCTTAAACATTTCAAAGTAATCAGTGGTAGAGTTGCATGTACTCTGTGTATCCACAAAGTGCTAGAAAATGAATGCTTTAAATATAGATGGCAAACAGGAATGCTAATTAGTGTCTGCTGTGCTGGTGATTTCTTGGGTAGTCTTCTGTCCACTGGAAATTGGACTGAAGTAACTAATTAATGTCACATAAGGCATAGAATATGTAAAATAGCAACAACTTAGTCAATTTATCACAGATTTGCTGAACTGAGGTGAAAGCCTATTCATCCCACGCCAATTTATTGAGTTGTTTAGCTCCTTGACTATGAACATGTATCTTTTGTCAAGTCCCTCAGGGAAGATTTTTCCCTCCTATTTTTGCATCATTACAAAAACTCCAAAAGGTTTCACAATTTCTTTACAGATTTAGGAAGAATTTTTTCACTTGGTTCTTTAAAAACACTCTCCCAGAACATTTGATCCAGTTTCTTTTCAGTTCTCTTCCTTGATGTGCTCTAGCAGGCCTGGGCAAAAAAAAAAAAAAAAAAAAAAAACAAACACAGCTTGCAAAGCTGCTAGGTTTGTTTGGACTGAAGTGGTGATTCTGCAATATAGCACAATATTACACGTTTCAGAGATGCCTGCAGGCTTGTTACTAGTGTGAAATGGGGATTCTCTAAAACAAGAGTGTCAGTATCCATGAGATGCTTAACATTATATGCTTTATATTTTCTGATAAATTATATGTGGATATGAAGAAAGAGAGAGTGTATAATTTACACTAAGGAGAATAATATGGAATGAAAATGGTATTAATGAGGATATTTGTAAACAATACAAAGAGTTTATGATTATTTATAAATACAATGACTAGAAAATGTAGTTTTCTATCTTTTAAAACTGGAGATGACAGACAAACTAAAGCTTGTGTGAACAAAATTAAAAGTGCTTTTAACCTGTCACCATTTTTGTCAGTTCTCCACTTTCTTGATCTCTCTGTGAGCTGCCATTCCAGTTTCACTTCAGGACTGATCTTGGCATTAGCCACATCCCTGTTGTACACAGGCTGTGGCTACATAAACATGTGTGCTAACTTTCAAATATGCCTGAGAAACTGCATCTCAGGCAAACATCATTACCATTAGTGGGAAAAAAAAAATCAATACCAAATATTTTTTTTGGTAAAAAAGAAAACATGCCACATAATAAGTAGTAGTCCAAATTGAACAGGTTGTCCAGAAAAGCTAGGATCTCCATTCCTGGAAAATTTTGAAACTTCTTTGGATAAATTGTTGAGGAACCTGGTTGAAGTTGCTAATTTGAAGTTGCCTGCCTTGACATCTCTAGATGTCTTCTCCAACCTAAGTTATTCTGACTGCTGTAAAATGACCTGATTTTCCACGTGAAGTATTAGTTTTTACTTGAAGTGTTTAGTTGATTTAAAAAATAAACACTTTTCACATAACTTTGATGCAAAATCTAATGGAAAACTAGGAAAGATGATACTTGCACAACTCTGTTTCTCCATCAGATGCTGAAGCCATATAAAGATGACTCAGTGGACAGTGCTCAGTAAATCTAAATACTGAGCATAAGCTAAATAAAACTTTGGGTATTTTGTACCTAGCTTTTCATAAAATTAATAAAAATAACACCAATTTTCCAAAATTTCACTAAAAGGTTTTTTAAATAATATCAAACTGGTTAGCATGGTAAACATGTATCTTATGTATTATGAGGTTAACATCTGAATAGTTTTAAAATAATTATTGTAAACTCCATGTTTTGGATAGTGGCCCATTTTATGCAATAGATGTTATTTTTAATTTATAGCTCAGGTTTCTGCAAAATTCTGAATGCCACTGCAGATTGATCATATTATTGCAAGACATGCAA
This sequence comes from Nettapus auritus, assembly GCA_011076525.1. Classification (NCBI taxonomy): domain Eukaryota; kingdom Metazoa; phylum Chordata; class Aves; order Anseriformes; family Anatidae; genus Nettapus; species Nettapus auritus. The sequence goes on along the minus strand of CM021766.1, from coordinate 28,656,537 downwards.
TCAAACTCACAATTACTCAGTCAAGGATATTGGTGCTAAGCTTATATTTAGATAAGCATTTGACATAGCAATCGATGTGATACCATACACGATTGATTGAAGTTGATGTTGCCATAACTCATTTTTGCTTCGTGAAACAAATTTAGGGCATACTAATGAAAAAAGGCCTTCTCCCCACCTGGAATATTTAGATCCCACTGAAAGCCCAATGTTCTTTTAGAAGCAATGAATAAAAGTGGCATTGATTCATTGCTTTTCTCAAAGTGCATGACAATAAATAAAGCTTGGAACAAATTTTGATTGTGCCATAGTTGCTGGAGGTAGGGATAACTATTGGAGATAACAGGACACAGCTATTAACTCAAGAGCTTTGTGTTTCTTTCAAGCAGGGCCTTAAAGTAATGGGTACTCGTGGAATTGGCCTATCTTTGTTTCTTATCCATGTCTGAAAGATATTTGTGTGAAAAGTCTTCTTTCTGCAGGTCTGAAGTTCCTGACATCCAGGAAGGAAAATCCAATAGTTTAATTATTGAGAAAGGGAGACATAAAAGCTGTTGGAAATACTCTTTGGCAATATGAAGTGAATATTCATCTTCCTTAGAAACACTTCTCTTGAAGAAAACTGACGAGGTGCTGTCATGGGTTGTTTACAGTTCCAGAAGTGGAGTGATTTACACCAGACCTTGGGAGTGCTTTTGCCAGCATCTGCCCTGGCAAATCTCTGAATCCCATCTACCAGCGCGCGGACGCCTTACGGCCTCTTTGATTAATGACACCCCTCATTTTCTTTGCCAAGCAGCGCAATTAATCTCGGCCCGTCCCTAGGTGCGGTGGGGGGGGGGGGACAAACAGCGGGCAAAACTCCTTTGGGATGATTTTGCCCCCCTCTTTTTGCAGGCCCTCTCCCTCCTCTCGCACCCCGCGGGGCGCTGCCTGGGGGGTACCGGCAGCCGAGGGGGCAGCAGACAGGTGCCGTACCGAACCGTGCCGAGCCGGGGGGAGGATCGGGTCCGGCCGCCGCTGCATTGCGGCTGGAGCCGGAGGCTCCCGGGGAGGGGCGGACGGCCGCGTGATGCCGCGGGGGGGCGGCTCCATGCCCGCGGAAGGCGGCGGGGGACACCGGGGGGCGCGGAGCCTCCGCTCCGCCCCGGGAGGGAGGGAGAGGGAAAGGGAGGGAGGAACCCGCCGCCCTGTCCCGGCCCCGGGAGCGGAGCGGAGCGGTGAGTGCGGGCGGGGATGGGAATGAGAACGGGTATGGGGTGGGATGGGATGGGGGTGAGGATGGGGGCCAGGGGGCCAGCGGCGAGGTGCGGAGCCGCCTCTCACCTGCACCGTGCAGGGGCAGGGGGCACGGGGCTGGGAGGGGAAGGAGCCGGGAGTTGGCTCCTTATGGGATGAGCGCCGAGCGCTGCTGCTGGTGGTGCTGCTGCGAGTCGCGGCCCGTGATTTCTGTTCCGCGGAATTTGAAGTGACGATTTAAGCTTAAAGGCGGCCGCGGTTGCGCTCTCCGGGAGGACAAAGTAAAAAAACAACAAAGTGACGTGGAGCCACTTCTATAAACACCAAAGAATACGCACGGCACAAGGAAACTGGCAAGAGAGGGTTTGCCAGGCTCTCCACAACCAAGCCTGCTTTTTAGGAGTCAAACTGTCAAGTTGCTTTGTTAAAGCAAATAGTTGCTGTCTGAAGGACGTGGGACGGCAATCTCATTTTTCAGATTACTCGGTGCGTGTCACAGGGCTGTAGTTGCCAGCAGAAATAGGGCCCAGGGCACTGCGCCTGGAGGAGCTGAGTGCTGCTACTTGCTTGGTCCGGGGGTGTTTTGTAACAGGCTCGGTGGGCTGGAAGCATAGCAAGCAGGCATGTGGAAAGAGAGCAGTAGGGATGGGGACAGACGTGTCCCCACACACACAGAGATTTCTTCTGGAGCACTCTTAAACAACCAAAAGGAAAGTAAAGAAAAAGGTAGGGTTAAAAAAATGCTTTCATAGTTAATGATGTTGGCATGAAGTTAAATTCCAGTTGGCTGTGTTTTCTTGTAATAGCTCTGCTTAAGTGAAATGCAAATTCTGTGGAATTAATGGAAACTGCAAGAAGAGTTCTGGGTTATGGATGCAGTTTTGTGGGTGGTAGGCACCATTTGATGTCATGATGAGGTTGCGGTAAGTAATTCTGAATTAAAATTCTGCCGCAGCTACAAAGAGCAATTTATAAATCAGCACTAAGTTTGACAGAGCTGTACCGGAGAAAGTTATTTTATCAGGCTCTTGCACTTCATTAAAAAATGTCCACTTTTTAAAACTGACCAGGTCATCTCTTAATTGGTAGGATAAGGCAATAAAAATATTTTCTGATTTTGTATATGTCAGAAGACTATTTTGTAATTTCCTAATTTTACATGTATTTTATCAAAGATCCTGTTTAGTTTTATTTGTTTGTTTGTATGTTTGTTTGTTTTCCCTGAGAGATCTCCCGAAGGGCACCTGGAAGACAGGGGAACAAATGTTATCAAAGTTGCTTGAGAATGACATGCTGTAGTTTAATAGCAGAGGATTTTTGAAATACAGGATTTGTTACTCTTTTGGCCATATTATTGATCTGATTTTTGGAATGACTTTTTTTTTGTTTGTTTGTTTGTTTGTTTGTTTGTTTTGCTAAGGCCATTGGTATTATAATATTAGATGATCATTTCTGACTTCTTTTATCAAGATTTTTGTTTGCCTGTTTTTATTAGACCTGTTCTGACTTGAGATTCAGCAGACTGGTAGATAAATTTTTGTTTTTGTTACCTACAGTTTTCAGAAGTTTCACTGGTTTTATGGCCATACAGGAGTAATACAGTTGTTTCTGGTGAGATGGAACTTGACCTTGCTCAGATATTTTGTCCTTGGCTTGGATTGAGGCTTAATATTGTAAATGACTTGTCTTTTTAAACTGAGAAATTTAGGGTGTCTTTAGCAACTATCACTTTATTCCTCCTGTTTTAAATGTGTTTTACCGGAACGTACAATTTACGTACAAGAGAAATCAGAAATCCCGGCTGTGGTTAGGCACTTGGATCCACATTTATCTTCCCACATTTTGTGTTTTATGACAAGAGGGAGAAGTGGAAAGCTGACAAAGTGATGATATTCTGACATAGTAATTCTATAGGCTATATATCATGTCAGCGTACCATATATTACAGCAGCCTTACATACTGTATGTGTCACAGCTGGCCATAGTAGTGGGGGAAGGGAACTATGATTGCATCAGTTAACTCCTCCTTTAAACCCATGTGAGCAACAAAGTTTTTTTTTGGATCCTACTGAAACAGTAATATGGAAAAAGGAGAAATCAATACTGAAAATCCCATGCTTTTCACTCTTTGTAGTTCCTTTGGTGAATGTTCATTGTCAACTGGGTGAAATTCCTTGACGCTTACCTCTCACCACTTTAAATTCTAAAAGTGCAAGTCACTGCTTTATTGCACTTAATCCATAGTTAATCAACATATTCAAATTGTACTCTGAATGTAATCAGAAAGAGAAAGCATTTTAATGTTAATCTTAACAGCTGTGAAATTGTATAAAATTAAGTCTTTTCTATAACATAGTCTACCTTCTCCAGCTGTATTTCACTTGCATGAGAAAACAATATCTAAACGATATTAGGGATATCTTGGGATTCTTTCCTTTAATAATATGAAAAGAAAAATCTTGCTTCATTTATTTTCTCATATGCTCACAACTTTTACAAGTCAACATTTGAAAACAGGGTTAAATTTGTCATGAAGGAGACGGAGAAAAGATGGGCTGAAATGCTAATATGTACAAACATCACAGCTTTCGATATGCTGTTCTGGATTGTTCTGATGTAAAAGTTACCCTTTCTTTCACAACTAAAATTATGCATGAGATAAGTATATTCAATTTAAGCAAATTCAATTTCTACAGGTACCTGAAAGGAGGCTGTAGCGAGGTGGCGGTTGGTCTGTTCTCCCATGTGCCTGGTGACAGGACGAGGGGGAATGGGCTAAAGTTGCACCAGGGGAGGTTTAGGCTGGATATTAGGAAAAACTTCTTTACAGAAAGGGTTGTTAGGCACTGGAATAGGCTGCCCAGGGAAGTGGTTGAGTCACCATCCCTGGAGGTCTTTAAAAGACGTTTAGATGTAGAACTTAGGGATATGGTTTAGTGGATGATTTGTTAGTGTTAGGTCAGAGGTTGGACTCGGCGATCGTGTAGGTCTCTTCCAACCTAGACATTCTGTGATTCTGTAATATTTTCCCTAAGCTGTCAGCTTTACTTATCATAACCACACAGTGCCTGTCAGAACTGTGCCCTGTCCGCAGGCTACTACAGGCAAGGAGGATGCCCCAGTAATACCAGAGGTGATTTTCAACTTTATTTCAATTTGCAGACCACTAAAAATTTTCCAGTGGAAGTATGGAGATTTCCATATTTATGTTTAACTTGTTGTCAGTCGGCCTTGCTTTCTTAACTATGTATAGTAGACCTCTTGCAAGTCATTGGCATGTTACAAGTTGAAACTTACTGTTGTAAAATTTGAGAATCCATTTTAACTTTCACATGGTTGACTTGTGGTGTGTGGATGTGTAGCAGTTTTTTTAAAATTTTTGGAAGAAAACCAAACCGCTCTTTGCAAAGTATTTTTTGGTTAAAATGGTGATGTTCAAAATGGTGAAATTGAGGCTTTGGAATGATGTTGTAATAAATTGGCACACATGTTCATAACATATGTAAGTTTTATTCTGTAATGGAAATTTAGGGGGTGGTTTGGAAATAAAGGAATAATCACCTAAGCTGCTGATGTAATGGGAAATACAGTTTTTTGATGCCTTTGAAGAGAGAGTTTTGAACTATCTAATAAAATAGAAATGTCATCTCATAAAACCTACAATGAGGCAAAATGTTGTGATCACACATGCTCGGGAAGAAATAATTGAAATTGGACTAGGTGCCAAGAAGAGCTAACAGGATGATCTGAATATATAGTGAGCTTTCCTTGCCCTAGACATATGGGAGATCCTTTTTTTTTTTTTTTTTTTTTTTTTTTTCTCCCAAGTGAGATGAAAGCTTTGTAGGATATGGACACCATCTGTAGCTTTGGGAGAGGATGGATAGAAGGGGAGCAGAACCTGGTGATAAAAGACATTGTTGCACAAGAACAACTGAGTATTTACTACCCGGAATAAAGTTTCTTACAGAAATTCACAAAATGTTTTCCTGTTAGAATGAGCGGATTCTGAAGCACTCAGTGGCAGCAGAGAGGGGTAGGGAAGCACTACAGAAGTTTTGAGATAAAGTTTTTCTGTTTTTTAGAGAAGGAATTATATGTTTAGCAGCAGAGTGGGCCCAGGGAAATGGTTGCATTTAACTTCTGTCAAAGCTTTAAATTTCATGGCATGTCTTGTGCCAATCCAGTTCCCATTCAGTATGTTTAAAATGCAGCTTCAGAAATCCTTTCTGTTTTTTTTTTTTTTGGCTCTTGCCAATATTTAACCCCCTCGAGTAATTTCTCCTCTTCTACATTCATTTAAGCTGCTTGTCTGTGTCTGAATAGGCTAAAGCCGTACTGTGTGCAGCCTGGCTCTATCTTCTTCTTCTCTTTGCTTTTCCTCCAGCAGCCCTCAAGTCAAGAGGGAGATTAATGTCTCCTGCTTTCTCACTCCTCAGACTGTGCTTCAGAATGGCTCCCCGTCTTTGTTACCTGATGCACCCTTATCAATTCCTCCTGAAAACGCAAAATACTTAAAATGCTTTCCAATCTGATTTCTTTTGTAAGACGAACATTAAAAAATAGATAGTGTAGATGTTTGAAGACATTCTTCTCATCAGTAGCAGTTAGTAAAGTGTCCCCAGTGGTTTGTGGAGCTGAAACACTGATAACTATAGAGAATTTTAAAAGGAAAGTCCAGACAAGCTTAGAAGAGCATTAATGTGTGTAACAAAATGTCTTTTTGCTTTTTTATGATGTGCTAGCATCTTTAGCAAAACTACTCGCATTTCAGATTATAACACAAGCTCTCAATATTTGGCTTTCAATTGTTCATTAGACCTCGAATCATAGAATGGTTTGGGTTGAAAGGGACCTCGAAGATCACCCAGTTCCAGCCCCCTGCCATGGGCAGGGACAACTTTCAACAGACCAGGTTGCCCAAAGCCCCATCCAGCCTGGCCTTGAACACGTCTAGGGATGGGGTATCCACAGCTTCTCTGGGGAACCTTTTCTACTGCCTTAGCATCCTCTGAGTGAAAAATTTATTCCTAAACCTACCCTCTTGCAGTATAAAACCGTTACACCCTGTCTACTGTTGCACTACGATTCCTGAGAGAGTTCCTCCCCATCTTTCCTGTAGGCCCATGTTAAGGTGGGCCTAAGTTAAGTGGTTAAGGCCACTGTAAGATCTCCCTGAAGCTGCCTCCTCTCCTGAACAACCCCGACTCTCTCACGCTGTCTTCGTAGGAGAGGTGCCCCAACCCTCTGATCACCCTTGTGGCCCTCTGGCCTCACTCCAACAGGCTAACATCTTTCTTACGCTGGGGGCCCCAGAGCTGAACACAGTGCTCCAGGCGGGGTCTCACGACAGCAGAACAGAAGGGGAGAGTCACCTCTCTTGACTTGCGGGCCAGGCTGCTTTTGTTGCAGCCCAGGAAGGATCAGTTTTTTATTGTTGTCTATTATGAACAGGTTGCCAAGGGAAGTGGTGGAGTCACCATCACTAGGGGTGTTCAAGGAAAGGTTGGATTTGGTGCTTAGGGATATGGTTTAGTGGGTGACATTGGCAGTAAGGTGATGGTTGGACCAGATGATCTTGGAGGTCTTTTCCAACACTTATGATTCTATTTAAGCAGCTTCTCTTCCTTTGTGCTTACTAATAACCTTTTTCTGACTACTTCAATGTCTTTTGATATCTGTATCCCCAAGGCTGGAATAATCAAAAGTTTAAACTTAAGTTTTTAAGCTAATACTTCTGATGTGTCAAACTTCTAAGTATATAATGTGTATTAGTATTTTAAGAGTCTGTGAGTATTTAAAAATAAATGGTATTATATTGTTTTTTATTATGTTAAGACTTCTGAATAGAAACTTTATGGAGTGTTTAATATTAGTTTTGCCTAATAACATTTCAGCAAGGTTGTAGAATTATTTATTTAATTAAGGTTAAAGTGCCTGGGGGAGAGAATAAACACATGGTTATTGCCTCAAATAATTTACAATATGAAGTCTTTACTATACAAAGTGTAAATTGTATTATCTATCTGAAATGCAAATAGTTCTGTTGAAATATGTAATGTCATAAGGAGGCAAATTTACATTTTGTGTAAAAAAAAAAATCAAAATAAGGAAGAATGACTTAAATGAAGTCACTAGTTTTACTTGTAAAATCTATGAAATGTAGCTTGTATTTCTCTCTCTCTCTCTCTCCGTCTCTTCTCTCTTCCCTTTGTGTTTTTACTAAGTGGAAGTCTTGGTTTTGTTTCATTGAAACAGAATGAAAGTGATAAGAAGACTACCCAGAACAGGTCAGTAACAATTTTGTCATAACGTTAACATTTATGTGTATATAGCTCTTATATTCCTATCTTGAGATTAGCCAGTATCATTAAAAAAGGTTGTCAGAAATATCTAGTTTTCAAAAATTGGATTTATATAAATACACTTCTGGGTGCTGTGATTCTTTGTTTAAAAATGTGCTGGTTAAAGTCTTTTTATCGAAAAAGTTTCTCTCCTTTTGCTTTCAGTGGGACTGAAAGTCTAAATGCAGTGTTTTCTACTCCTGCCACATATTGAGCTTAATGCTGTCACTGAACAGAGGAGATGTATTCTCCCATTGACTTTAATGTGTGTAAGACTGGATTCTAATACTCCAATAGCTGTGTAATTTGGTGTTGTTCCTCTAATTAAGTACAAAAAGATTAATCTCAAAATAATAGCAGACGGGTCAAGACATTTTGAGAAATCCACTATTGTGTCTGTGTGATTATATGAATTATTGGTCGCATGTAAATCTTCTTAAAGATGATGGATGGAAATCCCAGATAGAAACGGTGGTAACAATACACCTTCTGTGGTCTCTGAAATTAATTTAATAAATGTTTTGGAGATTGACTAATATGCATGTAATGACTTTTTTTTTAGGTCAATGTAAAGTCTAATATAACCTGGAGATTAGTATTGATCAGGGTAAAGCCAAAATCAATCTTGGATTTTGAGGGTCGTTACACTTGGAAATAGGATGCAATACAGAAGATATGCATTTATTAGTTTGTGGAAGGCATATAGAGTAATTATGGAAAAAGAAACTTTAAATTAGTTGTAGTGTCTAAAAATAAGTGGACAACCTGTTAAAAGATTAGTTACCTAAATAAATGATCAGTTAAACTCCTTACATCTTCTCTTAGTTTAAGGGTTGATATCCAACCTTTTTATAGTCAGTGTTAAAGTTCCCTTTTGCTTCAGCAGAGGAGGAATGTTGTTCTCCCTGTTTGAGTTCGTAAGCTGGTGGTGTTCACAGAATCACAGAATCACAGAATCACAGAATTTCTAGGTTGGAAGAGACCTCAAGATCATCGAGTCCAACCTCTGACCTAACACTAACAGTCCCCACTAAACCATATCCCTAAGCTCTACATCTAAACGTCTTTTAAAGACCTCCAGGGATGGTGACTCCACCACTTCCCTGGGCAGCCTGTTCCAATGTCTAACAACCCTTTCGGTAAAGAAGTTCTTCCTAAGATCCAACCTAAAACTCCCCTGGCGCAACTTTAGCCCATTCCCCCTCGTCCTGTCACCAGGCACGTGGGAGAACAGACCAACCCCCACCTCGCTACAGCCTCCTTTGAGGTACCTGTAGAGAGCGATAAGGTCACCCCTGAGCCTCCTTTTCTCCAGGCTGAACATCAGCCGCTCCTCGCAGGACTTGTTCTCCAGGCCCCTCACCAGATTCGTTGCCCTTCTCTGGACTCGCTCAAGCACCTCGATGTCCTTCTTGTAGCGAGGGGCCCAAAACTGAACACAGTACTCGAGGTGCGGCCTCACCAGAGCCGAGTACAGGGGGACGATCCCCTCCCTAGCCCTGCTGGTCACACTGTTTCTTATACAGGCCAGGATGCTGTTGGCCTTCATGGCCACCTGAGCACACTGCTGGCTCATATTCAGCCGACTATCAACCATCACTCCCAGGTCCTTCTCTGCCTGGCAGCTCTCCAACCACTCATCTCCCAGCCTGTAGCTCTGCTTGGGGTTGTTGCGCCCCAGGTGCAGGACCCGGCACTTGGCCTTGTTGAACTTCATGCAGTTGACCTCAGCCCATCGGTGCAGCCTATCCAGATCCTCCTGCAGAGTCTTCCTACCCTCGAGCAGATTGACACATGCACCTAACTTGGTGTCATCTGCAAACTTACTGAGGGTGCATTCAATGCCCTCGTCCAGATCATTGATGAAGATATTAAAGAGGACCGGCCCCAGCACCGAGCCCTGGGGAACGCCACTAGTGACCGGCCTCCAACTGGATTTGACTCCATTTACCACGACTCTTTGGGCCCGGCTATTCAGCCAGTTTCTAACCCAACGAAGCGTGCGCCAGTCCAATCCAAGAGCAGCCAGTTTCTTGAGGAGAATGCTGTGGGAAACGGTGTCAAAAGCCTTGCTGAAGTCAAGGTAGACCACATCCACAGCCTTTCCCTCATCCACCCAGCGCGTCACTTTGTCATAGAAGGAGATCAGGTTCGTCAAGCAGGACCTGCCTTTCATAAACCCATGCTGACTGGGCCTGATCGCCTGCTTGCCCTGCAAGTGCTGTGTGATGACGCCCAGGATAATCTGCTCCATGAGCTTCCCTGGCACTGAGGTCAAACTGACAGGCCTGTAGTTTCCCGGGTCAGTCCTCTGGCCCTTCTTGTAGATGGGCATCATGTTTGCTAGCCGCCAGTCAAATGGGATCTCCCCCGATAGCCAGGACTGCCCATAAATGATGGTAAGCGGCTTGGCCAGCTCCTCTGCCAGTTCTCTCAGTACCCTTGGGTGGATCCCATCCGGCCCCATCGACTTGTGCACATCCAAGTGCCTTACCAGGTCACCAACCATTTCTTCGTGGATAGTGAGGGCCACATCCTGCTCCCCATCCCCTTCCATCAGTTCAGGGAACTGGGTATCCAGAGAACAACTGGTATTGCTAAAGACTGAGGTGAAGAAGGCATTAAGCACCTCCACCTTTTCCTCATCTCTTGTAACTAAGTTTCCCCCTGCATCCAGTAAAGGGTGGAGATTCTCCTTAGTCCTCCTTTTTGTGTTGATGTATTTATAAAAACATTTTCTGTTATCTTTAACGGCAGTAGCCAGATTGAGCTCCAGATGAGCTTTGGCTTTTCTAATTTTGTCCCTGCACAGCCTCGCAACATCCTTATAGTCCTCCTTAGTGGCCTTAGTGGCCTGCCCACTTTTCCAAAGATTATAAACCCTCTTTTTTCTCCTAAGCTCAAGCCACAATTCTCTGTTCAGCCAGGCTGGTCTTCTTCCCCGCCAGCTCGTCTCTGGGCACGTGGGGACAGACCGTTCCTGCGCCATTATTTCATTTCCCTCTTGAAGAGCGCCCAGCCTTCCTGGACTCCTCTGCCCTTCAGAACCGCCTCCCAAGGGACTCTACCAACCAGTGTCCTCAGCAGCACAAAGTCAGCCCTCCGGAAGTCCAATACAGCGGTTTTACTGGTCCCCTTCCTGGCCTCGCCAAGAATAGAGAACTCCACCATTTTGTGGTCACTCTGCCCAAGATAGCTCCCGCCAATCACATCCTCCACCAGTCCTTCTCTGTTTGTGAAGAGAAGGTCTAGCGGGGCGCCACCCCTGGTAGGCTCACTAACCAGCTGCATCAGGAAGCTATCTTCCACACTCTCCAGAAACCTCCTAGACTGCTTTCTCTGGGCTGTGTTGTGCTTCCAGGATATGTCAGGGAAGTTGAAGTCCCCCACGAGAACAAGCGCTGGTGTTGAGGAAAAGGTTAGTCTATCTTTGTATAGACATAATTTTCTGTAAATGGTAAATTGTTTTCTGTCTTGGCTGTCTTCCTTAGATGTTCTGGTCAAATTGAATCTGCACAGTTTGAGAAGTGCATGCTTAGAGAAGTGAAAGAGGTAAATTACAATACAATATACCCTTCAAATATTGCATGGTAAACAATTGATTTCACAGAAGGTGAACTAGTGCTGCTTGCAAAATAAGAAATGTTCAAATAGAAAATCTTTTTTGTTGTTTTAAATCAGATTTTTTTTATTATTTTATTTTTTTTTTTTCCTGATATAAATTCTCTGGCTGGGTACCATATCTAAAAATAACAGGCTGGAAATTTTGAAGGTCTTCAGTAAGAGTTTTCAACCAAAGTAATTCTTTCTGAAAATCTGACTTTATTGAAATGTATATTCTGTATAAAGTAAAATAGTTCAAAATGTGTTTTTTTTCAAAGATTCCATTGTAGAAGAGATTTTATTTTCACCTCAGATTTTCAGAACATGTTAAGATAAATGAAGGCTGTACTATTTATCTTCTGCACAAAAGTCATCTTCTGGTACAACTTCAGAGAGCTTCAGATAATGTTCTCCACAAGTAATTGATATAATTCCATTGATGTCAGATGATTTGATCTATCATCCAGCCTTATATATATGTCTCATAATTATAGTTATGTTGATAGGTTATACATTTATATTTATAAATGTATATATATATATGTAATCTTAATGATATATCTGACTGCAAAGGGGAGTTTTGGATATGCATCTAGCATCTGTATTATCCCATCAGTTTGAGGGACCTGAGGTCTTGTCCTTGAAAATGATAGCTTAATATGAAAATGCAACCTGTTGATATTAAAAATGATCTTAAGAGCTGCTCCACTAAAAGATATTTAGCTATTAATAAAGAGTTATATCCCAGGTACTGTATTAGTTTGTATTCTGTGAGAGCAAAGTACAAAGTTTATAGCTAAAAGTTCTCAGGCTAGGAAAGTCCATTTACCAGAGCAGCTGTTCTTATTAGAGGACTTTTCCTGAATTTCTCATAAATTATCCTCAAAGTAAAACTGCAGTGTGTGTATTAAGAAACTGTAATCTTAACCTGAAATAGCACTTTGAAATGTATTAGCAGAAATTTTTAGAGAGAGGACTAAGGCCTTCTTTTGCTGTACTGAAAGCCGTAAATCCAATACAGTTATTTTTGAATTTAGGAAGGATGAGGGGGAAAAAATCTGACAATTGTTTTTCATAATTAAAAATTGTTTAATAGTCAGAATTAACCTGTTCTTCAAAATACCTCAGAAAATATGACATTTAGTATAGAAATATCTTTTTGCTCAAATGTTTTGAATAAAATCTGCAAAAGATTATTTTCCAATTAAGTATCCCCTGAGATAGTATTTAAGTTAGTTTTACTAATTAGAAGAAATTTGTCCAAAACCGTATCTAATGCTTCCCATTATTCTGTTTCAAATGCTTGAAAAGGAAGATGATAGAACTGATTTAGAGATGTCGTCCTTTATCTTTCCTGAAAGCATGAAGCTGTGTAACAGTAATATTTCTGGAGTGGAAGTGAAATCCAAGCAAAAATGGGAAAAAAAGACAGTTTCAGACCAGATGCAAGGAAGATAATATTTTCTGGGTTTTGGTGTATTGTTATTTATGGATAGTGCATAAAGGTCAGAAAAAGTAGTCACTCTCCATTGTGCTCAACCTTGATATTAGCACTTGCTCACTGTAGGAATTATTAATAAAAATAAGTTATTAATAAAACACAGAAAGAACTAATCTGCCTTAAGATGGCTAATCAGCCTTGAGTTTCATATGAGTTTATCACAGCAACCTCTCCTTCAGAGTATTGAATTCCTCTGAAAATGTCCTTCATATGTGAGCCCTTCAATGAGAAAAGATACTACCAAAAGTTATGCAGACGCCTGCTTTTTCATGTATTTTCTTTTAATTGTTGATGGTTCTGTTCAAAATGGGTCAGGCTTTCACTGCAAGCTGACTTTGACAAACTTTGGAATCAGTATGAAACTTGACCTACATTTTTGAACTGGGACTTCAGAAACTGGGCTGACAAAAATCAAGCTCTTTAATTTTTTTTTTCTGTGTATAGAAATGTTGTTTTGTCACTGGTTTATTCCCACTCAAACAGTCCGTGTATGAAATATGCATTTTATTTATTCATTAATCATATTCACTAAATGAAGTTAATTATCATTTTTGCTTGTGTAAGAGCACAGCTTGCTCAAATTGCATATAAGTAGGTCTCTAAAAAGATCATGTATGTCTAAAAATTAGTTTCCTATAGTTGTAAAGGTTTTGTTGCTTTTTAGTAATGGAATTTAGTGTTTTTTTTGAATTTTAGTGTTTTTGAAGTAAAACACTATTTTGCCTTCCTAAACTTGCTGCGTAAAAGAATGGCATATCCTCAGTCTTTGCCATACAGCAGAATCTGTAATGGTCGAAGATGAGTGATACTTGAGATTTTTGACACTGACACTAGTATCTTGTTGTAATTTGATATTTTACACATTGACCTTGTGAGACTTAATAAGTTTTCTGTGGGCATGTACAAGGTCCACATAAATGAGAAAAATGAGCATAGAAAGCATCCAGAGCACAGAAACAGTTGGCATGATCTGATCTACCAACACCAAAGATGGTGGAAAGACTTTAATTAGTATGGGTCTTCTTGGATGACTTTTATGTACTCTTTAGACCATTTCTAATCCATTAAATTGCACTGCCTTCTAAGTGAACCTCTTCCAATGATCTGTGATTTTTGGTCTACAACAAATGTAGCTGTGTTTGTCTTAGAAAAGTTTACTGTTTTTTTGTTGCAGGTTCCCCTGCCCCACCAAAGATTTTAGGAACATTTGGGGTTATCACTTTTTTGTGTGTTCTGATTTAGGAAAGAAGTTGGTCGTGACAAGAAGAGAACTTCATAGTTCTTTGACATGCAAGTAGCAATTCTGGTGATCCAGATGCTTGGTCAACTTGCAAAATCATTAGAAGCAGCCTTATTTGGCAAAAAGAGGAAATATTATACATAGTTCTGCTACAAATAACTTTACATTATGAATTTATGTTAGTAGAAGAGAAGTATTAATTGTAGAAAACTGGAATTAAATGCTTCCCGTCTGAATCATAGAATCATAGAATGGCCTGGGTTGAAAAGGACCTTAAAGATCATCTACTTTCAACCCCCCTGCTCTGGGCAGGGTTGCCAACCACTAGAGCAGACTGCCCAGAGCCACATCCAGCCTGCCCTTGAATGCAGTGCCTCCAGTCTGAATGAGTGTATGCTCAGGGCACAACTTGTCATGGAAATGTTACTGATGAAACAAAGGCCATCTTCTATTACTATTTGTTCTACTTTTTGCTAAATAAAAAGTGCAGACAGTGGAGACTAACAACACTTATTGTAATGATGTAAAAGTAGATTCAAGTTATTCAGATGAAGTAATTAGAATCCTTTTGTTGCTTAACTTTTTTTTTTTTTTTACTTTTCTTTTTTTTTTTTTTTAAATCTAAACTTTGCTATATATAGTCTTGTAGTTAGCCGTATAAGCAGTTGCCTAATGTAATGCCATTTTATACTCTGAACCACATCTTAAGCTTGGCAGCCAATTGCTGTTCAGTGCAACTAGAATAGGAAGAATGGCTTTAGATAAAATTGCTTTCTGATGGCTTTTAGAAATTAACTTTTGTCATCTTTTTTGCTTGTTTCTCATGAACAAAGGAGACATTTTCTCTCAGAGATATAAATGGAAAGTATGATAATGAGTAGAAAATTCCTTCCCATACTCTGCGTAACAGTACAAAGAAAAATTGAGTTTCTGCTTTCAGACTTTATCAGCTGTTTGGAACAAATTTGGCTTAAGGTCACAGCTAAAACATTTATTTAACTAGTCTTGACATAGAACTTTATATCTTAATAGCCTTCCAAAAGAAATTAATAATTCAGAAATATGTCTGTTAGGAAACTATTTAAAAGACTGTTTTTAAGCTAATAGTCATTTGTTACCTACGTAACGTAATTTCTGAACAATGGTTCTCCAGTAGAAAATAATTTATGGCAAGTCTACAGCAAGTGAATAAATTGCCAGTCGTCAATACATAAAACACATTCTTCTACTTGCATGCTGTCTTTAGTTCTTCTAACTAAGCGTATCAGCTTATATACTTCCATATTTAAGTTTGGACTTGGACACTGAAGGATGTAAGTGAGTAGAAGGAGTTAGACTGCAGTTTGGTTTATCCGAAAATATGCAGTATGACCAGGTCCTGATAAATACCACATACCATATAATTCAGGGAAGTTCTTTGATAGCTTCATTGCAATTAGAAAACTTTCCTCCTGAAGGTTGTTTAGAAGATAGAAAAGTTCATCACATGCTTTAATTAAGAAGCTCAGTTGTGATGTTGGATAGTGCTAATGCTTCCGCAGGAATTCATATCCGTGTTTGAAGACTTCAGGAGTTTTTTAGTGTATATTTTCTATTTTTTTTCTCATAGTATAAAAAATAATATAGCCAGAAAAGGGGGACTATTTTATTTTCCTTTACTAGTTCAAAAACGGTTAGTAACTTCTAAATCAGTTATTGGACACGTTTTTTTTTGCAGTTCTTGATACATTGCAAATAAGATTCCTTAGCAATCAGTACCCTGAAAATTTAATGAAATGAAAATGTTGTTGGTGTAAAGGAGTTTTTAATATGTTAGATGTTTAATACTGCCATTGCTAAGTTTTCTTATTTTAAAATTAAAATTAAAAATACAGAATATACTGAAGTTATTAAAATGTAAAAACAAAATATTTTTCCAATTATTATTGATGGGGAATAGAAATGAAATTACATTAGTATTTCTATTTAATCAGATGAAAGTTTTCAGAAACTTTTCAACATTGATAAATAATTGATTCTTAGGAAAGATTATAAGAAACAGAGGTAGCACATAGTGATGTTTTGCGTAGAGGTTACTATTGACTTCTGATAGTCAGTCTAGACTGGAAGTCTAGAAGTCTAGATTCTGGAAGTCTAGATTTTTTCCCGAGCATCATGTTTAATGACTTATGCTTTACTACTACCAAAACTATCCATATTTGTTGTCTTAAGATCCTTCTGCAATGTTGAACATTCTGAATTATTACCATTATTGCTTCATCTATCTTCTTTCAGAAAGTTTTTGTTGAACACTACAGATTGTTCTGGAACAATGCCAATAACCTTGTATCATTGTGAAAATGTGAAAATGATCTTTTTTTTTTTTTTTTTTTTTAACTTTAGCCTTTTGTTTCCTGTCTCCTGTCTCTCAATCAGATGTTAAAACCTGTCTATCAATTATGATCTATAAATAAGCACACCTAAAATAATCCAGCAAAGTAATTTATTTAAGAGACTTTTATGAGGAAGGGTCAGAAAGATTTCTGGAGTTCGTGCTGATGTTTCTTCAGTATAATGTCTATATTCATATGTAGGATAATTCCATTCTTCATTATATTTTCAACCAATTTGCCCATTTTGGAAGGTGAACTTAAGAGTGTGTTCCCTCTGTTTTCTCTGGGATCTTTTTCTAAATTGTCATCACATTTGTTGTCTTCCATTCCAGTGATACAGTCTGATTTCAGAAATAAATATTTTCATATTTGGTCCTTCATAGCTCTTGGATTAATGCATCCTGATAATGATGATTTGTTGCTATCCACTTCCTTAACTTGTTCTGAAACCTTTTTTGCTGACCCTTCAGTTTGTAAAGTTTCTCAAGCTCATTGTGCAAAGCAAAAGGGGAAAACAAACAACCCATCTCTAGAGTAAAATCTTTGAGCTGTTTGCCATTACAGAGGACTCATATCATTTTTTTTTTCTCTATAGCTTTATTTTACTTCAGTATTTCTTTTTTTTTTTTTTTTTTTTTTTTTTTTTTAATGATGGTTGGGGGAGAAATGTTTATTAAGGTTATTATTAGTCTCTATTTGAAAAGGTTGTTCAAAGTTGTTTTGGCCCCTCTTCCTGTAGTTTAAACTTGCATTTGCAAGTTTATTTTTGCATTTGCCAGGTTTTTGCAATTGCCAAGATTGGGATGTCCTTTTGCTTTCTTTGTAACACTGACTTTTTGGTTCTGTTAATCTTTTTGATAGATGATACACCAGTGCTGTATGGCTCTGATTAATTGTCTTTAGATACACCTCTGTTGTCTTTTAAACTGACTAATGTTTTTTAGACTTTGTATATAGGTCTCCTATTTGAAGTTGTAAAAGGTGGTATAGGTCAGTCTTAGTAAGGTGATGATTACTCTAGTTCTTAACTGTGGTAGATTTGTTCATCTTTTGTGATTGTTTTGAATTACAGTGTTATTATAGGTATATATATTATATACCTATATATATATATTATGGGTATATTATAGGTATATATATAGGTCCTTCAGTAACAAGTAACAGTGGGTTTGAATGAGACCCCATGCAGTACTGAGCACTGAATGAAGTGTTGTTTTCCCTATTTTTTGCGTTTTTAACTGTTGCTCCACTTTTATCCAATCTGATTATGGGGAGTGACTACAGTAGGAAGATACTATAACTGTTGCATTTTTCTGACTTTTTCTGCTTTTATATCTCCCCCTCGCTCTCCCCCCCCCCCTTTTTTTTTTTCAGCATACCATTTGGTGATAAAAAACATAGCCCAAATACCACACTATTTTCAATTAAATGAGCAGTATTTCTAACATATTTTTGAATAGTTAACTTTCCTTCACTTGTGAGTAAAGGTATATATCTAAACGTATCTATTTGCAGGTAGAATATGTTATGTATATTTATAGAACATAAATATTATGTGATTGTATAATATATATACTTATATATTCTTTATAGTGTTTTGATGAATGAATATAGTTCCTTTACAGATGTATCCCATCCTCTCATTCCAGTATCATTTATATCCTGTCATATTATTTCTACTCCCATTACATGTATATAATAGAGATCTATTAATATTTTATTTACTTTACATTAATAAATTACCATTTCATACATGGGTGTGTATATATACATGCAAACAAACACAGAGGCATATATGAATTCACATACTCCTATTTTTGTTTTTAGCTTTAATATAACAGCATGGACATATTTGATCTTAGCCTTATTATTAGCTTTTATATATCCCATTTAATCCTTAAACTATGTTTTTATTTATTTATTTATTTATTTATTTATTTTAAAATCAGATTTAATCAGATCTGATTTAATGAGATCTGATTTAATTTTGTAGCCATTATTCTTCCTGTTAAAATTATGGCAACATTGTGCTATCAGGTGCTGTGAATGAAGCATTTTGTCTAGCAGGTACATACTCTTGAGAGATCTGATTGTGTGCTATATTAACACTGCTATTTCTCATGCCTTCAAACATTCAGAGGATGGTATCAATGTTTGCTGTGGTGGTACCACCATTGATATTTGTGTCTTTTGGTGTCCTTCCAAAACATGAATTCAGAAGCATTATGAAAATACTGCCCTTAGCCCATGATGGGTAAGGACAGTTTCATTTTGTTGTTGTTGTTGTTGTTTTTGTTTTTGTTTTTGTTTTTGTTTTTCTCTAGCGGTCAAGTGCAACAAAGAGCCTCTGTGTGCTAAGTACACTTCAGGAAAGGGTTTAGCTGTGTCTGAACAACAGAATTAAGAAATACTGAACTTTGGGAACAAATCAGGAAAGATTGAAGCAATTTTTTTTTTTTTTAATTTTTTTTCAGCGGAGAGGGTACATTAACAGAATAAAAAAAATAAAAGGATAGCAATGGTCTCTATTTAAGTAAGCTAGAAGAGTTTTTAAAATGCGTTTGAAATCTGGATATCCGTATAATAGTGTAGTCAGTGATGAAGAAGGGTATGTCTCAGAGATTGAGACAGCGTTGCTCAACCCTGCGCTGCAGTGCTTCCAGGAGGAAGCTGCTGCAGATGAGAAGAAGGTTTCGGGTGCTTTGTTTTTTGTTTGTGTGTTTTTGTTTTTTTTTTTTTATTATTTTTTATTTTTTTAATATATACATATTATTATTATTATTTATTTATTTAACATTATTTATTTACTGTGGCCTCCTGTGTAATACTGATTATAATTAACATAGAACTAGAGTACATCTGCCTTTGATTTTAAAAAGAGTAAACTGGAAAGCATTGGTTGGGCTCATTTCAGTAACTGTGCTTTGTCTTCACACTGAGAAAAGTTGCTTCTTGTTAGAAGAACCAAATGTTTGCATGTTTCCTGTATTAGTCCTGTTTACTGGATTTAAGTGCTTTTTTTCCTAAGGAGTTCCAATACAAACAATGATGGCAAGACAGTCTGAAGATTTTTACTAACAGTAAGAATACACATTCATATAATCTTTGCTTGATTTAATTTTGCCTACCAGCAGTAAACGCTTGGGCATTTTTTTTTTTTTTTTTTTTTTTTTTTTTTTTGTCTGCTAATTGGCTTTTGTCAGGGCTGCACAGGATTAAAAACTTCTTTTATACGCAATGTGAAAGTCAAAAGCCTGAGGGAATGAGGCTGGTGGCATTTCTTCTGTTGGCCTCAGAAGGAGCTAAGACTGAGCCAGAAATGTTGCACTGTCCTTCTCATGGATGCTGTTTTCTCCATAGCTCCATGTCTAAATGCACAATTACTGGGTAAAGGAGAAAAAATCATGTGAGCTTTTGTTTCTCTTTTTGCCCTGGATTCCTGTTTGTGTGCAAATGCTTTTTGCTTGGTAACATTAGAAATAATTAAAATAATTAAGGTGGAGAAATGAAGGAGGAGCCTTTTATTGTTTCTCATATGGGAGAGAACTTGAAAATAAAACTATGATTAATAATTTAGTATTAAATCATATTGAACTGTGGCTGTAGGAGAAGGGAGGTTCTGACATTTTAATTCCCAAGATTAAAACAAGAATAAAAGAACTGTTTATTTCGTGGTTGGACAGTTTTCTGTGAGAGATGGTGTTTTTCCTGTGTTGTATACTAACTCCACTGAAATGGGCTTGAATTTCTCTGCTCTGGTTTGGTTTGGTCTTGTAAAAATGAACACGTTGCTTGGAGGTATAATGTGGCATATCCTTAAAGATCCCGTGTGGCCCTTTGTGAATGAGATTAACATCCTGCCTCTGCTTTCAGCTGACCAGAAGTTGTACAGAAAGTGCTGAGCACTTATTAAACTCTAGGGGAGACCTGAGTTATTTTCCATTAGTAGGCTGTTCTTGCTACAGGTTTCCCTCTGGCTTGAATACAAAACAGGGTAAGAAATGCTAAACTTCAATCCTCTTCAGGCGTCATAGGATCATCTGACTTCCAGTTAAGTACTCTTGTGGAAAGTTTGCCAAATCAGCTCATTCTTGGCATCTTGCAGAAGCCGGTGTTGTGTTGCTATTCCGTCTTCAGCCTTATGATCCAACACCTCTGCTGTGAAAAATACTTCACTTTCTTGGTTGTTCTTTATTGTACCTTTTGATTTTAGCATTATTTCTTGGACCTGCAGCTACCTGAGGTGGGATCTTGCTTCCATTTAATTGGCAGCCCGCATACCCCAGGCCTTGGTGTGTGGGCAGTCGGCTCCCTCCTTGCCTCTTGTCTCGACCCTCAGCACTGCACCTTGCATCTCAGTCTGCTGGCATGGACCGTGTCCCTCTGAGGGTCCATCAGCAGTGCTGCGCTGGGGGTGGTTTTTCAGGATAAAATCTATTTAATTTGCTTTAAAATTGCCATAAGGAGAAACATGCCATGATGTCTCTCTTCCTGGGAGTAATTTGCAACAGGCAAAATCTGTCGCAGAGCATTAGTTGCACACAGTCATGCTGTGCTGCTAAGAAAAGAGCAAGTGAAACTAAAATGTTTTGAAAACAGTTTATCTCAAAAATAAATTTGTTAGCATTTCTCTCATTCTGTACACAGTGTACTATTATGAACACAGGATCTTTTAGGAATTAGGCTGCTGTGGTCAATGCTTTGAATCCTAAAATCTCAGGCCTCTGACTCTCTTGCCCCTGTAGTAAGTGGTTTTGATGTTGTATGAAATATTGTCTTTCAAAGGGAAGTAAGAAGCAAATAAACTCTTAGCATTTTGAGAGCCACCAAATATTAACCCAATGGGTTTAACATATGAGAATGATTTCACTGACCCTGATAAAGATACAGACCTTGCTTAGCCCTTAAAGTTATCTTTAGCGATATGATCAATCTTAATATTTGGTGGTGGTTATGCAAATGTAGGAATCAGTAATTGAAAACAAAAACTAAACAAACACCAAACAAAACCAAACAAAAAACAAACAACAACAAAAAAATGCACTGTCAACCTGTATCCATCTCCATGGGATCTAATGCCTTTGAGTAGATTTGGTATGGGATAATTTACTTGTCTGAGCGCTCTATTGGTCCTCTTTGTATTTTCAGCTAATTGCTACCAACAGCCAGACAGCCCTTAGTCTCCTCCTAGAATCCAAGTTCAAGTTCTCTCTTCTGGAATATGGTCTTTATATGTCTTTGTGAAGAGCAAATTTACTGGATCTGAAATAAAATATTAAAAGTAAAATACTACTTCAAAATATTTTTAAATTACTTGAAAATTACTTTAAATTACTTCAAAAATAAAATATTACGTAAAATATTACTTCAAATAATTGTTATTTAATAACCTATTTTTTTATTTTGAATAAATAGAATGTCATTGTCACAGCAAAACACTAATATGCCATTCTACTTCCTTAGAATACAGGAGAAATAGCTTTTGAACATTTCTCTCTTTTGTCTTGAAAATAACATCAAAGGACACCAAGTTTTTAACTCTGAATTCATTGCTTGATAACTTCGATGTTCCTTTCAATACACTTAGAAGAATATCACTGTAGCCATATGAGTTTCTGAAAAGTGCTTTCATGACCAAACTAGCCAAGATAGTTTCAACCATAGCCTTAACAATTATTGTTTATTTTGTCTAATGAAGCCTGACCCTAAAAATTGTATTTAATTTGCATCATTAAGTGCAAATTCATCTATGATTTACTTTATCTTTTTTCTTGAGTCAAACTGTTTTAATAAATTGAGTTCTGGTAGAAACTGGGATATGAAGCAGCATAACAGTGAGTTATTGCAGAATCTGCTCTACAAATTCATTCTGAGTTGATTAAAGCAGACAGCTCACAACCCTTAAATCAGCATGATCACGGAAGTGATTTTAATTGCTGAGAAATGTCACAGCAATACAAATGTTTCATTTAGAAAATAGATTAGCTCATCTTAGTGGAGGTCAATAAAAGGGGTGATTTGTTTTATTTTGTGTGCTCCGTTCAAAATCTTTTGGATATTCTCATTATATTATTGATGAAATTGAGGATAGTTGAGATTGTTGGGACTATTTAAGATTATTTTGTGTTCTTCTCTCTCAGATAGGATGGCAGTATATTTTTTTAATCAGGAAAACTGAAATTGGATACTATAACTGAACATCAATGCAATTAGTGCGAGCTCAAACTAATCTTACAGAAAACATATTTTAGTGTTTTCTTTCCAGGGTCAAATCATAGTAAGAAAAAACAGTTATAAAATAAGTCCAATTACTTGGTGAAAAAACTTATATCTTATTAAGAATAAATTTTATTAAACTCCTCCTTTAAGGCAAGTAACAGCAACATATTTCAAAACATGAATGTAAGAAGTTACTAAATATTTTAATACTTAGTCATGGCATCATTTGGAGGGAAAATATCATTACCCATAGGTTAAAAGGGGCGATGAAGACATTATTGCCGTAAATAAAGCAAATAGGAGGTGGTCATATTAGTCCATACCATTAGCTTGCTTTTCAGTTAAGCCCTATGGGTAATTGTTTTTGTCTCCACACTTCTCAGGTGATGTTGTTGCCTTCTGAATGACAGTCATTTGTCCTTCTTCAGGTGTTGGCATGCTTTCATCACTTCTCTGTTGTAAATTGTACTCTGCCAATACACCTCTGTTAGTAAAGGAGCTAGTTGCATCTGGACAGCTTTAACTATCTAACCTAATTTCTTGAGCTCCTCATTAACCTAGAGCACCAGGATCATGTTGAACCTTGTTGTTCATGTGGGCATTGATGTCCCAGGGTTAAGATGCTAGTTCTCATATGCGGAGCATTCAGCTGATGGTGAGTGCAGCTCCAGGTGCACCCAGGAGACAACAAGCTGGCAAGGGTTTGTTGGTGATAATGGGGATAATGTTTATAGCTCTGGATTGACAGAAAACTGTTGGATAACCTTTGCTAGCAATCATTAATAGTCATCACTTTGCACAACACAAATAGAAGACAATTTATATTTCATAAAGCCAGCATATTTACCATAGTAAAAATTGACAAGTGGCTGCTTCATTCCCTGACAGAGTTGAGGGAATGAGCGGAGTCACAAAAGTTGCTTGGTTTGTTCATGCCAAAGTAATGAATGCTGATGAGTGGTAAATAAGTAAGAAGTTTTGTAAATAAAATAAAAGAAAGATAGTGATACATACCAGTACTGAGAATTTGGTGAAGGAATACTGAACACAAGTTAAATTCTTTCTAAGACTTCCACAGAGTTCTAAAGACTTTCCAAGTCTTCTAAATTCTCCTCTGTCACTGTCAGACAGTAAACCATACTATGTTTTCCCCACAGGTCACAAACCAGAAAAAAATATGTTCTAAGTTTTATCCAGATTGTGATATTCTAAAGCTTAGTGCTTTGTTTACTATAGGATATGCTCACTCCTGAATGAGTGTGACTGGAATTCAGCTAGGTACATTTTCAAAGGAAAAATCTTGTCCTACAAGTCCTTATTTTAAACTGGGATATTTTTCTCTACTCTTCTTCAAGAGCAACACAGTTTTGATATATAGCTGAAATTGGGAAGTATAAATTACATTTTAGTGTTTATCAATACACTGACAAACACTGCTGAATTGTGTTTTTGCTGAAATTCCATTTGCTGTCTATGGAGAATCATTTTTGCATAATAAATAAGTTTATAAGCTGTCATTCAGCTACCAAAAATGTTTAATTTGAATCTTTAAAAATGGGCCACAGCAAATGAATTTAATTAGGGCATGCTGTCCCAGAAAAACTCTTGCTTGACTTTGAAGATCTGGAACAAAAGTTGTCATTAAAAGGCAGCTGACTACAGGAGGGAAGAGTATATATATATATATATATTTATTTTTTTTTTTTCTAAATTGATGTTTTTTATTTTAAAGAGTGTGTAAGCATGTCAGTTGAAATTATAGCATGTTTCAGCACAATAAGAGTAATATTTTGTTAAACTTATTGATGTAAAATTGGGCAATTATTGAGTGTGGTGCTAGCAGCATTGAATTCATAAGTATTAGTAACATCTTAATATCATGTGTAATTTTTTAATACTTGCTCTACCATCCTCAACACCCCCCCCCCCCCCCCAGTTTTATGCTTTTGTAATATGTAAGTGAAGGAAAAATATCAGATTGCACAAAAGCTTTCCTGAACAGTTTTTAATCAGAGAAAGTCTTGGGGCTTCTTCAGTGCCTTAAATGTAGTTAAGGCATATACTTATCAACATGTATATGCTATCTAATGATAAATAATGGTTTTGTTTATATTTTTGTTTCAGATGACTAATGGATTACAGTGAGACTGCTGTTGGTTGTAACTCACTGGAGTTTATTAAAATCCACTACAATCTATGTTGTAGCAGTGGAGTGTTTTTTTATAAGATGGAAACAACAAACCAGGCATGTCCAATTGAAGTAAAGTGCTCTTAGACCTTGTTAGATATAATCTAATACATAGTGTTTCTCTTGTTTTACCCTCTAAACCTAATTGTTTTTGAAAAATGTGCATTTCATTGTGCAAATAGCTAGATGGTTAGCTGACCAATTGCCCAAGCAAATATAAGACTAAAATCCATATTAGAGCAATGATAGTAATGAAAGGATCTTGTTAATTTATAGTCTAAGAGAATGGTTGATTGAATGCTTACCCAGCTTCTGGTCCTAATTTACATTTATCACAGAGTGAGACTAAATTTTATTTTGCTATATTTGTTACTGTTAAAATAGAAGCAGAAATATGTTGTGGAACTTTTCAATCAGAACATAAAATAATAGTATAACATTTATTCAATTTATTGAGTTTTTATTGCTGAGAATTTATCTTAACATATACAATATGAAGTATAGTGAGCAAAGTACATGAGCCTATTTTATTTCTTAGATAGAAAAGTGTTATTTCCTAACCAGTATTTCTTATTTAAGCATACATAGTAGAGCTGGAAATATTAGCCAAATATAGTGTAGGCTTTAGAGCTGAATTTCTGTGTGTATCTGTGCAGTTTTGTTACTATGTCCTTGCACCACATCTGTAGTCACTCTGCCATATTACACATGGGCAGAAGCGATCACACATATGTTGCTCTGAACCTTTTTTCATGTGTGAAGCAAGACTGAAGTAACATTGAGGAGTATTGAGATTTCTGCAGATGCACAGGGCATTTAATCACCTTTGGAGTTGTGAAGGATGATTGTGCCATTTTCCCTACAAGTTTCTGACAGCACAGCATATCAGAGAGATGTAGGGGTGTGTCACAGGTTGCAAAGAAACTCACATTGCTGTAATTTGGGCCTGAGTTTACATATTCTCTACTCCTTATTTTATTATCTGTCTGCCATAATGGCCCTTTAATAGGTCACCAGTAGGAAAACTACGTAAAACTACGTATTGCCCACTCTGCCCAAATATGATTCCTGAAATGCTGAAACATTTTCTAAAACCAGGGAATTGCATGGGCTGTTTAGTAGGGAGGGGAAAAAAAAAAAAAAAAAAAAAAAAAAAAGACATCTGTTAATGCTAGGAGAGGTGTCCTCAAGTCAAGGTTTCACATTCTGCATTTCAAAATTCAGAAAGCAAAGCCTTCCTCTGCAGTGGGCTAAAGCCCTGGCTGGCTCCTGGAGGAGAGAGGCACCATCTTGCCTCTTTCTGTGAGCTGAAGTGGAAGGAAGGTTGGAGATGCTGACCAGGGCAGAGACCAGCAGGAGATCTGGAGAGTGGGACTTACTGCTTCCCCTGCCAGCACAGGGGCAAAGTGAGAGGCTCTTGTTCTCCAAGGACGTGAAAAGCTGAAGAGAAACTAAAGGATTAGTCTCCCTTTCTCTCTCTCTTGGTTGTCTCTGATAAGGCAACAAAGCTTTGTGGTGGTTGTGTTGCTTGGGGGTTGCGGTGGTGAACACAGCCTTTCTATGCCTTGAGATTTTCTGCTTGCTCCGAAATATAGTTTTCTGCATTCATGGGCTATAATCAGAGCAGTAGTATAAACTAGTGCTAGTTTTAATCTCTTTCAACACTCTGTCAAATAGGCTTTGAGAGACTGTATATCATGTATCAAAGAGTTTTTCTCAAAAGTGATGATTCTCTTAAACAGTAATGGTAAGTTGCATACTATGAACTGGTCTTCTAAGATTGGAGTAAGCCTCAGAGGGCTTTTCTACAGGAGATAGTCCAGATGTCCAAAATGGGTAGATTATTTTATCCTTTTAGTACTATTAAATACTTACATTCAGTTAAAACCATATAATTAGATTCCTGCTTATAGTCTTTCTCCATAAAAAGGTAATAATGTGTCTTGACTTTTATTTTATTGCAGTCTGGCTTATTTCATAGAGTGTAACTAAACTTCAGCAGAAACTGAGATGGCTTAAAATGTTTTGAAGCTCGTTTTTATTAAGAAGGTAGTAATATTTCATTGGAAATGCCTAATTCCACGAGAGTGAGATCAAAGTGCAAAATGAATTATCCAGCTGTAACTTAAGATTAAGCATTTATAGCTTTTACACATAGACTGTTTCAGTGGATATTTGTAATAGAAAGACTGCTGACAGTTTGAAAATTTAAATGCATGTAGACCTTTCAAAGACCTTTCTGCAGTGGTATATAGGTACAATGGCAACTCATACAAATCATCCCCAGTTTGAATTTTGGTAGCTGTGTTTTTGCTAAAGCCTTAAAGACAGTGTAAAATGCAAAAGCTGTGCAGGACCTGCCTGGCCAAAGCAGCTGGAAGTGCTTGGAGGGGCTGTGGCAATGAAGCTGCCGGTGTTGGGATGCAGCTTCTTAGACTTATGGCACTGAGATTCAACCACAATTTTCTGAAAGCTGATGCGCATGACACTGTACCTGCTAGAAAATGTTCTCATGCTAAAGCTGTGTTATTATCAATTTTGCCCTACAATAACATGGGTTTTATTTCATTACTGTTTAAATAGATTGAGTAGGAGTGTGTTAGTTATATAGCAGTTTTCTTTCAGTCTTTAATGAAAAAAAATTCTGCAACTTGAATCAAAATCCAAGTTTCAGTATTTCTTGCTATATTTAATTTGATCTTAAACACTCATATTTATTCTTTAAATAACACTTCCTGTATCTTTCACATTCCTCATGACTTCAGAATCACTAACACTATACTCCAACTAGTGTGGCATTCAGTAGGATTTGGTCCTAATTGGGCTTCGCATGTAAGGTAGCTCTTAGAGGAATCTTAGATATCTTACATTGTGGATTTACTTCATGAGGGATTCTAACTGTGACCTAAATCATAAGATTGTTCTGTGATAAATTAATCTCTTAATTGTTACAGATGCATAAAATTGATTTTTTTTTTTATTTTTTTTTCCCTATTCTATCCAACTTCTTCATACTAGTCAGGAATTTTGACCTTTCACAAATCTTGATGTAATACCCTTTTTAAAAGGGATGCAGTGTCATGTTGAAGCATTTGTATATTTTCTGTCATGCACAAGACTGATGTGAGACCAATAATTTGTCAAGTAGTTTGATTTAGAAATTTAAGTTTCCAAATTGTACCATGCAGTTAATAAAAGCAGAAGACTCACAGTTATTTCTCTGATTGGACAGGAAAGTATTGCATAGCATGACAAAGTTGATGGAAGTATTGAGATTTTTTTTTATCTTTTTATTTTTTGGCTGTTGTAATTAAATGAAGACATAATATTTCTCCAAACTGATCATTCAAATATTCAATTCATTAGAGACAATCTGTGTTCTCAAACCGTTTTGTTCAAGGTTTTAAACCCAATAAAAACAACTTGATTGCAAAGTTCATATCTCTGCTTTCATATTAATACCTAGCGGCACTAATGATCAGTATACTGCACAAATACCACACACAAAGCTTGGCTATGTTTTCCAGTGTCACAGGATGTGTCCATCTCCTGTGTTCGAGTTGCCATAGATCAAATTATCTCATGAAGTTCATGTTACTGCTGTCCTGAGTTTTGGCTTTGGCACCTCCTGTTAGTGTTTTGATCTTTCATCCTGCTGAGTGCAATTGTGAAGGCCTGTTTTAATTGATCTCAATTCTGATTGCAGCAGTACTTTGTACTAGCATTACATGCCTACAAGTTAATGTGTAGTGCTTAGATAAATGAGACAAGAGCTGGCTTCTCTTTCTCAGGGACTAATTTAATATTTAAAAAGATGTTTTCTCATGTGTTCCTAAATGTTTCAGTACAGCAACTATAGTTTAACATTTCTGCAGATACCTGTTCTGAGTCTGGATTGAGCTATTTGTGGAAGACACCACTATAAACAGAACTAGAATGGTTAGGTTTCCAGAGTCCAAGGCAGAAATTTGTAACCAGTTTTGTGATGCTGACTGATAAGCTTCTGTAACTTCTGTACAGAGATCTGGTTTATATTTTAGCATGGCTTTTTTCATGTTGCTGGCACCTGCATCAATAATATTTCCAAATAATAGTAATTATGTATATAATCAAGGTAATTTGAAATTAAGCCTTCCAAAGGAAACACTAAATACATAGAACAAGATAGTCAGGCTGTTAGCTCAATTTTTGTTTAATTTAGAGTAATGTTATCATTTTAAGTATTGATTAAAGGTGTTGGCTGTAAAGCATTATATTCAGCCCTGCTTTGTGCTCACTGGATCAATTAGTGAATTAATTATTGTATGCTGTTCAGTAGATGCCCTTTTTGGGTGTTTAGCAAGTTACCTGGTGCCAGCTGAGAAATACTGGGTTTTTATTAAGGCAGGAAGCTTTGCCTGTTTTAAGCGAGTAGTGGGCTCATTAGAGTGACTAAAACCAAAATAAGCAAGGACAAATTGTTTTATGATCCTTAAGCTGACAAGGGTTGTGTGTGTCCTTATTCTATGCCTCACCATCACAGAACTCAAGTGAAGATGAAAAGCAAGTTTGTGTGCAGCTTTGTGCTAATAATGAATTTGTGAATTGTCACCTTTGTGAGGAGTGTTTTAGTCCAATTCAGATGTTGTTTGGTCATGTGAGAAACAGACCATCCCGATGCATATTTTGCTGCATGTAACTCAGGAATAACTTAACAAAGATTGTTTCTACTTGGAATGCTTGTTCAACAAGTCCTCAGTACTTTTTAAATTATTGTTTAGTCTGTTCAGTGGTGCTGGAGCAGTATCCATCCATCCATCCATCCATCCATCCATCCATCCATGTGTGACCATGGACGTAGTTGCAGGAAGCCACTTGATCCAGGCTGGGGTAATGTGGCAGCAGAAGACTTCATCTGGCAACACTGAACAAGGACCAAGGCACTGGTGGCTGTCAAAAGCCACATCATCACCTCTCAGCTGTTCCCAGTTGCAATTGTCCTGGCACCCTTCCTCAAATGTACAACAGTAGTGCCATTGATCCCAGCACCCATGGGCTTCCTTTGGTTTCATCATGCTGGGCCCAAGCCGTCTGTTCCTGGACCCAGTCCTTGCTCCGGGTCCCCCTGCCCCTCAATTGGACTGCCATGGATCTACACACCACATTTCCGAATGGAAAGTATTGGTTATCTGTGTAGCATTGTGTTTCCTTCCCTGAATGTCAGATAGCATGGTTATGTGCATGATGTATTAAGCCCTAAATAATCAGAAGGAACTGCATTATCTAGCTAGATTTGGTAGTTATTCTTTCCTTGATTAATGTTATGGGAGCATGGTAAAATTTAGTTCAGTACACTGTACGTAGTGAGCCATGTGCCACTGGTACAGTCACTCAAAAAAAAATTGTTACTCAGTTGTCATCACTTGAGTGAACAATGGTAAGAAAGTTGGTTTGGAATTAAATTAAAATATTTAATTAGTAAATAATGTAGCTTAAAATAATGTAGCATTTTGTGTAAATGGACTGTGCATTTGCAAAGGTAGGTGGTCTGTTTTGTGTAGTATAAAGTTTTAAGTAAAACCTATGTGTTTTTTTTTTTTTTTTAAATGTAAATGATGATATTGTATACTCTTACTATTTAAAATCTTATTTTAAATGCATATGACAACTTTGTCTTCACTAACGATTCTAATTAATGGAGAAGTAATATAAGGATACAGTTGTGCTCTAGGGTATTTTAAAATTGCCTGGAGTTTTCTGTGTAACTCAAGGCATTTTGACAAGGGAAGTCTAGGGCTGTGCTAATTCCTGTGACAAATTCATGTCATATCTCTATACTACATATCACAAGACAGAATTTACTGTTTCTGCCTTTTAGATTATCTGTATGAATACAAGATTCCTATCTTATAAGAGATTAATGAATTGGTATCTGTAAATAAAATTTATTTTCCATTATCTCTGCACTATTTGTGGTAACGTGTGTTTTGGTGTTAGAGATTACTAGTATTGGAGTTAAGAATAGAAATTACAGTTATTCGTGTGAAATAAAAGAAAAAGTAGGTAAAAGCCCCAAATTCTGTCCTGGCATTGAAGTTGATGTTTTCATTTGCAGTTCTATTTCACCACAAAGTTATTGTACATTCCTGTCTAAGTGCACATTGGCTAGTAGTTTTTGTTGTCTCTGATTATAGCAAACCTCAAATAATATATATATATTTTCAGAGTGGTTTGGGGAGCTATTTACCTCTCCTACATCTCACATTTACTTCAAGCACTATGTTCATAGCTAAAGCCCTAATTTTTAATGGAGGTAGATTCCTCTAGGTACAAGCCAGAGTTATATATCTCAGTTAGCAGTGCGAATAACCTCCATGAGCCAAAATGTACATCTGGGATTGTTCAGTCAGCTTCAGTGCATTCAGAAGGATTGCATGGATGCAGTAGAGATCAGAAATTGTTTAGTATGCTCTGTTAGCATATATTCTTTCATTGAGAATAATAGTCTAATATATTATTCTCTTCTTTCCTAGAATCACGAGGGTATGTGATGAAAACTATCACTGTTTTATTCTTTTTTTAATGTGTGGTGAATTGTTTTAAAGGCCTTTGTATGCTCAACAACAACAAAATCTCTTGCTAGGAGAATTGGTTTAGGTGAGTATGTTTATTCTGTAGCCGGAATTAAGACTGTGCTCATACTAATCAGTTAATTCTTGAAAGGAGTTCCAGTAAAGTAAATAATCTAGGCTGAATATGTGAGCAATATTAGGTATGCACCATAACAGAAGCAAATTACTGTGGGCTAAATTTGGTAAAATGGGACAATAAGCATTACTAAGCCTTCACTAGGGAGGGAAAAAGATGACCTTTGGCCTGAATTTATGTTCCAACAAAAGAGAAACTACATTCTAATTCATTGCATTTTAAGTTGATGTTACTTTTCCAGCACTTGGTTGGAACCTCTATTGCTGGAATTAGCAGTTAAAGAAACTAAAAATTATGGATCTACTGGAGATGGTAGCATTCTCTGACCCAAGTTTTGGAGTACTAATATGAATCTTTCAAGATGCTTTTTTTGTTGTTGCTTTTTTTTTTTTTTTTTTTTTTTTCCCCAACACTATGCTAAGACTACATAGTTTTAGATATAAACATATATTTTTATTTATTTATTTATTTGTTTGTTTATTTATTGTTCTTTAATGTTATATATGTCTGTCCCTTTATATAATATTTCTTATGGAAGTTCCTAATCTAAGAATGTTAAGCATAATATGACTGTCACGGAATGCCTACCTGGGGCTATATTTACTTGAAGTAGCTAAATGTTTTCTGAGACTTCATTATTTCCAGAGATATTGTATGTACCTAACTTTCCACTGCATGCTTACAATTTTGTCTTCTGAATTCTCAGTTAAATCAAGCATGAGCTTTGAGCTGGCTCTGTATTGAAAATGCTAATAATCCCATTGGAACAATCTATCAACATGTTCTGGGAGCACACCTTCTTTCTCAAGTTTAGCTGCAGTCTGCCTGCCTGACAGTACTGGGAAAAAATGTCTCTTTGGGGATGTTTGTGTAGCTTTCCATAGAAAAAGGGCAAACTTTCAGTTTAAAAAAAAAAAAAATGAGAGCAAAGATGTTCAAACAGGACCAAAATAGGCCCTTGGGAACCTTAGACACCCTCTGGAGACATTCTGGTCAGTCTTCAATGGAGTTTTTGGAATGTTTATTTCCAGATTGAGACTGAAGACTTTACCTATTCAAACATGCAAGGTGAAGGTAAAAATTACTTACAAGCAATATTCACATGTCTGTATGTATCTATCTAAGTATCTGTTAGATGCAATAAAATATTTGGCTGAGTTCCTGATGTTTAGCACGTTAAATAAAGAAGTAGTTTGGAAGTCCTGGTTGTGTTGCTTGTGCAAGGAACCGTACATGCTATCCAGTCTCTGTGGCAAAGGATTCCTCTTCAGTGAATTAGAAATCACCATTTATCTCTAGAAAAGGTGCACTGAGGTGAATAGGATATAAGGATATAAGACTTGAGACACTCTGTGATGAGTGTATATCATCTGTCCTAATCATGCTTCTGAAGGGCTTTTGCTGTGAAGTTCAGATAACACACAATCTCTTTCTGCTGATGTTTTTTTTTTTTTTTTTTTTTTTTTTTTTTTTTTTTTTTATCTTTTCCCCTGGAGTGGTCAATCACAGTGATATTAGGTAGGATTTGGGCTTTATTTACACCCTGTCTTGGCTCATCTGGCTCCAGGAATTACAAGAGACAATTTTAGACATTAAAAAATAAAATAAAATAAAATAAAATAAAAAATGTTTTTGCAGTGTCTTTTTGTAACATTTTGCTTTTGCTAGAAAAAAGCATTCACCAATGTCTCATAGCTATTTATTTGGCCTTAGCATTTGAGCAGATTGCAGGGTGCTGTCACAATTTTTAGTAACTTCATCAGTCATTTCTAGAACAATAAAGCCAAAAGACCCTTGATCAACAATTTTTGTAATTGTTTTCTTTTGTATAACCCGCACTAACCAGCTACCAGATGTACATCAAACTGCTGTTATCTGTTTTTTTGAGCTTACATTGCAAAGATTTTGTATTTTACTTACTTTTATATAAAGAGAATATAACAATATGTAAAGAACTCTTTTAAATAGAACCTTTACAAACTCTGCTAGTGTCTGGCCTAAATGTTCACTTGGAACACAATTTATGTGGCAAGTTTGTATTTGAGAGCTGGATAAAAATGACTGTATATCCTGAAGAATCCTGAAATATTCTGATAAACAGCCCAGCCATTTCGTGTATGTTTATTAAAATTGTGACATAAACAGAAATGCCTGCGTAGAGCAACCTACCAGTTGCAATTAGCTCTTTGATGGATCTGATTTATTTATTTCACACCCTCCTCTGCCTTTTTCTTCAACCAGTTTGGGTGGAAGGGAAGGTACGACCTGTACCAACCTTTCCTCACTTAGGTCTTCAGGCCATCATAACTCTGATCAAACTCCATTCAGTGCTACCTAGAATAAGCCTCTGCTGTGTACATTTCCAAGTAACAAGCTTCCAGCACAATGAAGCACAAAGAAAGACTGTTTAAGTGGGAATTAAGTTAGTGTTCTTCAATCCTCATAGAGTTTTTGAGCAATGTCAATCAACAAAACAGGCATCACAATATGCAAAACTTGAAATAAAAACATCACAGCACATAGAAGGAAGATGTATGGGAACAATAAAGTCAGTTTGGTAAAAGCAACGTGTACGTTGTTTGACTATTTATTTAGATTTATTTATTTATTTATTTTTAAGTGATGCATGCAGTAGTAGTTAAGGCTGTGTTTGTGTTTTCTTTTGGGGGTGGCATGGGAAGAAATGTTGTGGAAAAGGAAGAGTGAATTGTTGTAGTTTTTAAATGCTGCTTCTGTGCCACTACAAAACATGAGAAAGTCTGTAATATCTGGAAACTCAAAGTAATGGTTTCTGCTATTTCTTATGTTTTCTTGAAAATAAAAAGTCAAATAAGATTTTGGTGAAGATAATTTATCTGTCCCGCGCTGTTCTAGACTAGACTTCAGTACTTCCTGTTTTAAACACAAATGCATTTAACTGGAACTGCACATGATCATAAATTTGTCTCTCTTCGTGTTGGTTGACTCTTTTCTGTCTCTTCAGTACTACTTCCCTTTTCTGCTTCAGACATCTTCGGTGTTCCTCTAGCTCCTGCCAGATTTCTGGGCTCTTAGAGCTCCTGGCCATTCTTAAGTCAATCAAGTGTCATTCTGTATATGTACTTTCTCCAGTAATAGCCCTTGGTCTTTCTCAGTTTATTTGTTTTTAATATTGATTTTACACAGGAAGCCTCCTATAGGATGTTTAAGTTAACTTAGTGGATGTAGACATTGCCCTGCCAACTGAGGTCTGCCCAGTTTTCTTTCTATCTGTATCTCTGTTTATACTTCCTATCATGTATTCTTTTTAGCCCTGTGGTATTCACTTAGTTATTTTTATTTTAATGTTTTTCAAATGCATTTGTCCTTTGTAGATAAGTGATCATGTCCCACTTTCATAGAAAACAATAAGCCTTGTAGATAAGTGATCATGTCCCACTTTCATAGAAAACAATAAGCCTTGTATATCTGAAATCAGTCTTTCTTAGTAACTGCTATCAGCCTAAAACATGATAAAATGTTTTTGTTTGTTTGTTTGTTTTTCATCAGTGTTTTCAGGCTTAATGCTCTTTTGCATCTAAATGTTCAGAATCATTGGTATTCATGGTTATCAAGTTCAGCTGGCTAGTTTAAGACCTTTTTTTTTTTTTTTTTTTTTTTTTTTCAGCTTACAAGGGTATATTCAAGGGTATATTTGGCTATATTTCTCTTCTAGTGACCATACATCATCATCTGTATCATATGTTCATGTTTTCTGGTGTTAGCGAAGTTATCTGCATATCAAAAAAGTTGCTGCAGGCTCATCCTAAAAACTCCCTAGCAGTCATATTGCTTTCCTAGGACCACTGTGTAAAGCTGTAGGGAGATCCATCTGTGGGGATCTATGTGTCTCCATGCTGTAATCATTTATTAACATGAATAGGGATAAAGATGTCACTCAATATTAGTGCTCTGACATTTTGAATCAGAAAAACTCTAATGTATCACTGTAATAATTTTATAAAGGGTTCCAGACTCTTTGTAATTCAGAGACCATTTCATGCTATGCAATGATTACTTTTATTCTTTAAATCTGCTAGGTACCGTGATCCTTACTTCTCTCTCCCTCAAAAAACAACAACAACAACAACAACAACAAAACATAACTGTGTTGTAACCTGTCTTAAACATTGTGAATATTTTTAAGTCAGTACCTCCTCAATTTTCACCCTCTTCATTGGACTAAATTGCCGAGTTTGGAAATCTGCAAGAAAGGTAAGAGAGAAGGTTCCAGCAAAATACAAAGGTTGCAGACAACAAAAAAGCTTTAAGCAGGCGAAAAACAGACTTGTGATGTAGGCTTCCTTCACTGTTATGATGCTTCTTGCCAAAATGTAACAGGCTTATACTTACCAAGTTAGTCACAACACAATAACTCTTCTTGTTTAACCTTGCTTTAGCAGAGTGGATTGCCAGGCAGGCTTGTAGGAGCTCAGCACCAGCTCTTGGGTAGTGGATGTCGATGATCCTTTCTTGAGTCACACTTCATCTGATGGAATGATGCATCAGAGTCATTGAGCTATTTGGGTAAAAAAAACATGTTTAGTTAAAAGCTTAGGTTTATAATAATAGAGTGAAGTTAGAAAGACATATTTTAAATTAGAAGTTGTTTTTAATAGTATACTTAACAGTATTGGATCTCCTAATCAGCTCCAATGTCTTATCTAGCTTTTGAGTTTGGTCAGTGTGACCTAAAATCTTCAGAGCACTGCACTTTTTCTCTTTGTATCTCTAAAGGAAATGTCTAGAGCAGACTGTATAAGAACATTATTTTCTCTTACCAGGGATTACATGGCTTGATCCTAGCTTTCTTTTTGGATAGTCCTCGTTCCCAGAGATCATACTGTTGGATATCATATAGTAATATCCTTCCTCATCTTTTCCAAGTTTCTTAAAAATATTTATAGTGTCTTATCTGGATTTGATTACATTTTTGGCTCTAGCCTTTAGGGTACTTTCCTCTGCCTACAGCCTTCTTAAGGCAGAATGTCTTCACAACATATGTTTGTAAATATTGTTACTTCTATCAAGGTTTACAATGTTTGCTACTATCTTTCATAAGGAGAGAAATGTTTTCACTCTCTATGGTTTAGGTGTACGTGGCTGAGTTAGGCACTGTAAGCTCCAGTTACAGCCAGAGAGGACAAAAAAGCACTTCTATTTTCATTTACCTGGAGATTGACTTACTTCATCCTTAAGCTGCATTGCGTGGAGACTAGTTGAAGCATCTACCACTTAATTTCTGTTTTTAGATTCTGTGTATGAGAAAAGATTAATCTGAAGATAGATTCAGTTCAGTGTGAGTCCTTCACTTGACAGCTTTTAGGTTTAGGGTGGCCCATTGCAAAAGTGCTTGTTTTAGATTAGGTTTGATGTTATCCTAGGAAATAGTGAAGTATATAAACACAGAACAAAAATATACTTTGACTCTGGAAAAGTACTAAGAAATGTGCTTTCTAAGATGCTGGAATATTAATTTCCCAAGAAAAAATGTATGGGTGAGAACATTTATTTCAGTGTGTTTGTGTTCAGGGGAAGGGCTGTCTCTTCACAGAAGCTTGACATTTAAATCTGGTCTGCCAGAGAACCAGGCATGAATATGAAATCCAAATGTCAATTCTGTGCTTGAGTGATTTTTTTCTCTATATTGTGAATATTCACAGCTGCAAACTTTGTAATTATATCTACTGTGGCAGTAAAGTTTGCTTTTTATTAATTTTATTCTAAAAAAAGAGCCAGACAAACCCAGGAAATCACTGGAATGCCTGCTGAATTATAACTGTCTAAACCAGAAATCAAATAAACTAACCCAGGTGGAAGCTCTTTCTGGAATTAATGCTACATCTTTTTGCTGATCTTCATTGGATTTGCACAATTATGAATGATATATACCTGACAGTCTGATTCATAAACTTGCATAAGCTTATGGTATCTGGGTAAAATTATATTTTTCATTTTTGATCAATTAAGTATTACTGTGGGGAATCAGTGATTACTACTCATTACTCCTGGGTGATTTACAGACCTTATTTGGGCAAAAATGTCATAAATTGAAATCTTCCTTTAGGCATCTCAGTGAGCAGTGTTTTTAATTTTTCATCTTCCTGGAACTGCAATGGAACTTCCTAAAGACCAGGTGTCCCATTGACAGTAACTGCAACAAAACGGCTAAAACTGAGGCCAACAGCTGGGCCAAATTATAATGCTACCCACAGTGTCTTGCTCACTCATTAGTAATTCCCAGATCTTGAATATCTATGAATAGTTTGTTTTAGGTAATAAGAAATATTAATCTCTAAATGAAACTCTGAGATGCAAATAGAATGTGCTGAATAAATATCAATTATTATGCATTAAAATGCTAATGTAGATAGGCACTTTAGAGACAGTTTAAGTGGTCAAAATAAATGAAATAAAAAAACACCAGTAATTAGACATTTATAACTTGCATAATAATGCATTACCACGATTACTGGACACACACATTGTAAAGCTCTGTGTTTGTCCTTCAGCTTTATGCTGTAGCCTCACAACAATATTTATGTCCAGCGAATATTTAAAATATTCAGGCACCACAGCTTGTACTTAAATTTTATTGGATTTGTTTTAAAGATAACTTTTTCAATGGCAGTGAATTTTAGCTATATGACTTGAATTAATTTTAATGAATTCTGTAGTTAAATCCCTGTACATTGTTTAAAAAGCCTACTCTCAGTTTCCAGAGCTTAATGAATTGGACTATTTCAGTTTACCACTTAATGAACATATGTTTTCCAGGTTTACATAGGTTTTATATTTTCAGTTCTACACAGAAAAAACATTAAACCCTGTAGCACAGATGTCAGTCAAAGAACAAGAAAAGTGACAATGAATTTATTTTTATTTTTATTTTATTTTATTTATATTAATATTTTATTTTTATTTTTTTGTGTGCATGATATGGAGGGCTCATTGAAGTACATGCTCATCTTAGGGGTGATATGCAGCAACTTGTTTTTGTTTTAAAGTGCTGTCAGGACCCACCATGAATTGAACAGCAAAGACTACCAGGACTTCTGTGAAATGGCCACAATTGTAATGTGTTATTAACTTTTAAATGTCATTTGAGTTTAAAATTTGCAGCAGTCTACCAGTAGGTTTATGATAATAAAGAGAGATAGCTCTTGTTATGATCACAGTATTGTTAGGAGAATGCTTCATTAAGCTGTATTTGTGTGTATGCATATACTTAGCTAATTAATGCTCAATTTAGCCACATGTCAACATTTAACCCTTCATTATCTCTTTAGTTAGATATTAGAAACATCAAGTAACATAAAAATAATTGTAAATCACGTTAATCTGTTCAGTCACTTGAATCTACAAGGAAATGAGATCCAAATATAAATTATGTTATGGTGCCCCATTTACTATTTTTGCTATTACACATTTTAAAACAAATGCGTTTTAGCTATTACTGAGAACACAACATTTTATAATTGAAAACTAATTTTTTAGTGAGTTCAAGTGACTGTTTTTCATGGTCTATAGAAGAGCTTGTTTTGATCTTTTCTCTTTGTGGAATATTATTGTGAAATTTAATCATGTAAGATCCTTTTATAAGTAATTTGAAATAAAATCTAGTAGGAATGAATTACTTTTTATACATTTTGTCATGCGATAGCAACAAAATGGGAGATTATTTTAATGTCATTAGAATTAATTAACATATATTTGGCAAGTATAAATTATGGTCAAAGTTCTTGATGCATTCCAAATTATGTTCAAATCGCAAAGAAATGAGTGTTATTTTATGGAGGAAAATCTCCATTATCTTTTTATTTTATTTATTTATTTATTTTCCATTTGTGTCAATCCCTGTAGTAAAATGTGGAAGAATCATGAGGTAAAGTCCCACAGGAGTGGTTTTGCTCTTTCCTGGAGCCAGTGGTATCAAAATTGGATACAAGGCAGACTAGATAGTCATCTGGAATTGTAATGATGTGAGGACATGAAAAGGTATTGAAATATTTCGTATCTTCATTCTGTGTAAGTACAGCAAAGGCAGAGAAAAAGGAAAATTTCATTAAAATGCTTTCAGTAAATGCTGAGGCAGATGTTTGCCTTTTTCATTTATCCATGTTGGCCCTTCAAGTAATTGGGATGGTGATGTTAGTAAATTTTCACACTGGTGTCCATCAGTGTTTGCCCTTCTGCCTGTTCCAAATAATAATAATAATAAATGTCATTTTCATATGGAAAAGTACTTTATTCATTTTCTTTAAACAAGTAGGCAAAGGGTACAGTGTGCTGTAACTGATAGAAATGGAAATTCTTTATGGGGCGGCCAGAGTGAAATAATATCATTATGAAGGCTAGAAATAGGATCTCCCCACTGTGCAAAGAACACAGAACATGCACAGACAAAAACTCATTTCTTTGTGCAAGTTTGCTTGCACTAGCATTGTGTCAGAACCTTGGAGGTCTTGTAACATGGTGTTCACTTTAATATTACCTTTTACTCTTTCACCTAATTTCCTGCCCTTCTGCCCTGCTCCCTGTCATTTTCTCTCTGTTAAGATGAACAGATATCAACAGAATCACATAATCACAGAATCACAGAACTGTAGGGGTTGGAAGAGACCTCGAAAGATCATCGGGTCCAACCCCCCTGCCAAAGCAGGTTCCTCAGAGCAGGCTGCCCAGGTAGGCGTCCAGACGGGCCTTGAATATCTCCAGAGAAGGAGACTCCACAACCTCTCTAGGCAGCCTGTTCCAATGCTCCGTCACCCTCACCATGAAGAAGTTCTTTCGCATGTCAGTGCGGAACTTCCTGTGCTCTATCTTGCGGTCATTGCCCCTTGTCCTATCCCCACAAACCACTGAGAAGAGGTTAGCTACATCCTTCTGTCTCCCGCCCCTCAGGTATTTGTACACATTGATAAGATCCCCTCTCAGTCTTCTCTTCTCCAGGCTGAACAGACCCAGGTCTCTCAGCCTTTCTTCATAGGAAAGATGCTCCAGGTCCCGTATCATCTTTGTGGCCCTCCACTGGACTCTTTACAGGAGATTCCTGTCTTTCTTGTACCAGGGAGCCCAGAACTGGACACAGTATCTCTACAAAGAATAATTGGTAATGGTTTACAAAATTTAGACTATTTTTTTTTTCATTTCAGCATCACTTAAAGATGCTTAGATATGGTATCAGTAATGTTTGTACAAAAGCCTACTTGGGTCCAAGAAGCCACAGATTGTAAAAATAAATCTGAAGAAATCCTTCCAATGCCATTGTTCATTATTATTAATGAACACGTTTCTAATACTGTTATGCCCAAAAGAGGAAAACGAAAAATTGTATTGTCAAAGATGTATGTGCACGTCTGGTCACATGTATGTTAGAAAACTATGATTTCTGTCAAGAGGGCCTAGCTATCTGTAAATAAATTACCTGATCCAGTATGTAACTGAACAGAAGGTGAAAATTCTAGATATTATAATCTAAGTTTATTTAGGGGATCTACACAGAAAATACAGAATATAAAAATGCACCCTTCAAAGTATTATTGGTACTAGTGTTGTGATTTAATGAAGCACCCTCAAAAAAAGTTTCCTCAAATCTGAAATGTGTGTGAAGTTAAAAAGATCTTGGTTTCTTGGGTTTATATCTTTCGGTAACTGTAACGACTGCACTGCTCAGGGAATCATCTGTAGTCAAAGTACCTTTGTTAAACATTTGTTTTACCTCAGGATCTTCTGTGTATTAGAATAGGAAACTGAGATACTTATATTACTCTAATATTCAGGTTTCTGTTTGCAAGTTGAGGGATTTGTGTTCTTGACAATTAATTTCAGGTGTCTGAATGTTTGCATCTGCAATCTGTTGTGGATTCTTCAGTAAATGGCACCAAATGTCAGCCTTTCACTGAATGTGTTTCTTCTGAATTCTATTTGTGACACCGCTATTTATTAGTGGAAGGTTCAGAACTCCATTTTCTTATTGAAGATTTAAAGTTTAATTATTGGGTGAACTAAAATGGAAGATCTTTAATTAGATTAGGTATAATCCTAACCCTGGAGGCAAAACTTTCATTTTTTTAATATAGCAAAGATGGATGCAAGTAAGGAAAAAGTTGTCGTCATAACTTCTGCTCTTCTGTGTTCAGAGAGAAAGAGAGAAGAGAGAGGTTACATGAACAATAAAGCTGAGAGTGTTCCTAAGCTCTGGCAAAAGAAATGACACTAGGTCTCACCAGTAACATAGAGCAAATGGAGTAGAAGAGAAATACTAATGCTTTTTTTTTTTTTTTTTTTTTTTTTTTTTTTTCTGTTTAGCTGGCAGATGTCTAGTAGCCAAGGGAACTTGGAATTGTCATTGTTTGAATGCAGAATCATTAAGCCTGTATTGTTCATTACTTGGTGGCAAGTATATTAAATTTATATCAATTGGTTGCCTGGCCCTGTTCATTTGTCTGCAGGTTGGACTTTTTCTTTATTTTAATAAGCCTATGTAAAGATTTAATTTTAATCATTCGCTGTAGTAATCGCTGACAGGTAACAGACTGCTTAACTTTTCTGTTTGCTAACATAGCTACAGACTTAAAATAAAAATCTCTTTCGATGCATCTGGAAACATATGTACAAGGCTAAGTCATGATTCAGAGAAATGTCCTCTTAAATTAGAACTTTGAGATGGATATAAGTAATGTGATCAGATGGCATAAATGGAATAAAGGGAGAAAAAAATTCAAAACAGATGCCTGGCAGCAGTCTTTCACACACAAAAATGTGTGGAATGACCTTCCAGACATGATGAAGCTATGCAGAATTGAACATTGGACCATTCAGGGAAATTAGAAGGCATCCAGGGTCATGTTTGGCAAAGTAAGCTTGGAAATGCAGGGAGAGATATTAAAATAAGCTTACTGTCATATATTCTTGTATATGTTAATACTGAATTTACTATCTGCTGTATGTAGTTTAGATTATCACAACATACCATCCCTCTCCTTAGTGAATCATCAGAGGAACTTTAATGGGCAATTTGTTCAATTTTTACCTTTTTGACCTTTTATCTGCTTATTTACAGCTTTCTTCTAAATTCACTGCAAAGAGGTTGTCTGTCCAAATGTTATGGCTATAGTGGAATCATGTCATTTGTGAAGTTCCTCGGCAGCAGAGAATGAATCCTGTGGCAGAAAGGTATATTTAGCTCATTTTATTTACAAATTTTTAGACCTGGAGGAATTCCATGTAGAATACTAGATGGTCTCTCTCGTAACAAGCTTTGGATACTTCCTACAGAAAATTTAAAACTTTTTTATTTATTTTTTTTAAATCAGTAACAGTTATTTTTTCTTAACACAATTTACAAATAGAGATACAGTATTCTGTATAAGGTAGCCTTACAGGTAGACTAAGAAAGCTGATAGGATTCTGAAGAGGATAACAGTAAACTGCAGTTTGTCTAAATTAAACGTTGAGAGTTTTAGGTTTATATTTTTGTTCTAGTTTTAAATATGTCTGAGTAAAGAAGACTGTTCCCTAGACAATAATAGCTAACTGGCTGTTGTGCACTTAGGTTGTCTCAAGTCAAAAACTGATTGCGAGTCTGAACAGTTCGTCATAAGTGGATCTGTCTCAGAGAAATTTAGCTTTGACTAAAAATGTAATCATGACAGCAGAAGAATGTTGTTCTTTACTTCAGCAACTTATGTGTATATGTCGTTTGAGCATAAATCGTACAATGACCAAGGTTGGAAAGATTCATTTCTGATCAAGAGATGAAAAATTCCTTTCTCTAAGATAGCATGATTTTTCGCCACTTTATGGTCTTTCAGGACAAAGCCAAGAGTTTTTTGTGGAGCCAGTGTTTTAACAGATTCAGTAGTCTTCCTAAGGTAACACTTTTTCATGACTGATATTTCAGTAAGTAAAAACCAGTTCAAGTCACTTTTATGTGCTCAGTTTAATTTATTAGGTTTTCCACCGTACATGACAGATCCAGACTCACAATAACTTGGACACTTTATTTTCATAATCAGAGGGTTATAAGCAGTTAAAATTATTCCAAGTTTATTGGACAAAATCCTATGAAAATTATAAAAATGATGGCACAAAAAGTCCCTTGGAAGGCAGATATGGCAGATTTTTTTGCAAACTACTAAAAAAAGATCCTATCAAACATCCTTAAAACTGTAATTATACAAGTGTAAAAAATATGCAATGCATATGATAGTGTAGCTGTTGCATTATTGACAGTTGGTTGTCCTAATAGACAGATGTGTTGTCATTCAAAATGTATACCAGTAAAACCTGTAAATTATTCCAAGCACTAAGATATTTATTTTCCTACATAAATCAGACCTT
Source organism: Nettapus auritus (assembly GCA_011076525.1). Lineage (NCBI taxonomy): Eukaryota > Metazoa > Chordata > Aves > Anseriformes > Anatidae > Nettapus > Nettapus auritus. Next base: position 28,612,781 of record CM021766.1, on the reverse strand, counting down.
CTCCATACTGTTATGAATATTCTAAAAGCTCTTCTTTTTTTTTTCAATTATTAATTTTGTTTTGTAAATAAGCAATAAAAATTCCAAATAAAATGTTAATGATAATGATGGCATGTGAGCAGTGGAAGACGAAATGAAACCAGATTGTTCAAGTATCATGAGAAAAGGGAGGGAGTGGTAGTCTTTTTGATTGCTATATTGTATAAAAATAATTGGTTCATTATCATAATTACATGTTCTTGTTCCTGATAGCAAGGTCGAACTAAATAATAGTAACTGTAGAGGGATGTCACTTTACAGATTCTGGCAGGTATTAATTGAGGAAATGAGAGTTTGGTGGTGTTGAAAAGAGACAGGTGAACAGCAAACCCAGAGGACCTTCCCTGTATGTCATATTCTTTACCATCTGTGATGAGACTTCCTAATTCAGCCATGGACTGGTAAAGGACAGAAGGTTTCATCTACTTCTGCTTCTCCATTTCACTTCAAGATAATAGTACGGTGGAGCACATATATTTTAATTTTATATTTAAAGTTTAGCTTTTTAATCAGAAACATTATTATCTGAGATCAAGCTCATGTGAGTGTTTACATTTTGAAATACCGAACTCTGCATTATGTATTCTAACAAGCATTCTAATAAATTTTCCTTAATGAAAGTCATTAGTGATTTAAGTGAAAGAGTTATGGCTGTTTCTTCCCTTTATTCCAGAAATCTGTAATGCTAAGAGCAATAATTTATTTTGACCTATTGAGTAGTAAAAAAAATAAAGATTTAAAAAGGTTTAACTTCCTTACAGTAGAACAGAAGAGTATAAAATGAGCTTATCATTGCTACTAAACCCAATAGATGCTTAACGTGACAGGAGTAATGAATGTTCAAAGACATTTTGATTATTCCATCATAATAATAAAGACAATAAAGTGATAAATATGTTGAAAGAACTATGTTGAATTAGAAGTGTTGCTATTTTACACAGTCTCTGGTAGTGTAACAGCATATGAAGTATAAAGCCAAAATTTTAGCAGATGAATAAATATGAGAATGTTTTGTTTGTTTTCTGTTGCTGTTAGAAAATATCTCCTCCTAAGTTCTCTGACTACTCATTTTGCTTTATCTAATTAAAATTTACACTTGCTAGGTAAATTTCTTGGATATAGGTATGAAATGACAGTAAGGTTACAAATTTGAGCATTCGGAGTGTGTGTCAAATCACAAAAGCAATGAATTTTTCTTCCGTATAGTTGGCTGAACTGTTTTATCTAAAGCTTCATATTTATATGTCAGCCTGATGGACGTATGGAACTTGAAAACATCACCTGAACATTTGTCAAATGTAAATGCAAGTTTAAAAAATCTCAAAATGGAAACCAGTTTTGGCTAACAAGATGAAGTTCTGGATTATTTACTGATTCTCTGTCTTCTACTAATACCTCAGAGTGAAGATGGTGCAGTGAGAGAGGGCTGGTGTTGAGTGCCATGGGTATCTTGCACCACTTCCAAAGTGACTGACAGTCTTATCCCTGAAAAGATGAAGCAGTATTTACTGAAGGTGACCTTGTTTTGATAAAATAAATTGGACCTTTTTTACAGTGATTGTAGCACATACAGTTTTCCTGTAATAAAAAAGATTCATTTTTTTCCTTGTGTTGCAGAGTACAATCTTGAATAGAGTATGAACAGTACCATATTTATGAAACTGTTCAAATGTGGTTATATTAAATATTTAGTCTTTGACAATGAATTTTTGTTGTAGTTTTTATCCTCTGGGTAGTGGTGTGTAAGTCAAAGGAAAAGAAATATCTTTTTTTCAGATTTACATTATGAATTGTCAAAAATAAAGCACTTGGATTCCAGTTGGTAATTAACACTTAGCATCTCCTCCCATCTCCCATCTTCAGGCAGGAGAGGTTTTCTAGAGGGGTGGCCTGATCTGTCTTTTGTCCTCTTTAATTGCATTTAATTAAAATTCTATTGCATTTAATTAAATGTCACACACATGTACATGTGTGTGTGAATGTGTGTAGCCACTGCAGTGGTTTTGGCTCCATTTTTCAGTTCAGGAAGATGGCATTGCACCTACACAGCTGCCATAGCTAGCTGAGTTGGTTTTACTTGAAGTTTGTAGGAGTTCTGGGAAAGGAGAGGAAGGAAATGGGATTTGGCGGGTTCATTGTTGAATTACTTTATTATGCCTTTTCCCAGTTTGAATTATTTATTCACTGTGAGCCTATGGCAGTTGGTGTTTGTACTGGGTCTGGCTGGGATGTTAACTTTCCCTGCAGCAGCCCGTACAGTGCCATGCTTTGCACTTGTAGCTAGAACAGCAGCGTTACCACACCAGCGTTGTGTCTGCTGCTGAGAAGTGCTTGCACAGTATCAGGACTTTCTCTAACTCTCCTGGGGGGTGGGCAAAAAGTGAGAAAGAAACATCACCAGGGCAGCTGACCTAAACTAACCAAAGAGATATTCCATACCATATGATGTCACACTCAGCAATAAAAGGTGGAAGAAGGAGGAAGAGGGGAGGGGTGGGCTTTCTTTGCGAAAACGTCTGTCCTCCTTGCGAACAGCAGCTCACAGAGTCACAGAGTCACAGAATTTCTAGGTTGGAAGAGACCTCAAGATCATCGAGTCCAACCTCTGACCTAACACTAACAGTCCCCACTAAACCATATCCCTAAGCTCTACATCTAAACGTCTTTTAAAGACCTCCAGGGATGGTGACTCCACCACTTCCCTGGGCAGCCTGTTCCAATGTCTAACAACCCTTTCGGTAAAGAAGTTCTTCCTAAGATCCAACCTAAAACTCCCCTGGCGCAACTTTAGCCCATTCCCCCTCGTCCTGTCACCAGGCACGTGGGAGAACAGACCAACCCCCACCTCACTACAGCCTCCTTTGAGGTACCTGTAGAGAGCGATAAGGTCACCCCTGAGCCTCCTTTTCTCCAGGCTGAACAATCCCAGCTCCCTCAGCCGCTCCTCGTAGGGCTTGTTCTCCAGGCCCCTCACCAGCTTCGTCGCTCTTCTCTGAACTCGCTCAAGCACCTCGATGTCCTTCTTGTAGCGAGGGGCCCAAAACTGAACACAGTATTCGAGGTGCGGCCTCACCAGAGCCGAGTACAGGGGGACGATCACCTCCCTAGCCCTGCTGGTCACACTGCTTCTTATACAGGCCAGGATGCTGTTGGCCTTCATGGCCACCTGAGGACACTGCTGGCTCATATTCAGCCGACTATCAACCATCACTCCCAGGTCCTTCTCTGCCTGGCAGCTGTCCAACCACTCATCTCCCAGCCTGTAGCTCTGCTTGGGGTTATTGCATCCCAGGTGGAGGACCCGGCACTTGGCCTTGTTGAACTTCATACCGTTGACCTCAGCCCATCGGTGCAGCCTATCCAGATCCTCCTGCAGAGTCTTCCTACCCTCGAGCAGATCGACACACGCACCTAACTTGGTGTCATCTGCAAACTTACTGAGGGTGCACTCGATCCCCTCATCCAGATCATTGATGAAGATATTAAAGAGGACCGGTCCCCACCACAGTGTTGCCCTTGCCCAGAATGGAGTGGCATGACTTTTGGCAACTGGTTACATCAGTTTTCACTTCAGATCTCTATTTGTTACCTGCACAGCAGCTAACACTGCTCTCCAGGTTCTCAGTGAAGAAGAGTATCCATTAATCAGTGTAATCTGTTACTGGCCTTCTCCCATCAGTCCTGTGCCTTCACCCTGCTGACTTTCACTACTGCTTAACTCCTGCCTGTCAGGCTTCTGGAACTGCAAGCAAGCACCATGGGAACTGGGAGCGCCCCCAGCTTCCTACACATTGTATTATTTTTCACTAGCTGGGAGGAAGAATTATATAGTGATACAGTGACATCTTGATGAGATGCATTTAATGGATGCCCAAGCTGTCAAATATTTGAAAGAGATGTAGGAGGAATGTTTCTTGCCAGTCTGAATAAGTATCAGGAAACTGGGATTGGCAGTAAGTGTTGGGTTTCTGAGCTTCTTGGGGTGGCAGCTACAGGTTTTCAAGAGCTCTACAACCTGAAATTAAATTGTGGTATGGCTGTGCTTGTAAAAATGTCAATATTTGCCCATTGTGTTGGTGACAAATTTTAGTTCTTGTAAAATGTTCCCTAATTAACTACTGGCATGTGTCTGTTTATGGGAATGAAACGTTTAATTTTTTAGAAAGAAAGGGAGAAATATTTCTCCACCAGCTGTGAGGAATTGACAGCTGTGTCCAAACTCTTTGATATTGCTAATTCAGTTATTGAAATAAAATGACAAGTCAGATTAAGACTTAAAAAAGCTGTGTGATAATTTCATTTTCTTTTCATTAGTGTGACATGTCTGTGTTATGGAGTTCCACTGAATCCTTATTATTCTGTGTGTATTTTCTTGGGGGGAGGGAATACACTGAGCTGAGTCACATTTCCTTTGTCCTCAAAATCCTTCAAAAGCAGTGCAATTAAACAGCTCAGGAAAAGGGGGATGGTAGTAAAAGTTGTTTTAGGAAGCTGTTCCAAAAGCTTCAAAGGATGTTTCTTAGGCATTTAGTGTTGTGACATAAAAAGGTCACATAGAAAACTCAAAGTATTATTAAATGTGTACAGATATTGTGATATATGTTCGAATCATATGCCGCTCTTTAAACACATAAGAACTTTCCCTGTATACATGGCCTACTTTGAGTAGGAGGGGGAACTTTAAGATAAGTCCTGTAAAATTGTAGCTAACACCTGAAATTTGGCACCAAAAACCTATACAGCCCATTAGTCCAAGCTGCAATATGTTTCTGATGCTTTTAAAAGAGTGATTTTTCTGTTTTTTAATAATTGCCTTAGCTCCACTGTTAGAGATGGTTCAAAAAGATCTCAATGGGAATGATTTTCACTAAAAGGAGAAACGTCTTAATGAGGCTGACAGAAAGCCTGGAATAGGGTTGTTACTGTCAGATACCAGAAAGAATTATAATGAGATATTCCCAGATAATGTATTTATTTACATAAATAGGACATTGTTATTACTGTTATAAAAATAGGACTTTGGGAACAAGGAAAATCAAAATTATTCTCCTTTTGCTTCCTTCGTCTGTACATTTAAGATTTCAGTTTTCTAATACGTGACAGCCTGCTCCACAGGGACAGGAGCTTCCACGCATCTGGTGCTAGTGGTGCAGCAACCAGCAATTTGGAATTGCCTTTTCAGTGATGACAGCTAATGGTGAATAAATTGGTGCTTCTCATTACTCTGTTTCTTACTCTTTATTGTATGCATGCTACTCAGAGAGCATGGTCTCATGCTGACATAATAGGTGGCTGAACTATTTTTCCTGTTTTATGATGGATATATTGTAAAGTATCCAGGCTGCTGAAAGATAAGGCAACTCAGAAATTGTTTCTAAGAATGCGTTACATTCTTACAGACTTTTTAATTAATTAGTTGAAATATTTATTTTAACCGGATTAATTAATATAAAACATGGTAAAGTAAATTTGTAACTTCTTTCCTAAGTCAAAAGTTTAGATCAAGAATTATTTCTGATTCATTATATTTGCAGCACTTTCTATGTTTTGAATAATATTTTCCATTACAAAGTGGCTCCTCAGAAATAAAGTAAAATGAGAAAAGCTTAAAGGCAAGTTATGCCGTTAATGAGTAATGATACTTCTTCCTGGCAGTTCAGTCAGCTTTAATAATACAAGGTTTATGTGATTTATTACCTTACAATGCTGAAATAATATCTGCTAATAAAAATGTTTCCATTAAAAAGAAAGTGAACTTATTAAATGAAAAAGACAATGTTTTATTAATTTTTCTTCCTGGTTTTATATGTTTCTGCCCTGCAGCTCTAGTGCAGCTGCTATAAGTGCAAATGCAAATACCAATGTGCTTAATAGGATAATTAAAGACAGCAAAGAAAAGTTATGTAATAAATACTTGCTAAATGTAAAACATATTCAACCCATTCCAAAACTGTGGAATTGTCTCATAAAGATGGAAAGATATCGCATACCACTTCTCAATTTTTTTTTATTTTTATTTTTTTTTTCTAAAACTGAATGGGGAAAGAATGGCCCTTCCTTAATTCTACATATTATTGATTCTTTCTGCTCATTTTACATGTGTAAGAGAATTTAATATTTTTCCAAATTATTAAACCATCTTCCCTATACATTTAAAAAACAACGTACTGAAATCCTTTCTGGCAGCTGCGTTATCAGGAAGACCATTATACACGTGCAGCTTTCAGAAAAGTTGCTTTGTCTTCAGATTATGTACAGCTCTGTACAGCTTTGTGCAGAGTATATCTGAATGTAGCTGAGGACAGAGCCAAGGACATAGTGCATTGTATTGTTTAGGTAGAGAACCCAAAACTGAGTGTTTAATATGCCCAGAAATCTGAGACTAGTTAAAGATTTTACTTTCCAGAACTGCAAGCTTTTGAAACTGGACATTATTGTTCTTTTTTAAAACTAATGTACAGTGATCTAGGACATCTTCTCAGAATTTTCCAAAGGTATAATATTTGGGCTGCTTGCTAGAATTCTTTTCATTTAGTAACAAAGTACAAAATTCAAGTGTAATAGTATTATAACCATAGTGATAAGGCTATAAATGCTGATAAAGAATTCCATATATATTTGAAAGGTGATTTCCTACATTTTAAAGAATGGAGCCTAAGTGGGTTTTGCTATTGAGAGAAATGTGTATGAGAGCACAATTTCATGCATGTTTCAAGTGAATTAAATAAAAGTTTGGAGATACTGTACAGAATTTTAAACATATTTTAAACTATGTAATCTTATTTTAGTAGATTGTGGTGCTGAAAATTTTGGAAGGTGTGCCCTGAGGGTATATGACACTTTATCTTACCGCATCATTTTAGGTAGGATTTGTCAGTTGCAGTCCTGAACTACCAATGCTGGTATCACTTGAAGTCTTTCTCCTCCAAATTCGCAATCCTATCTTTCTTTTTTTTAAAAAAAAAAAATAAAAAATTGAAGTTTTCCTTTTCCAGTTATTTACATAACAGTGTTTTATAACAATTTATTTCCCCTCCTTGCCATCATGTGCCCTTTTGGAGACAGTGTTGGGAACATGGAGGCAGCTGTTCCAGGTGCACTTTGTAGTGAGAGCAGCAATTGCCAAGAATGTCTACGCTTGGCTGTTGTAGCAAGGCTTCTCATGCTGGCAGGATGGCACCTGCCTAATTAATCTGACAGACAGGGTAACGCATGATTGGTGTAAAGAAATATTTGATCAGTGCTCTCCAATTACTCTGTCTGCTGGGAGTTTTGTGGCTTGTGATTTTTAAACCTTTATTATATTTCTGAGCATTCTTTTCTTACTTTGAGTAGGTCAAGAGGTGTCTCTCTGGTGCTAGACACTTTGTGCTTGCTAAACTTCATGCTGTTCTAGTTTGAAAGAATATCAGTATAGTCCTGTCACTTTATAGTGATTTTTTCAGTTGTTTATTTTAATTTTTCTCTTTTCCAGAGCTAATGTCTGATTAGTCCACCACTCCAAAAATACAATATCCAGGCAGAATAACCCCAAATCATCACCCAAAGAGTCACACCAAGTGATGTTTTTGATTGTGGAATAGATAGATTAAAATAATTAAAACTGAGAGAATAGTAATCAATTAAGATACGGCCTTTCAATGGAAATTGTTAAATAATATCGAGCGCAAGCATTACTCCCATACACTATATGTTTAAGGCTATTTTTCTAATTGCAAAGCATTCTAAACACATTAAAGAAACATTCCAAAAACCATCCTTTTTATTTTTATGGAACCTTCAGTCATTTTATTTTGTCATTCCTTAGGAAAAGTAGGAATTTTTGAAAAATAGGGTTTGGGTTTTCTTTTTAATTTGAAGAGTGGAGTTGGTGGGAGAGTTCAAATGATTGATTGTTTTTTGCTTACTTGTTATTTGCTTGCTTATTTTTTTATAGTGCTGATGCATTTCTCACTCTGTTACTTTTCAGGTGCATTACTTCCCTACCTAATGCAAAATTTTATGATTTTTTTGTTTTGTTTTGTTTTTCTGTTCATTCACATTCATGATCATAATCTTCATTTCTTTTAAAAAAGATTCTTCTTCTGTCAATAAATTCCTTATAGTATCTCAGATATTTCTGTAATTCTTGCACAGATCTTTTAGTTTGGAAGTATTTTTTGCTTGCGTAACCTTATTCATCAAACTGGTTCCTCTTTTACAAACTAATTATTAGTTAAGATGTTAAATGAATCTTAAGTGATGCGATTCACTGTCCCCATCTGACAGTTTTGATAGGTTAACTTATTTTCCTCCGTGTTTCTCTTCTGGAGTTTGGCTCAGTGGTTCTTCATGGCTGGAACCAAACTTGCTTTGAAAATCTGTTACCAAAAAATATCATTGCTGATGTATAAAAACTGCTCTCATAAAAGACTGAAAGATATTTCATTAGTAATGATTCACAAATACATGATAAAGATGAGTATAATGAGTAAGGCTTTGATCAGACTTGATGAAGTCCCCTGTGAAATTCTAAGTTTAGCATTAGTATGTGTGAAGAAAAACCCATTAAAAGGATCAAAAAACCTATTATTGGTCACACTTCAAAAAGAAATACATGGGAATGTAACTGTATTGTGGAGTTTCTCTTGAAACAATCCTGCTTTAGTAAACACGGTATTTTTTGTTTTACTCAGACTGCCACTAAGTTTCAAAATCAATGCCCATGAAATTTGCAGTTGATAACATTTCTTTAGAGTACCAGAACAGAGTAGCCCCAGGAATAATCTGCACTGGCTGGTAATACGGATTTTATGTAGACAGTGATAGAACCAAAGTCAAAATGATGAATCTAGGAACAAGAAGTGCAGACCATGTTTTCAGAAAGATCCTACATTCTTGACTGGTGAAAGCACTGACTCTAGAGCAGACTTAGGGAATCAGAGCAGACAAATGAGCACTCAGACTGATCAAGATTAGTTCAGTCTCTGGCTGTGAAATAGTACAGGAAAGACTAGAAGACAGCTTTTAGTAGAAAGGCTGAGAGCTGTGTTCTTTAATCTGTGAAATCGATACTGGAAGAATTCTTGGTGATTGATGTTGAGAGCTTAAAACAGTGCAGAAGAGCAGAAGATGTAGAAAAGGTCATATTAACAATGCTTGAGGAAACTTTCCAAAAAATCTGTTTATTTCATCAACAGTCTTGTTATTACAAGGTGTAAGGCTTAAATCACTTCAAAAGATAAATTGAATATTGGGTGCAAAAAACATTCTGTTAAAGTACATGTATTTCTGAGAGGTGTGCACTAGAGAATGGATCATATTTAATGATTTGGAAATACTTCTGTGATGATTATTTATCACACTTCTTCAGTGAGTTTTAAGGTTTTGAAATAACCCAGAAAAGTCTTCTGGAACTCTGAACCCTAGTAACCTGTGAAAATCCAGGGGGACTGATATCTTGCATGTAGTCAGAGATAACGACATGTTTTAGTGGGTGATATTGGTAGTAGGGTGATAGTTGGACCAGATGATCTTGAAGGTCTCTTCTGAACTTAATGATTCTATGATTCTATGATTCAGATGCTGTGTAGGGAAAAAAGTAAGCAACGTTGAAGTTCCAGTTCTGGCATTTTGTCAATTTGGGGTATTTGATTTTTATTTATTTAAATATTACTATTGTCTTTTGATACAGTGATGTATTTTATTTTTTTTTTCCATAAAAGTTATAAATCAGATTTGATTGCCATGAGTGGTTCATCAGTGACAAATATCTTGCAGCATACATTTAGGCTATCAGATAGCACCTAAGGTATGGCAGTAGAGACTTCAGTTAAAATAGTTAAAATTGCTGCCTTGACAGATGCATACATACATATACGTAGCCAAGCACCCAGTTCTCAACTCTGCATTTCAGCCTGGCTTCAGAACGTTTGCTTGGTTGTGCCACCCACATTTACAGGGCTGCAGGGCTGCTGGATCAGAGAAGCATGGAGCCGGAGTAGTAGAGCCTGGACCTATTTTCATTTTATTTGTTCTAACTCATATCTGAAGGTAGCTGTGCTACCACGGATAGAGGGATGGATAGCAAAAAAGCTGTTTCAGCAGAGTTCTGTTTCTCTTAAAAGGTTGTACAGTCTCTTCTGTTCTTTGCCTATCAAGCTGTCTATATTTGTATTTCAAACTGTAAGCATAGAAAAGGTTCAAGATGTTGGAAACTTGCATGTTTATGGTCAAATGTTTGTAAATATTTCCTAGTCCAGACAGATGACTGGCTGAAAAGGAAGCTTATGAGAAACATAATAAGTAAGAACTGGGAGTAGAGTGGTTTTTGAATTGAAGTGTTAAAGAACCTTAATTACCATATAAATAAATTTCATTTTTATTTGTTTAATTTTTGTAGAAGGAAGGGACATAATACTCCAAATCTGAAAGCCAGAGAATATGGGCTTAATCTGATATAGGTATCTGTAGCTGAGTGGGTTCTCCTGTAGACAAAGAATGTTTTGATATTTTAGGACTGGATTCTTCTGACAGGTTTTATGTCCTTCCAGGCAAGATAAATTGTACCTATCTTATTGACAAGATCTTTATTAACTATAATGAAGTATACTGGAAATGTAGGTATCAACAATGGGGAATGATGAATCCTTTTCAAGATAGGTACCATAGAACTCCCGCAGGCAGTAAAATATTGCACATTTCCATCAAAATGAATGTACTTTCTGAAATAGTTACAAGAAAATTATATCCATTCTTCCCAGCGTAGTAACATAAAAGTTCAAGCTCTTCATTAATGGAGGAAAAAAATCATATGCATTGTATAGTTGACTGATTAATGCTGAAAAGCGCTGTTTATCTATGAACTCTCAAATTGCAGGTCAGACTGGCTTGTGTAACTTTTCCTTTGTTTCAGAACCTTCTGTGCAGATACGATTGAACAGATATGTGCATGAAAGATTTCTTTCTAACAAAAGCCAAGTAGTTTTCTCCAGCTGTAGCCTATCCTGCATATAATAAATGCAGGCTTGGGTAGTGACCCCCAGCTCTCATAAATAGCACTAACCCTTAGCTGGTATTTTGGAGCTAGAGGAGAAAAGTACTGATTAATGACTCTGTTCCATTTTCCTAAACGGTCTTCCATCAAGAAAGCTCAATGCTTTACTCAAGTTTGCTTTCTGTATTTGTTCATATACCTTTCTGCACAAATATTGAGACTTACTTATGGACTTTAGAGAAACAGTTTTACAGGAAGTATGAATAAATATTTTTAGAAACCAAATATTTTTATAAAATTTATATTTTTAAATCATTGCCAACATGCCCAGAATAACTGAGAATTTCTTTTTACACTTGTTGAAATTTCCTTGATAAACTACTAACTTCTGAAAAAAAAAAAAAAAAAAAAAAAAGCATTTCTGTTTGCCTTTTAACTTTTAGAATAATTTGGACATTGACATTTGTAGAGTTTATCCTTTTAAAAAATCAAAGTATTGAGATCTTTTGTATGGTTTGTAGTGTTAATGCCATGTGTGCGATACATTCTAAAAAAATTCTACATTGTAATAATAGATCTTAAGCAACTTACTGAAAATAAGCAAGGGGATTCTGGTAGCTGCCAGAAGTGTTGTTTTTGTTGCATCAAATGGACAGTAGGGTTCTCTATCTCTTTAAAAATGTTAGTTGACAAACAGTCTGAATTTAAGACACATTGTAAAAAACAAATGAAGGAAAGTCTTCCAATGGTGTTTTCATTTAGTATTGGAATAATTTTTGTTTCTTCATTACAGTCATATCAAAGTGTTGATGTGCTTGTATCCTTTCTAATTTTGTGGAGCAAGTAGGTAATTTTAGGTGCAGTTCAAAATGTACAACTGAAGCAGCTAACAGTTTAATTTATTCATTAAAAGTACAAGACTTAACATTGAGTCACTGGTTAGGGCTGTGAGTGTTTGTCTTAATGCATCATCATGGATGCATAAAAAGTCCTTTTTAATATCTTCTGGGCACCAGTAACTCTCAAGCTTCCATACCAAGCAGCAAAACAAAGGATTGTAGAATTCAAGGATAATGTTCTTATCTACTCTTTTGCTGAATAGATAGAATAAAAGAATGTAAACCCCAATGATGGGGCACTCATTGGATCAGTTGATTTACCTCTGCTATCTTTAAAGAAGGCATTTAAACACCTTAACTACTTTATTATACGAGATGTAATAATTGTTTCTAAGATTTTAGATATGTTTTTGGTGTTGTCTCAGAGAGTAAAGGAAATTTTTCCAGTGTTCTCTCATGGTATGTTTTTTTAGTGTTACCAGATCCATGGAAAGGCCGTGGAAATTCTGTTTCCAAAACCAACTAGCAGTGATAGCACTCCTAGCTATGGAATCAGTTCATGTTTGTATTCAGAATAGTCATCAGGAGGGAAATAAATATATATATATATATATATATATAAAATACTATAATGTGGTTTCCTAATTATTTTGGTCCCAGTTTTATACAGTTTGTGTTAGAATTTGCAAATCCAAATGCTTATTCCAATACTTGCAGGAATGCTGGGTGCCTGAGACTTGGCTTCCTGTAAATACTGTCAGTGCACTTATATGCACAGGCCATGATCTGAGACTAGATTTGCATGCTGTATTATTGCACCATTAAATGCATTTAATCTCCCACTACAAATGAATTGTCATCTTGCCATTAAAAGTAATGTGTCGTGTCATATACTTTGGCATGAAGTTTAATCCTATCTGCATCAGGAAGTTTGAAAAGGATGATGTGCATGGTTGTGCAACCAGAGCTGCATAATACTGTTTCATGCACCCAGCTGAGACGGGGGATGTTCGGCCTGGCTGAGGGAAATGCCTGCAGCTGCTTTCTTTCACCACTGGGAATATTCTGTCTTGCTGTTGAGATCTGCTCCTGGTGCAGCATCAGGTGCCAGCATCAGGTGTTTACCAAAACGTGTTGTCTGGTGGTATTATATGCCCTGTCACTCTCAGACATTGCCACGTGTCCCAAAAGTCATCACATGCATTCTTTCAGCAACCTGCGTGTTCAGCTTCTTGCTGTGCTGCTGTTCCTCCTGAATTGTGATCTGAAAGTTGTGATTTTAAGCAAAATACATATTTGTACATGTGTAAGGTTGTTAAACATGCATAAAATAACGAAGTTTTTGTAAATAGCTGGACTTGTTAATGAATTAAGAAAATCGTGATGAAGGCCCATTGGAGGTGGAGAATACTTTTTGCAAGGATTTAACTCAAAACTTTTAACTGAAAAACTTGGAGAAGGGTTAACAAAAACATTTCTGCAGAAATTGAATTGTATAATCTGAAGCAGCATCTTCATGTTGTATCTGTAGCGTGCTTTAACGTATTTTTGCAAACCTCTTTTTTATTTTTATTTTTTATTCTGCCATTTTTTTTGAAATAAGGCAGCTACACTGTGAAGGACAGGCCAGCAGTAATTTTCCACAGGCTTGAGCTTTTATTTATCTTCATAAGTTAGCAGCATTTGAGAATGCCACTTCTTTTTAGAAGGATCTAATTTCAGATAATATGTCTTGTTTCTTAGTGATTAACCTTGGCTTCAGTATCTGCCAGCTAGCCTCTCTGAGAAGCTTACATGTAACAAACATGCATTTATATACAGTTTTCAGGGGAATATATATATAACTATATATAAAGTTTTCAGGAGAATAATTGAGAAATGCAACATATATATGTGTGTATATGTATATATATATATATATTCTCCAACTACAGGGAAAGATATTACACAAAATCAGTCTGTAAAACTCATCTCTCATACACTCTTTTTTTTTTTTTTTTTTTTGGCTTCCAAGCCTACTATATGCATATGAATATATATATATTCAATTTAAGCATAAATTCTCTTATTTCACTTCTTTTTCTAAAACTTTTTTGCTTCTTACTGTATTTCAAAAATTAGATGCATCATTTTTTGCCTGCATGAAACAAGATCACATGAACAGTATGATAGCTGAATCTTGATAAGAAACATGTCTATGGATGTTTGTAGTGAAATTAAATCTTCCTCATTTTCAGTATATTGTTTACATGGACCATAAATTAATTATGAGGACTTCTGATTTTTAGATGGCAAACACTTCCTTTTAATTTGTGTTCTGCATAGAGTTATTGCACATCTCTATATTTTCTATGACTCAGTCATATAAGCCAGAGCTACAAATACATGTTCCATCACTAGCAAGAGCTATTTTTATGGAGTTTGATTTATTTATTTATTATTTTTTTCCCAGTAGCTCTTACAAGAAATTGTCTGGTAATATATTCTTTTTTTTTTTTTTTTTTTTTTTTTTTTTTTTTTACTTTTTATCAGTAATTTCAAGTGTCATTCTGTCTTTCATGATTAGGATATGTACTCCATTCACTTTCATGCCTGCCTGGCACTCTTGATAACGAAATTAAAGATATTAAGATAACAATGAGATAAAAGTGTGAGAATTCTCCAAGAATATTTTGCAGTAACACAATGCTATATTTGGGCAATCGCACTTTTCTTTTTCTGACACAGTAAACAAAACAAAACAAAACAAAAAATTCTTGGTAAAATAATAGATTTATATAGTTCCATTCTAATTTATATGTGCTCTTATTTACTGATGGAACTGTTTACAGGTTATAGAGCTAACTTGTAACTTAAAGATAATTCCAATTCTCATGAGTTAGTAAGCGTTGTAAGCAGTCAAAAGAGCCATGCTTTTGTAGTCATTTATAGCTTAGAACTCTCATACTTTGTATAACAAACCCTTGACAAAAATATCACTAGTGATCTTGATTAGGAGATTTCACAACAGTGAATTTGAATTTATTCCCAGCTTTTTATTATTACATTGGAGACAATAGAATCTAGAATTGCATATAAATTTCTTAAACTGTAATCCATAAATTCAAATTACTAAAGACTGAAAGATTACTAAAATTGGTTATTTGTGCATGGTCAGCATTCTTGAGGTGTTTGTTACAGTGTAGAATAATTAGAGGACTTGGGTTTGCAAACAAGGTGTCTGTAAAGTACTTGGCTATCCTAAGTAAAGCTAAACTATAGTGTAATACAGTATCATGGATACCAAGGAGAAACACTGACTGGTGCAAACCACCTATTTTTTTTCATTAAGTTCTATGCAAGCAACCTCTGATAAACCAAAACCAACCAAACAAAAAATCAAACACCCAAACAAACCCAGATATTTAAGCACTTCCTGTGCTTGTGAAATATTTTTGATTTCATTTCATGTGGATATAGGTATTGGGTCATCCAAGTGACAGTAGATACACTTTGAATTGAAATGATAACAGATTTTAGTCTTTAAAATCAAACAGTTGATGATCTTCAGTTCCCATATTTCTCCTGTCTCTACTCACCTTTATATCTGAGCTCTCCTTCATAAGTACGATTAAAGAGGAGATGTGAGAGTTTGAATGTTTAACTTACAGCGTTAGGTTCTTAGAAATAGAGTGCTATCATCAATGAAAATGTCTGTCCCTATAAAATTAGAGAATTGAATCAAATCTAAGTGTATGCTTCCAGCAAGGAAAACAGAAATACATGGAAGTTCTTTAGACAGGGAGCACTTCAGCTGGACTAAGACTTACCCATTTCCACACATTTTTCCTATTATTCCTAAAGTTGTATCAGATTTCAGAGTGAAATATCTCTTAACAACTATTGAATTTGTATAGGAAGATATAAATAAAAGAAAAATCTTAAGTTCTGTTTTGAAAATTTAGTTACTCATGTAGAAATAGCAAGTTAAACTTACCGTTGGTGCATGGGTTGGTCCCCAGCAAGCTTGTCCCAGAGTTGTAAGTATTAGCAGACTTCAAGTGCAGGGATGTATGTTTTCTGCTCTTCAAAATATTCGTTGAAAATATACAAAAGTACTTTTTAAGCATAAAAGCTCTAATTTACTCTGTACTGAGAGAAAAGCTAGTAAATGATCCTGGCCTTGCATAGGATATCTCAAAGTTTCTGTTGTTGGAAATAGCTGATAGAGCCGTTTATGAGTATCAGAATAATTCTTATATTTCTGTTAGAAAAGAGGTCATTGAAGAACCTGAACTAAATGACAGAAAAATCTGAGTCATGAGAAGAAAAATATGCAGAAAAAAGTCAAACTTCAGTGAACTTTTTTTCCTTCAACAAAAAAGGTTAACCCCCCCCCCCCCCAAAAAAAAAAAAGGCATTTTGGGCAAGCTAGCTGTTGATTTTGCATAGTTTATAGCTGCTGGTCATCAATGAACTTGCAGGTTTAAAAGTTATTCGAAACATCAGTCTGCTGAGAGCTGTATCTCAGAGGGGAAATATCTGATGTGTATTCAGACTAATTTCTCTAATAATTGAACATTGTCTTGATCCTCAGAGTTCTTTACAGGTCTTAAAACAATTCAGTAAATTTTAAAAGCCTGTGATGACATGTATGAAGTAGTCCTCTAAAAATATCACCCACTTTATTCAAAATAACTAAGAATAAGCAACACTGTGAGGTAATTTTAAGGTGTTCGACAAAAATCAGATTATTTCAGCCATCATTTTAGTAATTTTTTTAATCTTCTTTTTAGAAGATATATTACTGATGGTAAAAATCAGTCTTAATCAAAACGATCAACATTAGGATTTGATGCTAAATAAGTTCAGCTGAGAATAATATTGCCTCCCCACCTAACCCCCCGCCCCCCCCTCCCCCCCAAATTGCATGTGTTTGTAGTTACTTAAACTTGCTGGCTATTAGAGCCACTATCTAAGCAGCCAACTTAAGCACATCACATTTGCCCCAGTATTCTTTCATCCTGCTACAGACAAACGAAAACATCAGTCACATTTGACTAGCAAATATTTCAAGCTCATGACCTTTGCTAATGTTGGCATAACAGCTTAAGTTTCAAGTTTATTGCAAAATTGAAAAATGTATCTTGTGCATTTCTCTAGTTGTGCTACATTAATTAAATAAATGAAATAATTGTTTTGCCCTGCTTTGCGTTAAAAAAAGTGATGTACATATTAAGTTCTGTTATATGTTAATGGAGGTGTTCAGGTTTGCCCATTGCACTCAGAAATGTGGACATGGTAGGTGGATTACTATCAAGTTAATTATGTGCAAATTGTTGTACACTATTCTGTTTTCATAGGGTTTTGAAAATTATAGCCAGATGGGTCAGATTGCTGCCAGGATCATATAATCCTTCACTGCTCCAATGGTATGACAAAAAGTTGTTCATGGCTGGAAAGTAGTGTAAAGTCCTCCTAAATCTGGGTGCAACCACCCTATATGTTCAACCCAGTGATAGTGTAAAAGCAAGGAGGAATGCAGAAACAGTGTCAGAAGCTAGTGCAATCCTAGAATAGTCAAGCCTGAACTTGGGGCTGAATGATTGCTGCAGCCCCAGAGGTCTTATCTTGGAGTGGCAGGAACTGCTCTGCTCCTTTATAAAAGGGCAAAAGTGAATCCACTATAGAAGAAATGTACAGTCAGCTCTAATGAAAACTATTGGTCTCAAATTTTACATAGACTGAACAAATGCTATTTTTAAAAGTACTTTCTGTCAGGATGTGTAAATATTGTTTCTGCTGAAAATAAGTGTATTCCAGATGTTTTATATACATTCCAAAAATTATACTGATATTTGTGTACTGAAAATTACCTTTCGACAACATGTTTTGTAGATAAATACAGAGTAAATCTTGCTGCTTTTCCTCCCATAGTGTATCACAGATGGAGTAAATGGGGCTGTAACTCCCCTGGGTTTTTAAAAATTCACTGCCTTAGTTCAGATATTGTGGCTGCATCATTGCCTCACCACTGAAACTGTCTGACTCAGTCTGGCGTACTGGATGTAAAGCCCCGCTAGATTAAACTGATAGCTTTGCTTAAAATCTCTTTATGGATTGTTAATCACCAAAACAGAGGCTATACAGTATTGCAAATATTTACAGGACTGAGAATGCTGTGATGCCTGGATAATCTGGTAGATTTGATAGGCGGTGAGCAGTTATTCTGAATTGATGAGCAGTTAGTCAAAATCAAGAGTCTGGTAAAATTTAGAAGTAGTAACTGTACCAATAATTTTGATGTACCTAACTCAAATGTCTTTCAATCTGGCAGAAGTCTCTCACTGGAATTTAAGTAAAGATTTTGAGATTTATGTGTAAAATGACAATTTTAAGATTATCAAAGATTTACTCTTAAAACAGGATCTTTTAGATGACAGGAAAGATTGAAGTGAATAAAAGCTTTGACTCAAAACACATGTATGATATATTTTGGAACACAATACAAATTCATGAAAAATCCATCAGCTTGTGCATTCACTACTTTTCCATTATTTTCTACAGACAAATATGTATGTGTGTCTGTGAAATTGCCCAGAGTAGTTTTTTAATCCCTAATGGTGCTTTGGTGTTTTGTTACTTAAACTTTATTATTGCATCATTTTATGTAAATATAACCATTTAACTTGGTTGAGGAGTTTGTTTCCTGCCAATTTGTTTTGAAAATTTGGATCTCACCCACTCCTACACCCCTATTGGCACAATGAAAAATATCTTCAGGAAGTTAATCTGTTAATCTTCCTGGAAAGCATATTTAAAAGGAAATGTAGGTTATATTTAAAGTAGGAAAGAAAAGTGTTAATTGTAAAAGGATGTTGGAGAACATAATTACCCTATAGAATTAACTTGTCATTGTATAAACTAAATTATAGCTGGGAAGTATCTTAGTAGGAAAATACAAATTGTATCAGAGTATCATGTAGTATTTTGCTAAAATATCTCCTAGGCTTTGTAAATGATCAAGAAGCAAAGGTATGCTTGACTATAGCTAAAAGCTAAAGGCTTTTCTTCCAGTGCAGAGTATGTTTATATATAGTAAATGCATTTGACAGTGCTAAATAGTTTATTATATCAATTCTATATTGCTTTAACAATACCTATTTCTGTATCCTTTCTGTCATGAATAAAATCGCATTTTAGTAAATATAGTAAATAGTGAACTGTAATTTGGTTTCACTTTATGTTATGAATTAATAAAAGTTTAATTTGCGGTTAGAGTCTTAAAAACAATATATATATATATATATATATTTGCAAAATCTTGCAGAGCAGTGAATTTTAAATAGTATTTGTCAAGATATCTATTGAAGCCTTACATTGGTAGTTTTGCACACTTTGAGAGGTATCGATATTTAATGGTTGGACTAGATGATCCTGAAGGTCTCTTCCAACCTTAATGACTCTATGATATTAATAAGAATTATTTTCTTGTTATATTAATTCTGTATTCTTTGTTTAAATTACTTCCAGAAGGATATCAGAAAAAATATTGTGATATTTTGGTGTCTCTGAATGCTTACTTTGACTAAAAAGTCTTGAAACTTTTATTTCATTTTATAAAGTTTAGCATGTGTGCAAAACAAATGAACAAACAAAAAACTTTTTTTTTTAATTTATTTTTTTTTTAGATTTTTAATCCTCCGAAGGGTTTTTTATTATCAAAAATCTTGTAGCATAGCCACAGAAATTGCGTAGGATAGCAGTTGAAGGATGTTGGTGATAGATGGGAATGGTTCTCGCTGCAAACATAGCTAAGTGCTCTTGACTCAAAGAGATGTCAAGTGTCTTCTTTAACCCCATCTGAATGGGGCACTCTCACAACTTGGCTCCTCTGCTCCCTTTTGTAGTATGAAAATTTGTGTCTACTTTGTGACTTGTGAAATAATTTAATTTCCTCTGTTTTCCTCATATGTTTATTAAACCTCCACTAAGCAATTTGTAAATCAAGCACAGAAGAACGTGAGATTTTTGAAGGTATCATAATAGCTGTCCTGCTTCCAGGCATTGCCCAGCACCCCCTGTGCCCCTCAGCTCTTTCACCTCAGCACAGGCCAGGGTAGCTCAGCACGTGTCAAGCCAAGCGTCATTACTTTGTGGTGACTGGTGAAAACTTGTTGGAAAAGAATTTGCAGGTGGCTTCGCGCTGTTTCACACATCCATGAACTAGAGAGAATGTGGAATCAAGCAGCAAAAACAAAAACCTGACCAAGGTTGAGATAAAGTGAATTGGCTACAGTGCTAAGGATGAGCTTTGCGTGGTGGCCAATTGCTGACTGGCTCGAGGTGCATGCCTGAGGGTCTCTAACCAATTGTATGACAGATTTGGGTGCGTGGACAGTGCGTGGGGCTATGGGGAAAGTTTATGTAGTAGTGAAAAATAGCAATAAAGGCCTTCTGTTCAAGAGCCATCAGGAGTCCGTGTCTTGCATTTCTTCAAAAACGTACTGTTGCAAACTTATTTTTGTGACTTTTCTGTTTTGGATAGCACAAGCATAAGCCTTGAACGTTTCCTGTGCTGATTTCCTGATTGGGAATCTGTGCCAACTCACTAACATCAGTACTGGGGCTATTCCAGTTATTGTTCTGGATGGAGAGTTTAGGAGGAGTCCTCCATTAAGCTAATTTTCCGTGTATTAACCACTTTTTTTGCTGTTCCCTCTTCCAATTGCAGTTTGACATGTGAAATTTATATAATACAAAAATACTTTATCTTTTCTAAATGAATAAGAAGCTTTGTAATGGTGGCAGACACTCCTAGAAACTGGAGGTTCCAGATTTCTGTGGCTACCCATCTCTCCTACTTTGTACTTGCAGTTTAGGAACTATGTTTTTACTAAACTGTCAGTCTGACCAACTACATGTGCTGGAGGCCTGGAGGCAATTCACTGCTGAAGCCTTTCCTCCTGTTGTATTTGTTTTTTGTTTGTCTGTGTTTGTTTGCTTGTTTTTACAATCTATGTTGATAGAATATCAGATATAGTTGGGTTAACAGGCAAAGGACTTCTAATTTTCAATAATATGTAGTGTTTGTTATTTTGCCAAAACCATGACCAGAGTCAATGGAAGCAAGGAATAGGTAAGTTTTATGTCCAAAAAACAAATAAGTTCCTGAGGTTTTATCAGAACAGAGCTTGTTATTTACTTATCCTAATGGGAGCTGAATATTACAACTAACCTATTGTAATGACAGCTTAACAAAATACCTGAGAGTCTGTCTTAAGTGAGAGTGGTTCAACAAAAAGGTTGAATTTACCCCTAAATATGTTTCTTAAATCAAAACAGTGAAAATGCACTCTGCACCTTTTAATTCAGGGCATACCTGGAATGCATATTTATGAACATCAAGTAATTTTTCAGTGACTTCAGAATTTTAATTTCCACTTAAATCAGTCAATTCACAGAAATTACAGTATGTTTCTGTATGCTTTTAAAATTATATAATTGTATGATAGTTAGAGGATTGATAAGTGTTTCTTGAGTACAGGCTCTAATTCTGAGACTATACTTAATATTTAGTTTGCTACAATATGACTTTAAATGTATATTAATTTTTTAGATATTTCTTCCAAAATGGATTTGATTTCTGACTGCACCTTACTGCATCAGATATGCCATTTCTCATTCAATGTTTTAAAATATTATATTCTTTGGAGCTTTGACACAGCCCTGAACTTCTTTAAAGAGAAGAGCAGTTTCTTTCCAACTCTGTATTAAAATAAATAAATAAATAAATGTACTCTGTGAATCTCCTTTTAAATGTTTTCCCGGCCATATTCACTCAGATATGTTGTTGCTTGTTATTACAGAAACATATATTTTAGATTTGTTTGCAGGGAGGACAATAAGTGTTTCTTCTGCAGCTTTGAGAAGAAAATTTACTTTGAAGCATTGAGTCTATGTATGCTCAACAGTAATAAGTGTTCATGCTAGTTCAGCTGTGCTAGTTCTTTTTAAGATAATATGTATGTTTGTGAATTATAAGACATACTGTCTTGTTCTTTGTTAATAATACTGCTGAATCAGAAGAAATAAGAGTAAACTGTTTTTGGCCAGTGTTGGCCATAACAATTCTCAGCATTGTTCCATTAACTTTGATGGAAAAAAGAAAAGAAAAAAGAAAAGAAAAGAAAATAAAAGAAAAGAAAAGAAAAGAAAAGAAAAGAAAAGAAAAAAGAAAAGAAAAGAAAAGAAAAGAAAAGAAAAGAAAAGAAAAGAAAAGAA